>PPHX03000006.1:0-628392 GCA_003705175.3 Torulaspora franciscae
GAAAAGAATGAACGAGGAAGTGCACTCGCTGCAGTTGCCACTCAAAATATGCAAAAAGAAGACGGCTCTGAGACTAACCTTGCTGTGCAGACGATAAACAAGATTGGAGATAAACAGGCAGTCGCCCTTCAGATAACGTGCTTACCTTTGACACATGAGGAAGAACAAGCAGCACAAGAGCCGCCTCCAATGTAGTATCCGACCACCCAGTCTACCTACGTAACCCAGCCCCGAACAAAGTATATGCCACACACTATACTACAACTACAAAGGATCTTGAACAGAAAATCTCGGCATGGGTATGAATCGAATGGCGGCAGCGTGAAGTCTGCACAGACAGCACATTAACAGGCTGTCGAAGAACTTTGGCTGTGAATTGATTTGCAGGCCGTGCTTGCGGCACCTCAGATCAAACTGAAACGGTCGAAACCAACAAAGAGTCAATGGATGCCGCGCACTAATAAGACATTGTGAAATGTGAGCAAGCAGCACAGGACAGCAAAAGCGCACAACCAGAAGCGACCTCAGACTTTTATCGCGAAAGTGACAGCGCAGGTAAATGAAGAAGGGACCCCATCGAGCTGACTTTTTCGTTCTGCTATGATTTCAATTGAAAGGAAAATCACTGGAAAAGACGATTGAGTGATCTCCCAAGGATTTGAGCGATCTCTTCATGACCGTGGAGCCCGTCGTTGGTGGTCAGCATCGTCACACGCTTAAGGCCACGTCAATACGGGAAAAGCGAACTATGTCCCGCCCACCACAATAAATATCCCATCATGCTTTCAACACTGAAAGATAAAATGTCCACTTGCGTCTGCGATGAGGTGAACACCCCTATGACGCGGCGTAAAGAGATAGCATGCGAACCAAGTTCTTCGTCGAAAATTTTGCAGTCGAGGCAGCCCATTTTGGGCAAAACGTAAACAGCGGAAGGATGCCTTCTGTGCTGGAGTACCTTATGAGTTTGCTATGCTGGAGCTGAGGAAAGGTGGCAGAGCGGAAGCTTTTTCGGTGAACGATATTTCGATTTTTCCATTTACTACTTATTGCAAATGGTAAATACGATCTTAGTTCGAGGATACTTCCCGAACGATTTATTTTAAAAAGGGTTTGTTCGAAGCCATTGACTATTATTAACCAAGAACACATTAACACCAATGGGTTCGATATTTCGTAGCCTCATAAGGCTAGTCACTCTACTGTTTTTTGCTGGAAACACTCTGTTGTTAATCCTTATTATCATCTCTGGTGCAACTACCAGTAATGTTGTGGATGGGTTCTACTGGGTACAAGGTGATACCAGCAATATCCCTAACGCTCCCAGCTTGACGAGGTGGACTTTCTGGGGTGCCTGTTCTGTGCAAGATGGCTCTACTCACTGTGGTGGTAACTTGTCACCTGCTTATCCAATCTCTCCAGTGGACAACTTCGGCACAGAGAGCAACGTCCCAAGCAAGTTTATCTCCGACAGAGATTCATTCTACTATTTGACGAGATTCTCGTTCTGCTTTTTCTGGATTGCCTTGGCCTTCATCGGCGTGTCTTTCTTGTTGTATGTTGGGTCGTGGTGCTCGTATGGATTTTCCCAGGTGGTGTGGATCTTGACTTCTGTTGGTTGTCTGTTCAACGTCACGGCTGTCGTTTTGCAAACCGCTGCTTCTGTTATGGCAAGAAATGCTTTCCATGACGCTGACCTTAAATCTCGTTTAGGTTCCGACCTTTTTGGTATCGCATGGGCCAGTGTTGCACTATGTCTCATTGAGTTTGTGACCACTTTAATCGAGTACGTGAGAAAATTCAAGTCCACGGTGATTAGGGATCACGAGAAAGAGCTTCAGCAGATCGAGGACCCTCGTTCTGTTGGATCTAAGAGCTGGTTTTTCTCCTCCAAGAACGAGTCTAATCCAGCTGAAGAGCCAGTAGTGGGAACCGCTGACCCATATGCCCAGAATAATGCTAACAACACTGCTGCCGCTCCGCAGGATAACCAGCACAAAGGTATCAACTTCTTCACCATTAGAAAGACCCAAAAAGTGACGCATGATGATGATTCCGTTTAATGGTGCTAGTGATCAAGCTTTAACCCTTAATACCCGCACGTTGGAGTATAGGGCTCTCCACAGCCGATGCTCCATCGGTGTTATTAATCACTTCCAGATTTTGAGGTATCGAAATGTCCTCAATCCAGTGACGTTGACTTCAGTTCTTTAACATTCTTCTATTTCTAATATATAATCAATCTATAATTGATATCTGTAACGTCGACATGGAAGGCTCGAGGATTCCGAGAAACCGTTTCCCGTCCAGTTGCTGCTGGCGTTCTCCACCAACAGCCTTGCAACACGGCTGTGCCTCAGCTTCAATTGATCAAGTGTCAGATGGAACTTCTCCTATGAATCTCAGCGAATGCTCACAAAACTCCTCAATCGCCTCGTTATGATGAATACCTCCTACTCGCAGAGTATTCAGGTAATCGATTGCCAGTTGTCTTTTCATATCAGTGGTCATGTTAGATGTCGTGTCTCTGCTGTCTCCAGCATCGGCTTTCAATATCCTATAGACCTTTGCCAAGTGAAACTTCACAGTATTATATCCTAATAACTCTCGTATTTCTGGTGGTAACTCCAATTGAACCTCGTCCTTCTTATCATCCAGCTTTGGTTTTGGTATCTGTTCACCAGTCTCTTGCCCGTCATCGTTGTGCCTTTCAGTATCTTTATAGCAGGCTAAAGAGCAGTATTTCACTGAGCATTTGGGACATCTATACTTCGCAGCCTGTTCATGACATATGCCACACTTCTCGGTACTCATGCCTCAGTTGTCTTAGAGCATCTAAGAAGTCGATATCGTTGATTATCAATACGCTTTTTTCATTATTGTAGGGCTTATATTCAAATAATGAACAAAGTCTGAGAACATCTTACAGCACTGATCGGTCGTATGATTCGCCAATATAACCTATTAATCAATCAGAGAGCTTTTTTCCACCGTCAGTATCGTTATGTTGAATCCGTTATCACATCACGTCAGGTTCCTCCAGAGTGTCAGTGTTACGCAGATCAGCTAAACTCTAATCTAGGCGAAGATAAACGACTGGACCCGGCCATTGAGATTCCAAGGAAAATACCAGCTTACAGAAAGCATGTTTTATTGATTTCACCTCCAGATCGAAGTGTTACGGACCCTGAATGGAAGTCGTCGTGGCAGAGCAAGCTAGAAACAAACAATAAGTGGCCCTACTCTGTTATTGGCACTCTGAAAGAAGATTTAAAACACTCAAATACAGGTTCGGGAATACTCGTTAACGCTGTTTCAATGGTAAGTGGTGAAATTCCACAGCCGGAGTCTAATGACAATCAAACTGCCAGCATTTTTGTTCTACCTGATATGAAGCTTTACCAAGTGGCTAAAGATGAATTAGGAGCGTTTGCCCATTTCCTCGGTGGTGAATCACGCAATAAACATCTAAATTTCTACAATTTTCTAAAGGGGGCTGATAATGCACAAGTTGATCTCAGACCAAGCAGTTCTGGTACCCCAGAGACGGCTAAAACCAACTTTGATTATAAACTGTTCAAGAAAGACTGGTTGCTAATATGTGGTCATTTTCAGCGAGATCCCAGGTGTGGTCTTATTGCGGAGGATCTCATCCAGGAGATTAGAAAGAAAAGCCTCTGTGTCGACAAGAATGTTGCCATTACTTCACATATAGGTGGCCACAAGTATGCTGGGAATTTGATTATGTATAATTATGGAAAGGCTGTCGATAATACACGAAGTGCTGTTGACTGTCTATGGTTCAGCAAGGTGCTGCCTCCTAATCTCCCCAGCCTGCTAGAAAACTTGGACAATGGGAGGATACCGAAAGAACTTTTTCGTGGCGGTATGTCCATGAATTAAATTATTACGAATTATATGTTGCTTCTTATTTCATATGCAGTTAGTCCTGATGTCATTTAAATACTTGATTATGATCTCAGGACTGAGGGCTTTAGACTCGTCGCATAGAAATGTCCGTTCTGCGTTCGACAAGTTGACAAACCTCTCACAAAGGTCCCCATCAACTACATTTCGAACTGGACCGTAGTAACTCCTATATTTTAGATGATCCCGGCCGACGATTGAATACGCACCCTCAGGAACGTTATCTTGCCCTTTGTTTGAAAATTCGAGGTCGAGCTCCTCTTTCGGAGAATTGCGGGAGTGCCACTCGCTTTCACCCTTCAGGTAAAACTTGTCATCAGCTTCACTCATTATGTGCTCAATTTTTGTAAAGGTGGTTATTTCTGTTCTTGACAATAGTGGAACGAGACAACCAACCGTTCCCTGTAATCCAGTATACACTATAACAGGTCTGTCAGACATTTGCAAAGAGTTCAACACATGAAAGTTAATTGGAATGTCGTTAATGTAGAACATGTTAGTGAGGTTTAATTTGAACGGGCATTCCATGATATTAGGTGCATTTCTCTTGACTGATGGAAGATCCTGTAATCTTTCTATTGCGTGAGGGAAGCATTGTGAGATGGTAGTTTCGTTTTCTTTCTTGAGTCTCAAGGTCCACACATTTCCAAACTTATCACCACCCAAGATAGTAGAAGCGTCTAAGAAGGCCAGCGAAGTGACATGTCTTTTGACTATGTCGTCGGCGATAGGTACTAACTTGTTTTTCGATTTATCCAGCTGAAATAAGGTTACCGATTCGCGAACGTCTCCAACGGCGACTCGCTGATTCTGCCAGTTCGTAAGGGCTGTGACTTTTGATAAAGATGGGGTTGTTTCTGAAATGGATTGCTTAAGTAATTGTTTCTTTCCCAGCCCAAAAAGGACAAGGGAGCCGAATATCGGTACCAGCAACTTATCTGAGAATGGAATCATAGAAACCACTTGATCCTCGACTGGTGTTGAGTGAAGCAACTTCAAATCAAACGACCTGTCTTTTTTATCGACAAAGATCTCGTAAGTTTTCAAGTGGCCGTCTCTGGATGATATGACGAGATGATCCTTGTTGCCAGAAAACTTGACCAACGAAGCAGTGACAACACTTCCCTCCGTGACCTTAAATTTTTCATCTCCTTGGCGAAGACTGTACCAGAACTCACCTCTGCTTATACTAAATCGCATTTTTCCCTCCTTGCTACAGCTCTCTATACGCAACAAGAGTCTTTTATCGTCTTGGAACGGAATTAATTTGAATCTGTCGTATTCTTTCACTTTCAGTCGAACATCTTGATCATCATCTGAGTCTGAGTTTCCATATTCTTGATCCAGCTTTTTCTCAGTAGGATTGGCATCTTCCGTTAGAAACCACTTGCTCAGCAGCACAAAATCTTTCAATTTGCCTATAGCTAATGAGCCCGAGGAACTTATTGCACAACAACCGTTAATGCTTGACTCGGTGGCCGTAAACTCGCAAACCCTTGTCAAATTACTCGTTCGAGAAAGGACAGGTCTGATGTAGAGTAGGTGTGCGTCGGTATAGCTAATCCAGGTCCCAGTGCAGTGAAGCATAATACAAGGGCTCAACTTTCGAATTACAGAATTTTTGCCATTTTGATCTTGCCCTTCTTCCTCATCTTCATTTTCATTTTCACCATTATCTTCATCAGTGTTATCAGTATCAGACGACTCTTCGAGAGATATGGACTGCAGGAAGGAGATCGTAACAGGTTTAGGTCCTAAAAACTTGGTCCTTACATCGTGCACTTGACCGTCATTGGAACTAATTTTCGATCTGCAATAAATGCCGTTCTGCAGCCCTATGTGCAATTCAAGTTCCCTGTCTTGGATGACCATTAAATTGGAAACCGGGGCTAAGACGGTCTGGATAGAAACGACCTCCATGAACTCTTCCCTGTTCGACCTCTTCAAGGACACAATCTTGACTGTGGAATCTTTGCTGCCCACGGCAAGAAAGTCGCTTCTGTGGGAGTTCACCATTGATATACTAGCTATAGGTTCATCAAATTCAATTCTGTCCTGGAGTTCGTGTAACGAGTCAGAAGAGATCTCAAAGTACGCAACTTCATTGTTAGAGAGCCCGAGGGCAAGCTGGCTTTGCGAACTAGTTGAACTGACAATTCGGATACCAGCGGGAGGGAACCACTTTAGGTTGCACGTAAAACCTTCCTTACCTACAACAATCTGTCTAAGTTCATTCTCGCAAACCTGGATGATAGATTTGTCGCCCATAGTTGCGGCATGTAGCAGTTTATCATCTTTTACTTTAAAAGGGTTGTTCGAGATATTTAGTTCTTCAATTGTGCCACTCTCAACCTCCAGAATCATCGTCATCTTTTCGAATGCGAGAAATAGTAGGCTCTGAATTGACTGGCCCGGAACCTTTATATTCCAAATATTCTCAGCACCCGGCGGGAGTGGTGAAGAGATAGTATCTTCGAACTTAACACCATTAGTCAGGGTACGATGTGAACTTGCGACCAAAGTAAGTGGATTTGAGTTTGTCACTTGGGTTGATAATAAAGGATTAAGATTACTCTTCGTCGATGCGATGCTCAAATTGTTCAAAATTTCGCTTGGTTCGATCTGCAGCTGCTTTTCCGGTTCACACGATGTAACTTTCTGGCTATCTTCACCCAAACTGTCAAATTGGAACAGATAGCTGTCACCCATTTCTGAATTGGCGAATAAGTAGCCATTTTTAAAAATATGCAACTTCTCTGCTTGGAAAATAGTGTCGAAGTACGAGATCTCTACAACGGGCCTGTCTCTATCGTTGTGATCAGGTTCAACCGTAAGTTTGTATAGGTCTCCAAAATTAGATTGGAGCAGTATGAAGAAGCTTTTCTTTAGCAGTTGTAGCGAACCCGTAATAATGCTTGCCTTGTGGCCTGTGCGTTTAGGTAGCTGTACTTTTAAGCTGAAAAATCCATTCATGTCCTTCAAAAGCAAATATCCTTCGAATCCTATAAGCACAAAAGGGTTGATTTCATCTGTCTTAGTCACGCAATTAATCTTGTACTTCGAAAGGGCTGGGATGCCCATCAGAAAATTCACCTCTGAGCTTATCTTGTAGTCTGCCTTCTTAACGACATGATTTAGGCCCAAGTCCAGAATATAGAACACTAAATGATATTCTTTTGCCTCAATCTCGACGGCTGCAAAGCATGGATTATCATATTGAACATCGCATGACGTAACATCTAAAGTTGTTACATCCGGCCTTATAGCTTCTAGAGGAGACTGAAGCATCAAAGTTCCGTCACTATTACTGTTCAGCACAAAGCACAGTTTATTCTTCTCGATTGCAGAAAGTAGAAGGCATCGGCCATAGGGATCAACGTTCATGAAAGACAATGGTGAAACCCTTCGGAGCTGAGACCTAGTTATCGGCTGATTTAGTATTGTCTTGAGGGCTATGCATCCTAGAGAGGGCCTATGGAATTGCGCTATAGTGAGATTTCCAGAATCAGACGTCATCGCCAAAAAAGATATGCTGGAGTTCTCCAACCGGAACGATTCCAGGGCAGTTATAGTTGCAAAAATTGGCACATCATAAAGCTTTCGCAGAGTACCATCTGCCACGTCGTAAAGCTCTATATGAGTCTCGGTGGCCATGCAAAGTTGTAGATCTTTTGCACGCTTAGTGCCCTGTTCATCATCGATAAAATGCCCAATGCATGAGTTGATGTAATTGGATTGCCTTTGTAATGTCAGATGGTACAGATAGAGATCGGATTCCTGAACAAGCATCGAAATCTTACCTGTGCAGACCTGAGGTGATAACTGATAGCTTTATAATTGTTCTGGGCCTGAATTGACTTACTTCTCAAACAAAACAGTATTCCGAGACTGAGCAACTGATCCGTTGAATTGAATTTGACCTTGAACAGCAAATCAGAGCTTCTAGTCCTTGTTTGTATTGACCACTTCCGAGTCTTAGTAAGGATGGTATGGCGAACAAGTGAAATTTCATCTTTCAACAAAACAGTTCACTCTAGCGGAGAACTGAACAACAACGTAAACCAAGAGACATCTACAATGGAGGTTTACGTGAGACTCAACAACGATGTTGAGAGAGACTTTGCTTTCCAAATCGATCATGAGGATAAAATTGCCACCAAGATTGCCAAAGTTTTCCGTGAGAAGGGGGAGGGAGTATCTGACCTGATCGTGCTGAGACCAACGATATTCCATGAAAAGCTGCCAGTTGGGTATTCCAAATCCATGCATCCCGGGTATATGACCGAGGGAGGCTGCTTGATTTTCGATTACGATGCCGATCTCAAGCAGTACAAGCAAGCCCTAGACCCTGAGAAAAAATTGATGGATCAGCTATGGCCTGGCCAGCTTATCATACCTGAATGGAAAGTGTCGAGGACTAACGTGATTACTTATGTGGTCCTAATGCTAGTCTGGCTTTACACTGATTTGCCTGACGTTATTTCGCCAACACCCGGTATTTCCCTAACGAACCAGTTGTCACGTATTGCAATTCCGATCTTAGAACATTTCGACTTGGGACATGTCGCAGACCGATTAAAAATGGAGATACAAGTCAACTACACCGGCGTTGTTGCTCAATGGCTCTTCTTTGTGGTGCACATCGTAAAAATTGCTGTCATTACCATGTTCTTCACCACAGCCATGATCAATCCTATCAGCTTCAACCCAGCTGTTCTTTACAAGATCAGAAACATGCAAATTAACGACCCCAAGTTAAGAAACCTAATGCGTTCTCTAGGTTGGGTCGGCGCCAGAAGAGGCACTTACGATGAGTACCAGGGTAATTTCTACAATTACATCATTAAGAAGTACGGAGATCCAGCAAAGGCCTTTAGAGCCGGCATGATCAAGGTTGCTGCAGCACCAGGGTTCCCACTGGGGGAAGGTGAGGGTTTCCAGACCCCTCTTTCTCAAAGGCTCACCGCCAGCACATTCAAGACCATGAAAGAAGAAAGAAAATTTGTCTTGAGCGAAGAATACTTTATCCAACTCGAAGATGATTTGAAGAAGAACTTGGACGCTTGTCAAGGTGATATTGGCGCCATGAACAATGAAATTAGAAGATTTAGAAGGTTTGGTTTGTTTGAACCTGGGGAAAAGTTGAAAGAAATGGTTACGTTGAGAAAAGAAGCCTGGATTGAAGAAAAGAAGGCTGAGAAATCGGAAGAACCAAAGAAGCAAAAATGATTAGTTACTGTATACTATTTGATTTTGTACACTAGAGCAAAGCCTGAAAGCACCTTCTAAACTCTATCACCAGCAGTTCCAATCCCACCTATTGCCTTCTCGGTATATTTTTGAGATTCCAAAAAAAACAATCGCGACGGGACTCGAACCCGCAATCTTCTCCTTAGGAGGGAGACGCCTTACCATTAGGCTACGCGATTTGCTTACTACTACCACTGGGCCACGAGGCCTTGGTAATTGCTGGTAGTATCATAGTATGACTTGGACTTACCAAAGGACGAGTCAACTATTACGAATATGAGGGTAATCAGTATGTCATAGACTTACTATGGAAAGAGTCACAGGACTGGTCCCAACTGAAATGTATAAAAAGGCACCATGAGTTGGACAACTTATACCAACTCAGGTTCACTCCAAAGGAACAAGGAATTAGATTGATCAGTTTAGTATATATCCCGTAATAAATACAACCCGTATTATTACAGAAAAAATGAAAATAGCGGGCGAGAACCCGTTAATGAAGAGAGTCATAATCATAGGACTAATTGTTACGGCTCTGCTAGCTCTGCAGACTTTTTTCACTCTGTGGTCTCTAGTCAAGATAGATAACCTGCAAATGAGCCTCGTAAACGGTGAACAGCCAAACGCGATAATATAGCTGCAACCTTATGTCGGTGATTATATGGCCTTACCGATCGTTTATGGTGATGGAGGAGCTGATGAACCTGCAATATACCAAACTGATGACGTTTACAGTAAGCGCAAACTCGTATGTGTGGTTCCGTATGTGTGGTTCGCCATCTCCATAGTTAAATTAGGGCTGAAAGGATACTCTCGGTAGTACAATACAAGCATACAGAGACTGCTTGCAGAGACTGGTCTCAGAACGGGGATAGTTCGAGGGCTGATTGTGTGGTTGGCGCAATAGACACGGATGTCAGCTTAGGTGGATTATTATATTCGGGATGGCAGTTGTACAGTACTATAGCGAATAGACTACAAGAAAACAACGTGCATGTGCCTGGGGTGGCAAAACGTGACTACGCTGACACGTACCATGATCTGTTGTCTGCATCGCGCGCACTGGTGACAGGAACTAACTTAGGTGCGTCGGCGTTATTCCACAGCAACGGGTCCTATCTGACCAATAGCGAGACCGGGCACCCAGTCTTCGCTGTATATTCAGGTAAGTCAGTCGAACACATATCATGGCCATTAATGACAGTCATCACGTGTATTGGATAGCGACGGATCAAAGAGAACTCGGTGGGGCTAAGAGGGAAGAGCAATTCAACTTGGAACACTTTAGCACCGGCGGCTTGACATGAATGAACATGCTTATCAGTATGTGGTGTGGGACTACAATCATAACAAGCTCATGTATACTGGATAGTTCCCTGCTTTCCAATACGGCCCATACAACGACTATAGCGCGGAGATACTTCCATATGGCGGCGACCAAGCCCCAGACCTGGGAGCGCGTTATGTTAGCTAGCACCTGAGCGTAAGGGGGGAGCACTAAAGCGTGGCCCACGAGGTAAGGCGAGATTCTTAACAGTAATATAGTTCGGTCTTTAAAAATATAGCATAGATGAACCAGTCACGTCAGAGGCCGTATCAGTATGCCTGATCAATCTAATTCCTTGTTCCTTTGGAGTGAACCTGAGTTGGCATAAGTTGTCCAACTCATGGCGCCTTTTATACATTTCTCTGTGACCAATCCTGGGTGCTAAGTTCCACAATTGCACCGATGTTTGTAATAGTAGCGTTGTCCTTTGGTAAGTGTGATTCATACTATTACAGGTAGGTTCCATAAATAACAAGAGGTTACGGTATACTGAGATAGCTAAACAACAAACAACACAATGATCAGATTGCAATTACTAGGAACGGGTTGCTGGCTCAGTTATCGGCACATTGCAGATCAGACAATTGTTGTCAAACGACACGCAAATTTTCCGGCGAAATTGAAGCGTTTACAGTAAACTGATTGCGCATGTAAGTGCTCAAAAGACGCTATTTCGAACATCCTAGCTCAAGGCTACTTTCCGACTGAGTAGAAATGCTGACGTAAAAAGCAATGTCTTGTGCTATGCCCCTCAATCCGGCAAGCACACAAGAAAGAACCAGATCGTCAAACTATTGTATGCATTTGAGAAGCCAACTTCATGGTTATGACGATCATTCAAAAACCTCTCTGTAAAGTACTAGGGACACAAAGGGACACTTGAGGTGTCATATGACGGCGTAAGCTGTCGTAAAGTTACTCACCGCAGCTATTCGGCTAGGATATTCAAACCAGGGCATACCTACATGACGCGAAGATTAGCCGCCGAGCTCCAAAATCCGCTCGTATGACTGGTGCCAGCTAAGTTGACGGATCCTGTGCAATAAGGAAAAGTGTAGATGCACGCATAAAGGATAGTAAGGTTAATCTCAACAGTCCATGACGTGATTCGAATGAAGGTCTTAGGTATCCAAGGACTATGCAAAGGTCTTGAAAACATATCTGGAAAACACACTGACATAGCACACGATGACCAACCGGAGGTTTCAACTAAAGGGAAAACAGTTATGTGCTTAGGGTGTTTACAAGGGTCAGAAATCTAAAGTGGCTCCTATGGCTTGCTTCTATGGCATCAATTTCCCTTTTATACACAGAACAATATGAATGATTCCAGGGCACATTACTGGTTTTAAAGAATTCATGATCGATCAAATAGGCAGTGAATTCAAAAGTGGTACGAATAAATCTAATTCAAGAAAGTAATCACCGTGACTTAATGGGACCTTACGGTCTGAAAAAGACATGCGGTAACGCAAAGGGATTGGAGTATGGAGGTTGACTCGGGTTGTTGACGATTCGCAAAATAAATGGCTAAATCTTCATTCCAGCTGCACATGCAGGAAAGCTTTAGTTGATACACCGCTTTGACAAAAATATAACCAAAATGCTTTGCGGCGAGTCTCGCCCTCTAATCATAAAATAGGCCGTGATTGTTATATAAAACTATTTATTCCCATGAGTATAATGCTCGTAATCCTCGTTTGCCATTCTTTCCCTTCTCTCCAGCAAACTGTCATTTCTCTGAGGATGTGCCACCCGTGTATACGCCTTTGACGGTGTGGCTATCCTTTCTTTCTCGAAGCTCTGGTTCGTCGCGATTGGCGGAGGTCTCGAACTCGATAAGCTTTCTTTGGAAATTAATGGAAAAGAAGATTCCATTATCACTGGCTCAAAATTGTTTCTGATAGCTGAGGTAACCCCAATTGGTTTGGTCGTCTCACTAAAATCTTCTACAGTTTTCTCCTTTTGCAACTCGAGATCATTTGTACTAGTTCTGCTAAAACTCCGCTGTTGAGTGAGTAGCTCGGCACTAGAGTCGTTGTTGAAAGCGTACTGATAATCTTCGAAGGTCATCGTAGATTTGTTCGATAGATCCCCCAATTTTTTCCTACGCTTCTCAACCAACGCATCAATGTTACGACTAATCGTTACACAGACAAATTCCCTGAGCCCAATGTGCTTGTACTCATTAATTAGCTTGTAGTAAACGAAGACGGAGAATATGAGAGCTAGAACCAGCCGGGAAATAAAAAATAGCCATATGATGAAGGAAAATAGCATAAAGGACAGCAGTACAGCCTCTTCATGGTTAGTTTGTGCAATAGTCCTGATCTTAGCTATAAGACCATCAAAAGACTCGAGATCGTCCAGACTAGAATTAGGTTTGACGGTCACTAGAACGGACCATAACGTGAGTCCATTTATAACCTGCCTTGGGGTATCTGTAAATAAAAGCTGAATGCAACTCTTAAGCTCAAAAAAGGTGTAAAAAGCTATCTTTTGATAGGCACCACTGGGTGATATTTTGTCGAGCACGCAAAAATAGTTGTATTTGGATAGCGAGTATGCCGTTCTGGCGAAGTTATTGATGTAAGTAAGTGCGATATTCCTTGTGCGATATACTTTAATGCCAGCGATTGCTTCCCATATTAAAAGTACGATAGATGCTAAGATACAGCCACTGAAAAGCCATTTTGAGATCCGGAAAGGCAGGTACGGCTGAATGATATTATTAGACCATGAGTTGTATGCCAATAACTTTATGCAGGTATACACATCAGAAATGAATAAAGCTAATTTCAGCAATGTAAGTCCCCATGCCCAGATGATATAGTTGAACAAAGTACCGAATCGAAAGTTTCTGAACAGAGAGGGATCCACATTGTCAAAGGTCTTGGCATTAATCGCGTATTTCCACTCGTTATTAAACAGCATTAACGTTTTCCGGTAACCTACAGAAATTAAATGATATGTTGTAGCATCCACTGCTCTTTAATAGGTCTTTGAAACGGTTTTATATTCTGTGTGTAGCAGATGTTTGTATATCTGAAACATTCTCATTATTATGTATTGTTTTTACGCGTCCAGAATGCGAGTTATAAAAAGATCCATTACAACTGTTCAAACTGTTAAGATAAATCATCTATGGACTTCTAACCATCTATCCTCTTGTAGAGTTTATGACCATATTTCGAATTTCAAACATGTAGCTCTTATGCGTCTCACTCTTGCCTCTTGTTTCCAGACCAGATTCCTTATTTCCCAGTAAAAACCATCCACCTACCTTCCGATTCCAGCGATTCTCCTCATGACAGAACCTCTCTAAGAGCCGGGAGCTGAGCTGAAACGCCGGATCTCGAGAGCTCTCTCGAGGTGTTACCCCCATGGAGTGGTATCTCGTGGTGGCCGACGAATTCAGTCTATCGGCCATGTCATCTCCCGTGGACGGCAGTAATTGACTGTGTGATCTGAGAAATGGTGATACGTAATGCTTTGTCCTGAGACTGCCGTCTTGTGAGTTATTCATCGATGGGGGTAGGTCCTTGATCCCAGCAAAGGGATCGTGCTCGTCATCGCCTCCATGCACATTAACCCACCGAAGGTTTTCGTCATCAAACATCATTTTGCCAATAATGCGTGGTTTCTTTGGCCTCTTGCCTGACTTTGCTATTGTTGGTTTGCTCGATCCTCTTTCCTGATCTGTGGCGCCGTCTAGTTGTGATTTTGATTTGATCAACAGAGGTTTCTTGTCAACAGCGTCAAGTTTTGTAAATTTATCCAGTATTTGTTCATTTCCCTCCCATTTTAGTGTCTTTGGGTTATAGTACATTCGGCCATTCTTGATGGGCGTGTTATGGTCGATCTCTTGCTTGATAGTCTTGATGCGGGATGCAGCTGTCGTGTTCTTGGCCGGTCTACGGCGTGACAAGGCTGGAACGTCTTCTTTGAATATATCTAGTCGGTCTTTGGCATTCCATTCCCTGTATCTTTTGTGCAGTCGTGGTGTCAGTAGGGTGTCGTCCCTTACTATTTCGTATTGAGACGGGGATAATTTCAAAGGAGATTCTTCTGATTGTTTGTTGAGAAATTGAGGTCGGATGAGTCTTTCATCAAAGATAAAATCTTTGTCGTCGTCTGCTTCCTCATCCTCAACCCCTTCAATGTAGTCGTTCAAGTATTGTCTTCCTTGCCTTCCATGTGCATCGACCCGGTTTGGTAACGTTAAATCCTCCTCTTCCTCTTCAATTGTGGGGTTGAAATTGGAGAGTGTGGGCATCGATTTTTTGAATCTCACTGTGCTATTCGATTGCACTCTCAGGTCTCCTGTTGATAAACTATTGGGCATTTTCTCGGCTTCCCCTGAGCTGCTTGGCCTTGTTTTCAACTCCATCATTGATCTCGGTTGTCTCAAGGCCGGGGACCTGTTCTTGTTGCCAATCTTCAATCTATTACTGAACTCTCGTGCCAAATCTTTACTACTCATGTGGGATGCGCCGTGCTTCGGTCCCAGCGATCCTGATGAGCCCCTCAGCTTGAAGTAAGTCCTCAAAGCATCATCAAAATCATCTTTCCTATCCTGAAACTCCTGGAAATCATTCAGAAACTCATCCTCTTCTTCTACTTCTTCCTCTTCCTCCTCAGTCTTGCTGCCGCGAGAAAGCTTCTCTTTGGGATGTGAAAAGATCGTACCATCCGAGCTTGTTGAAGATGTAGGAGTCTGGGCCATCAGTGGCTGTCGCGACAGCGGAGACCTTTTGTTCTCGGGTACTGCCCTCTGTCCCAGGTCTCTTGTGAATGTTGTGTCCAAATCCTCAAACGATGTCTCGGGCAGTTCATCGAGATTGATCGGTCTGATGGACATGATGCCTTTCTAATTGAAGTGCGAGAGCTTGCTTGGAGGGCAGATGGATATGCTTACTCTGTTTTTGATTCTTTGTGATCCCTTCAGCTAAGTTAAACTTATTGAACCTCTCGATAATTTTCAACAGATGGGCTTAATGAAAAAGTGAAGTAACAGATCTCCAGTTAAACGTCGACTTTAGTGTCGATGAAGCACTTTGAAACGGAGTTTGATGTGTTCGATGTTAATCAGAATGCTCTTGATGGGCTGGAACCTTCTTTCCTGAGAGATAATACCCAATTGGTAGAGGCATATGAGAATATAGATTGGAAAAGCGTTCAGTCGCTAAATACACTGGTAGGATCGGTGGAGCAGGTGGTTGTCAAGTATAAAAACCCAAATGAAAAGATTAAGAGAGCGATTGAGTCTATGTATTTGCAGCTGCTACAGAAATACCCATTGTTCTTCGGCTACTGGAAACGATTTACTGCAGTACAGTATCAGTTGAACGGTCTTCCGAAGTCAATTGCAACACTGGAGAAAGCTGTGGACGCTTTCCCCAACTCTCTGGAACTTTGGTGTGACTATTTGAATGTTTTATGCGCTAATAATGCCGATGAGGTGGAACTTATACGAAGAAACTTCCGCATAGCCAAGGACAGGGTCGGTTATCAGTTCCTTTCGCATCCATTCTGGGATAAGTACATTGAATTCGAGACAAAACACCAGGCATGGGCCCACCTAGGCGAAATATACTCTGAGTTGATCCGGATACCCCTTCATCAGTATGCTAAATACGGGACGGCTTACAAGGCACTCCTGAAAAGCCAACATTCACTTAAAGAGGACCAAAATTTAGACGCTAAACTTCGAGATACTCAAAGAATCGTCTCTGCGATATGGCCGTATGAGTCGAAGATAAAGCAGAGTTTCTTCAATGTCACTCCCGTTTCCGTCGAGGAGCTGGACAACTGGGATAAGTATCTGGAGTTTCTCACGCATAATGATTCCAAGTACGAGTTTTCTGAAAAGCTAATTAAGGCTGTTTTTGAGAGGTGTCTCGTACCGTGTCTCTATTACGAACATTACTGGATAAAATACGTGGATTGGTCCGAGCAGACCCAGACGCTCGATGCTACTATCGAGCTTTATAAAAGAGGAATGGCCATGCTTCCAGTGAATTTAAGGCAGTTTTCTTCCAAATTCCTAACTTTCCTGAAAACGAATTACGCGAGAGACAGAGATCATATATTTCTTTTGTTTGGCCAAGCTATTTCCTCCGCTGTAAAATTGTATCCTCATGAAGCTTCGCTTCTTGCCGAGTATCTGGCTATGTTAAGAAGGCACCGTTATAGGACGAACATCGATGACGACCACAAGCAGATCTATAGTCAGCTTAACTCTTATTCCAAAGAGCTGGAGATTGCTACCAATAATTACATGACTCATAGTGTGGATAAAAGCAACTTACTACAATGCCTGATAAATGACCTAAACCTTCCTATCATTGTTGTAGAGCTCATAAAGACCACATGGTTGGCATTAAAAAATACCATGCAAACCAGAAAATATTTCAACTACTACAGTAAGAACAAACTCTTCCAGTCGTCAGTTTCATTCTGGCTGACCTACTATAGGTTTGAAAAATCCAATCAAAATTTTGCCAGATTGAACAAGTTCATAAACGATCTGGGAAACAGTGTTTTATTGCCGGTTTCAATCACCAATGACATTTTGAATGACTACCGATCTTTTTATCTGTCCAATTGTAATGCAGGTGTATATCAGACTGTCAGAAATGGGGAAGAAATTGGGAATGAATTTCATATGGTAGACCCGATACTTTTGACACAATTAAAGATGAACAATCCACAGTGGTATCCAGGCAGATATAAACATTCTCTTGACTGGCACAGATCAAGAGAGTTCAGGGAGAACGGTCACCCTAGCATGCTTGATGATAAGCCCCAAGTTTCAAACACGAACTTGGAGTGTAGTACGAAATCCTTTGGTAATCGTCAATTGCCGTTGCCAGCTTTCAGAAATCTGGAGAAGATCAATCAACCTCTGAAGTACGAGGACACATATTTGAAGGAATATTTAACCAAGTATAAATGACACTTTCAGTTAAATAATTTTGGTGTTTATTTGTTTTTTAATGTTTTGTTCTTGAAAGGTCGTTTGGGAGGGCTTGACAACTTGAAATTAAAATGAGATAAATAAACAAAATACAGAGTTATAGGCTAAGCTGTGATGCCATGAATTGTTTTAAGTAATATACAATCAACACGATAAACTTGCAGACATTATAGATTCTATCGGAGTCTCTTTATTCAAACTTAACTTTCTTCCCCGTGGAAGGGACAATTGCGGCCGACGCTCTTGGAGCAGATGCTAATGCCACACTACTCTTCAAGCGGTTGTTTGAGTCAACAAACGCTTTACTACCGTATTTTTTGGATGGCGGCCTATCAGTCTTCACTGGTGCACTGTTTTTATGATCGGATGCTTTTGCTTCGTTGTGGGTTTGAAGATCGAATGATTTTTTTGGTGGTTCCTGAGGTTTCGTCCTCACTTGCCTTTTACTTCTGTCTTCACCGTATTCCATTCTGACTGGTCTTTGAGCGATCTTTCTGCAGCTCTTGTCTTTTAGGGCTTTAGTTGCGCCTTCCTCGTCTTTGAAGTCTACAAATGCAAAACCTTTACACTTACCGCTGTCTTGAAAGGTGGCCATTCTGATCTTGACAATCTCGCCACAGTGCTGGAAGTGCTTTCTCAACAAGTCGTCGGTTGTATCGAAAGACAAGTTACCAACAAAAAGGATTCTAGAGGGAGGATTTTTCGACAATGATACAAGATCATTCTTGTCTGGTCTGCCATCAAAACTTTTGGAATTCTTTATCAACAGATTTCTGCCATTCAACTGAGATTCGCTTAGGGCAATTGCAGCTTCCATTTGCTCGCTTGTTTTGAAGTCCATGTAGCAGAAACCCTTGTTTTTAATCTTCTTCCCATCGTTTTGAGCCAGTGGCATGTTGACTCTGATTATGGTTTCTTCGGTAATCTGAGCAGCATTTTCAAGCTCCTTAGTCTTGGCAGTCAAAAATCTCACCAGATCCTCCTTTGTTGTGTCAAAGGACAGATTTCCTATCCAAACACCATACCTCTTCTCTTTCTTTTCAGTGTTTGAGTCTGCTCCCTCCAAGGAACTTCCAGCTGCTTTCTCTGTCTCTTGTTCGTTGGCTTTGTTTTCCTTCTTGAACTCCTCGACCGAGCTTGGGTCAATGTTGAACTTGGCATTAAGTTCTTCTAGAGTTACTTTACCCCTTCTCAACAAACGTTTCTGCTTCTTGGATAATGGCACTGAGCTTTTTAGATCAATTTCAATTTCATCTTCAGCCTTTCTCTTTTTAGTAGGATCTGCAAGTGCCTTCTCAATCTCAACTTCCTTTTCCACCTCATCGTGCTTATTTTCAGACATTCTGAAGGTACTTAGAGCAGGATTCGATTACCCAAGTAGATATTTATTAAAAGCTCAATTTTATTTCATCTCATCTCATCTCATCTCATCTCATTGGAAAATTTTCAAAACTATAAGGCCCGCTCCATGTATCCACAGTAGATGAAAGATTCGAAAAATTAAAATTGATTACTGATACTATATAATTAGGCTTAAAGTAGAATTGAACTGATTTGGTGGCATCGAAAGGCGATACAAGGCACTGCACTTTACCCAGCAGGGTTCTTTAGCAGCAGCGTCCCATGTAAACGGAATATATCATTAAATGAAAACAACTTGCCACATAAGAAAAGTAAGGATCAAAAGAATAGGGCAACATAACACAACAAGTAGAGTAAAGTAGTCTTTTTCTTTTCGCGACTGACGACGCATAGTAGTGGTCTACTGGAAGATCTTCTTTAGCTTGCTGAAGAAACCACCCTTCTTCTTCTTTTTCTCTTCCTGCTTTGGAACTGCAGCGGCGCTTTTCTTTACTGGGGCAGCTTTCTCTGTCTTTGAAGAAGCTACTTTCTCGCCTGCGACTGTTTCAGTTTTCTTATCAGTGGCCTCTGTAAGTACAGCTTCATCGTTAGCCTTTATCTCGGCCCCAGTTTCCGGCTTTACAGCTTCGCTATCGCCATTTTCAACCTCATAAAGCTTGTTACTCTTTTGTTTTTCTAGTTCATGTTGTTGTGTCTTTGGATCCAAAGTCTGCTTGTTGACATCTCCCTCAGCGAGTTCGGGCTTGGCAGTTGCTTTTGCGAGATCCTTCTCTCTTTCCTGTTTGCTTAATCTTTCATTGAGCTCATCAGCATCGACGTCTCTCACCTCGGAGAATTCTTTGATTTCAGTTGCGTTCTGAGGTATGACAGGACCAGGTCCTCCTACAATCGCTGTGTATTCTTTTGTCTCGTTTTCCGAAGCATCGATAGGTAATATGTGGACCTCGTTATTAGCAGGCTGCTGTGCTGGAACCTCACTGTGGGAGTTTTCAGTCTTGTCTACTAGCTCTTCATCGACAATTGGGTGCTCGGAACCAGACTCCTCCGAGCTCAGAGGAATACGCTCTTCAGAAACAATGATTTTCTCACCAGTAAGCTTATTTTTCTTAAATCTTCTCAAGATCTTGAACCTTTTTTTGGACTCGTGAGAAGACGAAGTTTGGGCTGGCTCGAGCGCGACTTCTTTAGAGGCTGAGGTTGAACCGCTCACCTCTGGGACTGCAGGGGTCACTTTAGCTTGTGGAGCCTCAGTGATGGCGGGCGTTTCAGTAGGCTTCGAAATATCTCTCTCAATGGTCTCAACTGCCACGGTGGGGACAGCAGCAGGCTGAGATGCAGCCTGTCCTGGCAGAATTGGCGTATCAGTAATCACATTGGTCGTTGTCTCGGTTACCTTAGGCTTTTCAACCTCTGAAGCGCCTTTTGGAGCAGGCGCGACCTCGGGAGCTTTCACAACCGCCGGCTCGGGGGTCGCAGCAGGTGTAGCACTTGGCTCAGGAGTAGAGAATTCAGTGTCGTCTGTTTCGGACGTCTCAGAAGTCAAAGGAACAGCTCCAGGCTCTGGTTTGGGGGCAGAAGAAGCCGGAGTAGGGTCCGAGCCAGCAAGCCCAGCAGCTGCCTTGGCTGCCCTAGCCTTGGCCTTCTTTTTCTCCTTCTTCTTTCTGTTCTTGTTCTTCTTACTGGCGGAAGTAGTAGACGTAGATCCCTCGGAGACAGGAACTGGAGCTGGCACTGGAGCAGGAGCTGGATCCATAGTCTTGGAGACCTCCTCATTCTTTGGGTAAGCACCAGGCTCTGGAATGTCGTCCTCGTCCTTTCTAGCTGACGCT
Source organism: Torulaspora franciscae (assembly GCA_003705175.3). Taxonomy (NCBI): domain Eukaryota; kingdom Fungi; phylum Ascomycota; class Saccharomycetes; order Saccharomycetales; family Saccharomycetaceae; genus Torulaspora; species Torulaspora franciscae. The sequence goes on from PPHX03000006.1 coordinate 20,675, forward strand.
GTAGTGCATGTCAGTCCGCCAGCCTCAGGAATTTTGGCACCCGCGGGATTCTCGTTCAAAGTCTGTGCCTCGCTTTTGGAAATAAAATTGTTCTCAATTCCATTCTCATCAAAACCCTTACTATACGCATCACTAGTCACCCAATTGCCATCGACAATGAACTTGAAGAAAACGCGGTCCTTGTTTGCAGGGACCTTGACTGGAAAAGTCAACTCAAAATCGCCGGAAGAAGTCCGCAAAAGAGGCAAAGTGCCCTTCCACTGGTCAAACTCACCAGTAACGACAACTTCTTCGGGACCAACAGGCCATTCAAACGTGTAGTCAACAGTAATTGCACCGTTGGACATCTTCTAACACTTTCTACGCTATCAATATTCTGACTTGAAACAAAAACCTCCAACGAGAGAAGTATTTTCCAAGACCCAATTGCTCGAATACAAACTGACCCTTCGGAATACCTTAACTTCAGACCGTTAACTTCCTCCTGGTCCATTCACTGCCTTGCCACCACCCCGATGTTAGCCAGCCTGCCCCCTTTGGTTGGAGCACAAGAAACCAACCGGGTAACATTTATAACTACAAGCCTTAGTTCAACTGTTGAAGCTTGACAGTACTATGAGAGTGGACTTTGAGAGTAGACTTGTGAGGCCTACTGTTGAGAGTTTGATGCTATGCACTTCCATGGACCGTAGGATTCATCTGGGAAAGTTTTTTTTGCGAGTGCTAGCAGGTATTATCGTACTTACAATTGTTATAAGCAACCTTGAGCAACACCGAAATGGTTATCAGAATGCCCTTGGCTGTTCAGTGTGTTCTTCCTCGCCGTCAGCACTCGCTACAACGCACGCATTTCGCGTTTGTCGTCAAGAATTGTATTTCGTCAGCAGACGATCTTGTAGGTAACATCCGATACGAGCCTTATTATGTGGATGATGGAATTCGTTTCAAAGCTTACAATTCTTCGAGCGTTCGCACCCTTCAATAATAATGACGTTGATTGAACGACTCTGCGCAAGTTCCGCAGCTTATTCCGCATTTTGGGCTTTAGGGACTTTTCACCTGTCTTGATGAACATGGTATTGGCAGGCTGAACGAATTTGTTTGATATTCACAGGAACTGTCGATCACCACCTAACTGCAGCGGCTGAAGTCGACCAATGGGGAGCTTTTTCGATTATATACGCGATTCTGGGATCAAAGGCCATGCAATAGAATGAGCAGCCAAACCATTCCGAACTGGTTTAATTTGGGGTGATACGATACTCGTATGCCAGGTAATGTTCAATTGCCACAAACTGTGTCGGCTCGGTTCAGGTCGGTTGGGCATTCAGATCCAAAACTTCTGACTTGAAAATAGGAGAATAAATATAAAATGGAGATTTTAGGCACCCCAGCCTGCCAGTGATAGGGCTCCCGTAGCGTAACAAGGGAAGCTACGTTGCAAGATTACAGGGGCTATACATGCCAGAAGGAGCGAGAAAGAGTATGCCATAATTCAAACTTTCATTTCTGGTGTCAATGGCACAACGACTACATCAGGTGTCAGTCTTACACAATACCTCCTTCTGAACTATTACAATGTTTGCATTGTATTTACACCTTACTTGAACTACTAGCAGTGTATGTAACATGATCTTTACCTTCGAATATATAGCTTGCTTAATTTTTTTAATCCAACAAATTATATGGGCGTGTGGTCTAGTGGTATGATTCTCGCTTTGGGCGAATCTTCGGAACACCGGGGATGAACAACATACAAGCATGCGAGAGGCCCAGGGTTCAATTCCCTGCTCGCCCCAATTTGTTTTTTTAATTCCTTGCCGCCCATATCTGTTTTTGTGTAACGTAACAAGGGCTCATTACAACTACATCACTTTAACACGCAGAATACTAGTCCTGAGGGCCGCAAGCTATGGATGATAGCCCTTCTGTGGATGTTGATGCCTTCCAGGCACTGGATGAAGTCTTAGGTAGCATTCAGGGGGAAAATGAACCTTTTTTCCAATGGGATCCCAAAGGCAGAGGAGATGTGTGGATATCGCACAACAGAAGGTGTGTACAGTGGTTCGTTGACGACCAATGTATCAGAAGATTCCTCTTTGAGCAGCCAGTGATCAAAGCCGGTTTTGTCGATTTCGCTACCGCGCCTGACTGTTTAGTAATTATTTTAAGAGATGTTGCACAGGTGTATTTCCTATCAAAAGGTGATGAGATTACTGTTTGCTTCCCCTTTTGTATCTCTAATGCATTTTGGTACTCACAGGGAATTGTCTTGGAGCGGGAAGTTGGACCAAGCTTACCAGAAGGTGAGATATTGCACCGATTTATTACATTATCAGATCCTATGGCACCATTTGGGTTTGTGACTTTCTCTCCACAACAAAAGCGCATCGAAGAACCTAGAGACCTCCGAATGTTAGTATTCCCGAAGGACGAAACTTACAGCATTACGGTTTTGTTTGAAGTGTCACAATGCAAACTTCATTTTTACTATACCCAGGTGCTTACAGCTGACTCCGAGACAGCTCATGATAAGAAGGACTCCATCGCAGGTGCCAGTCACTCAGCTGACCCAGCCAAAAATCTGCGTAAGATGTCGTTCCTTAACAAAAGAGTTAATTCAAGCTCCTTGAATCACGACATGAATGATAACAATCAACTGCCAAATGACTCTCTAGCCGTTTTGACAAATAGCAACAATAGACCCAGTAGAAACACGTCAGCGACTGTCGATCGGATGAGTGGTTCTACTACGTCTCCAGCCGTTGAGTTTCCATCAAGTTCTAACCAGCAGCAGCAGTTACCCCAAAACGAACTCCTAAGTCAGGCTATATCTTCGAAAGAAATCAAACTGACGAGAGTGTCTTCCATGACATTATCACGAAGAGCCACCGACGAACTCGCTATGGTAAGGTGCGTTGCCGTCAAGTTTCGGGATCAGGAGTCGATTGCCATATTGGACCCTCTAACGAACTTTTCTAAGATTTGGACTATCGATTTACTTCCAACTGTGATTAGTTCTCTATCATTTAGGGTTTATGGTGATTCGCCTCAAGACTTGATTAGACTATCGGACCTGGATGTCCAAGGGCACATAAGCGATATCCTTTCACTAGACTCGGCGAATGTTAATGGAACTTTAGCGGTTATGTTAAGTTCGAGAAGGAGGGTATGCTTGTACAATCCCTTCGTTGAGCTTGAATCACCACAACATGACCTGCCTTATGACGATCTATGTCACATATCTGAGGAGAGAATGGTGAGTAGAGAGTTCATTTCTAATGTCAAAAAACAAGCCTGTAATGTACAAAGCTATTTTCCATACCCAGAGAACACCACGGTCAAGCTTTGTTTTGAAGCTATGAGGTTTATCTGCAGCCCAGATAGTCTTCTGGCCATTCTTTTCCTGTGGCAGTATGTGATGTTGAAAACAGATTTAATGGACAATCCTCCCCCTCAATCTAAAGAATTTTCTGCTCTTGAGCTAGTTCTATCATCCTTGATTCTCACGCTTGAAGATGAAGTCGACGAAGAATTATTTGGAACTGCTGCCTTTCAGCTTTTACGTCGAAGAAATTCCAATAGTTTGATACCAGAAATAATCATGGGTTTACATCTAGTACGAGAAGAACTTGCTTTGAACGTGCTTGCTAAAAAGGATGTTCACAGGCTTGGGAAGTTTTTGTACTTTGCGACATCCAAAATGAATTGGCCAGTAGAGTGGAGACAGTATTATGGGAACCTAGAGACCAAACCGGCCTACAAACCCCTAAGAGTTAATTTTGCACATCCACTTGATGAGCCGCCTTCGATTCTCAAGTCTCTTTATAGCGTTACTGAAAACAGTGCGATTCCAACAACACCCTTCATCTGTTTCTCCAGACTTGCAGAAATGGATTCGCAGGTTGATCAGATAGTCACTCCAAGAACTTTCAAAAGTCTGAGGTTATATGAACTGACCAGAGCGTCAAATTACACGGACGACTATTTGATAGAGATACTAACGAAGCTGAAGATTAACAAAGAAGAAATAGAAACTTTCCCACTTGGGATGTTAAAGCCACTATCTAACATGTTAAAAAAGATCGAGAGCAAGCTATCACAGGTTGACGTAGATTTGGACCTTTCAATCATCTCAAGACCCGATCTTGAAAAGTGTGTCACTCTCATAAGGAGAATGAAAAGTGACATAGACAAAGACTTATTATCTAGAACATCTCGAAAGTTAAATTTAAAGGCTACTCAACTGGTGGTAGAATCACGCTCAAAAGATCTTTACGCTATCCTTGCGGATGTCATTAAGAGCAGCCGCCATTTCAGTTTGGAACGGGGAGTTAGCATTGAGGACCAGAGCACAGATGATTTTGATGAAGGATCCTCCCTTAAGAAAAACGCAGGCTTAATCTTTTCCGAAGACAGGAGGCTCAACCATGTTCTCTCCCTCCTGACATATTACAAGCCAAGTAGGGTCCAATTCTTCTCGACGCAGAGAAGCTATAGAAAAATCCTAAAGCAGAAAAAAGCTGTGGCGAATATGATGGCTTTGAGGACGTGCTCTTGTGGTGTGGGATTCGGTGCTATAGCTTATGCTACCGAAAAGCCTCTTGCAACGCAGAAATGGACGAGGCCCCAACTGAATTTTACGTACCTTTTCCCGGATGGTACTAAAATCTGCCTTCAGCCCTGTGATATTGATAAGGATACTTTGCAATGGGGCGAGTTTCATGGAGGCGTAAGCTCTGGATTGAGGATTTCTAGGAAAGCCAGGGGAATTAACGGTAGTTGGATAGCCTTCAGTAAGCCGAGCGAGCTGGATGCTCAACATGGCGGGTTTTTATTAGGCCTGGGGCTTAATGGCCACTTGACTGGCCTTGAAGAATGGCATGTGTACAACTACCTGAGTCCGAAAAAAACTTTCGTCAGTATTGGTCTCTTGCTCGGTATGAGTGCCAGCATGCGGCGTACCATGGATCTCAAGCTAACAAAAGTGCTTAGTGTCCATACGGTAGCATTTTTGCCGCCTGGATCAAGCGATCTGAACATTAATCTGGAAGTCCAGGCAGCTGGACTGATTGGAATGGGATTGCTCTACCAAGAATCGCAGCACAGAAGAATGAGCGATGTTCTGTACTCCCAATTGTCGTCATTTATTATGGTCAATGAGGAACCTGTCAGTGATGAAGGTTACAGACTTGCAAGTGGAATTGCCCTAGGGCTCATCAATTTAGGTGCCGGTGACATCAATGCGGGAGGGAAACTGATGGAATGCGAGGATCTAGATGAAAGTCCAGCTGCCCGCGTGATCAATGGAACCGGGCCGGATGAGAGTATAATCGTTGGACTCCTACAGCTTGTGACGGACACTCATGATGTCGAGGAAGACTGGATACCAGAAAACTCACAAGCTAGTGCGACCTTGGCACTGCTCCTGATTTTCCTTAAAACAAACAATCACTTCATTGCCAAAATGATGAGACCTAATTTCACACCGGCTACTCTGAATATCCGTCCTGATCTTTTCATGTTTAGAGAGTGGGCTTACCATATGATTTTGTGGAGCGACGTTGAGGACGGTCTTCAGTTTGTTTTGGGCGGTCTTGAATATTATGCGGAGACGGGCATCACGACAGATAACTTGCCGATATACTATACAATGGCAGGTCGTGCTCTTGCGATGGCCATCAGGTATGCATCCACGGGTAATACTGATATGCGGGACTCATTACTGCTATTGATAGATAGATTTTTGCCTTTTTACCAGTATCCCGGTGGTGGAAAACTGGACTTCAAGCTGGCCATTGTGGGAATCAACACACTGGTCAACGTGCTGATGGTTTCTGCCAGTATGATCATGTGTGGAACAGGAGATTTACATGTTCTTCGGAGAATCAGATATCTTAGAGAAGTCGTGACCGGAAAGAATTCTGACCTGTTCAGGCCAAGCGGCGTTAGCACTTCTAAGGACAACATCAGCTTAGACAAAGAAGGCCTGAACTTAGAGAGGGAGGAAGAGCTACTGGAAGAGAACAACCCTCGAGACTCTGAAGATGATTCAAGTGATGATGACCATGATTCAAATGCAGGAGCCTCGTTCAATGACGGAACAGATGAAGAAAACGGGTATGCCAAGTTTCTTGCCTCTAATCTGTCACTTGGTTTCCTGTTTCTTGGATCTGGTCAATATGCACTTAAAACATCAAATTTAGAAAGTATCGCATACCTCATTATTACTGCATTGCCAACTTACATGAATAGCTGCCCTTTACAAGAAACCAAACACTTCTGGAGTATGGCCGTAGAGCCAAGATGCCTGGTTATAAGGGACGCCACTACAGATGAGTTTTTGGACAATATACCGTTCGAGATCAACATGAAAGTCAACGATTCGTTTGATGAAACAAAGTTTTTGACTGCCCCTTGTTTATTGCCAGACATCAGAAATATTACGTCCTTGAAAGCAACCGCAGAAGGGTATTATCCTCTTGAAATTAAGTTTGACAACGAGTTTAGGGCGACAAACTTTTTCAGAAACGGTACAATCCTCCATCTTCAACCCAAACAAGACGTGGGTATTACTGGACATGAAACATCGTCAAGTCACGATGAGATTACCGATATTCAAAGTGCATTGAGAATGAAAGTTAATGCCTTGGAGTCCGATGCGCTCAACAGCAATCAAAATTTTAGCCTTGGAAAGCTATCACGTCAAGTTGCGAATAATCTGGACCTAAATGACCCAACCATTGCCGAATTGAAGGCCATAACTCGCGACACTGCCACGTTAGAAAGCAACATATATGCATATGATCTCGATATGTTGTGTTCCGACGCTAACAATGACGATGTGAACGATTATCAATTAGAAATATGGAGAAGTAAGCAAAACGTTTGAATGGGGCGCCTTTTCTGTTTTGATTGTATATATTTATGATATGTAACTTTAATGCTAAAAAACATTCCACTATATGCAAGGAAAGCATTGGGCGGCTAAAGTACAGCTCCCAATTCTTGACCCAATTTTACCTTCTCGCCCTCCTTAACCTTGAACTGGAACCCTCTTGGTGCTTCGAAGCACAATACCACAGTGCTCCCTAACATAAATCCGCCCATTTCTTCACCCTTCACCAGTGGCATGCCGCCTAATATTTTGCTGGCATTCTGGTAAGTGGCTTCATAACAGGAATGAGGTTCATTATGTCTGTTTCTTTTGACGTTAGTGACCAACTCTTCATCAAAACTCAATTTGATAGAACCTACATTGGTAGCACCCACTGCGGTCATGCTGAAGAAGCCGTGCTTCCAATGGCCTAGGAGGGCCACACGTTCGTTCACGATGAAGAGGTTTGGGAAGTTACGCTGAAAGTAAGGAGCCACCGAGAAAAGATCACCTGGGAAATGACGACGAAGTTTGCAAACCCAATCTACAGGAGAATGATAGTGATGATAATCACCAGGTGCCAAATAAACGACGGCAAAATATAGTTGAGTGTCACTCGGTTCATTGTAAGGCATGGCGTAGGATCTCGACATCGGCGACAGTTCACTAAGTAGTTTCATGCTTTTGGAAATTGAGGGTTTAGCTTCATCGATCGCTTTATCTCCCTCTTCTTTAACCTTTAGGTAATGCTTCGTCTCGTGCCCTCTGTCATCGGAAAGCTTTAGGTCAATTTGCTTGGCAAATTGTTTGTGCTTTTCTTCCTCATAGTTTAGGTCCAGGCTTGATTCACTCTTGGACATTGTAGGATGTGAATGCGTGCCAAGGAAGTCTTTAATGGAGTAGGTAAGCCCTTTGACCTGCTCAACCTCACCACTCTCGGAATCGATAATACCCAGTTTCAGGACCTTCCCATCACTGGGACACACAACCACGTTTTGACGGGAATCGATGGGTCTACAGTTCGGTTTAATCTGCCGGTAAAAGAACTCGGAAAGATTTGCGTAGTGTTTCAGCTCTGGATCTTCCATTTCGTCCAGATTAACTCCAAACAGGTACGAATAACATCTGAACCCCCATGGTCTGAGCCACACTGGTAAAGTGAGAGAGTTAACTTGCCCCCAGAGACGAGAAAGCGCATTCAAGGGTAACGTGGAATAGCAAAAGAAGAGCCAGTCATTGTCAAAGATTCTAATCCTTGGCATTCTCTTGCGACTCTTCTCTTCTTTCCCGTCCTTCTCATCACCGTCCCTGTGCTGAGAGCTGAGTATAGCAGTCCCCAAAGCTATAGTAACACCGGTTAGAACAACCCACTTGATAGCCGACCTCTGAGATAGAAACTTATTTTCGTGAGTACGCTTGGCAATCCCACCAGATTCATGTTTCTGCGAAATCACAGCTCCGGTTGCAAAACCTCTCCCCCACAAAGTACAAGTTCTGTTACGGAACTGCATTCTAGTAGCCAAACGTCCCACTGGCATAGTAATGATCGTCCTTCCACGATTGAAAGCCTTTCCGACCGGTATCATTGCTACCACTTTTATCTGCTGGGCTAAACTAAAACAAACACTTCAATCCCAAACTAAAGACTGGAACGATTCCTAGCCGACCTCTGATGAATCTGATAGAACTAGGCCTGCGTTTGCACATGCACTTCTTCTTCCTCTTCAACATGTGAAGTTCTCTTGAAGCATATAGAAACAAAGTACAAAAAACACGAACTCGCGATGAGACAGAGCTTTTGGCGTCTGGACACACTTAAATCGAGCCATTGGCATCTCTTAGTGGGCTCTAGGAGCTCTAAACTGGTCTACAATTGCAATTGAGTAGTTTTTATCTTCTTGCTAGCCCTCTTGCTGCTTGTTCAGGACCTTTGCGTGCCGTGAAGGTCTCTTCGTTTATATTAGATGCTCTCTCAAAATTGAATTGTTTGAGCTTGTTCTGGCTCCAATGCAATTGGTGTGAGCCTCGGCAAGATAGTGTTTCATCGATTGACCCAGATGGGTCGAAGGGCGGATATTTCAGTCGCGTCGAATACTAGATAATGATGGCTCTTCTTACAGTAAAGGCTATAAAGTGGATATTTTCGAGGGGGACAAGAGCTGTATCATGCTTCTAGCTGTCAGCGGGACCAAATATAGTGGCATTGAAGTTGCTGTAGAGGTATTGGTTGAGGAATTCGGATTCGAACTTTTGGACGCACAGGATGCAGAGGAAATACTGAATTACGCGACAATAAATTACACAAGGAACATGGTTGTACGTTGTGAGACTCTATCCTTGATGGAAACCCTCGACAAGAGGCCTTTCTTCGTTCATCTGTCGCTGGATGCTTCAGTCGGCATGAGATACAAGCTGAGCAGGCAAATGATATCGCTGGAAGACTTCATAGCACTCATTGACTCGCACGATTTCGAGAGAGACTCTGTCGAGATGCGAGAAAGGTCTCACTTGAAATTTAAGCTGATCAATAAGGATATCGAGTCTCTCAAGGCGAGGTTGACAGAGGCAATCGGACTACAATTGCAAACGCTAGAGAGTCCGGCTACTACGAACGAAATCGCTCCGCCACTGAGACCTGACTGGGACTCTTACTTCATGAAATTGGCCACATTAGCGGCCTCCAGGTCTAACTGTATGAAGCGGAAAGTCGGGTGTGTCATCGTCAGAGACCACAGAGTCATCGCAACGGGCTACAATGGAACACCCCGTCATTTGACTAACTGCTTCAACGGGGGGTGCCCTCGATGCAATGGAGGGGGCAGCAGTGCCTTACACACCTGCCTCTGTTTGCATGCAGAGGAAAATGCTCTTCTGGAGGCCGGCAGAGATCGCGTAGGCTCTCAGGCGATTCTCTACTGCGACACCTGTCCTTGCCTAACATGCTCTGTCAAGATAGTGCAAACAGGAATAGCTGAGGTTGTTTACAGCCAAACCTACAGAATGGACGGGGCCAGTTTCAAGGTTTTACGTGAAGCAGGTGTCAAAATAAGACAGTTTAGTTTCGCTCTAGAACCTCGGATAGTGATGGTTTGAGTATTTGATAGATTTATAGAACTTTACGATCTGATACTTCATGTTTCTTTGTACACATAAGGTCCTGGGCGCTCTTCGCAGTCGAACGACATGTCAACGAGCTTGGTATCATGATAGTAAAGTTCGGTGTTGATCACATCGCCGGGGTGCAGTTCACCAACACCTGCTGGGGTTCCTGTTAATACCATGTCACCAGGTTCAAGCGACATCGTGGTTGAGATATGTTGAATGATCTTGTGCAATGGATTGAGCATCAGATCGGTAGTGCCGTCCTGTCTCAAAGTTCCATTGACAGTACACTTTAGCCTGAAGGCGTCCTGTAAGCTTCCCCTGTCCTTCGTGAAGTGATTCTGCGTGATGAAGTGAGAAACAGGAAGGAAGGTGTCGAAGCCTTTACCAATGGACCATGGAAGGCCTTTCTTCTTGGCTTCGTCCTGAACATTACGTGCCGTCAAGTCCAATGCCAAAAACACCCCGCTGATCGAATTGTAGACGTCTTCTGCTTTGAAAGTGCTAGGATCTGCATTGGAAATGTGCTTGTTAATCACCAAGCCAAGCTCAACTTCGTGATGGACAGTAACTCCCTTTGGAATGTAGATAGGGGAAGGATTAGTCCCGTCATCGTTAAGACCATAATAACTGAAATTTTTGGGCAGTATCTTGCGTTTATGGCTGGCATCCACCGGTGTGATGATACTCGAGGTGGGCTTCAGAAAGAAGAATGGTTGTTTTGGTGTAGGGTTCTCAAGCTCCTTGATATGAGCAGCGAAATTGCGGCCAATGCAAATGACCTTCTTGGCAGCTTTTAGGTATGAGTAGCTCATGATTGAGTCCTATAGCGCTTTTGTATTATATCTCACTGCTTCCACTAGTGACGATTATGATTAAATAGGAGACCATGAAAGAACAAAGAAAAGGTGGATCCTGGAGATCTTATGTCGGTCATGATATTGTGTTACTAGGCCATTAAAAATATATATAGCATTAGTTAGAGTTTGGATATTGTGAGGCCATCGACCCTGAGCCAGCAACGGTAGATGCTAAATTGACCAGTGAGCTATGCTTTATCTCAGATGCGGAATTAGAGCTAAAGTCAGGCCGAGGTTCAATTCCGTTCAGAGGAATGACAGGCCTTCCATTTATAACGTCTGGTAGAGAGCTGATCGTTCCTATAGCGCTCGCGACTGGTGGTCCTGTTGATTGATTCTTCTCATTAATCGCGGGCGTGATGTTCGCGGCAGCGGGATCTTCAACCTTGACGGTGGAAAGTTCTGGGGTGTTCTCACTTCCCAGTGACACATGCTCAATACCCAGCGAGGAAGTGTTGGAATTAGTTCCCAAGGAATTCGGTGCGCCACTGGGGATAAAAGACGCCGCCATAGGGCCTGCCGTATGGTTGTTGGGGCTCTGATTAGAGTTTGACGATGACGGTATTCCTGTTAAACTCCCGTTTCGGCTTCTCGACAGAGAGCGATCTTTGTCAGAGCGTTGCTTTTCCTCTTCTTCCGATTCCTGCGGACATTCGATTCCTAGTCTGGGGTTTCTTCCTTTGCGTTGAACGTATCTGGTCTCATACAATACTTGTTTAATGTGCGTTAAGATGGATAACGACGAAGCGACGTCATTCTTTGTAATTGCAGTCTCAAGCATACTGATTAGAGAGCTTGAAGGTGAGGATGAACCTTGATTTATACCACACATTTTGTTCATTGATCGAGACATGTCATCATACTCAGATTCATAGAATTTCAGATCCATTTCAACCTTCTTTATGTATTCCTTTTTGCGCTGTCTAAACTTTGACGCAGCCACACGATTCCTCTCTAGAAATTCACGACGCTTACGTTCCTGCTCATCATCACTTTCTTTATCACCAGTATCGCTCTTCGTCCATTTCGAATCGTTCGACATACTCGTTCGATTGCTTTTTGCAGACTTTGTGCCCTTTGAATTGACACTGGCCCTCCTCTTCTTGCGCGCTGATGCCCGTGGAGGAGAATTAACTAAAGAAGGCTTCCTTTCCTTGCACCCAGGCGCAGATATAATATGTTCGGCCACCGAATCTTGGAGGACGGATGTCCCCTGTACAGTCGGATCAGCATGAAGTAAATCATTCTTTGGTACAGAGCCTGTAGTTCTTTGTAAAGTATTTGTTGGAGAGAAGGCCAGTAACGAACCCAATCCTGGTGTGAGTGCTTGAGGATTCTGACCGAATTCATTGCTATTAGGCACACCGAGACCTACGCTGATGCCATTATTTGGCTTCATTTCGTCATGTGGGCCAACATCTCCCTTGGAACCGTGGTAGTAGGACAATGGATGATATGGATACTGAGTTGGCGGTAGTTGGTGCCCCGGGGTCAGGATGTTTGGCGTTAGACCAGTTCTCAGGCTGGACTCATTCGGGATGAGCCCAGATCTTGACAAACTTATAGTTAATGGAGGCCGTTGTGCCTCAGTAGTGCTGGAAGGATTGTCCTTTGGACTCACGTTGGACAGGGAGGCTGGATGACCCTGATCAATCAGCGAAGGATCACCGGGTGCCTGCTGAATAATACTCGGCGAAAAGATGATTGGGGGCAGCCGTTTCGATCCTCCAGGTGTGAATAAGGGTGGGGAAGTCAGAGTTGGTTTCTGTCCTCCGTAGAAAAAAGGAGATGGCTTCTTTTGATCATTGGTACCTGCTATGTGACTGTTCGAAGTAATTTCTGAGATCGAAAGTGTAGAATTTCTCTCCGAGAGTAATCCTTGTGCGGATCTGTTCTTAAAATCTGGAGGCTGTTGGCCAGAAATACCAACTGCAGAGACTGAATGCGACTTCTTCGTTGAAGCAAAACTCTGTTCAAACGGGTTTGGTTCCAAATCAAACATCGACACACTTCGGGATGACGATAAGCTCCTTCCCTGACTGTTAAAAGCCATGTATCTTGTCAGAAAAAACAAGCCTAGAGATCAACGTCGAACTGAACACTCACTTACGGTTCCACGAACCTGAAGGTCCACCTCTATCACCTTTTGAAAGTGGTTTCAGGCAACAACTGTCAACAATAAGCTTTCTTTTTCGCTTCGGAACCTATGTTAAATCTTACATATCAAGAACGTCGACGGGAGACACTTAGAACTGGAGTGGCAACCAGATCGGAGACCTTTGATGGCCTCTAAAGGACTCAATTGATCTGCATTTCACCCAAGATACGTAAATCATAATTTCCACTGGCTGGAACGGTGGAAATTGGGTTGCCCTACAATGCTGGATCTTTCGTCCGAGTAAATATATGTTACATCTATATGGCTATTCAATACCTCCGTGGTATCCCGCTTGTGTCTGAATTGACCATCCCACTGAGGATTCTGCATGCATGACTAATGCGTACGCTTCTGTCTTGTCGCTGATTAGCGTTTTCTTCAACGTGCTTCAAACTGGACCATTCTCTTCGTTCTTGCCTTCAATAGAATTCTGTGACCACAATTTTTGCAACGCACCGGATCTGTTCTCGAAAGTGAGAGTTTACTGGAGCATTCAGCACAGATGTATTTCAACGTGGCCGATCTGGCCTGGGACGTCCCGGCAGCAGCGACATCCAGGTTGGTGGGGATTTGGAAACCTTCACGCGACATGTTTATAACTCTGAAATCTGCCTTGAGCCTGCGATGACCGACTGACTGGGTGTTGGTATACTGGTCAAAAGTTAGCGATGGGGCCTGTTAGTTACTCTCAATAAGCTTCGAAAAATTTTCAACATCTTCGGGTAATCCAAGGCTGAGTGAGATGAACATCGAGCAGCTTACTCTTCACTTGGTTCCTATCCAGAATTGGCCGTTCTCGCCACGGTCTATGTCACGTCTCAGCTGCCTGCTGACGAGAACCCCCAGGTCGTATTTCTCCTTTGTCTTTGTATCGAGGTACTCCTGTAGTCTGGCGATCGCGCTCGACAGCCTGCGACCGTCTTCGATCGAGAGCGTGCTTTGGTAGTTCATGTCATTGAGGTACTGGATCTCCTTGCGCAGTTTGAGACACTTCTTTGTGAGGTAGTCGAGTCGTTTTTGTAGTTTGGAGGAACCATCGGGCCCTACGGCTCGGGCTTCCGCGTTGGACTCTCCGGAAGACTTGCGGCTGGCAGAACCATCAGTTTGATGCGTACCGACAGACACCACCCGGAACGGGTTTGTGGGACGCCTTAGGCCGGTGTTCTGGGCGTTGTTCTTCGGTAAGAAGATTGGCGCCGGGGGCTCGGCTGGCGACGAAAAGGACGAGTTTGACGAAATAGTGGTGGTCATGTTCCCAGCAGTGAAGTCCTCGGACGTGTCAGTGCTCTGATCGACCGCCTGTTCGGTTGTATCTTGGCGCGGCCCGCTGTCGGGTTTCTCGCCCGCGGGTTCCTCACTGTCGTGCTTTTCAACCACTTCTGTATCTCGTTTTTCCAGCTTTTCGAGGTGGATCGTTGTCTTCTTCTCATCCTTCGTGACAGTCACTTCCTGTATGGTTTCCACCGTCTGTCCTGGCTTCTCCACTTTCTCACTCGAGATTTCTGCGACTCTTTCAACCGCAATATCCCCTGCTTTCTCCTCCGAATGCCCCTGCAAACGCTTGGCCTGGAATTCAGGAACCTCCTTCGAGCGATCGCTCTTGCCTTCCATTTCCTCTTCATCAGGTGTGCCTGCCCTACTGACAAACTCCGCGGCTGCTTCACCGGTCAGTTGGGAAAACCCTTTTGGAGTCTCCACAGGCTCCTCACTCTCACTTTTCATCTCTTCCCCGCTTGCTTCTCCCACAGTCTCACCGATCTGCAAGTTGTCGTCGATCATCTTGTTCATGTTGTTTATATCCAGTTCCAGTTGCGAAAACCGCTTTTTTATAGCTTCCTGATCTAGTGCCATACCTCCAGTAGACTTAAAACCACGCTCGCACCGATATCCTTCCAACTTTCACGACTGGTTGTGTTGTTTACAGTAGAAGATCTCATAAGATCGCCATAATACGCGCTTATAGGACCAGCGACCCGCCACGTGATGACCGTTAAGAGAGGCTAGAGAGCCCGTTGGGTGCTCATCATGGGTCGGGACACCATGCTATAGTCGATCCGGGTCTGACGTCCAGGTTGTGCGCTGTTTGCAGCTTTCTGCCTAACGAATGCGGCTTTCTAACCGGTAAAAAGGTTTGGAGCTGTGGAAGGATGAATTGGTAGCCAGAAGAGCGGTTGCTGGTGCTCAAGGCTGTTCGCGGAATGTATAAATATACCACTAATGCTGGCAATCAGTTTGTTGGGTCATTTGTCCCTTATGGGCTTTGTCTGTTCATCGCCTTACGAACAATGTATAA
This sequence comes from Torulaspora franciscae, assembly GCA_003705175.3. Classification (NCBI taxonomy): domain Eukaryota; kingdom Fungi; phylum Ascomycota; class Saccharomycetes; order Saccharomycetales; family Saccharomycetaceae; genus Torulaspora; species Torulaspora franciscae. The sequence continues at coordinate 35,965 of PPHX03000006.1, forward strand.
ACGGCTGAGATGGCTGGAGCATCGAACTCTGAGAAGGAAAGTGAGTCAACTGGTAGAGCTATCTGAGTGTTTCCATGAATCGAATTCGAAACCTCATAGGCAACCAGCGATCAAGCCCCATTGATAACCAGCGGGAAATAGGAGATCAGCAGGCCGCAGGGTCCCATTACGATACAGATGACCAATCTACGGTGTTTGACAATCCAAGCGATGAGGTTCATGATACGGTAACTTTATACACGGTGGATTCCGGGAATGTGACGATTGGCGATTTCCAGAGACAGGGGTTCGTTAATAGGTGCCCACCTTTTTGTACTGAGCGGACTATGCCTTTGGTCTCGGTACTCTTAACCAAAGGATTCTTCTGCTTTCCCAGTGAGCAGGCTTATGAGAGGTATTTGGATAATAACAGGACGTTCAATAAGCTGGATCCCACGGAGGGACTGGGTATCCCACTATTTCATGCTGTCTCGGCCGGTGTCATCAAGACCATGTTTCATCGACACGCCCCCATAATGAGGATTTACAAATACCAGCTAGTGGACTCGGAGACTGAGAAGCCGCCGAAAGATGGTGTCCTAATCATGCAAGATGGATCCTGGTGTCTTTACAAGAGCCTTTTTTGCACAATATACCAGGAACTGATGTACAACTACAGCCGTGTCGAGCAAAAGCTGGTCTTCAGCGGCGATTCTGCGCCAGAAGATTTAGTGTTGGCCAACTTTGTCCACAGCAGGGGCACAGATACTAAGTTAAATGGACTCAGCTTGCGTTGGTATGGAACCAGTGGGTTTGCCTCACCATTTGGAGCAAGCTTTCTCAAACTCCTGGTCCTCGACGATGGGATGCCATCTAAAGTTGACCAGCGCAAGCGGGAAGAGTTCGATGAATACTCGCGATCTTACAAAGGTAGAACTACAGGAAGGATGCCTGTCTGGGCCACATACTCGAATAAATGCTCAACAGTCATACCAAAGAAGCGTTCTTTGAGACTCGCTGAATTCAAGGTAGGCGAAACTAACCGCGATTGTCCGCTGGGCATTATCGATATCCCACTCGAGACGCAGGCGCTGGCTTGCATGTGCATGGTACTACATGATTTCGAGAGCAGGAAGGATAGACGAGGCGGGAATTCGATAGTTTTACCGAATGTTCCTTTTCTATCATAGTTTCGATTGACATTATTTAGTTCGATAATGATGTGCTTATTTTTGACGTTGACAATACTGATAAAATACAAACTGCAATTTAGGTACAGATAAAATGACGTGGAATAATTACTCCTCAGAAGAGCATCCTTGAAAGGCAAACGAACAAACTTCACTACTGCATGGTAAGAGTCTCGTAAACAACCATCGTGCTTGTGATAGTGGTAGCCGCGTCAATAGATTGAGAAGGGTCAGTTAGATAGAAGGTACTGTAGTACTCATCGTCTTCATAGTATATCGAGCACCTCCCATCTGATCCTGTGACAGTAGAGTACGGTGTAACTGAACTTCCTAAACTACTAGCTGTGGAAGATGATGATGTGCTAGAAGTTGTGGAAACTCCGGAGCTAGAGCCAGAGCTAGAAATCGAGCCATAGTTAGAGACGCTGTTAGTGCTTGCTGTCAAAGATGTTGTTGATGCTGGCTGCAGCGTAAAGACAGACCTAGACTCAGAATCTTGCGTGGTTTGTGACGTTGTGGAAGACGATTCAGTCGTTGAGGCAGGCGTTGTGACGTCCGATGTGGTAGTTGAAGAAGGGCTTTGAACACTCGAAGTAACTTCGGAAGCCGAAACTACTTTCTCAGTAGTCGTCTCAACTTCGGAATTTGCGAGCGTAATTTCCCTTACACGGGTCGTGGTGTAGTAGTGAGTCTCGACACGCACGCTTGGGGGCGCGATCGTACTTGTAACAACAGCATAACTGTAAACAACACCATCAGAAGTGAACAGTTTAACATCGTCAGATTTGACGGCCGCCATTAGAAGAGCAACAGTTGAAAGGAAAGTTTTCAGTTGGAATCTCATGTTTGCTGGTTATTTCTTGGTGGATGGAAGCTTTATTTGGTCGATAAAAGAATGAACGAACGATCGGTGGGTAATAATAATGAAAGACTTGGGTTAGAATGAACCAGTGACTCAAAAGAAGGTCTGTAGTTGGAATAGGTGGTCAGTTATGCTGTTTTACCTTGTACGCACGAGTGTAAACGGATCACTAATGTAACAGAGCACTTTGTAGCTGAAAGGAAAGTAAAGTTTGCTGGTGTTCCAGAATTCCGGCATTCCCAGATGAAATCTTGTGGAAGTCTTGTGTCGTTTTATACTTTTCAGCCATCAGATTATTCTTCGAGAAGGAACGAAAATGGCTTGGTTTTACGTTGTTTTTGTCAATTGATCCACCGTACAGCAGGCAGCCATTCCACAACTTGTTGGCTGCAAAATCCAGTAAGGAGCCAGCATTCACCGAGCAGAAGTGTTTTGAAGGATCACAGCTGGCTAAAACATTGGTTTACAACTACTCTTACAAGCATCTTCCTTAGAGGGTTTATGCCTGGCTAGCATGCTTGCGATGTTGACCTCTCTCTTTGTTGTGCTTTTCGATTTTCATAGCAGCGTAACGCGCTAAGCGAAATGTAAACAAACAAAGCCAGCAAACACATCATCAAAATTTACTGGGAAAAAAATGATGACAACATCAAACTATCGATTTCTCTTACGACGGTTCTTCTGCTGTTGATGCTGATGCTGGTTTTGCTGCTCTGGCTTTTCAGCTGTCCTTGGAATGCCGTCATAACCGTATGTTTTGTTGTACCACTTGATCATGTTGCGCGGCGGTTCACCGAAAACCATGTAGTACTCACAAAACAAACATACCGGCCTCTTCTGGTCTATCAGTGCTGTAAAGTTGGGTGTGCGCTTCATTTGCGAGGCTGGGTATTCATAATCACGGCGCAAATTATCTTTCGTCTTGTTACCAGGCTGGTATTGTTGTGAGGGCTCTCCGCTGGGTAACCCAGCTGCCGGTCGCTGCCTCACGGAATTGTTTTCGTCTTGCTCTTCAATAATCTTAAGCTGCTCCAAGTTGTGCTTTACATTTTGTTGACGCTGCTTGGCCGTCTGAAGATGGCCTAGACTTGACATGGCTTCTTGCAAATCTATGAATGACTCCTCCGTAATGTTTAATTCATCCCCATTCACTACGGCATGTAACCTTCCGTCAGGTCCTGTCTGCATCCCATTCGGAAGTACCGATTCTAACATCTGTGTAATATGCTCACCAATCTTGTCTGGCGATCCCGTCAATTCCTGTGTCCCATAATCAAAAATTATCTCACCATCTTCCCCATCAAGGTGTAACTCTGGGTCATCAAAATCATCAAAGTCTCCGGGTTCCGATCGTAGAACAGTCTGGGTCCCCGGAAGTTCGTCGTCTATGCTTGCTATATCATCCGCCGTAGGCAAGTCTGCTGAGGAGCTCCTCTCTACCGCTCGTCCAAAAAGCGCTTGCAAAGTCGTTTGGCTCATTGGTGGGTGCTTCTGGTCCGCACGAGGACCTTTCAGTACTTTTGAAAGCGCCTGCATGCCTTGTTGCATCATCACATTTACCGATGTGCTTTTCTCTACTTCAGATGGAGCCATTCTCTCTCAAGTAGTATGAATCTCTTATCTCAGCAGGTTCCCGATTTGAGGGCCAATCCGTGAATGGAAGCCTTCGATGAGCCATCTCTTGACACTTCTAGCCATTAACTTTTCATCATAATGGATAATCATCTATATTACCCGACTTTGGACTTTAATCTTAGCTTTGAAGTAGCTGTCATTGCCGCCAGCCAAAGTATATCCTTAGTGCCACGTCAATTAGCTTTTTGGATCATCATGTTTAGTGTATTACCAGTAATCATCCCATGGGTTTTTCTCGCGCACAAATAATCTCAACATCCACCTGTTCTTAGTTAAAATCAGCGAAAGCAGGAGAAGCTTTCATCTTGAGCAAACCTGTGGCCTTGTGGTCCCCCAGTGTCTGCATGCAAAAATTCTCACTCATAATGCCTCAGTAGTTTATACCCTCTGGCTGTCAAGTGCTTAGCGGTTAAGTGTTTATTGGAAGGCGTCCTGCGCGCTACCAAGTTCTAGGCGCCCTGACAATCGAAATGATTTATATTATGTGATGATTATTTAAGAGCTAAAACAGAGGATATGTCCCAGCCTGATCCGTAAGATCAGTTCTTCTTGAGAGTCCTTTGCTTTTCTGCGTTTTCAATAAGCTTCTCGTTGACAAACAGCCCTTTCCGCCTTCTCACATTGTTCATGTGCCTACGGGCGATATTTTCCTTATCAGCTGTCTCACCCAGCTCTTCTAACTCTTCCTCTGTCGTAGGAACCCAGAATGGGTCCATGTTTATGCATTCAAACCCTGCAAATACCAGCTGAGGTTGAGCAGCACCAGAAGTTTTCTTTCTTATATCTTCACTGAAACCAAAAGCTTCAACAACAGGGATATGAGCTTCAATTTGGAAAAAGGGCGTCCCTTCTTTCATTTCTTCGGATACAATCTTACCTCTTCTTTGCTGCACAACGGCGTACACCTTACCCAGTACGTCGACGGAGGTCTGGATATCACAGGAGTACATTGCCCACATCATTCTTGGTGACCAATCAAGGAACGCCTCGTGAATGGAGTCGCGTGTCGAAGTTATCAGTCTTCCCGAGACGTCCAGTAGGTTTCTCTGGTATTGAGGATCCTCATTAGCAGTAATGTCTTCCTCTGTTACCTCTGAGACGTCCTCCACAGCGACACACATCCCCTGAACAGGCTCCTTAGCTAAGGGACCCTCGCTAACTCCAAGCTGGAATCCGTTGATCAGTGAATCAGAGAATTCGAAGCATGCAGCTGCCGGTGAGAAGATGCTTCCGAGTAAACCATTCTCAGATAACAGCAGATTCGAGCCCACTCCTCTAGTACCAAATGCTGCTATTTTTGCAATGCCGCCACCTAGTTCCGGCACCTCTCTGCTATTCTCGGTCAAGATTTGCGCTAGTTGCTGAGCATAGTGGCTGCTATTCAAGCCTTGTCGAGCTTCCACATCGGAAGATTCCTCGACAATAGCCTTTATTTCATTCTGATGCGACTCCAAGAATTTTGTGACAGCCACTGGTAAGGGAACTGCCCTAAACCTTATTTTATAAGGACCTAGCATCAAGGTTGTTGAACCCCTCTTGCCCTCAGGATTCTTCGAGGGATTCATGTCAGATGTGTTCAAAAAGGTTTCACGATATGGTATGGCTGGCTCGGAGTGGGTTATTTCAATGCCAGCAAAACGCTCGCGAAGGTCCTTTATGCATCTTTCTAGATGCAACTCACCAGCTGTGCACAATATGTGCTCTCCGCTGTCTTCAACGTATGTCTCGACACATGGGTCAGCATGATTTAGGAGCTTTAATCCCCGGGCGAGTTTATTCATCTCCATAGGATTTGAGGGTTCGATAGCAACGCGAACTATTGGTGTCGTTTGGAAACTGATACCCGCCAGGTTTAAACCAGAAACTTCATTCTGAACAAGCGTTCCATTTTTCAAAAGCTTACCCGCTAAACCGCCAAGCCCAACAATGTTACCACAGGGACATTCTTGGAGCGGTACCAATTCTCTTCCCATGAATAGATAGATACTTGTGATAGTGACGGTTTCAACATATTCATCAGGACGCTGTGGATCATACTTTGGACCCAAGACAGACACCTTTTGGCCAACTTTAAGTGTCCCGCTGTATATTCTCGCAAAACCAATCATCGCTTCATTCTCCTCATCGAAGAGATCTTCAACAGGTGCGGGATCTACAGCGGTCGTGGGAAGTTCCGTGGCATTTTCTTCTTCGTACTCAAACATTGAACTCAATGGATCGTTTGGGTCTACTTCGGGCACAAATTCCGTAAACTTTGCATCATTGTCCTCTTCTGCCTCATAATCAAACCCCAAGTCGAACTCAGGAGCAACTTCGGTGACGATTTTGGTGTCACTGCCTTCCTTTGAAACTCCAATCTCAGGGGTTAGCACAGTGTCCTTGGCTCGCTTATAAAGATCAACGCTATCGTCATTGCTTTGGCCTTTGACACTCATAGCATTCATTTTGTCTGCCAGCTCGGCATGCCTGGCAGCCCGAAGGGCTTCAGCCCTGGCCCGTTGGCTTTTCTCGAAGACGGGGTCAAGACCAACATCTGCCGATGCTGGAGGCAGTTCTTCTCTTGGAATGGAAAGCATTTTAGATACGTATGCACTAACCTTACCGTTCCTATCACATTGTCTCATAGACTCCAGAAGACCACTATCGACCTGGTCGATATTTGGCGCCCCAGAAATGATGGTGTTTAATCTTTGCTTCTGTGATTCTAACGGAGATGGTAATTTTTCGATTACTGTCAGCAGCACAGCGGTGCTGACTGGCAGCCATTGACCCATTATCTTCCGCAGCAGTTGTTTATCATCTTTCGATCGAAGATCACGAGGTAGAACGTCTATATTAAGGGTCTTGGTGATCTTCTCAATAACTTCAACATTTTTGGATATAGTAACGTTCTCATATATTTTCCAGACGTTTTCCAGTATCAAAGAAACAAATAACGGTTTTAATGGTCTATTCTTCAACCCTTTTTGATTGATGATTTTCTTGGTCTTAGGATCAAGATAGAAATCACCCCATAAGACTTTTTGCAAGTTTTCCCTCTTGGCTCCGAGCTTCTGTTCGTAAAACTTTGCCATTTGACTTATATTGAAGCCCCATCCATCAATGGCGGAAGCAAATATTACGTTATTGTCGACCGGATTGAAGTAAATGTCAGAGTCGTCTTTCTCAACAAACTTTGCATCTTTATCTTCTTCTAGCTGCTCCCTCCAGGAATAGTCATCCAATTGCCGTTGCCCAGCAAAGAAGGAGCCAATGATGGAATTTGCTTGTTCTATAACCCTCGAAAGGTGAAGATAGGCTTCTTGGGGTGTAAGCTGCAATTCTGTTATCAGTCTGTCAATCTTGTTTAGTACTAGTACGGGCTTCAGCTTCTCAGTCCAACATTGTCTTAAAACGGTGACAGTCTGGGAGCAAACACCTTCAACAACATCGACCAAAACTACCGCACCATCACATAGTTTAGAAGCTGCACTGACTTCGCTAGAGAAATCAATGTGGCCGGGAGAATCGATCAAATTAATTAGATGTTCGTTTACAAGCGGATCATCTGAGTTCTCCTGCTTATGTAGCACCCTGAAATAAAGGGAAATAGCTGAGGACTCCATTGTTATACCTCGAAGCTGTTCATCTGGTCTCGAATCAAGGTATCTGATTTTCCCTGCCAGTCTTTGCGAGATAATACCATTTGATGCTAATAAGGAATCAGATAGAGAAGTCTTACCATGATCGACATGAGCAACAATACAGATGTTTCTAACGCATGAAGGGTCGTTCTGTAGTCGAACAAACGTATTAGAGTCAACTCTTGGCATTTTGGATATGTCTGCGCCTTCAGTCCTCTCTACTATGGAAGAGTTTTTCACTTGGTCTTACATTTAAGTGAGATTGAATGGCGTTACTGTTAATCTGAACAAGACATCAACACCATACTAAAACAACAGCGGCCTAAGAAGTGAGGTTCTAGACTTTACCCTTGAGCTACGTTATTACTAGTAGAGATAATCGGACCATGAGCTGTAATTTATGTAATAGGAAGCACGAAATGAGTGCATAGAGAGACTGGGAGTTCAAAGGCTTGTGTTTTGGATGTCGAAGTGATGAAAGAAAGACACCGGCTTAATCCCAACATCTCACACACTGAAATGTAAAACTTGGTTCTTACAGCCTTTCGCTACATCTTGAGCATCATTGTGTTCTAATATCGCACAATGAAAAAAAAATACAGCGATGAGCTGAACATAGACATATGAAATCAGTCGTTAAGATACTATAAATATCCCTGATACATGTCTAGCAACAACCAGGATGACTTTAATCTGGAATCCAATGAAATGGTGGCTGATATGTGTCCCGATTGCGGAGACTTCCTAACGAAATGCTTGATTCAACAAAACTATGCGATGGTCATATGCCCCAACCTGCGCTGTGGATACCCATTCAATCAGAGCGAGATATCAGATAACGTTGTCTACGTTGACGAAACAGAAGTAGTGGAAGTAGCCAAACAACGACTTTCAAAGAGCTGAGGTCAGATTCAACTCTGAACTATTTTAAAGTACACTACCTCAATGCATTGCTATATACGACGTCTCCTTCTTTACTGACACTTACACTGAATTCGAGGTCGTCATCGGTAGTCATGTCCCACACCTTATAGATCATCATAAAGGTGAAGACGTTACATATGCTTCCAACAAAAAGCCCATCGATGTAATGATTTGCCCCGCGGCATACGGCGTGCGAGAAGGCAAAGACAATGACCTGCCCTACAACGAAGAAGAACACACCGAGCAAGACGGCTCCAGTCACCCAGAGACTACGAACCACAAAGAAGGATACCAGCAGTTGGCAAATGACGTGAACACCCAGTATCACGGCATTCAGCACGTAGACGACAGTAAATAAAGCAACCGTATTCATCGAGTCTATTCCTCGCCTTTCATTCCATGCTTCAAACGTGAGGATGGATGCGAGAAAGTTGGCTGTGAACCCCAGAATTGAGGACCCCCGCACAAGCAACATCGACTTAAAAGTACCGTCTTCCCACATATTGAAACCCAGCAAACCGTTTACCAGTAATGTCCAACAGCAAGCTCCAGCCAGCCCAATTTGTATCGCTACGAAGTAGGGATACGAGCCGGACCCCGGAGGAGAAGCGCCTGTGTTGACCACCAAAGTGAAAATCAAAAGCAGAAGTACGAGCTGGAAAAAATACAGGTACTCAGACCTTCCAATGGCTGTGTATTTTTGTCTGATGTTATAAATGATGATCAGAATGACGAGAAGCCCTCCGATATTCACGAACGCGTTACCGATCCCAAAAATAACCGTGTTAGCAACATCAATCGACCGGGCGTAACATTTTGGCAGTATACCAACGTTCATATTAGTGGGATCGAAGCCGTGGATCATTGTCGAGTTCGACAGAACCATATGTGTTGATGATTTCACTACAGAACATAACGGCAGAGGAGTTCTCAGACATATACCTGCAAAATCACCATAGGCCATCCCAGAATTTCCCGCACAGCAATTCTATTGGACCATCAAAGAAGAGCCGATGGTTATAGTTGGGCGAGTTTCAGTCTTTACTGGATGAGTTATCGGTACACGTTTGTGAAAGAATTCGACCACTGCCAATTCAAGACATCGGTAGGGTAACACAAACACCAAAATAGCCGCCCACGTAAATGACTTCTGGGCCTTGTTCGAAGAGCTCCCGGATCGAACCTCCTTCATTAGCTACAAGTAGAGCTCATAATCAGGAAATCATATCAGGACCCCGATGATGGGTTAGTCCACAGGTCTCTTTTCTCGTCTGACCAACAGCGGCACGAGCTCAGACAAAGAACCACCGACGTTCCCAACTCATAACAGCTCGGGGTTGCACATACCAGTTGGCTCCTTAAACCAACCAGCGGTGAGAGCTCTCATATCCCACCTTTTCCTCACCCTCATGTCACCTGTTGCGTCGTTGTAAGACGTCAAACATAAACAAAGTTGTTGTCAGGATTAAGGGACTGTGTCCAGTATTTTGCGTGACTGTTTTACCCGGAAAACCCACCCATGTATTTTATAAATCCGTGCACCACGAAAGGTTGAATTTTTTGCATTTGATTCCATCCGTCGATCGAGAACTGAAAAAAATGGCCCGCGCAAAGCAGCTTGCCTAGTGCGCCCTGCCTAGCGGGAGCCGCCCGTGTTGTTTCCAGACAGAACCCGTCTAGCGCCTTCACCGCCTTCGCTGGGGCCCTCGAGGCTTGGGCGGGGAGGGCTGCCTAGGAAGATTCTGCCTAGACAGGTGGGAGTGCGACGACAGTCTGGTAGGAGATACTGGGCTGACAGAATCCCATCTCACACACAGGCAGTTGCATGTATATTGTTGAAATTGGACGATTTCTCAAAACAGCCTTAACTGTACTCCAGCAAGCAAGAGAACAGATCAGTCGCAATGGGTATGTGGAGAAATAGTGGTGGAATAGCGCAGTTACGTCAAGAGAACCGGTTCGTGATCCTGAAGGAAGAGAATACAGTAATAATGAATCTAGTCAAAACCGAGCAATGAGGAGGAACCAGGAGATTTTTCAAATACAGGGAGAGGTTTAACGAAAGAGAGGGGATCAGAGGCGTGACTATCGATTTACCTTTAGAAGTTCAAATTACTAACAGTCGAATTACCTGCAGTTAACGTTCCAAAGACCAGAAAGACCTACTGTAAGGGTAAGGCCTGCCGTAAGCACACTCAGCACAAGGTTACCCAATACAAGGCCGGTAAGGCTTCCTTGTTCGCTCAAGGTAAGAGACGTTATGACCGTAAACAATCTGGTTTCGGTGGTCAAACCAAGCCAGTTTTCCACAAGAAAGCCAAGACTACCAAGAAGGTCGTTTTGAGATTGGAATGTGTCGCTTGCAAGACCAGAGCTCAATTGACTTTGAAGAGATGTAAGCACTTCGAATTGGGTGGTGAAAAGAAGCAAAAGGGTCAAGCTTTGCAATTCTAAACGTAACCTTTTACAGATTGCCATTGTACGATTTTTAACATCACATAATTATCTAGCCTTATCATCTTTCGAGTTACACGTTATTGGTAGTTACTCTAGCTAGTTTGTAGGTCTCTGAGCGGTCTCGTGGTTTACGGTGCGACTATTAACGACATTTAACCGGGCTTGAAGCAGATCAACAACATTCTAGTGATAGTTAAAGGCCAGTAGAGGGACGGTTTGCAGGTTTCTGACACGTTATTAGCCCTGTAATTGGAGGCAAATACATCAGGATTGTGCCTAGTACTCGAAACCGTGAAAATGTTTGGAAATCAGAACCCGTACAATTCGGCTTCCCATAATGGGCAAGGATACGACCAGTATCAGGCTCCACTGCCCCCTGGGGCTGCATTCAGTAACAACTACATGAGACAGCAAGGCTCCCATCCTTCGTTACGCGACCCGCAGGGTGAATCCGCTACTGTCCCTGGCGGATTTACAGATGTACCAGCTTTGAACTACCCTGCTACTCCTCCACCTCATAACGGTCACGCATATCAACAACCCACGCCTCCACAGGCTGTAAATGGGCTCTATATGACCCACAATAACTCATCTAGTCATTTGCAATCTATCAACCATATGCCACAGCAGCCTATGCCGCAGTTTTCACCCAGTCAATATTCCACAGGTTCTGACTACAGTCAGAACATAAACAGAAGTGGCTCGAGTAGCCCATTGCATCAACCACAACAGATTCACTCATATGCGTCACAACAAAACAGTCCCGTCAGAAGCGCCCGGAATCAGCTGCATTCACCGCAGCATCAAAATCAACCACTTGTTCCACCCAAATCGCAGCAGCAAAATACGGCACAGTCTAATTACATGTATTTTGAAAGAAGGCCTGACTTGCTTACAAAGACCACACAGGACAAGGCAGCGGCCGTTAAATTAAAAGTTGAGAATTTCTACCAGTCCTCTGTTAAGTATGCTATCGAGCGTAACCAGAGACGTCTCGAACTGGAAGGCAACTTAAGCGTGCAGGACTGGTCTGAGGAGAGAAGAAACCGTGAGTTGACGTCCCTTGGAAGGAAAGAATCGCAGTTTTTGCGACTAAGAAGGACTAGACTTTCCCTAGAAGATTTCCTTACGGTTAAAGTCATTGGTAAAGGTGCCTTCGGAGAAGTGAGACTGGTTCAAAAGAGAGACACAGGTAAAATTTATGCAATGAAGACTCTATTGAAATCTGAGATGTACAAGAAAGATCAGCTGGCACACGTTAAGGCAGAAAGAGACGTTCTTGCAGGCAGCGACTCCCCATGGGTCGTTTCATTGTACTACTCATTTCAAGATGCACAGTATCTTTATCTGATCATGGAATTTTTGCCCGGTGGTGATCTTATGACAATGTTAATAAGATGGCAACTTTTTACAGAAGATGTGACTCGTTTCTACATGGCAGAGTGTATCCTCGCAATCGAAGCAATTCACAAGTTAGGGTTCATTCACAGAGATATCAAGCCCGACAACATATTGATTGACATCCGAGGGCATATCAAATTGTCTGACTTCGGTTTATCGACGGGTTTCCACAAGACACACGATTCCAGTTACTATAAGAAGCTTTTACAACAAGAAGAGGCAAAAGCGGTTCAGACATCTAACCAGGACAAAAACAACCGCCAAACCATGATTGTTGACGCGATTCATCTAACAATGTCGAACCGTCAACAAATTCAAACGTGGCGTAAGTCCCGTCGTTTGATGGCCTATTCAACTGTCGGGACACCGGATTATATTGCGCCGGAAATCTTTCTCTATCAGGGTTATGGGCAAGAATGCGACTGGTGGTCTCTAGGTGCAATCATGTACGAGTGTCTGATCGGCTGGCCGCCTTTCTGCTCGGAAACTCCCCAGGAGACCTACCGCAAGATTATGAACTTCGAGCAGACCCTACAATTCCCGGACGATATTCACATCTCTTATGAAGCGGAGGATTTAATACGAAGATTACTCACCCACGCAGACCAGCGACTGGGAAGACATGGCGGTGCCGACGAACTCAAGAGTCATCCATTTTTCCGCGGTGTAGACTGGAACACAATTCGACACGTCGAAGCACCATATATTCCAAAGCTCAGCTCCATCACCGACACGAGGTTCTTCCCAACAGATGAGCTTGAGAACGTACCCGACTCACCAGCAATGGCACAGGCCGCCAAGCAGCGCGAACAAATGATCCAGCAAGGCGGCAACCCTGGCGGAGCACCCGCCAAGGAAGACCTGCCTTTCATCGGGTACACGTACTCGCGGTTCGACTACCTAACGCGCAAGAATGCTCTATAACGCTCAGGCTTCATCATATAGATCTGTAGGTCAAGCGTACACGCTAACACTCTGCTGGGTCCCGGTACTCGCAGCTATTCGAGGACGATGTCATTTGTTGTACTTACTCGGGAACGATGCAGACACCCTGCTGAGAGTGTAAGGCGCTGCATTTTGAAGGGCTAAAGGCCCTATTCTCAATTGCTCAGTCCCATGTAGCAAGGGACCCGGCTATGCTTACACTTTGGCATTGACAGCCTCAAGATGATGGGTTCTGGAAATGAACGCTCATCCGGAAACGACGTAATACGATTTCTGCTACTGAATGAACCATACTGACGCATCGTGCGCTACTGCCGCCACGTTCCAATCTGCTACAGCGAGCAACTGCCTTCAAGAATCGATACGTTACGTTCAGGATATATTTAGAGTCGCTTCCAAAGTACAGGATAGCGGAGAAGAAATGTAGATACAGCTGATTCCCAACGTCTCACGTAAGATCAACGGCGGGCGCCCAGCAACGTTCTGTTTACTCTACACTGACAAGCGTTGTGGTATACAGGGTGGAGATCCCTACAGACCAAAGATGACACTTGCAATCGTGATTAATATTGATGTTGGGTTCTCTAAGAGTAGCACACAAGTAAGAGGAAGTTCAAGACCTTCCTCTTCCTTATATACTGAGCCTTATCGTACACAGCTATAGACGACCAACTAAGCATCAAGACAGGATGAAATCCAGAGGTCACTATTAGGGCTTTTCATCTTCTCTGAACCTGAGTGCCAGTTACAACCTTGAACGTACTAGTTTCCTTGGCCCCACCTTGACAATCGCAAGCCGCATTGTGATCCTGGCTGAGCGACATCGTGCACAGAAAGTAATTGCGCAACTGGGGTATGCATGTCGCCTTACATAGCAATCTTGCATGTCCACAGGCGCAGGAAGTACGAGTCCTTGATGCTCCCTTGGCCGTGACCATTCCAAGCTAATATCAATTACTCTTAACTAAGCATGCTACACACGGCGCGGCGCTACCATATACTCAGATTAAAAGCACACACGCACCCAACCTACATGGCCTTCTTCCTCCCACCAGGTCCACCGACCGCCTGTGGCGGGTGCCGCTGGTACAGCACGTAGTACACCATCGCGAACGAACTCACAGCACAGAACACTATCGTGCGCTTAGGCCCCGAGACGTTCAGAAACGGATACGGGTACGCCGACGTCTCGTCCATCAGCCATTCGAGCCAGCGCTTGTACCCATACCCCAGCCCCAAGACCGCGATCCAGGCAACCCTGTACGGGGCCCGGAACCGCTCTCCGCGTCCGGTCAAGTAGTGGTCCACCAGCAGCAACGCTACCGGTGCCAGATGTATCGACAAATCCACAGACATCGGAAAAGGAACATGCCCGGGCTCAGGCGGTTGGTGCAGAATCAAGCTGATTGCAAACAGACGCAGTGGCCAGTACACACTGGCCACCACAGACTCCAGCATCAGGGCAAGGGGCAGAGTGAAGTGTCGCGCCCACAGGCGCGACACCCTACTCTGCACAAAGTAGTCCACCACATTGCTCACACAGTTCACAAGGGTGGCTGCTGCTGAGAGGTTGGTCAGGAACTGCCGGTGGCCTGCTCCCGCAAGACTGGGAGGCAGTGGAATCTGCACGCACCGGTACAGACCCTGCCCGACGACTACCAGAGCCAACAGATTAACACACAGAGAAGCTTTCGAGCGCATACCTCGGTCCCCATCGACACCCATCGTCCACCAACGGCCCACCTGCCTATATATACGGTATCCTGCCATCACGTGTTGCGCTTATTACCAGTTGCCGCGTCTTTTGTCTTTCACTTCGGATTGCGGTTTGCTGTTTGCTTATTGAACTAGATCCTTGTTTGGGAGACGTTATTGGAAGGCTTTTTGTCATGAAAGGTTCTGGCTGTCGCAGTACAACTCGAAAGGGCATAGTAGGGCGTTTCTTGTAAATCACTCCAGAACGGGTATATAAGTAAGCGATTATTTGTAGTAGGAGTTCCCGAACAGGGGACGCTCGAAGGAGAGTAGACCAGTTTCTTGATAATTCCTAAACATGAGATTGTCGGTTGTGTGTTCTGTTTTGGCCGCCTGTTCGACCACGCTAGCCCGTCCGCTGTTCAAGCGCGACTCTCTCAACGCCTCCAATACCTCTTCCATCGCCTGGAACACCAGTAACCACTCGAACGTCAGTGCTGGGCTCGACAGCCCCATCGGGACCAAGCTGAAGGTGTTTGTGACCGGGGGCGACGTCTCGCTGCTACAGACAAACTCGTCTACGCTGGAGACCCAGACGCTGTTCAACAGCTCGCAGGCGCTCAACGTCACCCAGCTGTACGCCGTCGCTTCACAGGTGAACCAGACCCTGCAGGACGACACCTACCACGGAGTGGTCATTGTGTCCAACAAGAGGTCTGTCGAGTCGCTAGGTTTCTTTTCCTCTGTGGTGTTTGAGACCAACAAGACCGTTGTTGTCTCCGAGGACGCCTACTCTGCTGTCCAGGTCGCCCAGGACTACTCTTCCCAATACCGGGGCGCCCTGACGGTCGCTAAGAAGTCCGGTATCATCTACAGCGGTGTGTTTGCGCCAGCGGGCCCATACGCAGGCGGCGTGCCCATGGGGATCCTGGCCAACGGCGAGGTTGCGTGGTTCTTCGAGGCCAGCACCCCAGAGCTTGTCGCTCCGGGGTCTGCGCTCAGAACCAACCACTCTTTGACCGCGACCAACGTCAGCTCGACGCCCGTGGTTCCGATTGTCTACGACGGCGACTACTCGCAAGACCTCGTGGAGTCGCTCGGCGACTCCATCGACGGTCTTGTGGTCGCCGTTTCCGGCTTCGCTACAAACTCCAGCACCTCCACTCTGGCAAGCTCCGAGTTGCCCATTGTCTACGCACAGGCCTCGAACGACATCGCATTTGTCG
The DNA here is from genome assembly GCA_003705175.3 of Torulaspora franciscae. Lineage (NCBI taxonomy): Eukaryota > Fungi > Ascomycota > Saccharomycetes > Saccharomycetales > Saccharomycetaceae > Torulaspora > Torulaspora franciscae. Next base: position 51,902 of record PPHX03000006.1, read on the forward strand.
GCACGGACGACGTGCCACAAGGTGCCATCCCAGCCGGCTACTTGTCGCCCCTCAAGGCCCAATTGCTCGTCTCCATCGCTGTTGCCAACGGTGTCTCCGACCCAGAGACCCTCAAGACCCTGTTCCCATGAGCCAACGCCCAGATACCCTACGATACCCTACGATACCCTCTAACTTCTCACTCCGCAGCTAATATAGTTCGTCTTTACTATTTCTAGAATATGTAACTACAATTGACAATGATCTACCCACCTGCTGGACCCTGTCCTCCTCTTCTCGTTACCGTTGGCCTGCATTGTTCAGACAAAGCTTATCTTACAGGCCCTTGTCCTATTGGCCTTGAAATATTTTTCAGATAAGCCATCTAATATGCATCTAATATAGGGCTTTCTTGATAAGAAGCTGATAAGAGATTGACAAAAAGTTCACCAGATATATAAGGGTATATAAGAGGGCATTTAGGTAGTTAGGGAACATGATTCTGGTCTGCTGTAGATGACCCAAAAATGTCTCTCGATTTGACTGGGACGCCTACAGGCGTCGGTTCCGGGGGTGACTCACTGACTACAGACATGAATACGCAGTTTAAGCAGGCAGATATGGCGTGGTTGGGTGTTTGTGCGGCCGGTGTGTGGATCATGATTCCCGGTATTGGTTTGCTGTATAGTGGTATGTCCCGTAAAAAGCATGCGCTTTCTCTGTTGTGGGCATCGATGATGGCTGCGTCTGTGGTTATCTTCCAGTGGTTCTTCTGGGGCTACTCGCTTGCGTTTTCGCACAATGTGAAAGGAAACGGTTTTATTGGTACGCTGGCCAATTTTGGGTTTATGGAAGTGCTGGGGGCTCCTTCTTCGGTGACGAGCGTCCCGGACATCCTGTTCGCTGTTTTCCAGGGCATGTTTGCTGCACTAACCGGGGCTTTGATGCTCGGGGGTGCGTGCGAGAGGGCCCGGTTGATGCCTATGATGTTGTTCCTGTTTCTGTGGATGACTATAGTGTACTGTCCGATCGCGTGCTGGACGTGGAACGCAAACGGATGGCTGGCACTTCTTGGTTCGCTGGATTACGCCGGTGGAGGGCCTGTGCACATTGCGTCTGGCCACGGTGCGTTGATCTACGCTCTGATCCTGGGGAAGAGGAACGACCCGGTTGCAAAAGCCGGCATGCCCAAGTACAAGCCTCACTCTGTGACGTCGGTCGTACTGGGCACCGTGTTCCTGTGGTTCGGCTGGCAATTCTTCAACCCGGGGTCTGCTGGTAACGCCAGTATCAGGGCGTGGTACTCGGCCATGAACACCAACCTGGCAGCCGCATGCGGAGGGCTGGCCTGGATGTTTGTCGACTACTTCAGGTCCGGCGGCAAATGGACCACGGTCGGCCTGTGTTCCGGTATCATCGCAGGTCTGGTCGGTATCACACCCGCCGCAGGTTTTGTTCCGATCTGGTCTTCTGTCGTTATCGGTGTTGTTGCAGCCGTGGGCTGCAACCTGGCTACCGACCTGAAGAACTTCCTCCACATCGATGACGGTATGGACGTCTGGGCTCTTCACGGGGTCGGGGGTTCCATTGGGTCTGTGTTCACCGGTATCTTTGCCGCAGACTACGTCAACGCCACGGCAGGCGCTGAAGCTATTGCCATCGAGGGTGGATGGCTAAACCACCACTGGAAGCAAGTCGGGTACCAATTGGCAGCTATGTGCTCTACGATTGTATGGACCGTTGTCGTTACCGCTATCCTGCTTCTCATAATGGACAGGATTCCATTCCTGAGACTAAGATTGAGACCTGAAGAGGAGGAGCTCGGTACCGACGAAGCACAGATCGGTGAGTTTACTTACAACGAAGAGACTTCTTACATTCCAGAGCCTATCAGATCAAGAACTTCTCCTGTCATGCCTCCACATGAGCACATCGACGACAAGATCAGCGACTCAACGGACCCCAATCATCCTTCGACGGGTAGCGAGTCTAACGCACCAGCTCCAGCTGAGAAAGTAACCGTGTGAACTACGTATGAACTAATAATATAATTTAACTGTATGCCATTAATATGATTCATCAAATACCTATCTATACTCATGCTTCACGGGGCATTCCTTTATATATAGGGTTGCAGGGAGGGTTTCTTACAGCTTAACCTTATTATACACTACCAACAACTGCCCAGTAACGATGAATCTCAAATATCTGTGGGCATTGGCTAGTTTGGCCTTTTTCACCAGCGCAAGTATGTTTGTATGCACTTAGTTGGGTCCGAGCTGGTAACTAACTATCACCTATAGGTTCCATCAATTCTTACATATTGACAGTCGACGAGGACGATGGGGTTATCTCATCAAGTATCCTAGAAGATGTCAAATCCTTGGTCTACAACATGGGTGGTAAGATTACTCACGAGTACAGTCTGATCAAGGGCTTTACCTTGGATGCTTCCGAGGAAGCCTTGAGCCATATTAGGGAAAAACTGCTTGAAGTCGAAGATCGGTTCGGGTACAAGGTTTACTTGGAACGGGATGCTCAGGTGCATGCTTTCAAGGACCACGAGGAATCTTTAGAGAAAGGGGACCATTCCTGAATCATTATTTTCTATAACTATTACATATGGGTATGACGGATTATTTTAACGCTCCAGGTTGATGTTATCGCCAAACTTTGCATACAAGGAGCTTTTCAGCACTCTGAGCTCTTCGTCCAACTCAGATTCCTGGGACTCGAGGGAGTCTATAAGCGAGTCGACGTTTTCCATGTCTTTCTGCAGCTGTTCTGTGACTTCACTCTGCTTCAAATTTAGGAAAAGGTCACCGATCTTGTACGGAACTAATTCATCCTCGTCCACAAGCTCCAGCTCCAGGGAAACGTCGTCCATGTATTCTTTTTCTTGTCTCTGTTGTTGAAGTTCCTTCTCCAAGTTATCCTTCCGCATAATCAGCTTGGAGAACTTATTTATCTTTTGTTGATCCTCATAGGTAACGTTTGTATTGTTTCTCTTCCCCTCTGGCAGCAATTCCATCGCTAAGGTGGCTTATTGTGGGCTTTCGTTCTTTGGTCTTTATCCTTGGCTATCTCTTCACTGAGCGAAGTGCAAAATTGTGCGTGTACTTTTATGTAGCGTTTTACAAAACCTAAGCATTAAAGAACTCCAAAATGCCCTTGTCTATTCTGTGGCATGCCTCAGTCAATTGGCCGTCATCTTTGGCGAAAGCGACTGTGAGTCTTAGGAAGTCTGCCGAGTCAGCAGAGAACTTTTGATCCACGGCCATCTTGTACCCAAGAACAACTTTAACTCCGTTTTTGACAATGACCTTGTGTAGCTGGTCCATTAGCTGTTTTTTGTCTTGCGACGTGGATGTGGGTAAATTGATCTTGATATCGATGAACATTCCGGCGGAAGGTTCCAGCACGGCGAACAGGTTCTTCTTGTAAGACTTGGACTCGTAAAGAGCCTTGAATGTGATGTTTCTTCTGTGAGTATATGCAGCGGCCAGCTTCATCACCCAGCTGATCCAGCCGTAAAACATTGCATCCAATTCGTCACTAACGGCAGTCTCACGGCTTGCCATGGCCTTGATGGTCGTGTATACGATAGCTTGAGAAGCGCCGCTTGGAGCCCTTGTACTAACCTCGGTGTAGTTGAGCAGCCTCTCGATAATGAACTTATTGGCGACTATGTAACTGAGACGCAGGCCTGGTGCAAACAGCTTGGAGAAAGACTCGAGACGAATCACTCTGGCGTCGGTGTCAAAAGTAATGAATGACTTGGTCAATAAGTTTTCAAGGTAATCCTCCCTAGTCAATGGATTCTTCTCATCGTTGTATGGGTTCTTCATGGGGTGAGACGTATCGAAGGGCGTGAATTTCAGGTACCCATAGGGGTCGTCCTCGACAATCAGCAAGTCATGTTTCTGTGCGATAGCATAGATCTGATGTCTCTTTTCCATCGACAATGTCATTCCGGTAGGGTTCTGACCCGTAGATATTGTGTAGAGCAAACGTGGCTTGCTCAAATGCGCATATTCGGGAATATTGTCCCAATTGTCCAGCAAATGCCGCATGTACTCGACGTCTATACCCTGATCAGCGGGATCTGCCGTGAGTTTCATCTTGAGCGGGATACAGGTGGCACCAGTGGCTTGAACGTTCGAGACCACAGGAGTAAAAGTGAACTCTTCCATCAAAACCGTGGTTGATTCGTCACAAAACGTCTCGAATATCTTGAACATCGAATCGCTCGAGCCATTGGCCAGAATCAAGTCCCAGTCATCGTACGCTGGCTTATTGATCTTACTCACAACCCTTTTACAAAATTTCAAAAGTGGGAGCATACCGCTGGTTTCTGAGTACTGCAAAGACCTCGCAATCGGCAAGCCCTCTGGTTTTCCGTACCGATCCATACTAGCTGTGAATCCTTCACTTTTGTCGAAAGGCCGCTCAACTAAATGTAAATCCATGCCTTTGATCGGGAACAGGTTCTCATTCGGCATTCCCACCTCCAGACCTATAAGATCTGGTGGAGCCAAATCGCCATCCCAGAAGCTGACTAGCTTCCTATGAACATCCCTTCTTGATAGAAATTTAGAGTACTTCTCCCGGAGCTTTTCAAAACCTATCTCACTCATTAGTCGTCTTCACCTGTTGGAATTGTTTTGAAGAGGAAGTGGTTGCGAATCTAAGGTCCTTCTTATACTTTGGCACAAATAATTATACGAAAAAAAAGGTCAGCGTGTCATTACGAGGCAGGTTTACCGAGCACCACTTAGCGATAGCTGCCCAGTTATAATGGTTGATGGCCTAAAAACAATCATGGGTCCTGATGATAGCCTCTTTACTGCCTATGTAACGCGACCTGTGTCATGAAAATGTTTCAGAGACGAAACTCAGGGCTCTTCCAACCAATAGCACTGGATCCGGATGCGTTTCCTTTACTAATTAGTGCGCGATCATCGAGTCTCGCTGTTACTCTCTGAGGATTAACGAGAGATTGAGTCCACATTCCATCAGACTGAAAATATCCGTATAATAATGCCAAGGATTTGCAGTTCCATCGAACTCGATGTGAGCTCTACTTAAACCATATGCATTTAGCAGCTTGGAGTATCTGACTTGAATGCAAGGATCGATCGCCAGCAACTAGATGCCGAGATAGCTGCTCATAGCTCTATCAACAGATTGGCTTATCTGCAATGATGCTTTCAGTCCACCGGCCAGCGCATTGCTACAGATTACAAGTTTTATTCATATTGTAGGAGTACAATTATATCTATAGGAGATATCGCTTTCATAAGGGTTCTTGAATACTACTACAAGGCACATGAACTTTGAAAATATCTCAGCAACTGTGCCCTGTCGTCAGATACATCTATCGGCGAGTGCAATTCTCGCTGATAAGGTACAAAAAAAGATGCAGTTCCGGGAGTTCATGAGGGACTCCGGCTTCGAGAGGTGCATAGACGTAGCACGCATGGTAGATGAGAGCTCCCACCATGCCCGATATTCCTCAAAATACTCTATGACAAAAGCTTGATTCTCCACTGTGTTCTAGCAGCCTCGTTTCTGCAGAGTCGACGAACGCTGGTGGCCCATAACTGACAATTGCAGCCTTTTTCACCTTGTCTAGCGCACTCATTGAGTAACTGTTCTACATCGGGCCTACCCAGATGGATCCTAACAAAATCAAGTTCTGGGATTGATTTGTCGATGCTTGTTCATATCTCTTCTCACCAAAAGACGCTTTGTCTGCAGGTTCGTCTTCCATATCGGTTGAAGCTTCGGTAACACTCTTTGCAGAATGGGGTCTGTTGTCGTAGATATGAAGATAGATCCTTCAAGACCATCAATTCCGGCATGTATACTTTGAGTATGTCAATGCCCTCAACAGCGGCAACCAATTGGACGTGTGCTTTTCCGTCTTGCACAGAAGTCTATACCCAAGCTGATAGCATGTGCCCGGGCAAACCAGTTCCAGCCGCTAGCAAAAGGACCTCGTCAAAACGATGGGCTGGCCCTTTGACCGCCAGCCTCATTGAGAGCTGACCGTTGTTACGATCTAGATGACTTTTGAGCATCCTGGTGATACCTTTCTTCTGTTTGAAGATGACGACTGTCTCGCCGTCCTTCAAACAAGAGTCCATGCCTGCAAATGGATGAGATTGCCAGAATATAGCTGGTGCAGAAAATGACAGGAACACATATTGACCGGGTTTCGCTTGCCAGAAGTTGGTTGCTTTTGGAATAGTAACACGAATTAGATCAGATCCAACTAACTTGGGCTGAGCTTTTGGTAAACCTGTAAGAGAGAGTCTGATGATTTGAACAAGTCTCTCGGTGATCCAGATAGCGCGAGCTGCATAAACCCACTCGATTCCGCTAAGGCCCATGACATGCTCCCAACAAGTATAGAAGAAGAGGGCGGCCAAAACAATATGTGTGAGGATAACAGTACCTTCTGAGGACCGCAAACGAGGCTATCACCATTCCACCTGACAAGACGGTAGCGACAGCGAATGACCAACTCTCGAATCTTGCGGGTATATATCCAGTGAAACCCTTAAGAAATGAAGATGGACCCTCATGTTCCTTATCCAAAGTCGGGATAAAAAGGTATCCTCTCAGATAGTTCGCTAGCTTCTTTCTGAACCGGCGTATACCTGATCAGACGGAAAGCTCCGGCAAACAACATAACCCTGAAGAAATAGGCGCACAAGTAGCCGCCAAAGTAGTTACCAATATCATGATTGTAGTAGTACCCATGATATGCCTTATAGTACATCGTCCGTTTCTTTCTGTCGGCCTCGACGGGATTCGTGATGTTGGCAATGTGAGTTGAGTTTGCATGTACTAGGTAGCATTATAAAGAGTATTGTGCAAATCAGCTTGTATTCACAATATCCACAACAGTTGAATTCCCGCAAAACTACCTGGCCTGCCTAAAGCCCTTGTGCAAGTCTTCTGTAGAGTTCCCGTGATCTTCGTAGTTCTGGCAAACGCAATGTAAGATTCAAGAGCAGGAGTGTATTCGCATAAAAGACCGTCTTCTTCTTGTAACGAGTATACTACCGGCGAAGATTCATCAAAGCAACATAACATGCAAACGCTGAAATCTGGTCGAGTTTATCAATCAAGTAGGTCTCGTCATGTACGCCCTCCTTGGCACCCGAACCGTTAGAATAACAAAAGGTTGACTACGCTCACGATAAAAGCGTTGGATCCTGTGGATTAAAATGACAAAGAAAAGCTTTTCACGGTTCCAACGGCTGGTTTCCGATGCGTCTTATACAGACTGTTTGCTACGAAGAAAGGCAGTTCAGACCCATCCATTATCGTTTCCACCAGCAATCAGTCAAGCACTAGTGAACGCTTTTAGCGAAAGAACCAATATGCACCCATTTTTCTTCAAGAATACCCCACAGATCTTTCCCCAACTTCCTGATGACAACAAGCCTTCTATGAGCAGCACGATGAGCTTTGATAGCGCTTCAGGAAAACTCTCCAGATCGCCTCTAAGGCGCTGGAAATGATCCAGTTCCTGCAGATCCTTTTTCATTTGATCATATCGTCCTTCACAGTCATACGGGATGCTGTATCTAGTCAGTACCTGTTTGTCGCATGGCCTTCTTGGCGAAAACTGGGTGGTGTTGAACCTCCCTCACATCCACGCTTACTAGCATCAATCTAATAGTTGAGTTCAGTTTTTCGATTGACCAATTCCAAGAATGGGTGCATGTTCGATGATTTTTTCACACGTAGATTTCCAACAGCTGTAGAAGTTCAGTAACTTCGGCTTAGTCGATTCATCCAGGAACAAGATAAACGCCGTGAAGTGCTAATCTTGCACAAACATGGCTTGTTTGAATCTTGGATCGGACTGATCGACTGGACCGCTAGAAAGTCTGAAGGAGGCCGGCTGAGGGGATAGCTCGTAGTCCTAGCCGTAACTCATCAGAGTCTTCTTTAAGTTCAGCATAGAGATATGCTGACGAGATGTCCAGCTCCGTTATTGCCCAATGCTATGGCCATGCATAGTTGTGCAGTGTTTGCCCGTACCTCTAGCAACGAATTGACATGTTTTGATGCCGCTAGTGTATCTGCGGAGAAGAGTGTATGAAGTTCAGGGTGATCAGAAGCTTTTGGCCTACTTCGATCGCAGGCTTGCATTGTTAACCTAGTTGTGACCTACTTGTATCAAGCTGAAGCGCATTGATAATAACTCACTTTTATACAACTTCCTTGGGTCTTGGAACCACAGGAAACACTTATTATGGAGGGTTTATATTGGTCCGCATTCAGTGTTCGCTATTGAGTGTGTTTCAGATCTGGTATAAAAGGAGCATTATTTCTTATGAGCTTGCTTAATCCCATTGGTTCAAGGTCCTCATCCTATACTCAAACAAACAAGAATCATGGCCATCCCGACTCAAAATCAGGCTAAGAAGAGAAAACGACAAAGAAAAAACACCTCTGCTCACCATTCCAAACAATGGAGCCTCAATACGAGGCTACCGATGGCGGCTAGAAACTTGGTCAGAAGATCAATCGTGGTCAAACACCCACAGGCGCCAGTTATCAATCACTCATTGAAGTTGCCGCTTAGCAGTGGTATCAAAGAAGAGATTACCAGGGCTCCCAAAATTAGGATCTATCCGACTAATACTCAGAAAGAAACGTGAATGCTAGCATTAAATCTACAATAAAGCGCTGAAAATGCACAATGAGGGGATGTTGATCAATAGGTTCTGCGTGAAAAACTATTGAAGACAAGTGTTTTGGAGCCAGAGGAACAATGGCTTTCCGAGTTTCATCATGATTTGAAGGACGAAGCCCTCCGTGATTTGCTCAAAAACTACAGTAGTATTTGGTGAAGTTCAAGAGGACTAGGGTGTATTTTAAGTTGAAGTTCAAGACAAAAAAGGCACCAGTTCAAACTCTTTCAGTGCTCCAAAAGCACTGGAACAGGGAGCAAAGTCATTTTGGAGCGATGTTTCAGATCTGGTGGCTGTTTTCCATAGGAACTTCAACGCAGCAAAGAACATCATGCTCAAGTATCTGTGAGCAGTCCTTGGCAAGGGGCCATGCGGATCCTGTCCCCTGCGTTAGCACGTTGTAAGCCTCTTGTGGGCTCTCCTAGGCGCACGTGGAGCATTGAAGGCAGGAGAAACGCCAATTTAGTACTTTGAGGCTTGCGAGGCATTCGTTAATTGGCCAAGACTTGTCATGGCAATCGAGAGGATTGATTTGTGTGCCAACAAACCATAATAAATATTAGATCGTAGCACTCACTCCACGTGCGGCGTCGTACTGATGGGGCACGTTTCTTAATTGATTGACACCGCCATTATACACAAGACATATATAATCAGGCGTGTCAGCAGAGATCGGGCTGTCGCCAATGGGGTCCAATCGTTATATCTAGATACAGCAAGGTATGGCTACTGTTGGAACAGAAGACAGCAATCTGCTTTTTCAATTTAATTCGCCTGTGGACTCGCCCGGGATGTTCTTTCAGGGTCCAGGGCCCGATAAAGAGAGCAACGACTCTGCTTCTACATTGGTAAATGCAGGATTTGAGGGACAACATACGCTGTTCAGTGTTCCCACCCTGAGTAAACCTAATGGCCTAAGTGAAGCCAAGGCTTTCTCATATTACAACAACTATCTGAGCGAAAGGCTGAAAAAGCCTCGAGAACAAAATGAGCCCCGGAGGCTCGAGCCACAGCTCCAGCAGCCTAGGGCGTCCACCATAGCCAGGGATGAGCTACAACTGCGCAAGCAGAAGCTAGAAGAGCTTGTAGAGTTGTTCTGGCTCAAGGACGGGGAGATAGACGAGTCGATTTTTGACGACTCTAGCGACGAGGAGCGGCTTTAAGTAGATTTGTCTAGCTGTGCAGGTCATTGTTAAGAAAATTGTGTTTATACGTGTGCTCCAACGGTTGGACGCTCTTGTTTGTTCTGCGTATGTACAGTGCGAATTTGTCAGCACCCAGAATCAGCCACTTCGGCGTGCAAGAACCACTGAACCCAGTTATCCTTCCAAAGCCTTGTCCTCGATCTGATGCAAACAGCGCCCTTATCCGATACAGCCCGCCCGGAAGATCCGTTGTGTCCACAGAGGTAGAACCCGCGCCAAACTTATGGCCCAAATGGTGTCAAATTAAGACCTACGATAGTCCTAGCACCAAACCAAGCTCTCACAGGCTTCCCTTCCACTAAGCAAAGGCCTCCTGCTCTACGACCCACGAGAACAACATGAAGGCACACCCAGCTCCCAATTGCGACGGCTCGTTCATTCCCAGCCCGGTTCTCGACCAGTGCAGTAAGCACACCTAGCAGCCATCCAAGGTACAATCCTCACTCTTAATCGTAGTAGTTCTCCCAGCTGAAATTTCAATCAATTTTTTTTCATTCTAAGAGTTGAAGCCGGGTGATAGGTCAAATTTTTTTCAGTTCCTATTTTGTGGCTTTAAGTAGTTGATTCGAATATATCCAAGGCCCCAGGAGAAAGTGGTCGAATCAGACGGTATACTGGGGACGAAAGAGTCCTGTTAGAGGTTTTAGATTGTGTGGATGGCACAAGCTCAGGGATCTCCAGCGGTTGCAGCCGCCACAAACGCTTTAGGAGTGAATGCGCTCGGCAATCAGGGCATGAAAAGGATTATAAACGGTGGTGGGGCTAATACGCCGGTTGTGAGTAACAGCAACAGTAACAACAACACAAATGTGCCAATTATTTCGACCAACGGACTGGCCAACAACTTGATCGGTGGGAACCAGATAAACGGGTTTGGGAACGGGAGCTCGTCACGTGACGACTCGACCATAGTCGGGTTGCACTACAGGATTGGTAAGAAGATCGGGGAGGGCTCGTTCGGGGTCTTGTTCGAGGGTACCAATATGATCAATGGGCTCTCGGTGGCTATCAAGTTTGAACCCAGGAAAACCGAGGCTCCACAGTTGAAGGACGAGTACCGTACTTACAAGATCCTGTCTGGTACGCCTGGGATCCCACAGGCGTACTATTTCGGCCAGGAAGGTTTGCACAATATACTGGTTATCGACCTGTTGGGACCCTCCCTGGAAGATTTGTTTGATTGGTGTGGGCGCAGGTTTTCGGTGAAAACTGTGGTGCAGGTCGCTGTGCAGATGATTACTTTGATCGAGGACTTGCACTCGCATGATCTGATCTATCGTGATATCAAGCCTGACAATTTTTTGATCGGGAGACCCGGTCAGCCAGATGAGAACAAAGTCCATTTGATCGATTTCGGAATGGCTAAACAATACCGTGATCCAAAGACGAAACAACATATTCCATACAGAGAGAAGAAATCATTGAGTGGTACCGCCAGGTACATGTCCATCAACACCCATCTCGGGCGTGAGCAATCTCGTAGGGACGATATGGAGGCTATGGGACATGTTTTCTTCTATTTCTTGAGGGGACAGTTGCCTTGGCAGGGTCTCAAGGCGCCAAATAACAAACAAAAGTACGAGAAAATCGGTGAAAAGAAGAGATCTACAAACGTTTACGACTTGGCGCAGGGATTGCCTATCCAATTTGGTCGTTATCTGGAAATAGTAAGAAACCTGTCATTCGAAGAGACTCCAGACTATGAGGGTTATCGTAGACTGCTGTTATCCGTGCTCAAGGACTTGAACCAGGAAGCAGATGGTGAATACGATTGGATGAAACTGAACGGTGGCCGCGGTTGGGATTTGAATATCAACAAGAAACCAAATCTACACGGTTATGGCCATCCTAATCCGCCAAACGACAAATCGAGGAGACACAGAAGTAAAGCGGCAGGCGTCAATCACCACCAGATAAATAACACGCACCTGTCGCAGCAACCGCAACAAATTCAACCTTTGCAGCAACCGTCGTCACAACAACCGCAGCAGAACCAACAACAGGCCCAGCAGCAGCAGCAGCAACAGGAGTATAACGAACGCTACCGGGGTGCAAATCAATTTGGTAGCAAGCTGGATCCCACGTCATATGAAGCATACCAACAACAAACGCAACAAAAATACGCCCAACAGCAATCGAACTTGAACGGCAACCCACAACAAGGTATATCTTCGTTCCAAAACAACCGCGGGGCAAACAATCGTCTATCCCCTCAAATGGCTACCAACAAGTACCATTTCCAAGAACAACCAACTACGAAGCCGCAACAGCACGGTAGCTCCAATGCAAAAGCTGCAGACCAGGGGTCTTCAGACTCTGGTAAAGGCTTCTTCAGCAAGCTCGCTTGTTGCTGATAAAGTAGTAAACAAAACAAGCATTCAACAGCTGACAGTCGAAGAAAAGACCGTAAAAAGAGAACCTAAAAAGAGACTTTCTATACAGGTACGTGATATAAATTTGTATGTCATATCTTGTCATCACCGCGAACCAGGTAAATTGTATCTAAATCTTTAATCTCTGTGACCACTCGATCCGAAGGGTCGAGGCAAGCGAGCTCCCCAGTCTTACTATCCTTCCGATACAAAAACAGCTTTTCCTTACAAGTTGCCCTGAAGTCATTGTTTCGGTTAGAAACGTTCAATTGTTTGGCGATAGAGTCCAGTGCACCACCAACTGGCCTTATTTTATTGATGAATATCTCATGTTCGTTACATTCGTCTTCCTTGTCTTCAATCACATAACAATAGACGTATACTCTGTTTCCCATCGGAATTTTGTCATCTCCCTTTGCTACTCTTTTCAATGTTGTGAGCTGGATAATGGCATTGGGCTTTGACTTTGCCTTTTTCTTCGAAGACTCCTTCTTTCTAAAGAACTTAGTCAACCTTTCGAAGGCACTTCGGTTGCCAGTAGAGTGTACCTTGGAAGACTTCTCAATGTGCTGCTTGTCTTGCTGGACCCTGATGTAGCCTTTTTCAGGCAGTAGACTTTGGAAGTACTTGCCGTTATTATCCTTGCTCTTGGCCACAACAGGTGAACTCTTAGCTTCTGATTCTATGAGCCATTTACAATGATGCGATTCCTTGGACCGATGGCTTGCGCAGAAATCACCATTACAGTAGGTGCAGTGGAACGGTAGGAAGTCCAGCTGTCGACAGAAGGCACAGTGTGTGCCCACATCCAGCATCCCGCTCTCTTTCTCAACAGTCGCAGACATGGTTAGCTTGTCGCCCAGTTATTCTTCAATGGACAGCCCAGTGATGGTGTTCTTATAAGAGTTCCAGGAACGCCACTACCTCAGCCTATTTGCCACCCGCCACTCGCCACTCTGGGGAGCCTCTTCATTTGTTTAGTAAGAATCAGTGATAATTAGCCTCGAGCGCCGCGCCCTACTAGCGAAGTGCTCTAGAACAATCTAATAGCATCAATGACCAGTTATCTTGATGCTCAATGATATCGCTTTAAAATCACACGTTGATCTATGAAACATTCTATGTATATGATGAGATTCTCTGAGAGCAAATGGACAAGACTAGTGAGAAGTCTCTGAAGCCAACTCTCCCAGAGCGATGGACTGCGATCTAGCTTCTCCAGAGCTGTAGGGCTTGCGCACCGAACTCCGGGCCACCCTTCTACTGGGACGGGAATAAGCCTCCTTCTCCTGCGTAGTCCGAACGGAGGTTGGTCTGTGGTTCTCTCCCTGTGGCTCTGCGATACAGGGTACCGATTTTCTTCTACTCGACCCAACCGAACTAATCAGCACAGTTCGCAGTAGATCCTTGGAAGAATCTTGAGAGTTATCGCAATGTTTATTCTTGCTTATGACGCCTCCGACATGAGAAGCCTGCGTAGTGGGTTTGGCGCAACTTCGAGGGATAGCCAGAGAGCCACTGCCACTGCCATTCGCAGTAGTTGCTGAGAAATGTGGTACCGGGGATGGAGAGCTACTTGAAGCACTGGCATAATCTCTGCTGTACGGCGGGTTGACTAGGTGATCTGGGACATTAAGTGCAGGACCTAGACATTCTGTGTTCGAAGGCATGTTGAAAGACCTCGAAGATGTCATGTCGGCAGCTAGAGGTATCATAGTAGCAGTGCTGCCCGGCACGATGGTTGAAAAGCTAGGACCTTGCCTGATCTCGTCCAATTCTCGCCCTTGGGTGAGATATGGAAGGGTCCCCCTCCTTGAACTGTGAGCACTGCTTTGTGCTGATCCATGGTGCCGGCTATGTCCGGATCCACCAACATTCAGAACAAGTTCATCGCTTTCCCCACTATCATCGCTTTCATACAGCGAATTACCCTTGCTGGGTTCTTCTGCTTCCAATGTACCAATTCTAGGTCGACGGCTGGTCGAGTGGACATCCATAAAGGGTCTCACCGTCTCAAAGCCAGCAACGTCTCTCATGGAAACCACGCTTGCACTGGCGGAGTCCACGCCGAATTCAAACGGTAGCGAATCCGCAGTACTGCCAATCGAATCATCATCGGAGTGCTGCGAGTAAGATGATGCGCCACTTGATGATGCTTCCGATGAGGTGCTTGTTTCTTCGTCTTGACCATTGAAGCTGCTGAAAAAATTGCCCTTCTTAACGGTAAACCGCTTAGGGTCGTCATCTTTAATCACATCTTTTCTTGGGAGAGGTATAGGACCAGCCTCGTTAATAACCTGAGCAACACCTTTATTCTTTCTTCCATCTGCACCAGCCTCCCCGTGTTTGCCGTTACTCTGAGCACTTCCCAATCTGCTATTAATGTGCCCACCAGGTTCATTACGGTTGAACATTCTCTGCGTCGGGGAAGCTACTGCATGTGGCACCCGATCGCTTCTCGTCGATTGACTTCCGAAGTCAAGATAATTCAAACGAGAAGATGAATTCCTCCATGTCCCAGGTGCGTTCCTGCTATTTCTACGTCCAAATTGAGGTTTATGGAACGGACCCATTGAGGGAGGCCTGGCGTGAATTGTAGGCGACATCCTCGGATCACCACGGCTGCCCTCGTCGTCAGGCGCTCCGCATCTGCTCACAGCAAAATTGTCAATGTATAAACTATCGAGAGAAGCAAAAGAAGAATTGATGGGAATGTCGACGATCGACTTTGGATCATGCTTATCATCAAATTTTTGTAGTTCTCGCTCAAACAGATCCGACTGGGAAAGCCCACCATGTCTCTCATCATTAAGTTTATCATTTTCGTTGTCATTACCATTAGTATCATTATCATTATCATTAAAAGTGCTGTAATTTTTCTTGCACATTGATGAGGCTGGGGCCCTTTCATCGTTGGCACTAAACATCGGGTTGTGATGGTCTTCATCTCTTCTGTCAACAAGATTTTGCATACCTCCTTCTAGGCCGCCCCAATTGCTCATAATCGAGCCCTCGCTCACAATGTAACTGGAATCGCTATCGTCTTCGTTAGCTTTGAGATTAGATTCAGATAAGGTCGGCTCCTGCGTTCCTCCATTTGAGCTTGATAGTTGATCAGAACGACGCATACCATTTGGAAGAGCCTTGAAAATCGACTCTCTTATTTTCTTACCGACACCTAGTACGGCGTTTTTGAGTTCATGCCTTGAGATGGATATTTGTTTGAATTGTTCCTCTTTGTCCAACTGAAACTCTTTGACTTCTTTCAACTTTGAGTCAATATATTCGTCCTCAGTACTGGCCAAATGATTGAAATCCCAGCAGGCAAACGAATGTCGTTTAATCT
The DNA here is from genome assembly GCA_003705175.3 of Torulaspora franciscae. Classification (NCBI taxonomy): domain Eukaryota; kingdom Fungi; phylum Ascomycota; class Saccharomycetes; order Saccharomycetales; family Saccharomycetaceae; genus Torulaspora; species Torulaspora franciscae. The sequence goes on from PPHX03000006.1 coordinate 67,521, forward strand.
CTGCAATTGTTATTCGCTCCATTGGATTCTTTTCCAATAATCTATTCACTAAATCAATAGCCATGCGGTATTCCTCTTCATTTGATACCATGGAGACGTGATTGTTTTTAACTTCCTCATACGACGGAAATTTAACTGGATCGTTGACGATTTTCTCAAAAAGTTCAAGTTCATAGTCTGAAATAAAAGGTAGCATACCAAAGAGCAAGCAGTACAGCGTGACCCCCAAAGCCCAAATATCGATCATGAATGATACGCTCGAACCTTTGAATAAATCTTCTCTCTTCAACTGATATTTTTCAAATGCTTCATTTCCCAAACATATCTCAGGCGCAAAAAAGGCTGGAGTTCCAGCTGTCTTTGCTAACTCCACTTCATCGACTGATTCAACGTTGTCTGCGTCCTCAGATCCACTTGCGGCTAATGAAACTCCAAAATCTGATATCTTTACCGTGCCGTCTTCAGAAATCAGGAGATTCGCAGGTTTGATATCTCGATGGATAACGCCTTGGTAGTGTAAATATTCCAACCCAAGCACTACACCGCGCAGAATTTCCCGAGTTCTTTGAAACGTTAGAAGCGGAGGCCCCCTCGCTGCGGTCTCCATTTGATCGCCGGGACACCATTTCACCTCACCCCTGCTGCAGTACTCCAACACAAGGTAAATTTTCCGTGACTTAAAATCATCGAGAACTTCGATTAGCTCAACAACATGCTTATAATGACATTTTTTCATGATCGCAATTTCTCTTTTAATCTTATCGGAATGAGTCAAAGCCCCATGCTTTCTGAATTTAAGAAAAGCCTTCTCCCTCTTTTCATGCCTGTCCACAATTTTAATGGCCACTAATCTTTTCGTCAGAAGATCCCTTGCCAACTTCACCTTCCCATGTTGACCATGACCCAGCTCGTTGATAATTTCATAAGTATTCAGAACCTTTCGCTTGGAGATTGGATCATACTTCAGAAAAATCTCATTCGTTTCCTTCACGCTTTCCTGTGGCCTCAGCGATTCGCTGAAAAATTCCTGATGCTGTGGATGGTTCAATTGCCTCTTTCTCTGTTTCTCGAGCAGCACATTAAGAGACTCCAGGGATGATGATGAGGCAGAAACACCATCAATAGACCCTGTCGTGGCCACTAATCTGTTTGAATGTTCATCTGGGATCTTGATGGCTTGTGCTGTGACGTCATTTATCGAGGAACATAACCTAGCGGAAAGGTCCGGGGGTACATCAACTTCTTCGACAAAACCCTCCCGTAAATTCATATCTGTCCTTTATGGCGCTATGAGCAGTTCAGCCGAGGTCCACGAAAGGTTTCGCACAATCTGGATGCTAAATAACAGAGTTCGATGGATGGATGTGCAAAAAAGGAAAGCTGCAACTCGCCAGAGAGGATAAAAAGATCACAAAGATTTGCCAGTTTTAAGATGATCCTAGCAATTTTGCACTGAATGAATACAATTGGGTAGTTCCAGACAAATATAAACGTACTATGACCTGTAAACCTCTTGGTTAAGTGTCTCGAAACCCAAAGGGCGGAGAAGAATTAAGCTAGAAAAATCATAGCTAGTAGATCATTTGCGGGTAACCGTTTATCATATACTCAAGTCGCACTATATAGATACAGTTTGGAGTTCAACAACTGGATGGCTCTGGGTCGTCCTGCCGTGGTCCCACTCAATGCGTGTTCCTATGGTCGCTCCATCTCTGTCCTTGTTTTGGTTCTTTAGCAGCATCGAGAAAACGTACGAGCGCTTTCGTCATTGAGTGAAGAAAGTTGTCCTGACTGCCAATTTCGCATGATTCTCTTAAAAGACATGATGGGGCGATGAGAAAGCTCGGAAGCTCTCATAGTCTGGGGCCTGTTTTCGGGCAGCTATCGTTTTATCGTATTGCTGGGGACAGAGGGAAATGCAAAGTTTTTGGAAATCTCTTCAGGATCAGTGGTGGTGTACAATTCCTGTTCCTTCTTCCTTCTTTCTGCCATTATCTGGTCATTTCTCTTTTTCTGAACTCTGCTGTCGAAGGTAATGTCGCTCAATTTGTACTTGCGGTTCTTCTTCTGTAGTGCTGTAACAAGGTCAATCTGTTCACTATACCTCTGTCGAAGCTCTTTCAAAGTATCTACGTCTTTGTTTCCTTCGGATTCAACCTCGGATTTCTTCTGGGTGTCATCCCTGTCATCTTCTTCCTTCTTTGGTTTCTTGATAAATAGATGAGATACCCATCCGTCCCAAGAAGCTGGCTTGCTTGCGGCTGAAAGCTTATCGATTTGGGTCTTCAATGTTTTGAGCTGATCCAGCGCTCCCTGGTATTCGCTGTCATAGAGTGGAGTGGCAAAGTGAGGGTTGTCGCGGAGGTGGATGTCACAGGTGTATAACCAGTCTGGCCCAGAAGCATTGTAAAGGACGGTTACTGTGGGTTTGCTACATACCAAACACGGTTGCATGTCCTTAGCGGCTACCCGCCGCGCAGTATACTCGTTTATCATCAGATTTTGAACTTGATTGTCTTTCCCTCATGTTCTTGGATGGAACCCAGGCGCGATTTCTTATGACGGTCTCTACAAAGGATGCTTAATTACAAAGATATGTATTATAGTCTTTTCTTAGCTCTTTCCCATGCATTCCGTGATTTCTTGACTCCTCTTCTAGACGTGCTGTCCTCCATTTTCCTCTTTGAATTGAATATGCTGAAATCTTCACCACCGATTAGATTCACTCTGTTCATGCGCTCCCTCTGTTTCTGTTTCCTCTTATCTTGCTTACTGGTAGCGCTATTCAGCCTTGTGAAGTTCTCTTCCTCATACCGGGCTACCTCGCGTTCCTTCTCCGTATCCCTCAGAGACTTTATGCCACCTTTACCATGCGTAACGATGTTGGCACCAATTGACGACTCCCAATTGGGCTGATCTGACGATTCTCTGAGGTATTCCTCCATGGCCTGCATACGCGACCTGCCACTGCGGTCCTTGTGGTCTTGTGCATTGAATTTATCTTCGAAATTGCTCAACTGCTGTGGTGGAAGGGCAGCGCTGATCTTTGGTGGTTTATAGATGTCGCCCTTTCCTGCTTCCTCACCGTCGTCCTCAGCATCTTGCACTGGCTTGCCCGATTTGGATGTTGACATTACTGCCGATACGTTCGGTCTGTAAGACAGTTCTTCATCACTGGATTCCTCCTCATCTTCACTGTCTCCTGCCTGTGCGCTACTCTCAGATCTAGCAAGCGCTCTGGTTTCCGCGTCTATATACTCCTTTTCCATTCTTGTGTAGGCCCTGGTAAGTTTATCCAGCTGGTATGCAAGTTTCTTTTCTAGCGGTTTTATACCACGCTCCAACACTACACGATGCTGTATCGATCTTTGACGGCCCTCCATGACGGTTGGATCTTTACATGAGCGATCCAATTTACCTGCTACAACTAGTAGTAGAGAATTGATGTAACCAAGCATACTGCTATTTTTTAAAGAAAGCAATGACACCTTGTCTGAACGCCCATTATCCTGAAGAAGTTTAGACTTCAATTTCGTCACTTGTTCGCTATCGTCGCCCACATCCTGCGCATTATATCTAGCTTGCGCCTTATCCAGCGCTTCAGAAGTGCTCTGAAGAGACTCGTTTATACTTTTCAATGCTAGCTCTAGCTGTGACATAACTAACAACCCCAAGACTTAACCAGACTCTCACTATCGTCTACTTCGTGTTAGCTCATCTCTTCTCATCTCATCTCTTAGCTACCTCTATAAAATTTTTCAAATTACCCGACAAGCGACAAATTTTTCAGGCATATGCGATGAGATAGATATCACTAGATGAGATGGAGTGTACAACTCTTAGTGGATAACAGTTGAAACTAGGTTGTGTGGCAAGACTCTTTCTGAATCAGGATGCCTCAAAACGAGTATATCGAGCAGCATATCAAACAGCATGGTCGTAGGCTGGATTATGAGGAACGTAAGCGTAAGAAGGAGGCAAGAGAAGCTCACAAGGTGGCAGAACGTGCCCAGAAGCTGACCGGTTGGAAGGGTAAACAGTTCGCTAAGAAGAGATATGCCGAAAAGGTGGCAATGAAGAAGAAGATTAAGGCCCACGAGCAATCGAAGGCAAAGGGTGGATCAAAGCCATTGGACCAATCGGGAGAAGCTCTACCTACGTATCTGTTGGACAGAGAACAGAGCAATACTGCCAAGGCTATATCTTCCTCTATCAAGCAGAAGAGATTGGAGAAGGCAGACAAATTCTCTGTGCCATTACCCAAGGTTCGTGGTATCAGTGAAGAAGAGATGTTCAAGGTGGTGAAAACTGGTAAATCGAAATCGAAGTCCTGGAAGCGGATGATCACTAAGCACACGTTTGTCGGCGAAGGTTTCACAAGAAGACCGGTGAAGATGGAGAGAATCATCAGGCCCAGTGCACTAAGACAGAAGAAGGCCAACGTGACCCACCCAGAGCTCGGAGTCACCGTTTTTCTACCGATTCTTGCGGTGAAGAAGAACCCGCAATCACCTATGTACACTCAACTGGGTGTTCTGACGAAGGGTACTGTGATCGAGGTTAACGTTTCAGAGCTGGGGATGGTCACGGCAGGTGGTAAGGTCGTGTGGGGTAAGTACGCCCAAGTGACCAACGAACCGGACAGGGACGGTTGCGTCAACGCCGTACTGCTTGTATAGGTAGCTTCATGCTCATCGATTAGTGTACAATAGATATGTAATGGAAGACTTGGGGAAGATCTCGGGAAGCGGTTGCATGGTGGTGTACCGGTGTGACTATCAACACTTTTTTCTGAGGTCCGACTTTTGGAAACTTTGAGCCTTCTTGCGTTAGGCAGCCAACAGGCAGAATGATGTTCCTTTCCATCAAGAGAGAGGCACCTTCTTTACGAAAACATTGCAGCAAGCCACCATAAAAGCAAATCCCCCCTGTTGGCCGGACAAAAATAAAACAAGTCGCTTCGCGTTCCGGATCAGCGCTGAGCAATTAGTTCCTCAAGACCGCTGCGCCCGCCTGACATGCAGCCCGACGTCTAATTTTACATTTAAGTTAGGCTAATTGCCCTGTCGTATTCCAAGCCCAGGGGCGATTTGCTTAGACAGGGAAAAATCGCGAAATTTTTCAAACGAACCCACACATTCAAGAAGCTTCTTTTCGAGGCCAATTCGGCCCGATTCACTACTAAAAGATCAACCATGACTGCCTCTTGCAACTTGGACACGCTACTACTATGTAAAAGCCTCATCGCGAAACCTGTCCAGACCGTTACTCTTCCGCACCTGGCTCTTGCTAGGCCCACTTTGGGCTTCCTTCAATATTGGAGGCGTAAAAGAAAGGTCATGTGTACCAAGATGAACAGATAGGGTAACGTTTCATTGGTTGGGAGCGGCAGTTCAGCATTCTTACCTTGTATGAACACTCACTCACTCGCTCTCGCTGCTGACCGGCCGAACCCGTACACTGTAGTGGATCGATTGTAGCCCTGATTCCAATTATAAAAATTTCCTTCACTCCTTCGTTTGATCTTGTCCTACTTTGACACGTTATATTTTACACGCTACTCTAGTCTCACCAACTAGGGGCAGTAAATCGACTGACTACTGTGCTACTACATCCCGGAGCAATTGAGTGGCCTGTGAACCGTTCCTGTAAATTGCCATTCGAATTACAAGAGATCCTTCTGGCATAACTGGATTTCCGCGACCTTACTCATCACCCCAGAGATCAAGCACGCAGTTGTGCAGTTTCATATTTTTACGGTATGTTAAAGAAACAAGAGCTTTACGAGCAATTGCTCGAGCCAAGGTGCAGGGAGCAATTTCTCCAATCCTAACGTCCCGATTGAATGGCTAATCGATGAAACCAATGTTGTATCACTAGCGACTCTCGTCTTATAAGAGTGTGTTTTATTACTATGTAAAATTTCGATCTGTCCGGATGTGTCCGAACGTTAACCCATCAGCGGAAAAAAAGAGGAAGCCGGTAGATGATCGTCGCATGTACTACCCAGACTCCCAGCACTCGGATTTGTGTCGTTAGCCATTCGCTTTGGTTGTGTCAATTGGAACGCTAGGAATAGTCATCGTGTGGTTCAAACACAGGCAGTTCTACTAACGCTAGCAGAATTCACAATTGGGACCCTCAATCGTTGATAGTACGACAGATAATTCGACTTCAAGCCCCATTCAACCCCCATGTCGTATAACCATCAGCCGCAACTGTCGGTCAATTCGATCCAGTCGCTAGTGGAGCCGGTGACCCCACCCCCATTGGGCCAGATGAACAATAAACGGCACCATCAGAAGAGTCAATCCCTGGATCTCAGCGAGTTTAACCAGTTTATGTCGTCTGGGCAGTCCCCAGTGACCATGATGAAGACATTTTCTCCAAACGCACCCTCCGCTAATAACTCTTCGAATCTTCCTTTGATTAACGAGTTTGATACGGTTTACGATCACTGCAATACGAATCCAAATTCCGCCAACACTACATCGGCTTCTTCGCTAAGAAATGTATCGATCACGTCTGCTGACCAAGGGGGGCCCAGTAATCCGACCGTGCTGGAGATAACTTCTCTTCCACTAGAGGAATTGGACTACGTCAAACTGGCCACAGATCAGTTCGGCTGCCGGTTTCTACAGAAAAAGCTCGAGTCGCCGACGGAGTCAAGCATCGTCCGCGATCTGATGTACGAGCAAATCAGGCCCTTTTTTCTCGATTTGATCCTCGACTCTTTTGGCAACTACTTGATCCAGAAACTCTGTGACTACTTAACCGTCGATCAGAAGACTGTTCTAATTCAGTCAGTATACCCTAATCTTTTCCAAATCTCGATCAATCAGTATGGTACCAGATCGCTGCAAAAAATAATCGACACAATGGATAACGAAAACCAGATCGATCTGATCATCAAAGGATTCTCACAAGAGCACACCTCTATCGACCAGGTAGTCACTTTGATTAACGACTTGAATGGTAACCACGTGATTCAGAAGTGTATCTTCAAGTTCCCACCTTCAAAGTTCAGCTTCATCATCGATGCCATTGTCGATCAGAGTAATATTATCACCATATCGACTCATAAACATGGTTGTTGCGTATTACAAAAACTGTTGAGTGTTTGCACTCTACAGCAGATTTTCAAAATCTCTGTCAAAATTATTCAATTCTTGCCGGGTTTGATAAATGACCAATTCGGTAATTACATCATTCAGTTCCTTCTGGATATCAAGGAACTGGATTTCTATCTGTTGGGGGAGATTTTTGTTAGATTGTCGAATGAACTTTGCCAATTGTCATGTCTCAAATTTTCTTCCAACGTTGTTGAAAAATACATCAAGAAGCTGTTCCAAGTCGTTGTGGCCGCCGTTCCCAAGCATGAGAACGACTTAGCATCAGATGCCAGCGACGATGTGGTTTCGGCTGCTATGCGCATTTTGTTGACTATAATTGATATTTTCACTCTCAATTTGAATGTGTTGATCAGGGATAACTACGGGAACTACGCTTTGCAGACTTTACTCGATGTAAGAAACTACTCGCAGATTTTGGAGTACCCTGATAACACTGCTATTGCTGACGGAAAGATCGGTATGTTCAGCCATGACTTTACTACTAAGATTGGTAATTTAGTGATTATGACCAAAGAGTATCTTCCAAGTATTAAGACAACCTCTTATGCAAAAAAAATCAAATTGAAGGTTAAATCTTATGCTGAGTTGACTGGTATCCAGTTTACGGATCTATCTCCAAAGAGGAATTCCAACGGCGGGAACAATACCGGCAACCATAATGGCAATGGCCACAGCAACCATTTCAATCATTTCAACCATAAAAATCATAATAATAAAAACGGTGCAGAGGTGTACCAAAAGCAGCATGCCCGCCATTTCTCGCTGCCTGCTAATGCATATCACAGGAGAAGTAGCAGCTCGGTGTCGCAGCCTTATGCGATTTATCAGCAGCTGGGACCGCAACAGGCCTCTCAGCAAACTCTGCCCAAGCTGAGCTCTGTTGGCGATAAGATAAAGCCTAATGACGTCAACTATCAACAAGCACATTACTTCCCTCAAAAGGCTTCTTTGACGCAAAGTTTCGCACCACAGCAGCCGTTTATGAGCGCACCATTACCGAAACTCAACTCCAATCCGAATATGCAGCCATTACAGCAGCCGACGCTGCCAATGAATTTCGGCGGTGATAATGGTAATAACAATAATAGCAGCGGCAATCTTTTCCAAAGCGGCAACAAGGATCCAATGATGATGAACAACTTTGCATTTTCGACAAGTTCCCAGACTAGTTTGCGAGACCCTAACTTCTCTCAGCAGAGAGTTGTCAGTAACCCATACCCAATTCAACCAGCCCAGCTGCAACAGCCAAACAACTTTATGGAGAGCAACTACCTTGCAGCGCCAATGTATCTGGATGGTAACCAATCTGAGTTTACACAGGCCAACACACTGAACTTTGGTTTCAACTAGCAGCTCTTGTTCTGGTTAACTCTCCTGAGACCCAACTCAAAACATGTTCAAGATTTAAACCCGACACTATAGAAAAATCAAAATTCAAGAGGTTATAAGAAGTCAAGAGAGAGCCATCTTTCGTCGCTCATCGCCATTCTCTCAAAATCGGACTTGGGGCGAGGCAGTTTTAGGTTTAGGACAAGTCCTTTCATTATTTTCAAATGAAGCCTACTGTTTACTATATGCTCTGGCTTTTTTACATTCTCCAGTCCTCGAATTTGCTAAGTTTCCACGATATTATGTTACGTTGCACTTAAATTTGTCATTCATTCAATTATTTTTCATTCATTACGGTTATTCAGTCATTCCCTCATCTATCAAGACCATACGACACACATTTTGCATTCGCTCGAATCACTAGTCCCTCATGCATTCTCTCCCTGAATAAAGGGATTGTTGCAGGTTACAATGCATAGAGAGAGACGCTGAACCAAAAAGTGATCGAGGAGTTGTATCAAAATATATAAATAAATTGCACTATTTCTCGTCTAAATATCATAAAATTACTCTCTTTATTCGCCTCAAAACTGAGGATTCGTGGTTGCTTCATTCGATAGCAGGTTACCAATCTTTGCGCCTATTGCTTAGCATCAGATTACATCGGTTGACTTAAGCGCCATATTTGGCAGGTACAAGGAACTTGAAGTTGACAAACTACACATGACCATGAACAGTTTATGAGCTTCCTCACTTTTAAACACCTCCACACAACTATCACCGTCAGGCGCATGGTTAGAAAGCGCCTGGCATTTTGATTCCAACTTAGCAAGGCCGACAGCTCGGAGCCTGAGGTCCTTGAGATCGGCTTCTTTTGCATAGTCATTTCTCAGCGTTTTGAGTGGAAAAACAATTACCATGCCACCACATCTCTCATGAACAACATTATCGCCAAGATGAGAAGAGAACAACTCAAAATCGCCAAGCCCATCGCAACTAGCAGTTGAACCGTACAGCAAAAACCGTCCATCGGCGGAAACGTCAAATATTTCATCCTTTTCGGTCATGTTAGAGAAAGTTGTCTTAAATGATACAACTTTGCATTCGCTGGGCTCCAAGAACATGTCAAGCATCAGTAAAATTTGAGAGTCACTCGATATAGCAGAAACAAAAAGCGTTCCTTCAAGAGCGGTAGTTTTGAGGGATAATATAGATCGAACATCGGAAAGCTCGTAGCGCTTTTTAGATACTACCTTCTCTTGCCCTTCAGTAAGAATCATCTCGATGGCATAAATGGAGCCATCACGGCAACCTGCATATAATTTTACCGAAGATTCATCACTAGCCTCAGCAGCAAGACACAGAATATCCGAATTCTTTTTAGATAGCCAGAACTTCTTTATGTTGCTGCCCTTCCGATTTACCCACCTGAAAACCACTAATGATGGCCCCACTGCCACCACAAAGATATCGCCCAGGTCTAAAGAATCATGCACGTTTTGGTGAGCTGCGAAGCGCTCTGATCGTATGCTGCGCTCCAGCCCTGGGCCTCTCTTCACCTTGATGAAAAAATGCCTGCCTCTGTCCCTCTCCGCCATATGGCAGTACAGACCTTTCGATGTAAAGCTTCCTCCTTCGAATCTTATAGTGTAGCACTGTCTTGTCTCGGTAGGAAGGTCCAAATCAGATTCCGCGTGCTCGGGCAGGTAGTTATCCAACTCCATAATTCCTAAACCATCGTCATTGTTAAAGCTATGGACATAGCTTTCAATTTGCAGATTATCGGTAGTTAAAGCCAACCTAAAATTTCCATCCGCCCCATCTTCACACCTAATATACTTACCAATTTGATGGTGCTGTGGTACCATACCAAAAGTTCTATCCACCCTGGTCTTGAGCCATTTTGCATCACAACTTGATCGCTCTTCGATTCTTAGTCCTTCAGTGTACAAAGAGGCATGAGAATCACCAAACGCCTGCTCAAGTGGATTAATCAGATTGAAGAATATTTGTTTATTAATCTCTGCACGCTTCGACCTGATCGTTTCAGTAGCTTCTTCCTCCTTTTGCTTTATCTTCCTCTTCTTGTAGTCCCGAGCATCACCTCTAGGTCCAGTACCTGAAGTTATGGGAAAATAGTGGCCCCTCTCTTCATCATAATAGAAACCAGGCAATTCAGGAGGCATCCCTCCTAGTCATGTTGTCTGATGTGTTGTTGATATTCGATAAATCAAACTAAGATCGGTTTTTTAGCTAGTATCTATGCGATGACCTTAGGAATCGAGACGCTAGTAAATCCAAGATGAACAACTAAACATAATATTGAATTTCATATTGAACTTAACCGAGTTGTTGTAGGAATACCTCCAGGTCAATTGAATAGTCAATATCATAAAGTATATAAACGGCTAATTAAACTGCGGAAACTGAAGCAGGATTCTATTTAGCATAAGTTAAGGCTTGTATTGATGCACACATTCAGAAGAAGCCTTCCGCTCTTGATGTGAACGTCTAGATATGGCATGTGATGACGGTCAATACGCGGGACCATAAAGGTTTGTATTGGCACTCCGGAGGGCTTAACTGTGCTAATTTGAACTATGCTAATGAAGTAAAAGTAAAGGTGTAAAAAATCATTTAATGGTATCAAACTAAATAATAGAATAGAATACCGTAGCTTATTCTTGACCAAATCCTATCGTCTCCTCGACAGCTAATGTCAGTTTCTGTTTCAAACTCTCATAATCATCATATGGTGGCAGATCCACTCTGTTGAAACAAGTGTGCGACTTGGGTAGTTGCCCCTGTTCGCCAGCTTTTTCAATAGTAAATCTTCTTGGCCCATCCGAACCTTGCAAGTCCTTGAACCCGTTGACAGGGATACGTGAGGTACCTGTGGTGAATTGTAACAATCGAGCTCTTTGCTCATTGTCCCATTCGGAGATGCACTTCCAGAACCACTTGACAACCTCATCAGATTCTTGATAACCACGATAATCTGTATGTTTCTTCCAATCTTCAACGTCAATCTCTGCGATACCGCCAATCAACAGCTCCAATTCACGCTCATCGAAAACCGTGACCAGATCTTCGGGAATCAATTCATTGAAGCCATCCATAAAAGCTCTGAACTGTTCCTGCACTCTATCTACAATCTTCCATTGTGCAAATAGTTCAACGTACTCTTTCTTGTTCTCATCAGTCACTTCAACATTTCTGCCATCTGGCTTCAAATCTACTGTAACTAGTTCTCCAAACCTCTCGTCGTCAGCACTGAACGTTAGGTCCAGTATACCATCTATGCTATTCTCGAGCATCCATTTCAGCGAGTTATGCACCTCAGCATCGACACCTTCCATATCCTGTAAAACCACTTTTTTACGGAGCATCATCTTGTAAAGGGCTCCGACAAAGAAGGCATCCAGGAACCTTCTATGGAAAACACCCAGTCCGACTACCCTACCAATAAATTTGAAATAGTTTAGATGTTCAGGGTTGATGCCACTATTTGGATTTATTTGTATCGTGTAGTTGTCATGAGCAGAGTATTCGAATAAACAGTAAAATGGATTGAACATTTCATGTGACAATAAGAAGAAAAACTCTCTTGAGACACCACCGTAGTCCAGACCCTCTTCACCGTCGAATTTGATCATTAATCTTTTCTTCAGGTCTTCCGGTGTTTGCCTCATTATTTCCTGATAAGCATCCTCGAAAATGTTCTTTCTACGAACTTTGATGTGGCATTGGCCTGGTAAGATTCTCAAAGCCGGCTGTGACCTGAAGTAGATGACTTTACGCCTGAAGTCACGTTTGTATTGGGGAACATTTTGATCTAGAGATGAAGGTAACCTTGGGTCGTCCCATGTTGTTGTCTTTGTGTTATGGTCGACGAAATACACACGGGCAGTGTTAGTTAATCTCATCTCCCAGCCGGAAGGAAGAGGCCCCAGCTGGGAAACGGGCTGTTGCTGTATGGTTGTACTTGCAGGACCATAGGTACGAATATATTGCTGTCTTCTGGGGTCGACCCATGTGGTTGTTCTCGTGTTATGATCCACGAAATAGGCTCTTCCCTCCGGGGTAAATCTTTGTTCCCAACCGGAAGGCAGTTCACCTAAACCCGAGGTAGTTGCGCCAGTTGCTGCAAAAGCCGCCGCAGCGGTGCCGTTAATTGCGGGAGTCTGTGAACCAGAACCGGTCTGCACAGTTACCGAGGAGTTCTCGGATGAACCCGTAGGCAGTGTTCTACCTCTGTGTTGCCTTCTCTGTAACTCTGTATTTGCATTCATCTGACTTCCACGTTCAGTCTCGCTTTGATCCAAAGTGGGCCGTTTCCAAGTAGTAGTTCTTGTGTTGTGGTCAACGTAGTAAGTACGCCCAAAATTGTCCGTCCTCCTCTCCCATCCCGGTGGCAAGCGTCCATACTGGTCTTCAAAGGAGGAGTATTGTCTCGCGGAGTTGTTCGAAGAAGCAGTCGCGTTCGAAGACCCAGCAGCTCCACTTTGTAAAGTGTGCTCGACAAAACCTGCTGTGGGACGCGGGGTGTGTGACCCCGACTGGGAACGGCCAGAATTACCCCCATTGGCCGATTCCCCTGGACCACTGCTCGAGCGACGACTGGTCCCATCCACAGTGGGTTGTTTGGACAACACAACAATCAGCCTACCACTGACAGCCATACCATCATTCGATCTCTTCAGCTCTCGCGTAATTGTCTCCTCGCTCGCCCTCGCTCCCCCGGCCGCGTCCTCATCCAAATGGCCCAGGACGTCACCGACCCTGACATTGATCACTCCAAGGAAACCCTGGTCCTTCTTCTTGAATTTTTTCTGGTCAAAAACCTGTATGCTCAAAATCGAGTTCTCGTTCACATCATTAAACTTAAAAGTCTCATTCCAATACGGATTCAGCGTCTTTTTGGCCGCAGAAGTCGATTTCGTTTGGTACCCATCAACCATCAGCACAGCAAACGGATCCGGGGAACGAAACACGTCCCGCTTATACAGGGACTCAGCAGCCACCAACTTGACCAAGATAGACGGCATTTAGCAATCGCTGAATCGAATCCCTTTCTATCAAAACGTTTGTCACACCACGGAACACACTGGCGAAAATCGCTATCCGTTCTATCTTTTCTGCCAAAAAAACAGTCTACCAGCGATCCCTGCTCAATCAACCGACCCAATAGAGCTATAACAAATGCCAATTACCGCCTTGACAGCCTACTCAAGTGGTCAATAACTGCTTGTTCGCCGTCCTTTTGCCCCTCCGAGCATACAATTTTTCCCTCAGCTAACGGCGCTCACCCTGAACGGTCCAAATCTGAATATAAAATGCGCCGAATCACGACTAGGAGACGACGGAATAGGGTGAAACCAAGTAGCCTGGCTAGTGCTGACTCGTGGCTATCTAACGGTGCAATTTGATGGTGGATGTCATATCACGGGTCACGTGATCAACTCTCGTCACAACCGGCCACTTTACGGTCTTCTGAATGGCTTCAAGTTGGTCTCCCTTTGCTCCCGTAGCTGTAGCTCGTCTCAGGCCCGTTTTTACGCCCGTGAGTTGTAACTGCCAGGTTCGTAGTGTGTGATATTGCTGGGCGGCTAAAAGCTCTCTGTTTACATAACAAAGCCAGCCTTGTGCTGGCAGTGATAAACAAACAAACAACAAGCAACCGACAATGACGAAAGTCGACTAGTGGGTCGCTAGATAGGTTTACGCTAAATGGGATTTGCATCTGCTGGGTTGCTGGGTTGCTGGGTTGCTGGTTTGCTGGTTTGTTCTGGGAGAAAATTATATAACGGTTGGAATTTGGTCGACATAGAGTTCTTTCGTCTGTTTTGGTATCACCAAGGACTACCTGACAACTAGAATGGAGTCAAACTACTACAGACCGGCTAATGTGTTTCGGCAGCCGGCTATTATTGTGAAGAAAAACAGTTCGCGGTGCGAAACAATTGATACCTCGGGATACCATAAGAAATCTTGGCAGAATGATGTGTCGCGTCTGGGATCTCCGCTTCTCAGAAAGGCGTCCGACGACTTTAATGACTACTATACGACCAAAAAGCTGGAGTCCCAGTACTGGAAGGTGAATGGGGAAACGAAGTCCACAGCTCTCCCCACGGGGCTCTCAATTGACGATGACAGGCTGATGTTTTCGAATATGGACAGCAAAAGTAACCTGAAACTGCTCAGAATTAAGCAGGATGGGGATTTGCCTAAGCTGCATGAGATTCAGACTATTTCGGTGCCAGGCACACCAATAATGAGCTCAAAACTGCTTCCACAGTGCGATTTCCGTGCAGATTATCTTGAAGGCCACGACCAGTTGCTGCTGACCGGTCATCAGGATGGTGTGGTCAATCTGATTTCTACTTCGGTAGATCGCGGAGAGGCCAAGATTGTGAAGCGGTACAAGAATGGGAAGTTTTTGAGCCACCGGAATCCCGCCAGTTTGGATCATTGGCTGCAGTCGTTCACGTCCTTGCCCGTACGAAAAATCAAGCAGTGGAACAAAAGGGGGTTTGTGTCGCTGGTGAATGACTCCCTGTTCATCTACGACATCAACGGTCCCAGGACACCCCAATATCTGCAAAGTTTTCCAGGCATAGAATCTTTTGCCGTGAACGAAAATCCTTACCTCTTGTCGCTGTGTGGATCGCAGTTTGGCAAGAGTGGTGTGGCTTTGCTAGACTTGAGATGTGACCAAAAAAATGCCGGTAATTTGTACATCCCTGATGCTCGGGCCACATCTTCTCGTCTCTGCTCCCAGCAAACTTCTTCCTACGACTGCGTATGGCTGGACGAGTACCGCTTGGCTAACTCTGTTAACGATACCGTGAAAATTTGGGATATAAGATCTACGGAAGGTCTACCGCAGTGTGACATTGTACCCATGAAGGGCTGCGTTCAAACTCTAAATTATCACAGTGAGTCGAGGACTCTCTACACAAGTGATGACCAAGGCTGGATCATCTCTTGGGACATGGGTCGTATTGATACCATGAAGAAAGCCACTCTTGCGCAAGGTTTCAGCTCGATCGTTGTTCAAGACGTCGAGTCCTTGCACGAAATAAGTCAGTGCGGGAACATTGTGGTAAACGGCGAGAGCATTCGCAGGCAATATCACACTAGTAGCGTCCATGGGTCTGTATTGATGGACACCTTTCCGGACGGCTCACTGTTAACCCAGGATTCACAAGAGCTTGGTTTGCATCGCATACGAGATGTCAAGTGCATGGCACCATCGTCATCGAGCAATACCGAAACCAAGACGCATCAGTTAGCAGAAATACGGCTTACCGAACGGGAGGACAAAACTGTTCAGGATTCAGATTCTGCATGCTCTTCTAACGAGTTATCGTCGATGTCGATGCATTCAGATTGTTCATCAGAGCACACTTCCCATTCAGAAGGTCAAGACGAGCATCTCACTTACAACAAGCATCATTCCCATGCTTCGCACAGGAGCATTTATACCCTTAACGATATGAGTGGATCAACAATTTACAATTGAGCTCTATTTCTAAGTTAATAATACCACCGACTCTAACCTAAGGTGTTCCGAATCTAGTGTCGTGACTCGGATTACTCTGGAGCTCGAGCGCAAAGCCGTTATAGTATATTGTAGTTCAAAGCAATTGTTTAAATAACCTTTAATGAAACCACCTTTCTCCAACTTGAAGCATAATTCTTGAAACAAGGTGAGTTGTCCAGTATGAAGTCCGGTTGGCCCATATCTGACCCGTTTAAGACACAATCTCTCTCAAAAAGCTTATCGAATCCTTTTGGCGAGTTGAAGCTGATAATAGCCCAACAGTAATAGTCAATTAAGAAGATTTCGTTCTGTCGCTTAAGTACTACAAATGTATTCAACAATCTTCGAAAGAGTGATGTGCCATGTAAATTCAAATTCCCGTCAAGAAATTAAGCGATGCTATGACTCCAAATGGAGATTGTATATATTTTCTATTACAGTGTGTGTATTGTGGAAAATGCTGATCCTTTCTATATCGTTGCCACAGATGGATGATACAACTGAAATTTGATGTAGTATAATACATTTCACAGATTATCAAGGAACAAATGAATCCGTTCATGAAGGTTGAATCCACAAAAGTTGATGAAAGGTTCAAATTGCAAAGAGCAGGGAGATTAATCGGCTTATTGTTCTTCGATGACACTTCTTGATATCCTTGCGCCCAGCGCTCACGATCAACGCGGAAAGTATGATCGAATAGATGATCGAAGAAAACAAAGAAACTGACCAGCCGATCAACTCAGCACCAGCAACAACAGAATCTCGAACAAAAACCCTTGCTTTCAATGAGTTCCGTATCATCAATCTCAGATGTTTGATTGAACTGTGGTTGTTGCTGCTGCTGTTGAAACTGCTGTCTTTGGTATCCAAATGCATTTTTGTCCTCCAATCTGGCACCTCCAGGTCTTCCATCGTTATAAGCATTGGAAACATTGCTTAGCATGTTCGGCTTTAAGACGTGATTACCCATAGAGTCATAATTTCTATATTTCATCACCGCAGCACTCGAACTATTTGGGACGCCAACAGATCCATTGTGAGCTTGTCTTAGTTTTTGCTTAGCCAAATTGACAGGCGTAGGATTATTAGTTTGGTTCTTGGGTCTTGAATTACTTGGAGACCTACCGCCATTATTCACATTATCATTGTGCCTGGGCACCGCGTTGCCGTACCCGTGCAAATTTGCTCTCTTGTTCACTTTTATGTTCCAACCCTGTCCATTGTTGAGGTCCAACCAATCATAGTGACCATCATCCTGGAGGCCCAAACGACGGAGCACGTCATCCATCAGGGAGATAAGATAGTCGTAATCCGGAGTCTCGTCGAATCTCAAGGAGCGCGCGTACTTCAGATAGGCCGCAAATTGAGGCGGAATGGACTCTGTCAGGAGATCATCCGGGTTCAACTTCTGCTTCGTGAGCCCAATTTTCTCATACTTCAACTTATTGTTAGGTGCCTTGAGGCCCTGCCAAGGAAGAGAGCCTCTTAGGAAATAGAAAAAGACGTGTCCCAGCGACTCCAAGTCATCCCTACGCGATTGTTCGCGGCCAAAATGGGTGTTGATGGACATGTACCGTGCGGTACCACTTAGAGATTTTCTTTCACGGTACGGAATGTGCTGCTTCGTCCTGGGGTCCCGGTACTGCTTGGCCATTCCGAAATCGACCATGTATATGAGGTTTGGGTCCCCGCTGGCGGACGCTGCCACAGACTTGGCCAGCTGACCGTCCCCCACATTCCTCTGGTACTGAGCGATCAGAAAATTATCGGGCTTAATGTCACGATAGATCAAGTCGTGCTCGTGGATGGTTCTCACGCGCTCTATCATCTGTTTCGCCACAAGACAGGTGGTCTTGACGCTGAACTTCCTCCCACACCACTCAAACAGGTCTTCCAAAGACGGGCCCAGCAAATCCAAAATCAAAACGTTATGCATCCCCTCCTGTCCAAAATAATACGCGTGCGGAATCCCCCGACACCCGTTCAGGATCCTATACGCCCGGAACTCGTCCCTCAGCTGTGGAGCGTCAGACCGACGTGGTTCAAACTTGATAGCCACCGGTTCCGCGCCGCGAGAGTTTGTATCGTTCTTCTTATTGGGCTCATCGGCCCCATTGTAACCACTATTTAGCACATTCTCACCTTCAAAAATAACCCCAAACGACCCTTCACCGATCTTGGCCCCAACAGCATAATGGATCCCCACAATATGTTGCGAAGACCGTTGAGACATGCCTGTCACTTTTCAACCCTATCTCAGCAACCGCAGCTCGTAAAAAATCCAATCTTCCTGCTACCTTATCAGAATCCCGCTAATGCTCAACAAAATATCAATCACAGCGTCTCAAAATGGCTCCCAGACTGAAATACCTTCCTGTTTATTAGTGTGTAATCATTGAGCTTTATAACGGATAAACTTTTTTCACAATGATAAATTTCAACCGTCATAGACAACGACTTATACAAGCTTCAACTAACCATCAACCACTCTCTGGTGTGAAATAGGCCCATAAGTGGAGTGCTGGTAGGCGGTTTAGGAGCCATTGAGGTGTGGGAGATGTTTGAAGTTGGCGGAAAGTGTCTGGCGTACCATGGTCCGATGTTGTATGGGGCAAAAATCCTGCGAGTGTGGGATCCGGCGAGCAGACAGGTGTCGATGATGGAGGACGGGCAGGTGGTCACAGTCGGGGAGGATGCGGAGGAGGGTGTCGAGAGCATACCGCAGGAGCTTATCGGGAAAGAGTGCTATTTTGTGCACTACCAGGGCTGGAAGTCTACGTGGGACGAGTGGATTGGGCCGGACAGGATACACGAGTACAACGAGGAGAATCTGGCGTTGAAGAAGTCGCTGGTGGAGGAGGCTAGGAATGCGAAAAAACTGCAGCAGGAACAGCAGAGGAAGAAGAAGGGAAGCGGACTGGGGCCCGGGAGGAGGAGCAAATACGATATCGCCAAGGGAATCGCTGCGGGCAAGAAAGCCGGTGGGGCGACTAACGGGGTGGGCAGCCCGGGAGGCGTCGGTGCAGCAGCGACAGGCAGTCTGGAGGAGCCAGCGGGCCGCCCATGGGCCGCAGGAGGTGCTGGGGCAGCGGCCGGCGCGTCTCCAGGCCAGTTTACGGCCCCGCGCATAGTGTTGCACATTCCCGTCAGACTGAAGTCGCTGCTGGTGGACGACTGGGAGTATGTGACCAAGGACAAGAAAATATGCCAGCTGCCCTCTCCAACGGTTACTGTAGACCAGGCCCTGGGCTCATACGAGGTCGCGATGAGCAGAAAGCTGGAGTCGCCCGCGCTGCAGTCGCAGCTGTCCGAGTACTGCTGCGGACTGCGATTGTACTTCGAGAGAAGCCTGCCGATACTGCTGCTGTATCGACTGGAAAGACTGCAGTACGACGAAGTTCTCAAGAAGCAGAAATTCAAGGACGTTCCGTTCTCCAAGATTTACGGGCCCATCCACCTCCTCAGACTCCTCAGTGTGCTGCCAGAACTGATCAGCACGACCACCATGGACTCACAGAGCAGCCAGTTGATTGTCAAGCAGACTGAGTCGCTATTCGAGTGGCTCGTGGTCAACATCGAAGACCTTTTCGACCTGCAAAATTGCAAGAATTACTATGTAAATACTTCAAGTCAATACGAAGGTGTAGCATTGGGTATGTAGCGACACTAATAAACGGGCGAATGAGACGGTTCAAGCAGCTATCTTGCGATGTTTGTGATTTTTCATCGTTCTTACTGTAGAGGACTCGTTTCTTAATAAATAAGACCATCGACAGTGCAACAAAGAGTAGAAAAGAAGAGGGAAGAGATAGTGAAATATACAGGGAAGACGCTCCGGTCTTCGAAAAGTTGAACAGGAAGGATGTCTCATGAAGGGTTGCCGGGGCTCGGACATTTCAAACATGGGTCGGGGGCTGAATTGGTCAGCCAGACATATGATGTAGAAGACCCTCCTTCAGACTCGCATGCATCGACCACCAGCAGCAGCGGGAGGTTCAAGTGCCCACATCCCGCTTGTGATAAGTCCTTCACGAGACAGGAACATTTGTCTCGTCATAAGCTGAACCACTGGCCTAAGGAAATATTTAAATGCTCGTATGTATTTCCAAACACAGGCCTAGCATGTAATAGAACCTTTGTCAGGAAGGATCTACTAGCAAGACATGTCAAACGGCACACAAAGATGGGTGGTCGGCTTCAGAGCAATTCTGCATCTATTGGGGACTATCTTCCTAGAGGACAGTCAACCGCGCCTATGACGACCCCACCAAATACAGGTGCTGCTGGTTCAGTTCCTCCTAATATACTACCTCCCCAATCCGTGGGATTCACGAACTTTGGTGCTACGTATCAGGCGTCTATGGATGAGAATCCCGCGGCTCCTACGGATACGACGCAAAGCACATACCAAAACTATAGTCGTCAGCCGGAATACTATACTGCACAGAACACCGGCAATCCGCGTCCCAAGGGCACTAGTGGGGCTCAAAGTCAAAACGTAAATCAGTTCTTTAATTGGTTGTTTGAGAATAACAATAGGCAGTTGGGACAGCCCCCAAACGGTTACAATACAGCTGGGGTTGAGATAAATGGAACGAATGCATCACCTTTGCGTACAACAGCGCCAGAAGTGGCAAATAAGCAGTTTCCGCAGGCTACAATGCCCAACGACTCGCCGACCGTGCAATCGTTTAGTCCCAGTTCTTACCCAGTTTATGGTTTTACTCAGAGCGAGAGCCCCCAACCACAACCTCAAGGTCCGCAACAACCAAAATCTCAGCAAAGCGTTCCAGCGGCAGAGCCCATAGCCACGCCTGCAAGTGTTACCAAGATGCAAGATTTATTCTCGATCGACTTTCTCAGTAATGATCCCTTGCAAACCTTCATGCAAGAGCTATCAGAGGCGAAGGCTACGTCGCAAGATGCGAATCTTTTTGAAAAGGAAAACGCTGGCTCGGCATCGGTCTCGCCAGCACATTCAGATCCGCCTGTGAAAAGTAGCTCCGAATTGCGTAGGCTACAGAATGCTCGACGTTACAGTATGAAGGATAATCTGTTAGTTCAGAAATCAAACATCGAGAAGCTACAAAGACAGACGAAGAATCAAAACAACGCGTTACGTCACAAGCAAGAAGTTCTATTCTCAATGAAGACTCTTCCATCCTTCTTTCATTCTGATCCGAAAACCAAGTACAGCATGTCATCCAAAAAAAGTGAAGAGCTATTTGAGATTGTGCCAGAACTACGTGAGATACCCATTAAGGATCTGGAAGAATCTTTGCGCTCTTTTTGGTCTAATTTTCATACGCAGTACGGACTTTTGCATAAACCATCGTTTCACATTGATGAACAGCCTCCTATTTTGATCCTGGCTATGATAATGGTTGGTGCGTCTCTGTTAGAGAGCGTTTATCGTGAAACAATTAGTGATATCATCTGCGCACCTTTGAGATGGATCATTTTTTCCCACGATGATTTCCAGCCTCCCTCCAAAACGTACATCATACAAAGTCTTCTACTTCTTGAAGGCTACGAAAAGACTTGCACTAACAGATATCTGCACGAAAGGTCGTACCTTCACCATGGTACCACTATTCAGCTTTTGAGAAGAACACCATCCTTAGGAGGACACCCTCTGATTTTGAAGACAGAAGAAAAGCCGGACGGCTGGCAAGATCCTGAACAAGTATACCGACAGTGGATCGATTTTGAAATGCTCAAAAGGGTAGCATTTTATGCTTTTTACATGGATACAACCCACGCTGTTGTTTTCGGTTATCTCAATCTTTTTATCAACTGCAATCAAATCCAGTTGACCTTGCCTTGTTCAGATGTTGTCTGGGAATCATACGACTTGAGCTATGAGACTCTGCTCGAGTGTGGATTCGAAAAAGAGCCCAAGACCTTCTTATCTGCCTTGAAGCAACTGATGGGTGAAGTAGTTCTGACTCTGCAAAATAGCGGAAATCCTCTGTTGGGCGACCAAACCTTAACACTTAGAAGCTGGGATATGAAAAGTGTTCTGGGAAAGAAAATTTTATTGGCAGGTATAATATCGACCATGTTTCAATGTCAGGAGAGTAATGATGGTGACTTGTTTGCAACCACGATCAAATGCAATCTGGGCATGGAAAGTGAAAACATATCATGGCAGTATATTTTTTCATTTGCTCTTGATTATTGGTTGTATCAGATCCAGGGAAGTTGTACGGATGCTAAAGACTGTTTCATCGATACTGCCATTGGAACCACCGCCCCTGAAGTGAAGCAAGGGTCGAACACCCTGTCAGGAATAGACTCGAGTGAATCAGGTCTTAACGCACTCAGCAGGATCAATGATCCCGGATGCAAAATTCCTGAATACCACATGGCCCAGGTCATTTTAAGGATCTTTCACTATGACTATTACATCTACAGTGGTGCGCCATGGAGGATGAATGTTCGATCAGGTGCCGAAGAATATGACCTCGTGTCAAGACGAATCCAACAATTCGCATCCGATACGTCTACCGGCGGTGTCGCGATGGTCTACGCTTACCAGCTTCTGTTCCAACTCTTCATCGATCAAAAAACAGCAAAGGTTATCAATATGTCTTACAACGTCAATTCCGACTACTGTATTACCAGACCTAACACGATTGCCTTGACAGGTCTGCTGATATGGTCCTACAACTTCTCGCTGTATGGGCCAGAGACTTTGGAATGGGATAACACAGTGGTGGAAGAGTCTCAGAACAAGGGTCAGGTAGCAGGCACCGTCAACGAGGTCGTGAATGCGTCGAACAAAAGGCTCAAGGAAAACTACAGACCGAAGGAAACCTTCGAAGAGTACCTGGTTAGGATGTATCACGCACTCAATGTCGAAGCCTCTCCAAAAGATCCTATTTCATACCACAATGACGTGCTCAACAGGGCGCAAGTGCTAAGACGTTTGTCTGGCACAAATAACCTATGCGGAATGATGAAATTTATGAAGAAGCTCTTCGAGAACAGCTATTGGGATTTAGGACGAGAGTTTGCCAAATTATTTGACAATTGTCTAGAACGCTGTATGGGCAAGTCCACTCCGATCTGCGAGAGTATGTACAAAGTGTGATTACCAAAATTCTGCATCGCACCTCCAAAGGTGGAAGCCTCTGCTGGTCTCAGGTCCGCTATAACTAATAGTATATAATCGTATAATTTTGAAGCCAACCGTGCTAGGCGTCGAAGCTTCTTTCTACGTCTTTTCATCATTGGAATTTGATGAGATCGAGACCAGCCTTCCGCTACTCGCGCGCAGCCAGTAACCTTGCAGTTTTTCAATGACAGCAGCCTATATAACTATGCTTAACATCTATGGAAAGGCTCTAGTGCTTTGAACTCTCTCTAATCTATTTATTTGAAGGTCTAGATAAAAAATATTCGTATTGCTTACGCATTTGCTAAACAGGAATGGGACCTATGCAATAATCCAGGGTATTTGCAAACATGGAACAAGTCAACTCTTACAGCGAAAAAAAGCTTCAGCAGATTGAAATATTTAAAAAGTATGCTAGTCTTTTGACACCTGAACAAAGGAAGCTCCAAGACCCGTATTGCTGTATCGGAGAGAATGAGCCCGGTGAACAAATAAGCGGCCAACCGATCCTAAGATATGATGATTTTATCAAGTTAATTACCAGCTCTAAAAGGCTCTACTCCAACTTTACGGACCATTCATTCGATTTAAATCAGATACCTTCCCATACGTTTGGTTGTATTTTTTTTGCAATGGATGAGAACAACAAGGGCTACTTGACGATCAACGACTGGTTTCACTTCAACAACCTCCTTGAAAATGACAATTTCCATCTCATAATGCTTTTCGAGTTTTTCAGGAAGTTTGACGTTGCCAGGATAAAGGCTCGTAAGAAAGCCATGGAAGCAAGACCATCACTGGGGGCGCTGTCATCTTCACGTATAAACATTGATGATATTAGAATCAAGTCGATCAATTACTCTAGTAAATCCCTGAGCTTCGATGAATTACTGGTGAGTACGAACCAGTTCAAGGAAACCGTCAATCTTTTGCATGAAAGTGTCCAAGACGAGTTCATTAAGAAAAATAACCTCTTTCTGGATTGGAATCAGTTCAAGTTCCTCAAGTTTTACGAATCATACCCGTTCGGCAGCAAGGAAGGTCCTCACTTGAGTCTGAACTCAATAGTGACCATTCTTCAGAACGACCTGAAGAATGAGAAATTATTTATCGGTTTTGACAGGCTCTCCCACATTGACCCAAGTAAGAACTGTCTAACACTAAACAGGAATCAGTTGGTTTATCTCCTGAAACTCTTTTATTCGCATAGAATATCAGCTGATGTCTTCGAATCTCTCAATCTCACCAACACAACTCTAATAAAATCAAACAATACCTCCATCGCTTTTAATGTCTTTAAAGACATTTTCTATTTATTCCAGAACTTTGACCTATTGAACCAAGCTCTGATCAAAAATGCTACTATGAATGATTTCTCTGAACGCGATTTGAGAGAGCACGTCATCACCAAAGCCAACTTCATGGATGTTCTCAATACGCAATACAACAAGGTTAACAACATCACTGAGTTTTCGCCGTCTCAGATCAATTTACTTTTCTCAATAGTAGCCAACTCGAAGATGAATAACAAACTGAAGAAACTGAATCTGCACCATCAAGACAATAGTATCGAGAAGTTTATACAGAACGATTATGCTCATGGAATAAGCGGATCGGAGCAGCAGCTTGAACACTTCAACACTAACTACCAGGAGCTCGCTGGAACCTTCGATCAGGATTCGACTCTAAGAAAATTGTCGCAGGCATCCACGGGTCTTTTTGAGCTTTTCTCTGCCAAGAAGGACAACCCTACAGTAGCCACAAATCTGACTACTGAAGATTTTATGAAAATCTTGAACCCCAACTACCTTAACGACATAGTGCACCAGATGGAGCTCCGCAAGATTCAAGAGTCGTCATTATACACCAATTATTATTTTTTCCCAATATTCGACTCGCTCTACAACTTCAGTCTTGGCTCCGTTGCAGGGTGTATTGGTGCCACCGTGGTTTATCCTATCGACTTGGTTAAAACTAGACTACAAGCACAAAGATCATCTTCACAGTATAAAAACTCGATAGACTGTTTCACAAAAATACTGTCGCGGGAAGGTGTCAAAGGCCTTTATTCTGGTCTCGGCCCTCAATTGATGGGTGTTGCGCCTGAGAAAGCTATTAAACTTGCAGTCAATGATCTGATGAGAAAGACCCTGACAGACAAGAATGGTAAGTTGAGCGTGCCGGGCGAAGTTGCAGCGGGGGCTTCTGCTGGGGCTTGCCAGGTCCTGTTCACAAATCCAGTTGAAATTGTCAAAATCAGGCTTCAAGTTAGATCAGAATATGCGACTGAAAATCTGGCCCAAGCACAAATAACCGCCGCAGGAATCATCAAGAGACTTGGGTTGGCTGGACTCTACAGAGGCGTTACTGCGTGTTTGATGAGAGATGTTCCATTTTCTGCCATTTACTTCCCAACTTATGCTCACATCAAGCGTGATCTCTTTAATTTCGATCCCCAGGATGACTCAAAGCGTAGCCGACTGAAAACGTGGGAGTTGTTGTTGTCCGGAGCACTTGCTGGGATGCCTGCTGCTTACCTGACAACTCCTTGCGACGTCATCAAAACAAGATTGCAAATTGATCCCAGGAGAGGGGAGACCCATTATAAAGGAATTCTCCACGCAGCACGCACCATTTTGAAAGAGGAAAGTTTCAGGAGCTTCTTCAGAGGTGGAGGAGCTCGTGTTCTAAGAAGCTCTCCACAGTTTGGTTTCACATTAGCTGCATACGAGTTGTTCAAGAGTTTGTTCCCGCTTCCTGACGAAGGGAAGAATATGGAAATTGACGATGATGAGACACCTACCATTACTAACTCCTTTACTACATTTTTCAGCGACTTAAGCTCGTCATCAAAATCACAGGAGGAGAGCATTCTACAGCCAAAGTTTTTCAGCCCTACTGTCGACCCTTACAGCAGCAACTACTTGAATTACTACTATAAGAGTTGTCAGGCTGCGAAGGTGTTTATGGATCTGGACAACAACTTTTCAAAGTTCGACTTCACTGTCTACCGCAAGTTCCATGACTACCTGCGGAAAATCGAGATCGATGGAAAATGAGCCTCTTATGTTATTTATTTTTGTATATAACTAGTCATCCATTAATAATAAGAGACTACCCCTCGACTATTTTCTATAAAAAATCTTCAAGTTCTCGTCGTCCCAAGTGAAAGTTCCATCCTCAACTAACTGATTCAGGTAGTTACTTTTGAAGATGTACTGTCTTTCTTGAGGAGGTATATCTTTCGAAGTCGCCTCTATAAAACGCTGCCTAGTTTTCTTGTGAATGATTTCTTGAGATTTCTTCTTATCATCAACTCTTTCTTGAGTATTTGGGAAGTCCAGCCTCCCAAATCCTGGTGGAGACTTAGATCTGTGCCTTAAATTTTCAAATTCACAACCACTGCTGTCCGAATCATCTCCATATTCAGTGTAAGCTTTTGGAGGTCGACCGCCAGCTTTATAGAACTTGTTTAGTTTTACTGAGGCCAACTTCCTGCGACCCCTCCGGGGGTATTGCATATTTTCATTCGCTCGAAAGTCCTCTAATATCCAGGCCTTGTTTGTAATAGGGTTGATATTGAGTGAAACTGGAGATTTTAGTTTCTTCGTCGGGCTCCCCAGGCGTACTTTTTTCCTGCTAACCTTTCTGGGAGATCGCTCCTGTTTTACAACGTTCACTGGCTGTAGAATATTCTTCCAGGCCCCCAATTCTGCCTTTTCACCATCCTTTGCAGGAAAAATCTGTAGATCTCCTTCAAGCGACCCCAAAGAGTCCGGAAGACTTTGAGTTCCTTTCAAAGGTGAACTCAATTCCGGCCCTCTGTTAACTGCTCCGACGTTTGTCGAATGTTCCTGCCTGGCCTCGTTTTCGCCAACACTTAGAAGCTTTTCCCTGGCTACTTGGTCAAATTGTGTGAGCAAAAAATCATCTGTATCATCCTCCACTTCCTGGGCATTCTCCTTGTCGTCAGAAACTCTCTCTTCACGATCCAACTCTCGATTTAGTTGTAATACTTTCTCTTCGATCAACCTAGTCACATTGCTCTGTACTTGCAGTAATTCCATCAGATCAAGCTCTATTAGACCCTCCAAAATCGACGGCAGCGCCATATCATTTAGCAGCCTCACTGATGGCCTTCAAATCCATCAATAGCGATTCAATAGCGATTACTATGATCCGATCAACGTGTTGATCTTCATGAATGTTTACGCGATGCGCGAAGCTCGTAAGACTACCATCTCGACAACCAAACTTCGACTTTAAGGCTCAAAGTTAGCGGTTTACTACTGTTGCTCTCCATTATAAAGCTGAGCTGATCATCTGGATGTCGCTACACAGTTACTTGAACGACGTTTACGGCTCTGGTTCGACAAAGAAGGGGAGAAAGGGCAGAGAGAAGAGGAAGCCCACGTCAAATTCAAAGGCAGGAACCTCGGTGATCATTAAGGAACGTTCCCCTACAGTTTTCACTGATAATAAAGTTTCTACGGTGCCAGGAGCTCCTAGAAGTAAAAATGGGAAGAAATTATGGAAGAACTTGGATACCAATGAAGTTGTGACCAGCGAGCCTGAACAGTCTGCTATAGCTCGACTGTCGTCCGGGGCTCATGCGGGCCTGCAAACGGCAGACCAGGTCGAAGAGCAAACTAGGGCTAAGGAAGCACGAGACAAGGAACTAGCGCTCAAGAGCACGGCAAACTTGAACCCTGTGTACAGAGATGAGAGAGGCCATAAAATCGAGAACTACCAGGAGCATGTAGAAAACGAGAGGCAAAAAGAGGACCTGCTGGAGCATTTGAAGGCCAAGAGGCTGCGAGAGTTAAATATGGGCGAACTCCAGCTGTACATGGAAAAGCACTCATTAAGCGAAGTGCCGTCGACGAACAATCATGACACACTAGCATCCGAGGACCCGGCTGCCCTTTTCCGGAGCAGCAATGATACTTTTAAAATTCCAACGTCATTCTTGGGCAGAAAGCTGTACGATAAGTTGAGCCCCGAGAATCGATTTGGTATTGTTCCAGGTTGTAGGTGGGATGGTGTCGATCGATCCAATGGTTTCGAAAGACGGTGGTTTGCCAAGCAAAACGAGCTAAGAGAGAAACGGATTCAAAACTATACACTCCGAGAAGACGAGTGATAGTTTTGCAAGGTCTCACTTTGTAAAGGTAAGTACTACATACGTACATGGTTTGATTTAATTGTCCGCTGGGGCAGGTTTAGATTGTTCAGCTTCATGTTCCTTGGAATGCCGTCCCCTGAATTGTCTTCCTGTATTTTTACGGTCGTTTCTTGCGGAGCTGTGTCCTTTGACAACATTTTTTATTCCATTGGTTGCTTTCTCGTCAACTTTAACAGGGACGGGATATCCTTGATTGGGGAACGGAAAAGGCACTGGTTCATTCGGAGACATTGCATTTGGTGGCACAGATCCTGGGAATGGCGGCTGCATCGGAACAAAAGGCTGTTGAACAAAGCCTGGAGGTAGATGATACGGCAATCCACCTGGTTGAGATCCGGGAAGTGTCATGTTTTGGGGGTAATAACTGGAAGAATACTGATTCAGAACCGCATTGTACAACGCATTCGCAGAGATGGCGTTGGCCCCGCCAACATTGTTCACATTAACAGGAGTAGCATTTCCCCGGTGATTGGCAGACTCTTCCTTGTGAGCTTTTGAGACATTTGGCTTTGGAAGAGTTTCTGGGGGCTGATCACCGTCGACCTTTCTAATGTGTGTCAAGAGATCTTTTGCTCTCTGCTTCTTGATATCCACCACTCTTGCTTTCTGGGAAGCAGCAGAACCATTGCTCGACTTCTTGTGCTCAGAAGCTTCTTTTGAAGCTTTTGAATGGTAAATGAATTGTCTGTTAGTGATGTTCAGTAAGAAAGCTGCATCAAGACCCAAACCGCGGTTGGTCCTCAATCTGCCACCAAAGTTGTTCCCCGCAACAATCTCATTATCAAAAAGCACTTGAATGGATAGTCTAGATCCCAATGTGGTGTATCCGACGACTGTTCCCTTGGAGAAAAGAGGCACTTTTCCAGAATCTTGAACGTAAACAACACGGTCACCTAGATCAAACCTTTGACCACGAAGTAGGGCAAAAGAGGTCCTGGGATCGAGCACAGCATCACATGGTACTTTGGCTAGTTGCTTCTTCTCCGTTTTATCCAGATAGGCCGAGTAAGTAAGAATGTGATCCTCAACAGCTTGCATGGACACCTTGGTCAAGGAGTCACTTTCTAGCGATACTTTGACGAACTTTTCGGTAGCCGTATTTAGCCATTTCCTGATATCCCCCAAAACCTGGTCAGATTTTTCGTTAGTTAGCTCCGGGTATAACTCCCCAATGGAAGGAATATTACCACGCGCTTGTGAAAGTCTATTGAAGAAATCAGTGAAAGTTCTTCTGTACTCATCAATGAGCTGAATAGCCAAAGTAGAAAACTCCCAGCCTTTCGCATTTCTTCTGGCATAACCAAGAACTTTTTCGCGACGAGCTTCAAACTTGATTGGAATACCAACATTGGCATGTTTCCCGGAAGAATTTGCCACTAAAAACTTGGCAGTGATCTTGGACAGAAATAATGGATGTAACTGTAACCTTTTAGCCACAACAAAAGAGGGAAAGTACTTTACCAGGGAGCTGTCAATCCTTGCTCTTTCCTTACCTATAGTAGGCTCGGATCTGGATGATCTTTTTCTGACGGTTAGCTTGAGTCTACTGGTAGTGCTATAACCATCGATAATAGCCTCGCCACCGTAGGCATAATCGCCGAGGAAGACAACGTGGGAACCCTGGATAAACTCCTGGTCAATTGGAACAGGCTCTCTTTCAATAAATCTTTCGTCTTCATTGGCAACTGAGTCTACCATGAGCTGCAATGGATAGTATTCAGGCTCTGAAGAGAATGATTTAACGAACGCTCCCCTGGAAGTTCTCGTCAAGTCAGCAACGGGCAAAACCTTAACAATAGCATCTACCTTTTTCAGCGAAACAGCCTTATCCCTGGAGTAATTTCTGACCATAGACGACTTCAAAGAGTTGAACAATTTTACCTCTGAGTCATCTGCAGGTCTGATAACAATTTTAGAGTGGGGCTTTTCATATACCTTGTTTCCGTCATTGATAGAGACTAGCTTGGATTCTCTCAAGAAAGGCCATCTCGTATAGACAACTTTGTCCAAAAAGCGCCTACTTAAATCTTCCAGCGTCACATTGTTTTCTTCGTAAGCGTTCCGAATAGCAAGGACCATAGATTGTTGCTTTGATGGTTGTTGGAAAACCCAGGTCTCGTTGTAGGCCAACTCTGCTTCGAACGGAACAGTTTCCAAACTTGGAAAGCCCGCCAACAGGTCGGGACCGACTTTGGCACCAGGTAACAATCCGTATCGAAACTGAGATTCATCTATTTGTGGAGAGTCATATACCTGCTCCACACAGTGATTATGCTCGATATCCGCAAAAATACCGCTCAAGGGGCTCTTGTAAAGCACGTCAACTTGAGGGTTGAACGAATATATTAAATCCTTCCCACTTCCATTTCTTACCTTCTCTTCCGGAGAGAGTCTAGGCAAGTAAGAGGCCATGGCATCTATCAACCTCTGTTCATCAACAAATGATAGTAAAACAACTGCTTCCCAGTCCGCTGTCTTGCCATTTTTGTCCAACTGAACTTCCTTAGGATAAAAGTCACGGATGGGAGAGTTTTCATCATACATAAGCGGTCTCAAAACAGTTGGAATTAGATTTTTTGATCTTTCTGGCAGAACAGCCATCAGTTGTTCAAATGGTGTGAAAGGGGTTCCTTTATCAAATTTTATAACTTGATTCAAACCGAGCTTCAAATCAGAGATACGAGGGGCATAATGGTAGCGATAATACCAGCCCCATGATTGACAACCCCTGTAGTAGTAGTACAACACCCATTGCAAACCCTCGACGTAGTTTTGACACATTTCAGTCAGTTTTTCCGTTTCGTTGTAACCGAAACCTAGTTTATTCCTGTAGTACGTATCTTTCCACTGCAGATATCGCTCATTGTAAATTTCCTTCTCGTGGTCAAGTTCTTCTTGATCTTCAACGAGAATAGCTTGTTGGTATGTTTTAATAGTTTTCCTCACCGATCTCTGGCGTTGCTCAAACTGCTCTTCTGTTTCCTCTGGATTTATAGCGTCGATATCCACTTTCAGGGCATAGGTATCTTTTGATTGGGAATGAGTGATAAAAAGACCTAATTGGAAGGCAAATTCTTTTAGAAATTCTAAGTTCTCTGTTATACGGTCAACGTCCAGAGTTAAAGTTGGTATATCTTCCTCAGGCAGGTTTGGCGGAAACCTCTTAGAAAAAACATCGATAACCCAAGGCTTAACAGCACCAACAATTTTCTTCTGTTGCTTCAGTAGAAGCTTCTTACCCGTACGAGCTCTCTGTTTCTCACCTTCCAAAGAGATATTCTCTAACTGATGGTTAAACCACTCGACGTCGACATCGGAACGCTCAAAGTTCATTAACTCGAATTGCGAAAGGTATTCTAA
This sequence comes from Torulaspora franciscae, assembly GCA_003705175.3. NCBI lineage: Eukaryota > Fungi > Ascomycota > Saccharomycetes > Saccharomycetales > Saccharomycetaceae > Torulaspora > Torulaspora franciscae. Next base: position 99,197 of record PPHX03000006.1, read on the forward strand.
CCAGACACCTAATCTTTCCAAGTTGATCTGACCATGTTCATTGATATAGCCATCAACGTGCAACAATGCTTCTTTAAAGGTTTGTAACAGGACTGGGAAAGCACCTTTATTCAGATGCAAATCGGGCAAATTTGGTAGAAAATCATTGCCGATGACGAACATGACCAAGATAAAATCGTCTAAAATACGTTCAAAATCGTAATCGAATTGTAGCTCATCGGCAATCTCTTGGAACTCCAAATGCATGTATTCTCTTAAAATCGATATGTGAAGCAGGTAAAAATTTTGATTTTCCAAGCTCTTAGCAGTACTCGATCTTTTGCCGAAGACAACCTCCTCTCTCAGTAAGGCGCAGTGAGGATCGTGGACCGATAGTCCCAACATGATAAGATCCGCATCTAGACCATAAATACAATGCCTTGTGTTGGAGTCAAAATCTTTCTGCGCCCTCAATTTCCGGATAAAATCCATGATCTTGTGTTCACCTTCACCGGGCACTTCGTGACCCGAGAAGATAACATCAATGTCCCTCCATTTCGAGTCGTTCGTAATCTTGTCATGAATGAAATACTGCAGGTTCTTGGTTAATTTAGCCATGAATTCCGTACCGGGCGTGATAGAGTTCGAGTCGAAGGGCTCGCCCTTGGGGATCTCTTCCCCGTTCGCAACAGCCTTTTCGAACGCCTTTTCCGCGTCCATGGCTGTTCTGAATCTACGCGCTCTCTGCTGGTTCATCTTAGCACGAGGAGCCACCCCGTCGATCGCCATGTAAAACACCTTCTTGGGCTTGATAGTATGGAACAGATGGTCAATATACGCGTAAATCTTGGCAAATACCTCTTCCTCGGTCATTCTTTTCGTTACATCGTCATCATTTCCGTGCGTACAGTTATGCAGAATCGAATTCATATCCAAATATAAGTTATCGAACTCGGGTATCTGACTTCCCTCAATTAGCTGTAAAATCAAAGGCCATCTCTCAGAGATATACCTGAAAAACTTTGGAATACCCATTGTGCTTAAAATACAACAAAATTCCTATAATACAAACCAAAGGGGTCTACCCAACTGGTTCCACAACGGCTTCTTTTTAATCCAAAAACAAAAGGGAAAACTCTCACAAAAGTAGAGTATCACTATCCACACAATACCTTCAACGAATCCAAGGATTCTAGCTGCTTTAATATTGGTTAACGGCCTCTTTAAGTCCTTTCCAGTCGCTATTCTTCGAGGGAAACCACTTGTTTAGTATACTCTTTGTCAAGGTAGACGCGCCACTGAGACCTCTTAGAATAGAGTCCAAAATCGGGTAACACGAACAACACACTTTTACCAAAGAATGAACCTAATAAAGAGGTCCTGAGCGTACTACCCAGTCAATTAGATACCTTAATGGCTGGTGAGAGCCCATTGCATATAAATACTGGCTTTTGAGCCCAGCTTAACGCTGAGAATAGGTTCGAGTAAGCGTATATCACATCTTACGAGGCGGTAAAGCTTTTCCACCTATAGTTCAAGCCTTTTACGCTGATGAGGACCCATGTTTAAGTGATCATCGCAGTAAGTGGATACCCATTGAGCTTCCTATAGCGACTTCTACGGACGAGAATGTTCAACTTAAACAAGACGTCCTCCGCTGGTGGAGGAACAGCAGGTTCTACGGGACTATTTGGCCAGAAAACGGCTGGTACGGGTGGGTCTGGATTCAGTTTCGGTCAGAACAGTGGGACCAGTGGTACCGGTGGTGGCGGATTTTCTTTCGGGGGAGGACAGAGTAGCCAGGCCAATGAGAACAAGGGAGGGCTTTTTGGGAACAAGCCAGCAGGTTCCGGCTCAAGCACGGGAACGGGATTCTCATTTGGGCAACAGGCGCAACAACCAAGCACAAATACAGGGCTTTTTGGTGGCAGTAGTACGACCACGAACACTAACACTGGCCTGTTTGGATCGAAGCCAGCTGGAACAACCGGGGGCTCTTCGCTGTTTGGTCAGAACACCAACGCCAGTAACCAAGGAGGGCTCTTTGGGAACACTAGCAATGCCGGGGGCTTATTTGGCTCGAAGCCAGCTGGCACCTCTCTGTTTGGATCCCAGCAGCCGGTGCAGCAGCCGGTGCAGCAGCAGTCCGCACTGCAGTCCATTGGGCAGCTTGCCGTAACGCCCATGACAAAGATTATCGATCTGCCACCGCAGCTACGCCAAGAAATAGAACAATTGGACCAGTACATACAAAGGCAGGTACAAATCTCCCAACATTTGAAAGCTGATACTGCAGAGCACACAGAGCTCATCGAATCAATTCCACGAGATATCGCATACCTCCTTAAAACAGAGTCCCTGGCCAGCCAGTCTCTAGCGGAAGACTTGAAAAAGATAACCTCGATAAAAGAGATCACAGACCAGAGCATAGCCGACACACAGACCTTTTCTATGATACTACAACAGCTGCTGACTCCAGACAGCAAAATTTCATCCATAGAACTCGACAAATTCTTCCATCACAGAATTCAACTGTATCAGAACAAACTCGACGACTACTTCCGCGTGCTCTCTGATATCGAGAGCGCGGTAAACGGCGTGGATACAGACGTCCTGGGGGCACATCCGAACTCCAGCTGGCTCGCTAAGGGGGACGAGTCTTCCGAGTATCTCGATATATTCGCCATCAAGACGGGAATCAATGCATTAGTCTCTACTGTCATCGAAGAATTTGGTCTCTTCATGGATACGGCCGAGAGGGTCGCACAGATACATCAACGGGTGAAAGAGCTGACGGTATAGACCTACATCAAGAGCTCAATGGTTAATATAACTCTAATTCATAGATCTGTATTAGTTGTCAAAATCGCTTGTCCGGTCGCTACCCTTGTCGCCTCGGACAGGCTTATTTTTCACTAAAAATTTGCCAGGCGATGAGCTACAAGATAGATCATCTAGTAGAAGCTTCAGCATACTAAAAACTGTAGATTATCGGTTCCACTGGTCTGAGAGGCAATAGTTTGCGGAAATCACATAAATAACAATGGATATTTTCAGAGTTCTCTCCAGGGGAGCTAATGTGAAGAAAAATGATAACAAAATGGGCAAAGATGTGGACTTCAGCATGGTTGAAAACAAGCAGGAGCAAAATGAGGTTCATCTCGCTAAAGAGCTTGATTTCTTTCACAATAAGAGAATAATGAAGAAAGTAGATGATCTGAAGAAAAACGGGGAAGAACATCCGGAGGCTAAGGAGGAACATTTAGTTGAAAACGAAGTCGGCCAACCAAAAGTATCTAATGCTCAGGAGGCTGCTGCACTGCGCAAGTTATATAAGGCGAATGTTACAGGTGAGGATATACCGTTACCCATCGGATCTTTTGAGGACCTCATAACGCGGTTTCAATTCGATAAGCGGTTGCTGAACAATCTCGTTGAAAATCATTTCACAGAGCCCACGCCAATTCAGTCTGAAGGTATTCCACTGGCCCTTACCGACCGTGATATTGTAGCTTGTGCGCCCACTGGGTCTGGTAAGACATTAGCTTTCATAATACCGCTGTTGCAGCAGATCATTTCTAGCGGCAAAGAGTCTAACGGTCTGAAGGGTTTGATCATATCACCTACTAAAGAATTAGCAAATCAAATATTTGTTGAATGTTCCAAACTAGCTCATAAGGTATTTTTGGATAAAAAAAGACCCCTACAAGTTGCCTTACTATCGAAGTCTTTGAATGCAAAATTAAGAAATAAAGTTGTGAGCGACAAAAAATACGACATACTGGTGACCACTCCGCTAAGGTTAATAGACGTTGTGAAAAATGAGGCCCTGGACCTCTCTGGGGTCAAGCACTTGATTTTTGATGAAGCAGACAAACTTTTTGACAAAACCTTCGTTGAGCAGACGGACGACATATTAAGCTCCTGCAGCAATCCAAAGTTGCGCAAATCGATGTTTTCTGCTACTATACCTTCTAACGTGGAAGAAATTGCTCATAGCATTATGATGGATCCGGTTAGAGTAATCATTGGTCACAAAGACGCTGCAAATTCCGACATTAAACAAGATGTGATCTATTGTGGTAATGAAGAGGGTAAACTGATTGCTATAAGACAATTAGTCCAAGAGGGTGAGTTTCGTCCACCAGTGATTATTTTCTTAGAGTCCATTACGAGAGCTAAGGCATTGTATCATGAATTGATGTACGACGGGCTAAATGTCGACGTCATCCACGCAGAAAGGACTCAGATCCAAAGAGAAAAAATCATAGAGTCCTTCAAGAGCGGTGATCTGTGGTGTTTGATATGTACTGACGTTCTTGCGCGTGGTGTGGATTTCAAGGGTGTCAATCTTGTCATCAACTATGACGTGCCTAGGTCTGCACAGGCGTATGTGCATAGGATCGGTAGAACCGGTAGAGGAGGCCGTTCAGGTAGAGCTGTGACCTTTTACACCAAGCTTGACTCTGTGGCGATTAAACCAATCATCAATGTTATGAAGCAGAGCGGCTGCGAAGTGGCTGAGTGGATGGATAAATTTTCAAAGATCACCAGAGTCGAGAAAGATAAGATTAAGCGTGGTACAGCTCAGCCCGATAGGAAACAAATTAGCACTGTACCTAAAGTCGAGAGGCTCAAGAGGAAACGCAAGCGGGATATGATCGAAGCATCAAAGAGGAGAAAGCAGGACGAAGAATAAGCATCAGCTGTTTTGCGATATTGACAGGCGGCATCAAGTTGTTATATATATAAATGCATATATAATTATAGAAAGAATATAACAGAGGTTGGAAAATCGTAAAGTGTTTGAACAGAGCAAATTCAGCATAGACTTAATGAGTCGGGAATCGGTGACGGATAATTGCACAAATGACCATAACGCATATGAGAAGAAAATGCAGGAGCCTATAGCTGATTGTTCTCTGTAAGTCAACTAATGGTGGCTTGGTTGATAGTTCCTGTAACCGACCAGATGTCTTCTACCGATAATCTCACCGACTGAGTAGAAACCGACGATTTGAATGGCGTAAGCTCCGTATCTCAAAGCATCATTCTTTGATAAATTCTTGAAAATTTCGACAGCCTCCTTAGGCTTTACTGCGTAATGCAACGATTTTTTGTACAAGTCCGAGTAAACCTTCTTGAAGTCAGCGACAGAAGGTGGTTGCAAACCTTCCTTCAAGTAGACCTGCTTGGAAAGTTCAGCACCCACTTTTCCATAGTAGACAGTCTTGGTGGCCAAAGATGTGGTTTTGGAAATCAAACTGGTAGTAAAAGATTGAATTCTACCCAACATAGTCAATTGCCTAGATAAGTTGCCTATCTAACACTCTAGGGCACCTACGGTAGCGGAGCTTCTCTTGCCTTCTGTCTTGAAGAATCTTCCAACCGCTCGAGAAGCTAACTAGGACGGTCCGTGCGAGAGTATAACAAGGCATAGCCAATCAGAACCCGTTATTTGTGTATTAAGTAGCTTAAGAGTGTCTGAATAACGATTCGAAGCGTACCATGGCGACCTGCTGAAGCCATAAGACTAATGTGGCTGACTTCTGTTCCCACGTAAAGTTTCTTCCAGTCTTATTCCCCAGGTCATCTTGTAAACGGGCTCTTTCGTCTTGTTGTGCACGCCGACAAGCAGACAAATGGAAAGAATGGTACCAACTACGGCACCTACCTACACGCGACTGTTGAGACGAATAGATCTCCGTACGCCTTCTCCAAGCACAATCACTTTGTCTTCTTGTTGCAGCCTTGAGAGAGCATCCGATATGTCCGAAGAGTCAACCCTGTCTTGTGAATGTTCATTTATCTGTTTTATTAGTTCGTTAAAGCTCATGGAATCGGATGTGTGGTCCGAGAGAATGCGAAGTACTTCTCGCACCAGATCTTCTTCGAGTTTTCTCTGAATGACTGACTTACCAGTTTGGACTAGGTTCATGTCTATCTTACCTGTCTTGGGATCCGTAGCGTAGTCCTTAATGGCTGACCTAATTAGTCTCACTGCCTCTTGAACGTCTTGGACCTCTACCACTTGGGACAACCGCATTTTGGCATGGGCCTCTGCTAAACGGATCATACTTTCCAGTTGCCTTGTCGTTGCGGTTATTCTCTTTTCGTCGGACCTTGAATCATCGCCAATCTTTCGCATACCAACGTAGGCCCTCACAAGTTCGGTCTTAGCCCCATCAGTAATGACCGGGTGGATGTTTTCCTTTGCATAGTTGATGTAGGTGGTCAAAAACTCGACCGCCAAAACATCGTCGGTGGCAACGTGCTGAGGCTTATCCTGGATGTAGAGACTTGTCAAGTGTTTGGCCAAATCTCTGTCTGTCTTCTCGTCGACTTTGTCAAGCACCAAATAAACTAGGTCGAATCTAGAGAGCAATGGTGGTGGGAGGTCTATGTTCTCGGTCACAGGCAAGTTAGGATTGTAGCGAGAACCGATAGGATTTGCGCTCGCCAGAATGGAAGCTCTCGCATTTAAAGTGGTGATGATCCCTGCTTTAGCAATCGAAATCGTCTGTTGCTCCATAACTTCATGTAAAACCGATCTGGTCGAGTCGCTCATCTTGTCAAATTCATCAATACAACAGACACCACCATCGGAAAGAACAAGAGCACCACTCTCCAGTACTAATTGCTTTGTATCGACATCCCTGGTGATGTAAGCTGTTAACCCGACGGCAGATGAACCCTTTCCGGACGTGTAAACACCACGAGGGGCGATCTTGTGAACATACTGTAGTATTTGTGACTTCGAGGTAGCAGGATCACCGCACAGCAGAATATTGATATCACCTCTGTATCTTCCGCCCTTGGTGAACTTTTTGTTCGTACCACCAAACAACTGCAGCAAGATTCCTTTTTTCACATCGTCAAGTTCATAAATACTGGGGGCAATTGATCGTGCCAGCAGCTCATATAAATCTTCCCTTTTCGCCACCTCTTTGATTTTTGCGATATCCTGATCTGTTATGCGTCTTACCTCCTGTATGTCTGTGTGGTTCAGTTTGTTCTGTAACAATTCTTGCTCGACAGTTGAGGTGTCTACATCCATTCGTTTATCTGAGACTTTCTTCACATGAACGACGTCAACGTACGTTTTGTAAAGGGACTTCAATACCCGCTGTCTGGGGTTCGCCCTGATCGGAATAGATCTAAATGTGCCCGTGACCTCTATTCTGTCACCTGCGCGACAGGAATCCACTAATTCATCATACACGCACAGAGAAACTGAATGTGGTGTCTGACCATCAGGTACCAGGTCAGGCGTTTCTTGCAACTTGATGACTTGTTTATCGGCAAATGAGCAACGATTGTGTACCAATGACATAGAGTTCGGTTCATTGCAATCTACCCGCTCACATCTTGCTGGTTCTTGAATAACGCCTCTATCAATTTCTACTGCCATGGTGTGATCACAGACGTTGCATTTGAAAAAAGCGACCTTCATGTCAGGTATCACCGGGGTACTTCTCAAAACAAGTCCTTTCAAACTAATCAGTTTATCAAGATCATTTGGATTAAGATCCCGCATACCTCTCATCGTTTCTACATTATAAGGTCTGACTTTGTAAAATCTCGTCTCAATATCGTCTAAGTCATAATCCAGCTGGTTATCAACTACGAGTGAAACCATACAATCTTTGATCGTTTGATCCATGATTGAAATGACTTCTTGAGGATAATTCAAAAGCTGATAATAGAGGCCCTCTGTCTGTTTGTATGCTAAAAGATTTCTTGCGTCCAAGTTCAGATTTGAACTCCCGAGCTCTCGCATTTCGTTCAATTGCTTGATGTAATACAGTTCCTCATCCGTAGTGGTATTAATGAACATTTCTCTGCTATCCAAAGTCTTACGATACTTGTATTTGAATGACATTAGAAAGCTGCGAAAATCGTTAGCGCATTCCTGAATACTGACGTTGGTACCCCAGATTATACGGAGAGGTTCTGTGGCTTCAGAAGGTGGAGCCGATGAGGATGACGTGGGAAGCCCTGAGCGCGAGTCAAAATCCACTATTCTGCGGGGTGAGGACAGATCGGAAGCATGTATATCATTCCTTCTCATATAGGTATGGTTCGAAGAGCGGCCCCCAAATGATGAGGATGACATAGGACCAGCTCTGTCGCTCCTCAAATCAGAGTCCAAGTTCCTTCCCGGTGTTATCGAATGACCCGTTTGCCGATTGACGCCTTGAGAGTTCAACCCATCGGATCTTCCGGGTTGAGATGAGGGATAGAAGAAAGGTGATGATTCCGGTGCAGCATGAACAGTCCTTTGCTGCTGTGTGGCACTATCTCGCTCGTATGTATCTGGTTGCGAGGACGAGCTGTTGTAAAACAATGCTGGTGACGAGGCCTGAGGAGGATTGGAAGCTGGAACAGCCGCTGGAGAGGAACTAGAATCAAAGTTGTCCCTTACAGGAGAGCTCGGTTGGTCAGCCATATCTAAATCCTTCTATAGTTGTGTGAATTATATGCTGCTTTCCGCGAGATGTGGCGATTACTTATGATGTATCTCGAATTGTACTCTTTTTTACCTGACGCGACGAATCTCGAAGCGCCGCTTCAACTAAGAAAGAGATCTCAACCTAGAGGGTGCTTATAATGACCTACTCCTCCTATGTAATGCCATCAAGTGGGAGGTCTAAATGCAATTATATGATAATCTGTTCTCTTCTCTATTTCTCAACTCTTGATCGAAGACTTTCCCAATGCTCCATGTCTCGTATTGACCATTTACGTCCTGAATCACCCTTCCCTGAACATCTAAGGGCATATTCCTTGACGGTGTTCTTTATCGTCTGCTTGCTGTACTGAGGGAGGTTTTTCTGTGCAATCTCAGTGACTGTCCCCAGCGAAAAAGTACTGTCATGAATCTCATCGAACAATTTCAGTAGATGATTATCGTCCGTTATCAGAGCCTTGGCCTTTTTCTTCTCAGGAGACACAGACGGACTGCTTGAAGCAGACTCCGTTTCCTGCTCCACGTCGGCCAACCTCTTGAGTGTGCCTAGTGATTGTGAACGATTGATTGGGGCTGTGGGATCTATGGGGAACGTCTGCTGTTCTATCAGGATCTCGACCTTGACAGCCTCAAAGTACTGCTTGTCGTCCTCATCCAATGACTCCAGATTGCTTCTGAGGCAAACTGTTGGTACTAACGGACCCAAAAACTTTCTTTTCCCGTTTGCTCCATTTGAACCCTCCTCTGCGTCCAGAAAGCCTTCAAATTCGCCCTCGCTCGCCTCTTCATCCTCCTCATCTTCATCATCCTCCCCGCTCTCTAGGTTATCTACGCCGCCTTGCTCTTCCTCTCCGTCCTCCTCATTAATCCACTCCAGATCTGAATCATAATCGTAGTTGTAACCAGTCTCTTTCGTGGAGAATGGGTCGTCCACTGGTAGCAGGGCGTCTTTTGAGTACGTTCCAATGTAAGGAGGTCTCACATTCTCATAGAACTTGATATATTTGTGCGGAATCAATTTCAGTAATGACTGTAATTCACGATCTTCTTTTTCCTTTGCTGTCATCTGCTGCAAAAGCGACACAGCCGTGAAAGCGACTGGATGCCCTCTCTTGACTGATTTGCCCTTTAGCCACTCCGCCACACTATCATCGGTGTTCGGGGATTGCAGGGACGCATCTATGTCCTTTTTCCTCTGCTCTGAAGCGACACTGTTGGTCTTTGGAAGTTTGACCCCGTCTCTGGCATAGAAAGGTAGAAAGTACTTTTGATAGTCTGATTTTACGTCCGATGGTTTGCTAGAATCACTCACTCTCTTGAAAAAATTACCAATTCGAGACTGTGCCCTCTCTTCCTTGACTTTTTTCTCTAATTCTCTGCGCTTTTTCCCTTCCTCTCTCTCCCTCTTCTCTAGCTCCCTTCGCTGCTTAGCCTCCTGTTTCTCTAGTTCCTTCTGTCGCTTGCGAAGTTCACGCTGACGCTTATCTTCTTCTCTCTGTAGATCTCGCCTACGTTTCTCGTCTTCCTTCTGTAAATCTCGCTTCCGCTTCTCTTCCTCTCTTTGGATCTTCTTCAATTCCTTTTCCCTCTTGATTTCCTCCCTCTTGCGTGCAGCCACTTCCCGCTTTTTGGACTTTTCATCCGGTTCCTGAGAGCCTGCCTTAGACTCATCTTTGGTGGAAGTCAAATCGACCATTACGGTTTGCTCCATTGGCTTTTTTCGCTGCAAGAAAGATATGATGCCCTCCCCTTCACCGTTCATCTTCTGGTTACTACCTGAAAGCGGTGATCTTTGAAGAAATCTGACTTATCTTGATATTTCAGCTTGACGCGAACTTTTTACGCGTCACTGAACTAAAAAAATGTGTACATATTCTTTCATTTGCGAGGTCGAGAAGCAGCCTGTTCTTGGATGAAGAGCTGCAAGGAATCGTTCTCATCATTAGCTTTGGGAGTGAAATCCGTATCATTGTTGGAGGCATCCCTTGGGGCCTGTCTTTTCGGAGTAGTTGCGTTGAGCACGTTTTCATCATAACCGATGGGCAGAAACTCGAGACAATCTTTGTTTTCCTTCAGCCTGCGTCTTTCGTTCGGAGGAAAGGTACCTACGAAATGGAGGACTGCCTCTGAGCTGGGTATAGATGATTCGTAGGGCCTCAGCTCCTTCTTGTCCCCAAACGCCTGGTTCATGGCATTTGCACATATTTGGAAGCCCTCCTCGATGTGCCTCAGTTTATGGTCCTGGATCCGATGGTAACAAGTGTCACCACTCCTAGCCATCTTCTCGAACGCGTCCTCGCCCGGCTCTTGTGACGCAGATCTTCCACGCAGATGGCTCGGTGACGAGTCTCTGAAGTGGAAGATCTTGATCAGTGTGTCGGTGATCTCCTCTCTCAAATATTCGATGTGATCCTGTGGCTCCATGTCGTAGTTCCTGGGATCCAGGAAGATAGAGAACAGGTATTCCAGCCGCTGAGACAATTCTTTAAACTTCAACTCGCGATTCAAAATAGCAGTAGTCTGCCGCGAATAGTACAGCACATCGTCTAGGACAGAGGACAGCTGACGCGAGTCGTGAGGAGAATCTTTGAACTTTTCCAATTTAGCCGCCAACTGTTCTGCCTCGCTCTTGAAGACACCGTTCATCTGCAGGGTATCGACCATGCGATCCAGAAACGGAATCACGCTCTTCTTGAACACCTGCTGTTCCGCCTTGATAGTCGTCAGCGTCGTGGTGGCAACCGAACTCTCCGTGGCTTTCGAATCCGTGCGCCTGCCCTTGTAGGGCGACCCTGAGAAATGGGTGACAACCTCCAGATCAGCCTCGTACTTGTCAGCTCCCAGGTACATCGGATCTTGATACATACTTCTACTGAAGAGTCCCTGCATATTCTGGTCCTTCTCGCTTTGCGCCAGTTTCAGATGGTACCTCTCATTCAAAAGCCGCGACAACTCGTCCTGATCCTTATGCAGATGGACCGCTTCGAACCTCTTGATAGCGTCTTCCAGCTCTTTATTCATGCTGAGCGTCCACTCCCCAGTGTCATTAGCCGCTCTTTGTTTGTGTCAACAAGAATCGCCCGAAGTAACTAGCGCTACTGCGGCTAAGCGCCGAGGGCTAAAACCTACAAAACTATATAACATGTTGGCCATTCACATAACCACCATCTGTTCTAGAGACGATCAAGCTCCATGGACAGACCAGGCGAACGACCGTTCACAAGAAACAGCCGCCGTCTCCAACCTGGTCCAACCACTCCTGTTAAAAGTGCTACGTGTGGTCGCGCGTTCCAAGAAAACGAACCACCAGCAAGACAAGATGCGAGCAAAGTGTGCGTTCCCAGGCTGTAACAGCGCCATCATAGAGGTCACTGACGACCGTACCGCCCATCTGCCGGCCCATGCAGTGGAAACCTTTCAGATCATGCAGAGAAAAGACTCGTCTGACGACCGGTTCGTAATCGTCGAGGACGTGTGGGACTTCGACAACATCGGAGTGTCAAAAGAGCTACCCCTCGCTCACACAAATGAAATCTCCTTCGACTGGAACAACACCCACCATACCGTGACCCGCTGTGTCAAGTACCTGGTGTGTGCGGACTGCGATCGCGGTCCGATCGGGGTGCTCGCCCAGACAACCCAAAGCCACCAGCTGTACATACTGAGCCTGGCAAGCACAGTCACAAACTAGCCCGTACATACGCATACGACCAAACCAGCGGCCTATCGAAGCTGAACATGTTATTTTTGTCCGATGAAGTATTACTGATTGATTGATTTGTATTAACTTGCGTAACAAACAGAAAACATTTTAAACTATATAGCTATTCGAGCAACTGACAAATAAGGCCCGCTAAGAAAAACTAACAGCTACATCCAGTATCCTTGCAGTTGTTACAACTGCAGCCATCGTAGCACTTATGTTCGGAGTTGCATTTACATGCGTCCTTGCACGTACATTTTGAACCGCACTTGCAGACTTCTCCGCTGCAGCAACTGTAATTGACTAAATCTCTTTGCATTCTTTGCATTCTTTAATTCTTTGTAATTTTGGTATTTTATTGACAGTGATTACATGAATTTAGATGGGCAATCCATGCCCTTTATATACGTTTCCTTGTTCTTTGGGCAAGTGTCAGCGAAAATCGCTGAGACACTTTAGCTGACAATGCGTACAGCGAAAAGAGAGCAGCTTGGCCACAGATGGCGCCAGAATATACAGAATTAATCGGCCTACCACTAACAGCAGCAACGAAAGCAGTTTTTAGATTGTACCCCACTCTTGTGGCACTAGAGGACAGCCTTACGAACCGATAAGCTCCGAGCAGAACCTCTTGGTGTTGGGTGGCATCTGGATTATCTGGACAACACTCGCCCGCCACTAAGTGTAACAACCAGATAAACCAGACCCTTAGACTTTCCAGAGCACTGGTCTTAGAATCAGGAACATCTGAAGCGTAAGCAGCGGCTAGTGTCGAATCCATCTTTTCTCTACTAAGCTCTGCTTTTATTCTATATTTATGGTCTTTTCATACATATTCGATGTGAGATCGCGAAAATGATCTCAGACTGCAAAGAATATTATCCTCTGATGAGGGCTTTCAGTATGCTCGCTGTCATGAAGTGTATTAACCATTTCGAGATCTTTGGACTTGTTCAACTTGTGGAAACTTGAAGGACGACTTGGGCTTCGCCAAAGTATATGGCTAAAAAGTGCTCCTCGGTTTTCAAGACAGCAAAGAACATCATGCTCAAGTATACCTGTGAACTGTTACCCGGCCTTCTCGCACGCCCACTACAAATTTTCCAACCGCGATGAGCCTGAGCTCTTCTCACACACACCAACCACGCACACCAAGAAGATGGCTACCAGGACCCAATTCGAAAACTCCAACGAGATCGGCGTCTTCTCCAAGCTCACCAATACCTACTGTCTGGTAGCTGTGGGCGGGAGCGAGAACTTCTACTCGGCCTTCGAGGCTGAACTGGGCGACTCAGTCCCCATCGCCCACACCACTATTGCAGGCACCAGAATCATCGGCCGAATGACTGCGGGCAACCGCCGGGGTCTGCTGGTCCCCACCCAGACCACTGACCAGGAGCTCCAACACCTCCGTAACTCCCTGCCGGACTCCGTGCGTATCCAGCGCGTGGAAGAGAGGCTCTCAGCCCTGGGTAACGTCATTTGCTGCAACGATTACGTGGCCCTCGTTCACCCAGACATCGATCGCGAAACGGAAGAACTGATTGCAGATGTCCTCGGCGTCGAGGTGTTCCGCCAGACAATCTCCGGTAACATCCTCGTCGGCTCCTACTGTGCTCTGAGTAACCAGGGCGGTCTCCTGCACCCACAAACCACCGTCCAAGACCAAGAAGAGCTATCGTCGTTGCTCCAGGTGCCTCTGGTCGCCGGAACTGTTAATCGGGGTAGCGCCGTCGTCGGCGCGGGCCTCGTGGTCAACGACTACCTTGCTGTGACGGGGCTAGACACTACCGCCCCCGAGCTGAGCGTCATAGAGAGTATCTTCCGCCTGCAGGACGCGGACCCTCGGGCGATCTCTTCGGGCCTGCGCGACACGCTGATCGAGACCTACTCGTAGATTACGTAGATTACGTAGATTAGTTTGTTATTTACCCGTTACAGATCCCCTCGGAATCCTCCCGCCCCCCACCCCTCTTTCTGTGCCTTGTCTGCCCGGAACTCTGTTCGGCGGGCCAGCCGGGTGCGCACGCTCTGAAACGTCAGCGCACGCAGTGTTGATCTATCTGCATTTGCTACGAGTGACCGTGCGGATAAGCAGTATCATGAGATACGCATGTACATCTGGGTATATATATGAGATACATCGTTTTTTAGAAGCTAGAGAGACCGATGGTCGAGCTCAAGCGCCCGGGCATGAGAGATGTTGACGTCCGACTCGGCCGTTTTTTCCAATGTAACCTATGTTCCACAACACCCGCCCTCTGGGGGCGACAGACCGCCGTTTGCCCAGCGAGGAGGACCACGTGATGCGCCCTCTGTGACGTTGCCTCCGATCTCGTCGCTGGTGCCCCCCTCGAGCTACCCCGCCGGAGCGCCGCTGGCTGCGCCCCCGAGGATGTTTGTCGCGCCACAGTTGGCGGCGGTTCCTTTGCCGGCGCGGGAGCGGCCCGCGCCGCTGGCCGTGGGCCGCGGGCCGGTGCCTGGTGCGATCTCGGATCCGGCGTCGGGACTATCGGCGGCCGCGCGGCTGCGCAAACAGTGTCCCGTGTGCGGCAAGGTGTGCTCGCGGCCGTCGACGCTCAAGACGCACTACCTGATCCACACCGGGGACACTCCGTTTAAGTGCACGTGGCACAACTGCGACAAGTCTTTCAACGTCAAGAGCAACATGCTGAGACATCTCAAGAGCCACGAGCGGAAGCTGAAGCGAGAGTCGCAATGAGTTAGTTTGTATATTCGTACGTATTAAGGAACAAGAGTATTAGAGTCCTGGGAGAGCCTACGGGGGACTTACAAATGCTGGGCTGCGGAGGTTTATCACGTGGCTTACGCCGCTGGGTAGGGGTTGCGCTACAACTTCTTTTCCCATCAATCGGGAGTTTGGCCGAGTGGTTTAAGGCGTCAGATTTAGGTTGTTCCGACCAAAATCTCTGATATCTTCGGATGCAAGGGTTCGAATCCCTTAGCTCTCAATTTTTTTTTCGCTTTCTGTATCGTCGCGCGACCAGGGCCTGCACTACTAGAGCGTAGGCATCTTTTCTCGAGACCGATGGCACCGCCCAGGGCAACGTAGATGTCGGGGGACTCAAGCGTAGCATTTTGGGCCGGGGGGATCGCCGGTGCAGTCTCCAGGACAGTTGTCTCCCCCTTCGAAAGAGTCAAGATCCTTCTCCAGGTGCAAAATTCGACAACGGCCTACAACCAGGGCCTGTTCAGCGCCATTGTGCAGGTCTACCGTGAGGAAGGCTGGAAGGGGCTGTTCAGAGGTAATGGGCTCAATTGCGTTCGTATTTTCCCCTACAGTGCGGTCCAATTTGTTGTCTACGAGGGATGCAAGAAGCACCTGTTCGACGTCGACGTCGCACAGCGCCAGCAGTTGAACAATTGGCAGCGTTTACTGGGTGGGGCGCTCTGTGGGGGCGCCAGTGTCATGGCTACCTATCCGCTGGATCTTGTGAGAACAAGGCTCTCGATTCAGACCGCAAACTTGCAGAAACTGCACAAATCGAAGGCCTCTGCGGTTAAACCTCCGGGTGTCTGGGAGCTCTTACGTCGGACCTACCGCGAAGAGGGCAAGATCAGAGGGCTATATCGTGGTGTATGGCCCACGAGTCTGGGTGTGGTTCCTTATGTGGCTCTGAATTTTGCAGTCTACGAACAGTTGAAAGAATGGACCCCGCAGAACGACCTGTCGAACGTTTACAAACTGTGCATGGGTGCCATAAGCGGAGGGGTGGCGCAGACCGCCACGTACCCGTTCGATCTCCTGAGAAGAAGGTTCCAGGTGCTCGCAATGGGTGGTAACGAGCTCGGATTCCACTACTCGAGCGTTACGGACGCGCTGGTGACCATCGGCAAGACAGAGGGTCTCGCAGGCTATTACAAAGGCCTCAAGGCAAACCTCTTCAAGGTCGTCCCCTCCACAGCGGTGAGCTGGCTCATTTACGAAATTGTTACTGAGGCAATGGCAACCTAGGCATATATACTCTTGTTCATATTTCTAAGCATTGGTCGCGAAGAAGACGATTTTAAGCCGTTCCTAATACTACGAGAAAAAAGAGAGGATTGCAATGAACAAGGGAAAGCTCTAAAGCTGAGGGCCATCCGGAGCTTATCGGTTCGTAAGGCTGCCCCTAGTGCCACAGGAGTGGGCTACAATCTAAAAACTGCTTTCGTTGCAGCTGTTAGTGGTAGGCCGATTAATTCTGTATATTCTGGCCATCTGTGACCAACCTGCTCTCTTTTCGCTGTACGCATTGTCAGCTAAAGTGTCTCAGCGATTTTCGCTGACACTTGCTCAAAGAACAAGGAAACATATATAAAGGGCATGGATTGCTTATCTAAATTCATGTAATCACTGTCAATAAAATACCAAAATTACAAAGAATTAAAGAATGCAAAGAATGCAAAGAGATTTAGTCAATTACAGTTGCTGCAGCGGAGAAGTCTGCAAGTGCGGTTCAAAATGTACGTGCAAGGACGCATGTAAATGCAACTCCGAACATAAGTGCTACGATGGCTGCAGTTGTAACAACTGCAAGGATACTGGATGTAGCTGTTAGTTTTTCTTAGCGGGCCTTATTTGTCAGTTGCTCGAATAGCTATATAGTTTAAAATGTTTTCTGTTTGTTACGCAAGTTAATACAGATCACTCAACAGAGTGTTGAATTAAGCCCAGATCATTAAGCATAGTCTATAACATGAATCAATAGCTCAGTAACCATTAGTTGTAGCTCAGCGATGGCCTCTTGACCAATCACAGAGCAGAAAAGTTTCACGTCAAGTACTACGTACCCGGTGACGCGCATAGTATTGGAATCGAAAGATATCGGGACCAGGTATATCAATTCGAAGGTTGACAACACTTAGATCATTATATCGAACTGTTCCATCGCCTTCAAAATGAGACCTGCACAACTTCTTCTAAACCAAGCCGTATGACAAATTTTTTAGCCGATTGGCTTCCCATATATTGTGTTTACTAACTTCGTAGGCCAGAAAAAAGGTTCCGGTCTGGGTGTCCCAGTCGAATTGACTCCTTTGTTCATTGCTATGGGTTTGGCTTTGGCTTCTGGTACTTACTTCACCTACAAAAAGTTTTCTTCTGACAGCACTTTGAGAGTCACCAAGAATCCAGAATTATCCAACTTGAAGAAGGTCTTGGAAGAGGCTGACAAGGAGTAGACGTATCATTATTCTTTTGTACATTTATGAGTATTATCTAATTCAACAAGTTATGGTTATTAACAGATATTTGGACATATGTAAGAATATAAGCGCTTTGATTAGGATTTCGATGATCCAGAGGGCGAGACGTTGTAGTGCGTCACGTCTTTCATCTCATGAGCGTCATGGGAGATGATGAGGTCATTGTGGCCTTGGGTCGAATTTAGCTGGGCCTCTTTAGCCTTGTTGGAGAGAACAGTGCTAATGACAGGAGAAGATTGGCCGTCCAGGACGCTCAGGTTTTCCTGCTGGAGCTCAATGTCGTCCATGAGCTCCTCGTCGAGCTCTTGAGGGATGATCAGGTTCAAAATTATGCCCGTAAGACCGCAGACTGTGAAACTGGATTCCATCACTAGCACTATCGCATCGTAGAAACCTTGTAGTGCGTGGTTGTCGCCAGAATAGGTGAAGACGTGATCAAACCAGGTGGGAACCAAGATAGCACCAAATCCGGGCAGTAAGGCTCCTGTTAGGACGAATCTGTCCCTTCTAGTGAAGGGGATCGAGGAAATGATTTTCAGCCCAGCCACCGCCACAGTGGTGAATAGGAAGGACGTCATACCACCGAGAACAGGCTTTGGGATCGCAACTAAAGCTGCTCCAAACTTGGAGAAAATACCCATGATAATCATGAAAAAGCAACACCAGTATCCGACTTGTCTGCTGGCACATTTCGTCAGGGAGATGACACCGTTATTCTGAGCAAAGGTCGACATGGGGGTCACTGTGAAAAGTGCGGAAAACACACCACCGAGACCATCCGATAGGATACCACCTTGAATTCGCGACTCATACAGAGGGCCTTCCACGTCCAGCCTTGAAACGTCACTGGTAGCAGTAATATCACCGATGGCTTCCTGCGCCAAAACGATGAACATCACTAGACTGGGTAGAACAGCCGGTCCGTAGACGCGCAGCCTGAAAGTGTGGACCCAGAGAAAGGTAGCCGCTGGAGCAGCATCAATGTCAGTACGATCAAAGTACCCGGCGGCTGCAGCAACGATACACCCAACGATCAATCCAACTATCACAGCGCAGGACTTCATGATCGGAGGTCCGTATTTCTCACAAACGATGATCGTGAAGTACACCAAAAACCCCAGACCCACAAACTTAGCAGAACCCCAGGGTGCGGCCTGTGGAGCACCAACCTGAGGGCAAATCTCCCCCACACAACCACTTCCGCCGATCCAGTCGCTGAATCCGCTTTTTATCAATGGGACGGCAATACATAGCACCACAGGGCCGGTAACGATCTTGGGAAACACCTTCTGTAAAATCCTAGGAGGCGTGAATGACAATGCGATTTCTAACAGCGCACAGCAAGCCGCAGTTCCTAGAATTGCGCCGTAGCCGTCGGGACAAGGCAAAGGAGTACCGTCACTTGAGGAAGGGCAGTAGCCAGTCCTGTACATCACAGGAATAGACTTTTCCACGATTCCCAGTACCGCAAAAGAGGTACCCACCACAGAGAGCAGTCCCGATCCAACATGGTACGAAGTAAATGGAATCCGGAATCTGGTGATCTGCACGGCAGATAACAGGCCAGAAGTGATCAAAGATGCAGAAACAAGGTACTGCGTGATTTCGGTTGGTAGATTTGCAACACCACCAATAATCATTGGGGGTGTAATAACACCTGCTAGCATCGCCAGAGCGTGCTGCAGCCCCAACAACAGGCCCAACAACACTGGCACTTCTTCATTCAACGAAAAGAATGGTTGGTCCACCTTTTCTATTTGCAAGCCTCTCTTCCGAGTGATCCAGTCCCTGAAAGGATACGAAGGAGTGAAAAGGTACCTGTAATTATAATCTCCTAGCAACCCTTCTTTGGTAGTAAACTTGTGTAACAACCAGATAAACCAGACCCTTAGACTTTCCAGAGTACTGGTCTTAGAATCAGCAACATCTGAAGCGTAAGCAGCGGCTAGTGTCGAATCCATCTTTTCTCTACTAAGCTCTGCTTTTATTCCAGTTCCAGAGGAGCACACAGATCCAAAGTGGATGCGAACATACTATATATATATATATACCTGGAGTCTATGTGAGTTGCAAAACCAACGCAGGTTCCTAGCTGTAGATCTGTAACGGCTTCCGTCTGCCCAAATCAAATGATAAAGCACTTTATCAACGTCCATATGTGATAAGAACGGTCAATAGTGATGAGCACCTATATATCGGCGATATGCCACAACTGAGCCCTTTCTCTTTCGAGGAGAACGGCTTTTACCGAGCCGTAAGAGAGAGGATGGGAAGAAAAAATTTAGCCCTGTAGGGGGCTCGAACCCCTAACCTTGTGATTAAGAGTCACACGCGCTACCGATTGCGCCAACAAGGCCCTTTTAAATGATGCTGGATTGGAGTATTTTGCCGGGTATAATCCATGTATATAGTCCTGTCGTTGCACGATAGTTTAATACCAATACATTTGCAGTGTCGTTTTTGGCCGTAAACTGAACTATTTGGCCTGAGTTCAAGGTGAATCCTGTGAAAATTGCATCTAAAGTTTCAAAATGTATGTTCGTTTCTGATGATCATGGTTTATTAGGTAGAATGTATTGAAAAATTTTTAGTTCACCTCATCTCATCTCATCGAGCAAATCGAGCAAATCGAGCAAATCGCGTACTTATCTACTTAAGAAGTCCCAATTAGGCCTTGTTGGTATCTTAGTTTGTGCATGCTCATCAACGGTTCGGCATGAGTACCATCATTAAACCCCCAAGGACAAGAACCGCTGAATTTCATACTCTCGAGAGAGAGTCTCGTTTCGCAAATCCTCCAAAGGACAAATCTGCATACCCTCTACTCCAAGAAGCGGTGCAACCACATATCGGCTCTTTCAATTCGCTAACAGAAGGTCCAGATGGCGGTCTTTTGAATCAAGCGGTCAAGGACATTGGCGAAAAAGTTATTTTTGATGGTAAACCCGCCGATGATGGGTACCTAGGCAATAAATTGTCCCTCAGTGTAGAGCAAGTATCGATTACCAAACCTATGTCGAATGATGGGGTCACTTCTGCGGTCGAGAGAAAAATATACCCAGCAGAGGCAAGACAAAGACTATCTTCCTACAGAGGTAAACTTATGTTGAAATTGAGGTGGTCTGTCAATGATGGCCGGGACGATACCATCACTGAAGTCAGAGATTGTGGTGGGTTACCCATTATGTTGCAAAGTAATAGATGTCATTTGAACAAGTTGTCGCCTGCCGAGTTGGTCCAGAAAAAAGAAGAATCCGACGAAGTGGGTGGTTATTTCATCATCAATGGTATTGAGAAGTTGATCAGAATGTTGATTGTTCAGCGGAGAAACCATCCAATGGCCATCGTGAGACCTTCTTTTGCCAACAGAGGTGCTTCATACTCGCAATATGGTATTCAGATCAGGTGTGTTAGGCCAGATCAAACTTCGCAAACCAACGTCCTTCACTACTTGAATGACGGCCAGGTTACTTTCAGATTTTCTTGGAGGAAGAACGAATATTTGGTTCCAGTCATTATGATTTTGAAGGCCCTGTGTGATACTAGCGATAGAGAAATCTTTGACGGTATCATTGGTTCCGACACGAAGAACTCCTTTTTGACAGATCGTCTGGAATTGCTTCTAACGGGCTTCAAGAAAAGATACCCACAGCTCAAGAATCGCAGACAAATTCTTCAGTATCTGGGTGACAAATTCAGAGTCGTCTTCCAGGCTTCCCCAGATAAATCTGATTATGACGTCGGACAAGAAGTGCTAAACCGTATCGTTTTGGTTCACTTAGACGCGGAATCTAACAAGGATAAATCAAATATGCTGCTGTTCATGATAAGAAAATTGTACTGCTTAGTGGCGGGCGAGTGTTGCCCAGATAATCCAGATGCCACCCAACACCAAGAGGTTCTGCTCGGCGGTTTCCTATATGGTATGATCATAAAGGAGAAAATCGAAGAATACTTACAGAGTATCATCGCTCAAATCAGAACAGACATCAACCGTGGGCTACCAATTAATTTTAAAGACCGCAAATATGTTAGCAGAGTGCTGATGAGAGTCAACGAAAACATTGGTTCTAAACTGCAATATTTTCTGTCCACTGGTAACTTAGTCTCGCAGTCTGGACTGGATTTGCAGCAGGTTTCAGGTTACACAGTTGTTGCAGAGAAAATTAATTTCTACCGTTTTATATCGCATTTCAGAATGGTGCATAGAGGTTCTTTTTTCGCTCAACTTAAGACGACCACTGTTAGAAAGTTGTTACCTGAGTCTTGGGGTTTCCTTTGTCCCGTCCACACCCCTGATGGTTCTCCATGTGGTTTACTAAACCATTTTGCGCACAAATGTCGTATCTCGACTAAACAGTCAGATGTTTCTAAGGTTCCATCCATTCTATATTCCCTTGGCGTTTCTCCAGCTTCTCAAACGTTTGCTGCAGGTCCATCTCTGTGTTGTGTCCAACTAGATGGTAAAATTGTTGGTTGGGTTTCGCATGAGCAAGGTAAGATTATAGCCGATACCTTGAGATATTGGAAGGTTGAGGGAAAGACAGCCGGTCTTCCACTTGATCTAGAAATTGGTTACGTTCCACCATCTACGCGTGGTCAATACCCAGGTCTATTTATTTTTGGTGGTCACTCTAGAATGATGCGTCCCGTCAGATACTTGCCTTTGGACAAGGAGGATATTGTTGGCCCATTCGAACAAGTTTACATGAACATTGCAGTCACCCCACAAGAACTGCAAAACAATGTGCATACACACGTCGAATTCACGCCAACTAATATTCTATCTATCTTGGCAAACTTGACTCCATTTTCCGATTTCAACCAATCGCCAAGAAACATGTACCAATGTCAAATGGGTAAGCAAACTATGGGTACTCCAGGTGTTGCACTATGTCATCGTTCGGACAACAAGCTTTACCGGTTGCAGACAGGTCAAACGCCTATCGTCAAGGCAAATCTGTACGATGACTACGGTATGGATAACTTCCCTAACGGTATGAACGCAGTTGTGGCTGTCATCTCTTATACAGGTTATGATATGGATGACGCGATGATCATCAATAAGTCGGCCGATGAAAGAGGATTCGGTTATGGTACCATGTACAAGGTTGAAAAAATTGATTTGTCATTAAACAGAAGTCGTGGTGATCCTATTTCTCAGCATTTCGGTTTCGGTACAGATGAATGGCCCAAAGAGTGGCTCGAAAAGTTGGATGAGGATGGGTTGCCATACATTGGAACCTACGTGGAAGAAGGTGACCCAATTTGTGCCTACTTTGACGACACGTTGAACAAGACTAAGATTAAGACATACCATTCTTCAGAGCCGGCTTACATTGAGGAAGTAAATTTGATCGGCGACGAATCCAACAGGCTCCCCGAGCTACAGACCGTCTCCATCAAGTACCGTATAAGAAGAGTCCCCCAAATTGGTGACAAGTTCTCCTCCAGACACGGTCAGAAGGGTGTTTGTTCCCGTAAATGGCCTACCATTGACATGCCATTCAGCGAAACTGGTATTCAACCGGATATCATCATCAACCCCCACGCTTTCCCATCTCGTATGACCATCGGTATGTTTGTCGAGTCCCTAGCAGGTAAGGCTGGTGCGCTTCACGGTATCGCGCAAGATGCTACTCCATGGACTTTCAACGAGAGCGACACTCCAGCCGACTACTTTGGCGACCAGCTCCGTGCCGCAGGTTACAACTACCACGGTAACGAGCCAATGTACTCCGGTGTCACCGGTGAAGAACTCAGAGCCGATATTTACATTGGTGTCGTCTACTACCAGAGATTGCGTCACATGGTGAATGACAAGTTCCAAGTTCGTTCCACAGGTCCTGTCAATAGCTTGACAATGCAACCAGTCAAGGGTAGAAAGAGACACGGAGGTATCCGTGTCGGTGAGATGGAAAGAGATGCATTGATCGGTCATGGTACCGCATTCTTGCTACAAGACCGTCTGCTGAACTGCTCCGACTACACACAAACACCCGTCTGTCGCGAGTGTGGGGCTATTCTAACGACCCAACAGAGCGTCCCACGTATAGGCTCCATGTCATCGGTCCGTTGTCGTCGCTGTGCGATCAAATTCGATGATGTCAAGAAAATGTTGAACAAATACCAGGGAGATGAAAGCGTATTCATTGACGATTCCCACATATGGGAAGACGGTCAAGGTAATAAATTCGTAGGTGGTGGTGAAACTACTACGGTGGCCATTCCCTTCGTTTTGAAATATTTGGATTCTGAACTTGCGGCCATGGGTATAAGACTACGTTATAACGTCGAGCCCCGCTGAAACGACAAATGAAAAGAGAACCACGGATGATGTAGCATAGAATTTCTGTAGAGCATAAAGATTGATACAACTTAGCTGGATGATGAACTGATTCATCATATCATATGAACCTTCGTGCTGGTAACACGTGGTTTTTTCAAGTACTGCGTCAAGCAAGATCTTCAAGTTCGATGAATATTTGATGTAAACTTCAATGGGTCCATTCGGCACAGATTGATTCTCAAGATCCTCTTTCTGGATCTGTAAAAGCTCATAGTGGCTGAAGTGGTGAAAAAGTTTATAGATTGCTTTGTTGGTGACCGGGAGAGAGGTGTGAATACTTTTGGCTATAATTGATTCAATCGAGAGGAAATATGGCAGATAACCCGTTCAATACGGTAACAGATGGGACTACGGGTGAAGATGAGAGTCGTATTCCTCTAGCAGCAGCAGCTGAGGCACTTTCGAAACCGAATCCGTCTTTAGATTTTTGTACACTCACAGTGGAAGAAACCCTGGAAAGGCTTGAAACCGACAGGAAAAGCGGTTTGAGGTCAATTGAGGAAGCTAGTCGAAGGAAACTCGAATATGGCCCGAATGAAGTGGTTGGGGAAGAAGATGAGGCTTTATGGAAGAAATTTATCTCGAATTTCATTGAAGACCCATTGATTCTTTTGCTGATCGGCTCTGCGGTCGTTTCGTTTCTCATGGGGAATGTCGATGACGCTGTTAGTATCACGTTGGCTATTGTGATCGTCGTTACCGTCGGGTTTGTACAGGAATACCGATCAGAGAAATCTCTGGAGGCTCTGAGTAAACTGGTTCCTGCAGAGTGCCATCTGGTGAGATGCGGGCAGGAATCGCATGTGCTGGCCGTTAATTTGGTGCCTGGAGACCTGGTGAGTTTTCGAATTGGAGATCGTATACCTGCGGATCTAAGAATTGTTGAAAGTGTGGGTTTGTCAATCGACGAAAGCAACTTGACTGGTGAGAACGAACCAGTTCACAAAACAACACAGCATGTGAGCAAAGAAAGCTTCAATGATCAACCCTATTCTATCGTGCCTATCTCTGACAGGACGTGTATTGCATATATGGGCACTTTAGTGAGAGAAGGCCACGGGAAAGGTATCGTCGTGGGGACTGGTAAGAATACATCTTTCGGCTCCGTGTTCGAGATGATGAGTTCAATTGAGAAACCAAAGACACCTCTACAAATAGCGATGGATAAACTTGGGAAAGATTTGTCCCTGATGAGTTTTGTTCTTATCGGACTTATCTGCTTAATCGGTATTATACAGGGCAGGTCTTGGCTCGACATGTTCCAAATTTCAGTGTCCTTAGCTGTTGCGGCTATTCCTGAAGGACTTCCCATCATTGTTACAGTGACGTTGGCCTTGGGCGTTCTAAGAATGGCCAAGCGTAAGGCTATTGTGAGAAGACTCCCAAGTGTCGAGACATTGGGTTCGGTGAACGTTATCTGCTCTGACAAGACAGGAACCTTAACCTCAAATCATATGACGGTGTCTAAGATTTGGTGTCTCGCTAGTATGGCTAATAAATCAAATACTTTGAACCTTGACAAGAACAGGCATGGAAACTTCAAGAATTATCTAACTGATGACGTGAGAGCCATTTTGACAATAAGCAATGTCTGTAACAATGCTTCCTTTTCTCAAGAACACGGCAAATACCTGGGTAATCCAACTGACATTGCTTTGGTCGAACAACTTTCCAAGTTCGATCTAAAAGACGTTAGAAGTCAATACAAGAAAGTGCAAGAAATTCCATTTAACTCCAAAAGAAAATTCATGGCCACCAAAGTGATTGATCCCGAAGGGAAGTGCGTAGTCTATGTGAAGGGAGCCTTCGAGAAGATTTTGGAGCGCTCCTCTCACTTCGTAAACCAGAAAGGGAAATCTGAATCCTTGACGAGTGCGCAGAGAGAGACTATTAATGACACAGCAAACTACCTTGCCTCGGACGGTTTGCGTACCCTCGCGTTTGCAAAGCTCGAGCTACGTGATCCATCCGTGGAGGTGGATGAAGAATCAATCCACGGGTTAACATTCATCGGTCTTATAGGTATGAACGACCCCCCACGTACTACGGTGAAGCCGGCGATCGAGCAGTTGCTACAGGGCGGTGTTCATGTCATCATGATTACTGGTGATTCAGAAAACACAGCCGTGAACATAGCGAGACAAATTGGCATTCCAGTCATGAACCCTGAATTTTCTGTCTTAACCGGTGATAAGCTGAGTGAGATGAGCGATGATGAATTGGCCAACGTTATAGATCATGTCAACATTTTTGCTCGCGCCACTCCTGAGCATAAGCTGAACATCGTTCGTGCTTTAAGAAAGAGAGGTGATATTGTGGCTATGACTGGTGACGGTGTTAACGATGCACCAGCGCTAAAGTTGGCAGATATTGGTGTTTCTATGGGGAAGATGGGGACGGACGTTGCAAAGGAGGCCTCAGATATGGTTCTGACTGACGACGACTTCAGTACAATTCTAACAGCTATCGAAGAAGGTAAGGGGATTTTTAATAACATTCAAAACTTCCTCACTTTCCAATTGTCTACTTCTGTTGCTGCCCTTTCCCTTGTGGCACTTTCAACTGCTTTTAAATTGCCAAATCCACTGAACGCTATGCAAATTCTGTGGATCAATATTCTGATGGATGGTCCACCCGCACAGTCCCTTGGGGTAGAACCAGTTGATCACGAAGTCATGAAAAAGCCTCCAAGAAAAAGGACAGATAAAATTTTGACGTCCTTTGTTATGAAGAGACTTCTGATGAGCGCCGCATTCATTATAATAGGTACCGTTTACGTTTTCGTGAAAGAGATGGCTGAGGATAACAAAGTGACGGCTAGAGACACGACCATGACGTTCACATGTTTTGTTCTGTTCGACATGTTTAATGCATTGGCATGCAGACATGCTACCAAGTCTATCTTCGAAGTTGGGCTATTTGCAAACAAAATGTTCAACTACGCCGTGGGGCTATCATTGTTGGGTCAATTATGCGCCATATATGTCCCATTCTTCCAAGGCATTTTCAAAACAGAAAGTCTAAGTCTTAGTGATCTAGGTTTCCTTCTGATGATTAGTAGCACCGTCTTCATTGCTGACGAACTTCGTAAACTCTGGGATAGAAGGTATTACTCTCTAGATTCTTTGCGCTACTCTAGCGTTTAAGTGGAAACCAGTAGCTGCTGCCGAATTTTGATGATACAGTAGGTTAGGTTTGTGTATGATATTATCTATCCGATCCCTCAACTGAGGGCTATTTACTCAACGTCTATGAGAATGGGAGGCAGTGGAAGAGAAAACGTTTAAGTATGTTAGAAAGGGACAAAGTTACCAGCGGCTGCTTTTCTCAGTCTGTTCATGACAGCGAGCCCTTCGTCTGTTTCGGGAACGCCCTCAACAATTATTAGATCAACGTTTTCGGTTTCATCAACCTTACGCAGAGCAGCAAATAAATTAGCCTGAATTTCCTCCCCCGAATTTCCTAAACTCTCGACAATAACTTTCATGCTCCTCTTTGAGGTCAGTAATTCGTTAAACGGCTCATTATTAAGATGAGAAGCAGTTAATATGGCCACGCTATTTACACTGCCAGGTCGAGAGTCAAGTTCGTCCTCAATAGCCTTGTTTAATCTTTGGATTCTCATTTCACTGGTGCTTTTTTCGTCTGGCACAAGCAAAATCACCTTGGCGGAAGGAGAGTAATGCTTGTACTTCATTCCAGGGGTTCTCACCTTCTCTGCCTCCCCGACAGTCTGCCTTCTTTCAACTTTACAATCAGCCCAAGCTTTACCACCTAGCTCTAGAATCTGCTCATACGTGAAACCACCGGGCCGTAGTAGAGAAGGAGGTTGAGATAGCCCGTCTACAACAGTGCTCTCTACACCAATCTTGCACGCTCCCCCGTCCAGTATTAGCGGGATTCTGCCCTTCAGATCGTGATAAACATGGGAAGCCAGGGTAGGTGACGGCCTGGTAGAAGCGTTAGCCGACGGTGCGGCTATTGGAGTATCGCTCAGCGCGATCAATGCTCTCGCCACAGGATTCGCCGGAATTCGTACTGCAAAAGTAGGCTGGTCTCCAGTTGTTAACTTGGAAAGAGTATTGATTCCGCTTGCAGGAACTGACAGAAGAATGGTCAGTGGTCCCGGCCAAAGTTTCGATATAAGTGCGTGATAACTTTCCGGTATATTCTTGAGCAATGAGTCGATCGACAAAGGATCCTCTCTGTATATCCTCCTATTAAGCTGGTCAATGGATGAAATGTGGGTGATCAATGGGTTATCACTTGGTCTCTTTTTCGCTTTGTAGATATTTAGTACGGATTTATCATTTAGAGATGATCCTCCTAGTCCGTAAACTGTTTCTGTGGGGAAAGCAACTGTATTATCCGTTTCTCGTATAATTCTTGCAGCTTCTAATAGGGCCATGTTAGTCTCGGGGTCACTTATGGTCGGTAAAGAGCCACTTATGTGTGCATCTGGAGAGAAGTGGATGGAAGCAGGATCCACTTTCAGAATTTTCGTCTCAAAAGAAGGCGTTAATGACATGGATCTGAAAAAATATCTTAACAGCATGCAATTGAGGCCTTGGGAGCTACAACTGTCCAGCCTGACCATTAAATCGTAATCTATCTAGTCATTTCAAGCTTACAGGCGATGAGGTTGGTGAAAAATAATAATCATGGTTCACGTTAACATGAGAGAGACAGAGAGAGTGAACGAGACAACTGATCCATATATATTGAACGTTTCCACGGCGTTGAGGTTGACTGTTGATGAACTAGGACACTTGCTTGTCTTTCGCTGCCATTTTTCTGGATGTTCTTACGAGTGGGCCGAGTTTAGAACTTCGGCTTGGTTTGGCGTTATTCATGCCGACCTTTAGGTGATGGTGGTTGTACTTTATCAGACGTGAGCATAGCTAGGAGTTCATGGCTGGTGGTTATCAGAACAAGTCGTATTCGATACCTCTCCAGAGGTTTTAAGAAAGACTGGTATGCCACACACGGCCCACCAGGAATGTGTAATGGAATTCAATAGCTGATGGTACATGTTACTCTTACTGGAGCCGTCCATCGAGTGGAAAATGATTGAAATGAATAGCAAGAAACTTTTTTGGAGGAAACAGTCTTTGGCGGGCCTTCAGGTCAGAGGATTAACTGGGCATCCCAACGGCACAACCCGGAAGACATGGAATGGGCCCGAAGAATACCTTCTTTATCCTCCATCTCTGAGATGCATTGTACGTGACCTTGCAGTGCGGTATGCTCCTCTCTGAACTTTGTTTCAGTATCTAGTCAGCGCCGTGGCGCAGTGGAAGCGCGCAGGGCTCATAACCCTGATGTCCTTGGATCGAAACCAAGCGGCGCTAGATTTTTTTATTAATCATCTAAAAACTAGAATAAACGATTTGAATGGCGATTTGAGTACCCCTGATGTTGAGTGCCTCATAAAACCCTAAAGCAACGGGCCTGTCAATTTTATGGTTGTTTATTTAGTATGAATGAATTTCACATGTAAAACAATTTTATGTTTAGTAACCATCACAGGTTGTCGAAAATGTCGGAATCACCGACAGACAGAATAAACAAACTTATATCGCTTAAATGCCAACTCTCTGGCCAGGTCATAGGTATTGGCCAGAGTTCTCTTATTTTACTTGTTACTGGTGCGAATATAGTATCGTCTACTTTTTGGATTCTAATCTCACCTATATGCCACAACTTTGATTCAGGGTCCTCTTCATCAACCACTCCTCGTGATGCACTATTGCGTTTTTCCCTGAAAGCAGATTCTTCTTGCTGGAGTCTAGCTCCGTGCTTCGAGATCAAGTCCTGCAGATAATCCTCTGCCATTTTTTCGTCCCAGGACTCATCATTATGTGGTAGCTGTATTGCAGCGTCTGACACAATAATGTTGCCATTCATGGTGGCAAAAGCCCTGGAACAACTCAATGAGATGAAAATCATAATTTTCAGGAAACGCATTGAAATGTGTTACACTTCTTGGTGGATTAATCTGTAGTAAAGACACTAGTATTCGGTGCCCAAAAAAGGCTATTAATTCTGCTTAATTTTCTCTTCCAACAGTCTTCTTGAATCTCTTCCAAAGACTTCCTTCACCTGTGTTTCCCATTGTGTCGTTCCGCTCATTAAATCTCATCGCACTCTGACGCGAAGTCCACTTAAAGCTGGCAAAGGTCACCAATACTGGAGGGTCGATGGCACATAAAAAGGATAAAAGATGGCTGAAAAAGCGATAGAATATATCAATGAGAAGCTATTCACTGAAGAAAAGCCTGTAGTTTTCACCGATCTGATTTTCCGCTTCAAAATTGGGCCATCGAAGGCCAAGGCGTTGATGTACGCATACTACAAGCGAAACTCAACCACGAAGTTCAATTGCATTATCATCTGCGTATCCAAGAACGGCAAGATCAGTGTGGTACATGACGCGAATAGCATAGAGAACCAGGAATCTCTAGTTGACTGTTTCATCTACGCTTTCAACCCCATGGAAGTGTTCACGCCGGTAAGCATAGCCAGAGACCAGCACGACTGTCTTTCGATACAAAACCCCTACGAGCTCCAAGTTGCCACCAGGAGGTCAAAGACCGTCGAGGCAGCACCCACCAAGAAACAAACCCCGGTACCCGTTGCCAGGTCCAAGACTGTTCCAGCGAGCCGAGAACCTGCAAAGAAACAGCGCACCAAGCCCAAAGATTCAGGCCTGAAATCCACAGCTCTACTGGCCAAGATGCGAGGAGAACGGGAGGACAAAGAAAGAAAGCGCCAGGAGGAGCTGAAGAAGAGAAGACAGGAACAACTGCAACAAGAGACAAAAAACGACAAAAAGAGAGTCGCACAGATGCAAGAGCTGAACAGCATGTTCGATGACGAAGACGAAGAGGAATCCCAAAAAGCAGCCCACCTCCCACCTCCCGAAGACCAGCAACCCAAGATGCCCGAGACTCCTAGATCGACCTCTGTCAACCGCGAAGAGATAGAAAACCTCCTGGACACCACAGCAGAGGACTCGCTCATGAATAATGACAAACAGCCCACCCCAGAAACAAAGCCGGAAGCAGACTCCTCCTACGTCGACGAAGACGGCTACATCGTGACCAACCGCGCGGCCACATCTACACCACCTCCGGCGCCCAAAACGTCCCGCAAAAGAACACAGCCGGCGGCCAGGACACAAGTCCCGGCCAAGAAGAGGGCCCCCAACGCCAGGAAGACCCAGGGCACTCTGGAGAGCTTCTTCAAGAAGAAATAGCCATATAGTGTATACTACTGGAGGAACGCACGTGACTGTAATTTACCCGCACTTTAGTTTTTTTCCAAGCAGTTTGGCTGCAAGGCCTCCTCCAAGGGATATTAAGCTGTAAGAAGTAGCGTCGTTATGAAGAGTTGATCTATACTCAAAAAAGAGGCAGATAAAGAATCCAGTGGCTAGCTATCGAGTCGTCAGATATATCTTTAAGATCTCTACTTTTGTTGTACTATTAAAATGAGTGAATTGTGTCCAGTCTACGCTCCATTCTTTGGTGCAATCGGTTGTGCTTCAGCCATCATTTTCACCTCATTCGGTGCTGCTTATGGTACTGCTAAGTCTGGTGTTGGTATCTGTGCCACGTGTGTTTTGAGACCGGACTTGTTGTTCAAGAATATCGTTCCAGTGATTATGGCTGGTATTATCGCGATTTATGGTTTAGTGGTTTCTGTTCTGGTCTGTTATTCTTTGCAACAACAACAAGCTCTGTACACCGGTTTCATTCAGTTGGGTGCCGGTCTTTCGGTCGGTTTGAGTGGGTTGGCTGCTGGTTTTGCAATCGGTATCGTGGGTGATGCGGGTGTCAGAGGTAACTCTCAGCAACCAAGACTTTTCGTCGGGATGATTTTGATCTTGATTTTCGCTGAAGTTTTGGGTCTGTACGGTTTGATTGTGGCCCTATTGTTGAACTCTAGAGCCACCCAAGATGTTGTGTGCAGCTACTAATTGCACCAGCAACTTTATTCATAAACTTGTACCGAAAACTCATATATAAACATCATAAAAGAGAAGAGGTCTAATCATCATCTCTACTTGATTCTGTATTGCATGTTGTGATATCTTAAATAGTACTATGATGAAATGTGCATTACTCGAAATTAAAAGTACTCTTTACATAGCTTGAAGTTCAGCTGTTTTCTCACCAGTTTATGCAATACTTCCAGTGTTTCTGGCAGTGAGCCCATGTCTCCCTCGCGAAGCGACATATAAATGTTTTGAGATTTGAGGTCGTTACTATTCCACTTGTGCTCCATGGCTTCCATCAGACTTAGCACCGATTGCTCAGACATTCTTTTTGCTGGATCTTTCAGGAAGATCGGATAGAGGAATTTAGCTACCAGAAGAACCATGTAGCATCTTGGGAGGTAAGGGAAATTTATCAGGGCCAGTAGAAGCTGAAGGGCCTGCGGCCAGTCTTCTTGAGACTGGGCTTCGTAGAATTGACACAAGACAGCATAGGGAGCCAACGTTTGCTTCATCGAGCTGGTCACTAAAGAATCCATGATTTCTTTTGGAATCACTTGCTCGTTATCTTCTTGCACAATTGCATTGAGGACAACGTCGTCCAGTGGACGTCCTTGTAAAACAGATGCCTCGAACATCATCCATGAGTACCGCTTGACCCATCCAAATTTCCCAGCCTTGCTGAAGTTAGCCATTGCTTCAATAGTGTTACTCTCGTAGAGTAACTTGTTGCCTAGCATGATGTAGATTGTCTTTGTTACCTGCGGAAGCCGCCATTTAGCGCAAACACTTAACATCCATTCGATATCGTCATTCGTCTGGAAGGGGTAGTGAGGTAATAGCTCCGCTATTGCGATCCTCTTCGCACTAGGGTTACCAATTGGAGACAGCGATATAAGTCCTATCGCTATTGACCATAGATTCTTATCACCATATGAGCATAGTTCGAATGCAAAATTATTCAACATATAGGATGCCATGCCGTTCCTGTAGGAAAACATATCATCTGCATGGTCATATAGTATTTTTTCCCCTTCCACCTCTTCAAAGTAGTTCTCGATCAAACCTTTGGCCTCGCATATTGCGGCAGAGAAAGCGGCCGCACAAGAGTCTAAGGATTCCAAGACCGGAAGAATCGAGTATATTTTCCCTTTTATAATGTCGACGCAGGCTTGTTCCCAAGTATTCGTCACATCCACGGCATTCTGTTTTAGGGATAACTGCAGATATTCTTCACAAAGCTCTACAGATGGAATGTAGAAAAGGAAGAAACCAGAGAAGGATTCATACCAAGTTCTTGAGTAGAAGAGAATCTTAGATTGGTGGCCACCGACTAAAAGAAGCGTATCCTCTATCGAATCACGTAGATCTGCCGACAATGTTGTATCTGAATCGCCGAACGTCTGGGCAAGCTCTAATGCCAGCGTTTTCCATTCTCTGAAAGAGCTTGATGAGTCTAACGGGTATTGCTCCAAAAGGGCAACCAGATCACGGACTGCATCCGCGGATGTCGAACACTGCCTCTCCAGATATGGCAGCAACTCAGCTCTTTCAATGCATGCGCGTGCCTGATGGAATAA
This sequence comes from Torulaspora franciscae, assembly GCA_003705175.3. Lineage (NCBI taxonomy): Eukaryota > Fungi > Ascomycota > Saccharomycetes > Saccharomycetales > Saccharomycetaceae > Torulaspora > Torulaspora franciscae. The sequence goes on from PPHX03000006.1 coordinate 132,485, forward strand.
TCCCCTTAACAGTAGCTTATTCAACAACTTCCAAAACGGTGGAGTTTGAAAGCATTTTCTACCGTTCGAATTGCTAGCAAAAACCTGCTCGATCATCTCATCATCTGGTTCGCCGTCGGACCGATTTATCCAGGCCATGAGGTTTTTGATGAAAGGACCTCTCGACTCCTCAGCTGGAGTATCTAACGTGAAATGGATAGTCTTGAGGCAGTTTAGAATTGTCAAACACTCTTCCAGCTCAAAAAAACGAGCGAAGGAATCTGGCCGATTCCGTATCGACTCGATATAGAGTTCTAGTTCGACCGTTATGGCCTCCATAGCTATGTTTACCGCGGCAACATGTTCCCTCGATTCTGATGCGTTGACAATCCCAATAGTGGGGATCGAGTACAGCCTGTCCTCCCCCAGTTCGCGGTATATCTCAAAGAGCTTTGACGCGTAGTTCACATACTCGCTACTGGTATCAACACGAGGAAGCCTGAATGGATACAAAGAATACTGGTTGAGCTCCGTTAAATAAGCCAAGCTCTGGCACGATAATGGGCTCAGTTTAAACTTCAGTTTGCCGTTCCCACCAGCAGGCAGCGGTTCCGCTCCTTTGCACAACGAGAACATGGAGACCCCACTGACCAAATCTCGACCTATTTCCTCGTCTTCAACATGCGCATTTCTAAAACCTCCACTTTCGTTATAATTCACATTACGATCATCTACGAATTCCATTGAATTGACATCGATGAGCAGGTTTTGGTCATCAACATATGCATCGACAGTCATTTTAGCTTACAGTCAACCAAATTCGGGCCGGAAAAAAAGGACGTTTGTCCACCAAAGAGCTACCTACTCGTATCCAGACCTATAGGGACTCCCAAAGTTGACCTAGTCGTTCCTGATCCTCATCGATTTGACACTCTTAGTTGAAATTTCAGCCAACTTTGACTATGTTGATATAAAATTCACGTGCGCAATTCTTGGTGGAAAATTTGTCAAATTCATCTCATCGCCTCTCATCGAAGTGTTGATCATGGAGCTGTTCCACGGTATAGGATTAATTTGGCCATTTGGGGGCTATTTACTGTGAGTTTTCTGGTATTTGATGGATTTGCCACAATCTACGGAAGCATTGACCAAATTGCTTCGTTCAAAACAGATCTCCACAGGCCAGATTTATGACATAGTATCTCAGTTCGATGGGCTCAATCTCTACTTTCCTAACAAAGAAATCTTTGTTCTGGAGCTGCTGATTGATAGGTGGAATGACCAGAAACAGATCCAGTTTAAAACGGATTACAAAATATGGGAGTTGTTCAACAGAATGTGGGTAGCAGTGGGCGATGAGCTTACGTTGAAAAAACTGTCCAAGAGACTGAGATTTGTTCCACATTTAATAAAGACGTTGGAGCTTGTGGACTCTAATGTGCTTGAATTTTTAAGAACGTTGAAGCAAACTTGCGGGTTGATCAACTCGATAGTAACCGTGAATGTGTCGATCGAGAATGCGACCTCAATTCTTGGGAAGGTTTTAACTTTGATCTCTCAGCTTGACGTCGATTGCAGCTTTAGAACGGAATTATTCGAAGAGATCGAAACACTAGCAGATCTGCGGAACATACCGGAAACATCCACAAAAGTGTCAAGCAGCTATTGTGACGGAGCGCTTCTACCATCCCTCAAGTATATCACCAAATTCAGCATTGATGCGTACGACGTCACCATAGAACGGTTGACTAAACTGCTGCAGCTTTTTGTGTTTGCGCCCTCTGTTGACACGGTCAAACTTTTGGACAGGTTTGTCAGTACCTGTGGTAAAGAACTAAATGCAAATGAAACTTCGACCCTTTTTCAAAATTCGATCGAGTTTTTGTCGAAGGAGAACTTCCTGGAGTTAGAAAAGGTGTTCACCATTGTAGTTACGGTTCATCCCGATCTCTCATCAAAACTACTGAAAGAGCTTTCTCTCTCAAAGAAAACGATGTCCCAAGAATTTTTGGAAGGCCTTTTTGATAACGCACTCATTGCATTTTCGCAGCAGGCAGACCAGTCCAACATATGGCAACTGATTTTTTATATCATTGAGCTCGACATAGAGGTCGGAATTAAAAACACTGATAGAGTACTAGACTTGATAAAGTCGCAGATAGGGCAAGATTCTGAGTGGTGCTTCAAATTATGGACTCAATTGATCTTGTGTCACACTGCTGCTAGGGAGTTGCCCCAGTTTTTAGTGAAGCTGGAGCTACACTTCAGAAGAGATAGTGAGTCTGCACACCCTCTGCTAACAGACCGGAAGTTTACTGATGCAGTATCGAATAGTGTTACTTCTTTCTCAATATCTCAGTACAAGGACGTAGTTTCAAGACTGCTAGACGCTCTAGAGAAGGACAGTGAAGATCTAACTAGTGCACTACTGCTAAAGATTTTGCTACGAGACTTGAGAGTACTGCCCATAACATCTTTGAAGGATCTCAAAGAACCGCTGAAGAGGGTGTTTAAGCTCAAGGCTGCGGACGAGTCTCAATTATGGCAGATAAGATACTTGGTCATGGAGGTTTTCGAGGATATACTCCCAAATGAGATACTGGAGTCTTCCGGCGATCACGTCCAGACATCCATTTTGAACGACGATAGCCCCATTGAACTACTATTTTATTTTCTCAAGCTCAGAGAGTACAGAGCGTATGATATTACACCTGTTTTTGATGTTCTCATGATGCAGCTTGACCAGTCAGCTAAAGAACAACAGTCGCGGATTTTATTCGAGGTTTTTAATAACTGGGGTACCATGATCAATTCATTTTTACCCAACGATACAATTCGACACCTCGCCGATTTACTCTGCGCGGATTCGAATATTGACATTCTCTCAGACCTCTTTGACGAAGATGACACTTTCGAAGAAAGCAATATCATTCGACTCATCATTTCTAAACTTTTCGACAAGTATCAGGATAAAAAGGTGGCGGAACTGATACTGAGAGTTCCGATACAATGCATCAGTAAGGCAGCCAGAATTGAATTAATCAATCGTATCAGCAGCAGCGAATTGTTTGAAGAGAATGACCTACCGTTGATGATTCACCTGCTGGAGAATCCAACTTTCAAATCCAAAGTTGAAAGTAGCTGGGAAGATCTGGAAAATTTCATGGTTCGTGATGCCAAGCAGCTAAATTACGAACAACCAGTTTTCGAAAAGATTTGGAGTAATCATTTATCTCAGACAAAGGAAGCCATCAGTCAGGTGTTTTTGCGAGACGGAATCGCTAGTTTAAAAGCTAGCCTTGAAGGTCGGAACCCTGACATGGCTCACCTGAAGATGGTCTTTTTGGTTTTGAAGGTAGGCGATCAAACTGAAATCGAAGAGTTGAAAGAGATGTATTACCAGAGGGTTCTGGAGATAGTTACAGATGAGAATTTTGGCCGAAAGGACGCTCAAACTTCTTCGTGGCTACTGCGCACATTGTTTTATGTTATTGAGCATGATAGAACGGAAATGGAAACCTCTCGTTTTATTCCAGCTCTATCAGGTCTCATGAAGGATGTGGGACGTTCAGTAAGAGAGGCTGATAAAGATTTACTGGCAAGCATATTTCTGCTCTATTCAGCCTTTTACAGAGATAGGACCGAGTACCTTTTTGCACACTACATGGTATTACGAGAAGCTGGGGTTGCCTCTGACTTGCTTAAGGCTGGAATCGATCTGGCTGTACGAAAGTCACTTGAGCGTGACGTTAAGTCCTTCAACTCTGCATTGCATTTTACCATAGAATCATTTGAGTCCTGCACGGCTTGCTATGCCGATAGTCTGCTAGAGCTATACCAAATCCAAGTTGACTATTTGACTAAGGAAAACGCCGACGGTTGTCATCTCTTCGTGAGATCATTGTCCTCTTTGTACACCAACTTCTCCGAATTCGAACGTTCAAGGGTCAACATACTTCGCACTTTGGAATCCGTAAATGGTTTCCTCGTCTCAAAGTCGTGGCTTTTCTCACAGTATTGTATAGAGATGCTCTTTCCAATGTGTCTCAAACTGTGTTTGAGTTACATTAAGCGTTCTGAGAATGCTGATGACATTTTTACGGCAACGACAAAGTTAATCTCAACCGTTCTATTCAATCACCGAGTTAAGCTATCCAATCGACATCATTTAGTCATTGCCTTCATTTGCGAATACTTAGAGCTACTATCCAATTATAAAACCACAGGCCTTTCGAGCACCTCGTCTAGATCGCTTTCCAGACTCATCATCAACTTCTGTGAGCCTATTAGTGGATCAGTGAAACAGGCTAATGGAAAGGATATGCTAAGTTCTAAAGTGAGTATTTTGAAGGCCTCTTTGCGGAAACATGTGCCAGTCCTCTTGATCAAGTATGTGCATTTATCGATCAATTCTCCGTTCGAGCAAAAATCCAGGGCTGAACTTGCAACTGCCATGTATTCTGTATTCGACCTATTGTCTCCGAATGAACTTGGCCTGGTCAACGCAGCTTTGGACAACAGTGGAAGACATTATCTCAAGGGTTTGTATGCAGATTACAGAAAAACAGGAAAGTGGCATGCAGAATAGGGCTTTATCGTAAATTTCTCTATCTTAGTGTATTATGTACATACATATTAATACAATTGTACTATTCAGAGGACCTAGAACTGAATTTTCTGATTATGGGGTCCACCAGGGACCAGAGCTTGCGTTCGAAAAATTCGTTAAAGGTATACTGAGGACCGTGGATCTCTCTGTGTTTTGTCCTTTCAAACTTGATGATATCCTTCCTGGTCACAAGTCCCTTCAAACAACCACTTTCTTCAATCATTATAGCTTTGCAACCCAGCTGCCTAAACATACGATATAATTCGGAGGTTGGCGCATCAGGCTTAGCTGTGATCGGATGGGCATTAACGATATCTTTGAAACTCAAGAAGCTGTGATCAGAATTTTCGGAACTTTGGGTCTGAGCCGCCTCCGTGAAGCTGACCAAGGTCAGGTTAGAATCGAAAGAGCTTGTCTCTGATATCCTAAGTTTAGAAATTAAGTGCCGTTTCAGAACGTATCCCACGCACCTTTTCTCTGGCTCACATCTGTCCTGATCTTTCACGATTGGAAAACCATTCACGGACCTTAGAGAAGAATCGTAGATCAGTGCCTCTAATTCAGAAAGGTAAATTTTCTCATTAATAGTGATTAAGTCTTCCGCCAGTATTTCAGCTGCAGAGTGCTCTTTCATAAATGGTTCGTGGTTAGGGCCTTCCATGAGCGGAAATCCGTTTACCATCACCATTTTATCAGCAATACCTGTATCAGACCCAGTGGACGAAAGCACAATTCTAGTAGTTGCCACTACAATCATCAATGGAAGAATATATATAAAGGCACCCGTCAATTCGAACATTATGACAACAACGGTCAGCGTAAGGTTGGTAATACCGCATAACGTAGCTGCAGCACCCAAAAACGCATAGGCGCCAGGTGTGATAATGCCTGCGCCGCTTACGAACCTTTCAACGAGCAAACTGAAAGCTCTTCCAAATGTAGCACCGACAGCCATGGATGGAACAAAAATTCCAGCTGGCACCTTAGCACCATATGAAATCACAACAAGTAGTGCTCTAACGATAGTTGCTATCAAGAGGGAAGATAGAACCCTCAAAAAGCTTACTACATGTGTGTTTTCATCAAGCTGACAAAGCCTGTGTGTGAAAGCAGAGCTGTTGTCATTACTCTGGCACTCATGGAATAATATTCCCATGCTTTCAGTCATATCAAGCTTCAAAAACTCGTTGAAGTAGGAGATCAAACTGGTGATACCGGCCAGAACAAAAATTTCTTGGGTCGGCCATTTTGAAAGATAGGTCTTGCGAAAATGAACGTAATTAATATTCCATTTGCTGACGTATTTTCCGTACAGACCACCAAAAATCCCTAAAAGAATGAAGGCGGGAATCTCCTGTACCTTCCAATCTCTGTCGTAGGTGACATTGAAAAGAATGATTTTGCCACTTCTGAAGGGATCAATGTACTCTAAAGTAGCTACGGCGGCGAGCGCAACGTAAAATGACTTCCATAGGGTCGATGCACTGAACTCTGAAGCGGTTGCAATTTCCTCCAAACCAAATAGCACACCTCCTATAGGTGAGCCGAAGGCAACAGCTACACCTGCCCCACTTGCAGCTGTCATGTACTCTGTCAGTTTTGAAAATGTCAATACGTCACGTAATAGCCAGCTCGAGATGATGTACCCGCAACAGGCGGCATAATGGACTGAAGGTCCCTCCTTACCAATGCTCAGTCCGGATGAGATTGCCAATGGTAATGCGATACTTTTCACAAAGAGAGTTACAAGGCTCAAGAAGTCTTCCTTATACTTGAACCCCGATACCCAAACTTTGATTTCAGAGATACCAGACCCAGTGGCCATAGGAGCCACAAACTGGACCAAAAGAGTGCTTACGAGTGCAAAAAGCACCGACAGAAAGACGAAAACGAGGAAGGGAAAAGGCCCAAGAGACCATTTCACCCATAAACCGTTATTGATGCATTCCATTTCCTCTCGCTTAGTCAAAAGTGGGCTTCTGCTACTAAGCTGAGACCCTCTCACACTACAGCAAAACGACTTGTTCAGAAACCAGTTTCTCGCACAATGACCACTTTTCCAATTAACCAGAGTCTCCGTAAATATCTGTAAAAACCCCGCAATGCATCCAATAACGACTGCGATCAGCGTCAGCGTCACAACAGCACGGCACCTGCCCCATATCAACTCCTTAAACCTCTGATATCTGAGGTTCACATTGTATCCTTCATTGGTCTGCCCGTCAATAGGTCTATTTTCCTCCGCGATCCAGTCAATCGTCGTGAACTCATCGAAGTTGTGGGTTTCAGGAATCTTCTCAAACCGATCTATACCATAATCATCCTTCCTTACCGGACTGTAATGACCAGACATCGCCGACTCGATTACCTTTCTCCGAGGCCCTTTTTCTGCGTCCAAATGTCCAAAGAATCTCCTTTTTTTTGTAAACCAGCACTCAAACAGCTAATTAACCCAAACAGTCCCTAAATACTCCCAATTGAATCCTCCCAAAGCCAGCTCCAGCTCTTGAACCCCTTCAATTCATCAGATCTTGTAGTCCTTTATAACCATTATTATTACCCTTTCAACCCGTCGGCGGCGATATGGAAATAGTGAAAAATTTGTCAATCTCATCGCATCTCATCGACCTACAAGAACCATAGTTAATAGTAACTTCTTTGTAAGAGTAGGTGGTCATTTAGTCTTTTAAAGCACCATTCAAGCGAGCTATCAACTAACAGTGCAAGGAACTTGAAAATATGTCTGCCCCAAACCCTAAAGCTTTCCCATTGGCCGATGAGGCTTTGACACAGCAAATCTTGGACGTTGTCCAACAGGCTTCCAGCTTGAGACAGTTGAAGAAAGGTGCTAACGAAGCTACCAAGACTTTGAACCGTGGTATCTCCGAATTTATCATCATGGCTGCTGACTGTGAGCCTATTGAGATTTTATTGCATTTGCCATTGCTGTGTGAGGATAAGAACGTTCCTTACGTCTTTGTGCCATCTAGAGTGGCTTTGGGCAGAGCTTGTGGTGTTTCTAGACCCGTTATTGCCGCTTCTATTACCACCAACGACGCTTCTTCCATCAAGAACCAAATCTACGCTGTCAAGGACAAGATTGAAACTTTGTTGATTTAGAGTTAGATAAAGCTGTGTATTTTATGTTAAGCTAGTCGTTCCAAACTGGTGATACGACCTTGTACCAGATTATCCGGTTTTTCTTGCGGTTCTACTATCGTGTGCACGGTTCCGTTGGAACACAGAATCATGAAGAGCGGTAGTGCCCCACGCAGTCTAGAACAAGCGGTTTGCACGGAGGCGAACTTACCGTGTGTTGCTACTATGGTCACTACCGGATCTTCTACATGAAAGCGGCATATCGGCCTGAGCTTTGTGCTCTCGCTGGACTGGTACGATATCGTCAGACGGTGGGACGACTCAAGGACCATGACATACAGCCTTTGCTTGTTCTTCTCCCACGGCTTTGCAAATCTCTGAAGAATCTCACTACTTTGATGGCCGGAAACACGATTTACTGCATTCATATCTCTACCAAGCGGCAGTCCGTCCAAACGCCTGACTGCCACTTTTTTAATCATATCCGCATAACCATTCATGGTGTCTTCCATGTTGAATTCCTGCTTCCCCGTCTTATGTATCTCATCCAACAGACCAAAAGGAGATACGGCTTTGGCAGAACCTAAGCCATCTATCACCGAAACGTTCAATGTTTCATCTGCGAAAAAGGTTGTGCGTTCAAGGTTAACTGATTCTTCGGAATAATTTTCCATGATGCTGTATATCTTCACGCCGGTCCCCACAAAGTACACTTCAGAGCGCTTTTTAGCCACGGCCATTGAGGAGATTCTCGATTCCAATATTTCGTACTGGATTGGCACTATTTTGGCCCTGTCTATACGAAGTACTTGGAAAAAGGCCCTACTCCCAGTGTTGCAGCACAGCAAAAAGAACTTTCCAATAAAGATGTCAGAAGATTGAGAGTTTGAGAGAGGTTCAATGAAAGCATTGCTAATTTCATGATCGGACTCATAATCGTCCACAACTAGCATTGAATCGTAGTCAAAAAGCTTCACCTGTAGCATTTTTTGGCCAGAGGTTCTCATAACAACAACAGCATATTTCATTCTCGGGAATAAAGCTAGACATAATGGCAAACTACCGGGAAATTGGTGAGAGTCTAGCTCTGATTTGGGGCCTACTAATCTCGATGAGAATTGAAACTCGTTCAAAGTAGAGGGATATTCTATTGCGTAAAATACGCCGTCTACATTCCGATTCCTTCTGAAGAAAATATTCGGGCGAATTCCAGTATGCAATTTCCCATATTCTAGGGTCATCGTATTGATCATGATGGACTCGTGCTCATTGTAGAGGAAAACGAAAGGTAGGTCTCTACCGACATCGAAGATTTTGAAGGGTAAATTTGATACCCCTCTTACTTCCAAAAGAAGCTCTGCTGATGATGATCGATACACTTTTGCCCGAGAATCACTGCTTGCCACGATTACACGACGCCCAGCTTGATTATCTTTAACCATTAAATCAGTAACGAAGAAATCAAATCCCAAATTGTACTTCTGAATGTGGTACTCGTTCCGATATAAGCTCACCGAGCCGTATTGGTGATAGCAGGCGATACTGTAGGAGTCCTCACCTTCATGATAGGCTACTGCGGCTTGAGCTAAATCTATCGTGTTCTTTTTTAGGTTAACTTGGAGAAGGATCTGAACGTCTTCTTGATCCTCAAACCTGATTAACCTCAGTATGCCTCCCTTCGAGATGGCCGAATAGTAACGACAATTGCCCGTATTTAAATTGCTCAAGTGCCTCAACAAAGACAATCCACCTTCCCTCTTGGTCATTTCGGTTATTTTTTTCAACAACACATCTGTGTTCCAACTCTTTAGTCTTTCACCTGTGTGAAGTCGGTAGATAGATTCGCCACACCGAAAAACGATGCCACCTTCAGTATCCCATAGCTCTTCAACTGGAGAACAGTGCAGCTTTCTTTTAGAAACCAAATGAAGCAAGTCATCAGGATATTGAAGAAATCGCTTTTCAATAAACCCATGCTCTTGTGTCAATGCCCCGCATAACAAAACCGAGTCGAGATCTGAACCACCATTTGGTATACACCTCCCATCGAACAACCATTTGGAGTTGGAGGTTAGAAGCCTGGTTAGGGCACCACTTTCTTGGCTCAACACAGATACACCTTTCGGTCTTGATACCATGAGGTAATGTTTGTCGTAAACCTCCGTGACAAATTGAAGTTCATTAGGACCAAACGCAGGGAACTTCCTTTGTTTGAGTCTTCGCCACTTTACTTTTGCCGGTAAATGGGCTTTATTCACATCTGGAAGCAGCGCTTCCAAAATTATCCCTACGTCACAGAAGACCTTCAGAGTGATTCTATTTCCCCTACGCCTGATAGTTAAACTTGCCAAATGCTGCAGCTCACAAGCATTTACATTCTCCATACAAATTGGAGGATTGTCGCCTTTAAAGCTCCAGGTTGCCTCCGGAGTAACGCAAATGATCCACTTATCAGTCACCTTTTTGATTCTGTACCTAGTACGAGATCGCAAAGAATACCTACTGGAGAGAGTGTAATGGTTAGATTGGCAATTTGCTAATTCAGCAAATAAAACTCCAGTGGATGTATGGCGATATAAGCAAAACAGATTTCTACCCTCATCCATGATTTCGAAGCATAGTATTTTGCCCAAACTTGTTTTATATACCTCTTTAGAACCCAGTATGTCAGAGCTAGAAGACTCGTCGAAAGTAAGTAACTTGATTGACTGCTCATCCGATGAATAATAGATTCCCCCGGTTACAAGGACAAAAGGGCTTGAATAATGGATCGCTCGAAATTCGATAGGCAGCTTAAATGAGTTAATCATTTTTAAGGAATCATTCTCCAGACTGTATATTAGAAGGGTTAAGTCGCTTGTTAACACAATGTGGGCTGGACAAGAAGCGCCAGAGTAATCTTTCAGGTACCAGTACATTTGGTAGAAGCATTGTGAAGGCTCTGAGGGATGCTTTTGTACCATTTCCTTGCCACTAAACACGTAAAGCGCCTCTCTCATGCAGACCGCATAGCAATCATCCCCAAGTAATGGGCTGCATCCCACAAACACCGATGAATTCTCCGAACCATCGGAATATATCAGTGGACATATAGGCCGAAGATAGTCGTTTGACTGCTCTCCGGTCTTGACTAATTCATCAAGAGACCTGAGGGCTTCCATGGAATCGATCCATCTGTTTAAACCGGTGTTATTAGTGTATCTTAATAAACTCAGGTCACCTAGAATATCAAAAGGCGAGTTTAATGAAAAAGTGGTTAAAATGGTTTCCTGAGGAAGTACCACTTACACCGTTAACAAAAACTAGCTCATCGAAAAAGCCACTGTCGAAGGCTACTTTTCTCAACCGCCTGCAGCAATACGTTTTAGATTCTGTATCTTCCACGCGCAAGCAAGTGCGAACTTTATGAGACTTGACGAGCCTGATTCATATCCATCGCCAAAAGCTTTCTCATGGTTTGCTACTCTATCATATGGTAAATGTCTTCTATAAAAGTGAAAGGTAGGTCTCTCGACTGCTGACGCTCTCAGCATCATCATCAACTTGAGTCTGCGTCCTCTTCTGCGACTTCTTGTTCTGAAATGCTGTTTAACAGGTCGCCCTCTTTGAGTAAGAAGACATTGCCTCGAGCTGTTGTGACACTAAACAGCTCGTCTTTCCCAAGTGACGTCTCTCCAACCACCAAGACGTTGTTAGACTGTTTCGCCTCTTGCCTTCTTCGCGCAAGACTGACGATGCTAGTAATTGAACTTTCAAGCTTAAGACACAGTTTCCGGTCACTGTCGAAATCCATTCCTTCCTCGATACAGTGTATCTCAATGCTGCGATCTGAGTAAGCAATTGCGAACCATAGGATGGTGCTTTTCTGTGCGTAGGCGCAGTCGACCAGGAAGCGATTCTGGCCAGCAGTAGAACCAATGAATGAAAAATCTCTTTCCGAGCCTGGTATGAAACGCAAGGAGTATTTTCCTGGCTTACCTGATGAAAGACCCAGATTGGTCGTGTCAGTTTTAATCTCATATTCTTGTAAACCTCGGAGTAGGTTTGAAATTAGAATTCTGTGATTTCCATTGGAATTGCTAAATCTCACAACCTGATCTGAGGTAACCGAAATTCTGGGCAAACCGCCGAGAATCTTAGTTGGGTAGCCGCCTAGGGCTAGTGGATTGGACAATGGTCGAATTCTAAAAGCGTTTTCGTGTACGAGGTATGAAATGCCAAAAATTTGTAAGATTTCGCCGGCTATCACGAAGCTGTTGTCAAAGTAGTTGCTCAATGAGGTAATGGAGGACATAGTATTCATGGCGAGGTGTAAATCAATACTGCAGTGGCTCTCATCTATAGAAAAAAGGAGCAAGTTCGCCAAAGAGTCGTCATCAGCTGTTTCATAATTAAGCGAAACAACAAAACACCTGTCTAGCGTCAGCCTTTCTGCAAATGAAGGTAATTTTTGCGGCGTAGTTCCAATTGAAGGCAGTATTTTGTAAGGCACTGCCGCAATATCAGACACTGTGGCCTGGGGGTAATTTTTCGATAAGTCGTAAGAGCGCAATTGCTTCCCCGATTGAATATCGTAAAGAACTAAGTGGGCAGAGTAAATGTAACGCGCTTGCGAATGACTGTAGGAAGATGATAAGGTGCTTGCTACAATCAGTCTGTTGGACGACGAAAACGAAGCAAATTTAGTGAAGCACTGTGGGCTGGTCACTCTTTGGTGCGATTTTTTTAGTGTTCGTAGGTCTTTGGGCATGCTTAGACGAGACAGTCGACCTCCTTCGCTTAGAACGTAAATTCCAGAGGTATTCGAAGCCCGCATCACGGTAATACGAAAGTCCGTGAATACCTTGGCCGCATTCAATTCTCTGTTGGGGTCAATTTCCAGTACTAATAGATCATCGTTGGTATACGCAAAGATAAAAGGACTCTCTGGGACACCGCACAAGTAAACACGTTTTGAACCCACTCTCAATGATCCGACAGTGCATAGTGAACGCAAATCAAAAACTATTATCATCCCGCCGCCTGTCCCTAATACTAAGTACCGCACATTCTTCGTGAAGACGATGCAAATGCTTGAGATCTCGGCGTCTAAGTCGAGCGTACAATCGGTAACGATACGGCCATCTCTGAAAACGATTAGGTTGTCACTTAGGCCAACAACGGTCAACAATGAGCTATCCAGTAGCTTCATGCAGGCTAGAGCGACTGGCCCAGTACGATTCCTCTCCTCAACTGGCACTTGAGCAGAAACAGCGATATCGCTCCATTCTATTTTTGCATCATTGGACAGAAGTGCATAGCCACCATTTTTATCGTTCAGTATATCAGTTACAGCCCAAATACAGGAGTCCTTCCTCAGCAGCTGACCCGTCGAAGTAACATGAAGAATTTCTCGGTCTGTCTCGATGGCCGCACCATCCCGAATCATGATACCGCCCTTCTTTTCCAGCCAAAGACCATTTTTGGTCGGCCAAAAATTGATAATATCTTCTTCAGATGAGAGAAGAATCTCACTTCCAAAGAAGTCCTCGTAGGCTTCATAATTGACCACCAATTTTCCTATATTCCCTCCTAAAGCATAACAGCTGATTAAACTAGGAAGGTCATGGCCGACTTGGGCGGAGTACAGCGCTGATAGCTGCGGGAAATTAAGAGACTGCACCCTTGCTAAAGAGGACGTGTCAATCAATTCCAGTCCAGTGGAACGAATCCAAAAAGCAGTAGTAAGGTGGTTCAGAATGGCCGTCTTTTCAACTAGGCTGTAATTGTCCATCCCGGCCACAGTCGAACACGTACTGGTCAGTCTCCGCCAGTTTATTGAATATATTCCGGGGTCCTCGCTGTCTATTTCCATGCTCGCAGTAACTACTATAGGGTAGTTGGTAAACAGTTTGAACTCAAGGCTTCCTACCGTTTGGTCTAAGAGAATACCTGGTTGAAGTCTAATCAAGTCCCTTATGTCTTCTGGAACACCTGAAAGAGAAAGTTCACCGAAAACTAAGTACCTGCCCGTTTTAGAGTCTTCGACATATTGTTGTGGACCTTGAGGTAAAGTAAAGAAAAAAGTCTGCTTGAGACTGAACAAAAAGAACCCTGTATTCGGAACTGTTTTCAAGGACACTCCATCTAGATCGCCATCTGGCCGTGAAGAATCTTCCAAAATTTCTAAAGTAGTAAGCTCTATCAAAGAATCCCATGACTGTTTTTTCTTTCGCGAGACTTTTTGGGACTGCTGGATTACTTCAAACAACGTCTCTGAGTGGGGGCCACCATGCAGCACGGAGGCAATTGTCATGAAGTCTCTTTCATTTTTGAGATCAGAGTGCCAGGCTGCCTCGAAGAAGCATATTTGGCATGGGGCCTCATATATTTTTCTCGGATTCTCAGTATTCTTCATAAAGGTTAAGCGACTGTCTGTTCTTAGGAGAGCTACTGTATATATCGCATCCTCTTCAAGGTTTACAAAAATACGCTCGGTCCTCTCATCAACTCTAATAAACTTGGCTTGGTCTCCCTGTTCTATGCCTGTCTCTAAACAGTCGATCCTTTCTAGATTCCGATCCAGTAGTTCAAGCGTTCCCGTGCTCTTGAGTAATAATATATATTCCTGGTTGGATAGCGGCTCCCAATACACAGATGCCGCCACATTCACGCCTTTTGAGCGGTTGACTACCCCCATTTTATGAAAGTTCAAATTCGCAGTAAAAGTCCCCTGGCGCAAAACCTTTGGTTCCACTATTAGGAGATCATTTCGGTTGAGACGTAGTAAATCGACAACCCAATGTGTCTCACTAATCTCTTCTAGCAAATGCATTCTTCTGCCTCGAACCCACAGTTTAAAGCAGGTAAATGGTAACGAGCTCACTTGAAGACATCGTCAGTCGTTTCCCGTGATTCATTGACAGATTCCAGTACGTATGAATAGCAATCATTCAACTCGAACCAGTGGATGGTGATATGGATTTGTTCTCTGGGGTCCACTTCGCTGGAGTTACGATCACTATTTTTATGTCGCATCTTCTGCTTCGAAAGATAATATGTTAACTAAACATTGAATATATCTTGACAAACAAGATCACGTCTATGAGACAAAAATACATGGGGCCGTCAAGATTGGTCCCAAACGAAAATTATTCCGTATTCTGAGCAAACTTTTCGTCCAACCACTGCGACTAAAATTTGCCTCGATAAATCGAACTCTATGGTTTTAAAAGCCGACTTTGCCCAGCTATAGCTCTAGGATGAAATCTCATGTAAAAAAAGACCAGCCACGCACGCTGTAGCAGTACTTTGTACACTTATAAGCACCGTTTTTGGACAGTTTTCTAACGAAAACTTTAATTAGTACGAGATATTGAGTTTACTTAGATACTAACAGAAACAACTTGATTCAACGGGCTTCCTTGCAGCCAAAGCACTTTTAGATAGCAGTGATATTACTCATTAAGGTCCTGCAGTATTCGATACGTGGCAGGAGTACCAAGCAACCTGATCTTTCAAGGCACAATTATTTAATGTATTAGTTGTAGGACATGCTGTATTAATGATTTTCTTCTTAGTAATGCCTGCATTAATTGGTGGTTTTGGTAACCAAAAAAATAAATGAAAGTTATAATAATAATAAATAATAGATTCTCGCGGACAACCACGCTAATTCAATTATTTGATGCCAGCATGAAGCCTAGATTGGCCAGCCGGGTTGGCCTGCTTATAGAGCTGCGGATCGCATAACTCATCGTTTTTCATTTCACGTAGTTTCCACAACTTTTTTAGCTTACGATATGTTGGAACAAACCAGGATACATTTCGTAAACAATAAACTTAGAGCCTAAGACCTGTTATTTATCTCTCGCATTTCTCATTCGATGTATGGAGTTCATAAAGATAACATGATAGGCAAGTTCTTTCGGTGAAAGAGAAGCAATCACGAATTTCGAGGAAGCGGGAACTGAATGCTCTACTCTTTCGCCGAGTTTCAATATGGTACATAGACTTCACAATTTAACCTACATACGTTATTCGAGAAATTGCCGCGCCAAGATCGCCAAGATCGCCAAGACGTGACTGCGGTGATCAGTACACCTAGCGACGGAAATGCATGGCTAGTAATGGCCCTATTTCAGGGAACGCGAAGCCGTTTTTCGTATTGTATTATTTGAAAAGCGTTGGATAGGCGGAGAGTTTCACACCCAGATGAAACACAATGTTGAACTTACTCTTTTATGCAACTTCCTTGGGTCTTGAAACTACATGGGACACGCACATGGAGGTTTATCTTGTTCCGCACTTAGCGTTCTCTATTGAGTGTGTTAAGATCTGGTAGTAGATCTGGTGGCTGTTGAGGTTGGTTTGCTACCTCGAAAGGCATAAAAGGAGGACTATTTCTTATGAGCTTGCTCAATCGCATTGGTTCAAGATCCTCATCCTATACTCAAACGAACAAGAATCAATAATGACCATCCCTACTCGAAATCAGGCTAAGAAAAACACCTCTAGGCCTTTTTGGAATGAGGATGCTGCTCACCATTCCAAACAATGGAGCCTCAATACGATGTCTCCATTGGCGGCTGGAAAACTTGGTCATAAGATCGACTCTGACTCGTGGTTTTCCATGGTCAAACATCCGCATGCCCCAATTACCAACCACCCATTGAAGTTGCCGCTTGGCAGTCCTGTTAAAGAAGAGATTGTCAGGGCTCGCAAAGTGAGGATCTATCCGACCAGTTCCCAGAAAGAGACGCTGAAGAAGTGGTTTGGGTGCCAGCGTTATATATACAATAGAGCGTTGAAGCTGCACCGAGACGGCATGGAAATGACCATAAAAGGTCTACGCCAAAGTTTGCTTAATAAAGATACTAATGTTATAGAACCGCAGGAGCAGTGGCTTAACGACTATCATTACGATCTGAAAGACGAAGCCCTTCGTGATTTGGTCAAAAACTACACTAGTAATATGGCCAAGTTCAAAAAGACGGGGAAGCTTTTTAAGTTGAAATTTAAGTCGAAGAAGGCACCAGTTCAAAGCCTTTCAGTGCTGAAAAAGTACTGGAACAAGGGAGGAACGACGCTTTGGAGCTCAGTATTCTCAACCTCGGATTTGCGTGCTGCAGAACCGCTTCCAGAGGAGTTGCCAGGAGACTCAAGGCTTCAAAGGACAAGGAGCAACAAGTATTACCTGGTTGTTCCTATGGCTGGCGAGGAAATAGCCAGGAAAAGCCCCACAGAAAAGTTTATTTTCATAGATCCTGGGGTGAGAACTTTCCTAACAGGTTACGATCCCAATCAGACTCTGGTTGGGGTTGGCAAGAACGCGGTTGTGCGCATCGAGAAGCTTAAGCGACGACGGCAATTGCAGTCAAAATTGGCCAAGGCTCAAGAAGCACAAGAAGAGGCAGAACCATCGGAAAGCCTTACACAGGCTGACGAAAGATTTCGCATATCGTTTAGGATATGCACAAGATATCGGCCCTCTTTCTCTGCAAGTCCTACGAGAATGTTTTTATCCCCAAATTGAATTATCACCACTGCGCCAAGCTGACCCGAAAATCAAGGTCCAGCATGGCGACTCTCGCTTGACGATAAAAGTAGAGCAGTTCTATGGTGCAAGTGTTGATGAGGTTTAGGAGGATTTCACGTCCAAGACTTGTTCTAGCTGTAAAAACTTGGAAGATGACTTGGGCCCTACTATATAGCTGTATAAAGTGCCACTCGGTTTTCAACACGGCAAAGAACATCATGCCCAAGTGTATCTGTGAGCATTTGATGGCAAGTGGCGGGTTTTCCATTTCCTCTGCGTTAGTTCGTTGTCAGTCACTCGTAGATTCACCCAGGCGGCGCTTACAGCACTTGGGCGGCAAAAAGTTTGGAGCGTTTACACAGATTAACAAACACATGAACAAAAAGGACTGTTTGATTAACCAAAATACACGTAATGGTGCTTGGTGAATCCAATTATGGACAAATAGGAAGCCTAGATTGAAGTCAGAGGCTCGCGCTTAGCGCTTCCACGTTTTTTCCCACTATCATAGCTTGGTTTTGCAGCAACTCAAACGTATGCTAAACACTCTGACAGAAAGAGGGTTCATTAAGGCTAAGACGATCAAACGAGGGGTATATTCACACGTTTTGCCGCCTTTCTAAAGCATATTCGGCCCATGGTGAATGACACGTGATTATCGCGTGTCATTCACGTGTACATTTGTCATGTGATCTGCAGCGATCTCAGCCAATCAGCGGTCGTTTTTTGGCCTTGATGCTGCCAACGCCTAGAAGCTGCCGGAGGGAATCGATGTGAAAATTTATCGGCCAGGTTTTACTGAGAGAATCTTCCATATGGAGCAGCTTACAGGCCAGGAACTCAGTATATTGAATTAAAGAAGTATAACGGACCGTAAGTTATCTACGGTTGGGGAAGACCAATTTTGAATCGCATCTAACACCAGACCGGGTTTTTGGAAGATTTAAAACTCCTTTGAGCTTCTGTTATCCACGAGTGAAAGCTTGAGATTGTTACAAAGTTTTCCATCGATATCTAATCACTAGATTGCACAAGCGTTTGATAAACCCATCATGTTTTCCCTAAGAAGCACTATGAGAACTTCTTTGAAGTCTATGTGTAAGGCCCAATCGAGATTGATATCATCCTCCAGTATTGCGGCCAAGTCCACCTACAGAACTCCAAACTTTGGTGAAGCTGTCCAAGATGACGTCAACCCAGACAAGAGCCGTTCTTTTGCCTACTTCATGGTTGGTTCTTTGGGTCTGTTATCCTCTGCGGGCGCCAAGTCCACTGTTGAGACCTTTGTGTCTTCGATGTCTGCATCCGCCGATGTTTTGGCCATGGCTAAGGTAGAAGTTAATCTTGCTGCTATTCCAGAGGGTAAAAACGTTGTCGTCAAATGGCAAGGTAAGCCAGTTTTCATCAGACACAGAACTGCGCAAGAGATTCAAGAAGCTAACCAAGTCGATATGTCTGCTTTGAAAGACCCTCAAGCCGATTCTGACAGAGTCAAGGACCCACAATGGTTGATCATGTTGGGTATCTGTACCCATTTGGGTTGTGTTCCAATCGGTGAGGCTGGTGATTTTGGTGGTTGGTTCTGTCCTTGTCACGGTTCCCATTACGATATCTCTGGTAGAATCAGAAAAGGTCCAGCTCCACTAAATTTGGAAATTCCACAATACGAATTTGAAGATGGTGAATCTAAACTAGTTGTTGGTTGAACGAAATAAAAACAAGACCTTAAAATAAAATATACAATGAATGAGAAACGTGAGCATATCTTCCCGCCAGCCTAAATATATTTATTTATTGCACTAACTTTTCAATCTCCGATTCTATCTATATATATATATATAAATATTCACAATATAAGATGCAATGCAAGAGCTTTTTATGCTCAACTGATGTGTTCATAGGTGGCGCAGGGCACAGCTCAGGGATGAAAAGAGATTGCTTCTTATTTAGTTAGCAGAAGGACGTTTGCAATTAACCGTGATATCCCGTAAGGCTAGTTCTAATAGAGCGCGACATTTATTGCACTCGTGGAATAGCGGATGATGACCAAGAGATGACCGCATATCCTTGACGTCCTCCTCACTAGTGCTGATCTTCTTCTTCAGC
This sequence comes from Torulaspora franciscae, assembly GCA_003705175.3. Taxonomy (NCBI): domain Eukaryota; kingdom Fungi; phylum Ascomycota; class Saccharomycetes; order Saccharomycetales; family Saccharomycetaceae; genus Torulaspora; species Torulaspora franciscae. The sequence goes on from PPHX03000006.1 coordinate 151,795, forward strand.
TCAGTAGTCGCTCAACTATTGATAGATTCATATTGAAGGCACACCTCAAACCACTTCGGGTACCAGAGTTGCTCGACTATTACGAATTTTAGTTCACCGCCACGGTTGAATACATCTACGTTCTTAGTCAGCCTGAATCAGAGGATTGAATGGTTTGAAGCCAGGAAATCAGCTGCACATGATAGTCTCGGTATAGCTACCAATGAGTAAACCAGCGTAATCTTTTATTCCTACTACAAAATGCATTTTGAGCTCACCTCATCCAGATAAAATCATATGGCTCTAAAATTTATGGTGGTTCCGCTACTTCCTACATCTGCTTGCTAAACAATTTCAAAGAATTTGTAATGGATTGTGTCGCAAGACCTGGGCCGCCATGAGTTAAGCTTCATCTCTGAACTCCTCACTCAGGACCCATCCTTTTCTTTCTCTGTCAAAAGTTGCAATGCTCTTCAATAGCGCCCGAACTTTAATGGTCTCTTCTTTACGCTTCAGCTGCACGCCAGCATGTTCTATAATGTCTAAAGATGGAGCGAAAAATCCAGACCTGCTATTGAGAAAAGATTGTAGCTTCCGCAGCAACTCTTCGTTAGCGTCGACCTCCTCATTATTAAAAGTGCTGGATTGCTTTGGCAATTTTTCTGCTTGTTGTTGCGCCTTGCGCAAATTGGCTAAAATTGCCGAAGATCCTACTAACTGTTGCGACTTGGCTTTTTTCACTTTTTTGCCTACTCTACCAGCTTGTCCAAACTTCCCGGTCCACGTTGGAGTGCCTATAGCAAACTTCTTGGTGGCTTGCCTTGACTTTCTCAGGGCATTGAGGGCTTCATCAGCTATCTTTGCCGCTTCTTTCTCAACCATCGCTGTAGAAGCTCTTGAATGTGAGTCCACCAATGCCTCATGGGTGACTGCAGTCTCTAAATTACTTTCACCCAGTAAACCTTCTATCAACCTTTCATCTTCCGTTTGAGATCGCTCTTTGGATTCTTTGCCGCTATAAAAGCTTTCTAGCTTTGAAACTCCAGCCATCCCCACCACCTGTTCAAAATCATCACTTTCCTCTGTTTTAGAGCTCTTCAAAGCGTTTGTGTGCTTCTGGACTTCTTCCTCTAATTCTTCAACGGCATGGCCACCTTCTCCGCCCAAAGAAAACAAGTCCTGTAGTTCGCCAACCTTGAAAAATCGTTTCTGTTTAGGGTCACTTAGAATTTTGTTTGTTAGAAACTGCTTGAAGATCTGCCTGTGGTAAATTTTCTCCTCGATCGAGCCAGTAACCATCAGCCGATAAATCGAGACCTCTCTTTTTTGACCAATTCTCCAAGCCCTTTCACGCGCTTGCATATCTGTGGATGGATTCCAGTCAGGATCGAATATTATAATTCGGTTAGCGCCCGTCAAGTTGACTCCCAAACCTCCGACTCTCGTCGTCAAAAGAAATAAATCGTAGTCACCGCTGTTGAACTCATCCACTAATGATTGTCTCGTAGAGATATTGGTCGTTCCGTCCATTCTTAAGAACTTTAGTCCTTTCAAAGAGTCATCTTTATAAGAAACGAACTCTTCTAAGATGTCCAGCATCTGCCTCGATTGTGTGAACAACAAAGTCTTATGATGCTGCTTATGCCATAAAAGAAGTAATTGTTTCACGACTTGCATTTTTCCTGACCTCTTAGGGTCTCCATATGAAGCTTGATGCCTCTTTTCATCTCTGTCAAGCAGATCGGGATGATTACATATCTTCCTTAACACATCAATACCAAACAGAACCTGACGTTTACCATTTCTTATTTGATCGAGTTCTTTGGAATGCAAAAATTCCAGATACTTCTTTCGCTGGAATTGGGTTAACTTACAGAACAACACCATTTCTTTCTTAGCAGGCAAGTCTTTGGCTACATCTGCCTTCACTCGTCGTAGCAGATATGGCGATATTAGATCTCTCAGGGCAACCGCACATTTGAAACCAGTCTGGACCTGAACGTTCGTCGCATTAGCATAACCGCCCATACTTATCGGTTGAACAAACTGTTGCTGAAAAACGGGCAAGGTCCCCAGTTTACCGGGGAAAATGAAGTCGAAAAGAGACCAGAGTTCGTTCAAATTATTTTGGATTGGTGTTCCAGAAAGTATAATCCGGTGATGTGTTCGCAACTTCTTACATGTCAGGGAGATGTCTGAGTCCGGATTTCGGATTTTATGCCCTTCATCTAAGACAGCATACCCCCAATCGACGTTGAGCAGTATATCTCTGTGAAGCCTTAGTCCAACGTAAGTAGTAATCAAAACATGACCATCCGTGACAACCTTGTTAATAAGAGATTGCAGATTGTTGTTCGTTTCCAACTGGCCCTTGATCTTGCCTGAATTTCTGAAGTCTTCGTATGAAACCTGAGTTGGGTCTGCAGACATGATTAAGCCCTCTAAATCTTCCTCTGACATAGTTTTTTTGTTGCCCATTCCCGATCCAATCGCATGCAAGATTACTGCTCGTAAAGGAGGCCACCAGTGATGAAGTTCATTGCACCATTGTTTCATGACAGTAGCTGGACAGACAATCAGTACCGGTTTGTCCAGCATATTGGAATGGTGTAGTCCTGCCAAGAAGGCTATGACCTGAATAGTTTTCCCTAGACCCATTTCATCGCCAATAATTCCTCCGCACTTCTGCTGGTATAGTTCGTAAAGCCATTGCACACATGTTTTCTGATAGTTGAATAGTAGCGAGAATATGTCGCCAGGTATTCTGAAATCCTCGTTCAGTTTTGCGTCAGGCAGATGAGGATGAGGCTTGCGCCATTCTGGAAGCTTAGGATGCGGATCGTTCTCACGGTCTTTGGAGCGCTGTCGTACCCATCTGTTTAGCCTTTGCTGGTAGTATAACTCATCCCCGTCATCCTTGGCATGTCCTGGTCTTGAGCTTAACGCCTCAGGATTTTCGTCAATATCTTCGTCTATTTCTTCATCCACATAGTCATCCTCTGACCCAGCACTTTCTTCAGTTGATTCTTCGGATATATTCTCGATTATTTGCTCCTCTGCTGCCTCAAAATTTTCTTTTTTTATTGGGTGATCCAAAGCCTTATCTTTCGATGCAGGTTCATCTAGAGAGAAGCTCGTTTTAGATCCAAATGCTGTTATTTTGCCGGTTCTGATTAAGAAATCCTTTTCTGATTCGCCTGGATTTTTTCCTTGACTATCAACCGTTCCCTGAGTGGAACCTTTGGATTGGTCAAGCTCTTTAATACGATTTTTAATGTCTTGAACATCTTTAAGTAAGGGCGGAAGCTCGCTAGTCTCAATATCATATATTTGGTCTCGAAGTTTTTGCTTTACAGATATCCTGGTGGCATTGTTTAGCTTTCTTCGTATCAGATCTCGATTGAGTTTGCATTTTGATAGGGCATTTTTGGCCCTTTCTAACCTTTTCTCTTCTTGTTTCAGTTGTTGGTTTTTGATCAAATTTTCCGCATTTCTCTCTATTTTCTGTTCAAAAATGCCTTGATCTAGTACGTTGACACCCAAATCATGTAGTTGGCCTTCGCCTTCATTCATGTTCGATCAGATTTGGTTTTGGAGGATGCTCTCGGCACCGGCTAGTAATTGAAATCCACTGGGTCCTTCAACAAAGGGGCATGAAAAGCCCTCAAAAATGAAAAGAGTAGAGACCCTATTGATTGATCTGCCAATCCTTTAGGAATAAATGTCCAACGGCCTCTATATAGAGCAATCTTCACACTATCTGGACCGTTGTAAAAAAAAAAACAAATTGGGGCGAGCAGGGAATTGAACCCTGGGCCTCTCGCATGCTTGTATGTTGTTCATCCTCGGTGTTCCGAGGATTCGCCCAAAGCGAGAATCATACCACTAGACCACACGCCCATATAATTTGTTAGAAAAAAGGTCATTCTAGCGCTACATACCTGTTTGATATGGCTGGAGATTGATCAATGCGCATGAGTAGTTAATTGCTATTCCAACGCGATTGCCGCCTGTCGAGGAAGCGTAGCGTGGAAATCATTGTGAAGAGTCACTATTTCATTTATCAGTTTTTGCGTAATTCAAATATTAAAGTATTGACTATTTTATGTTTTGGCAATATAACGCTGACTTTTACATAATCACAACTTCCTTGATGGCCTAGTCTTTAGCTTCCTGCATGAATAAGTAAACATTGAAAGAGCTCATATGAGGACCTCCACCTCACTGTCTAAATTATTATGTCTTCATTTATCTCTTGCAATGTGTCGGATCAAATAGTTCTTCTATTCATTTCTCCAAGCGTTCGTATACCTCCCAACTAAACGGTCAGAAATTATTCACAAGAATTTGGTTGGGTTCCCGACCTTCAGGACACGTCGGTCTTTGTTCGCCCAAGTAACGCTCTTCCACGCGGAACTTAATCCTTCTGACTACTATTTAATAACTTCAGTTTTTGCATCTCTTCCCTAGGATCAAAATCCCCGGAGCACAACTTCTCGTACTGCTGATCGTATCTGCCAGTAGACAACGGCCCGTTTCCTGTGAACCTCTTGGTCATGTCCACCATACCTCTTTTACAGTCGAGAAAAGCTTTCATCTGGGCTATACACAGCTCAGGAAGGTCCTTATTCAGTTTGGGATCTTCGATACACTGCTGTGGCGTGTGCCTTTCGATCATCACGCATGGCGATCTTTGAAGGCAGACTGCTACAGCTTTCTTCTGGTCCTTGCAACTAGCACCCATCTCGGAGCTCACACACACAGACGGCTTGTGTCAAGTAGTATACAAGCTCACCTATTTAGCTTGAGATCGCTCTGTACTGGAATAAAGTTGCTTATTGATGGTTGATGATACCAATCAACAGTTGCTATACTTTTATACGTTCTTAATCGTCAAGGGTCTTGGTAGCTTAATTCAATAGCTTCATCAACCCTCTACCCAAACAGTTTCTATTGGTGCTGTATTGTCCATTTGGACTGCAGAACCTGATTATCCAGGACTGACACCGCAAGAAAGCTTCATACTGGAATTTAGAAGGTCGCCTTAGAAGAACAGTAGACCGCTGAACAGGCCGATTAAAGCACCTTACACATACTCACAGAAGAATATCGTGTATGTCACTGACTTTTCTCCCAGGTCGTCCCAATGAAACACAGCAGGCTATTTGCCAGGTCCAATGGCATGATATGGTACTGTTTGCATACAGCTCGGGCAATAATGTCATAATATTTTCCAATAGGTACACTCGATTGCAAACAATATACCTTGAGCAAGATGGGGCAGCAGTTGATATTAATCCCAGCAATGGTTTCATTGCTGTAGCGGTAGGTAACTCGGTCTCCATCTATAAGCCAATTCACGAAGTAATGAAAACCCCGAAGTGGGAGTTCTGCTGTAAGATATTCCATGATGATAGCCGTGTGAATTCGCTTTGCTGGGGTGCATCTAATGAGGTTGTGGTGGGCTCACAATATCTGTCCTTTTGGAAGATCAAGGATGAGTTTGGAGAGTACAAGCCTGTGCTACTTTGGAACAAGCGGCATCCGAAGGCCGTTTATCAATGCAGAATATCCGAGAACTCTCAATTTATTGCAAGCTTTGGTAAATATGATCATACAGTCAAACTATGGCGGCGTATTTCTATCAGCGGAGAGCAGGACATCTTCATTTTAACGCTATTACCTCATCCCGCCCCTGTAACCGTTATTAGATGGAAAAAGTCTAGCCCGTATCTATCAGAGAAAGCTTCTGAAGGGTCTCAGGTCATTTACACGCTTTGTTCTGACAGGAGACTACGTATATGGTCGTGTTACGAAACAGAAACTGTTCGAGCTGTCCAGCAATGGGGATCGATACAGCTTAATGATAAACAAAGATATTGCTTTTTCATAGACCATTGGATACTCCAGAACTGTCTTGGCGGGAACATAATGAAGACTGAAGATGCCGAGATGAAGTTCGACCTGGCATTTTTAGGAACTCGGGATGGTCACTTCGAGATACATTCGCTCACAGGGCTCTCCCGCTGCCCCCCAAAGCCGATGGGAAGCAAGAAACTGCAACCTAAACATATAGCATATGCGTCTTTTGTTAAGGACCCGGACTACCTGTATTTTGCTGAAGCACAACCTTATGACGGTTTTAAGACAAAGATTTCAGTTGTTGTGCATGATTTGCGGGGTGTAATCCGACAATCAATTATAGATTTGAGCGACTTGTTCGACGATCAAGTGAAGGAAATCGGGCTACTGCAGAACAAGTTTACCGGCACAAATAAATCCATACAATCTCTTATCAGAAGTAGCGATGGGGAAGCAATGCTAACAGTCTCAAGATTCTCTGAGAATTGCGTGTGGCGGCCGCAGAAGACCAATCAAGCGACTTTGCAACTTAAAAATGTTATCAGAACGGACGTACCGATGAAACTCGCAGTGATACATGAGAAGGGACAGCTGGTTATCTGCTACCTAGAAGATCGCTCAATACAAGCATGGGAGTGTCCTAATAAGGAAGAGGGCAAGAAGAAATCAATTTTGAAGGCTGAACATAAACTGCTGTCTCAACCGGAATTGGGCGAGCCGATACTTATGCTTAATACGCCAGAGGCTCGCCACCGCCATGACAGACATTTCATAGCCTTCATATTCCGTGATGGCTCCATCAAAGCTTTCAAGGTGACGACAGAGTCCATTGAACCAGTTCATTCGGAAAAACTAGATACTTCTGGCCACGACATTTATCGGATTTCTACAATTGATCCCGTCCACAGTCACTTCTACAGCAATAGACCTTTAGTGTCGTTGACGACAGAAAACGGTATAACCAGGACGTACAAAGCCATTGTGGATGCTGATGATAACGGAATCAAGTGGGTTATGGACGTCGAACTAAATACTGGCGTTCAAGGCATCCATCTAATTAGAGGCTCTTCAACGAACAAGTTATGCCTAGTTGACTCAACTGGCAAGAAAATGTCTCTGTGGGATATGAAGAGGAGCGTTTTGGAGTACGAGGAAACATTTGAAGATGTTGTTGAAGATATTGATTGGACAAGCACAGCATTTGGACAAAGCATTGTATCAATTGGGTTCAAAGGCTACGCTCTTCTGTATACGCAGCTGAGGTATGACTACACGAACCATAACCCAAGTTATTTGCCAATCGAAAAAATTGACGTTACGTCCCACACCGACCACAACATCGGGGATTCTACTTGGTTAAAAGATGGGATGTTTGTGGCAGCTTCCGGAAATCAACTATACATTAAAGACAAGTCTTTCGATCAGGAGGACCCTTTCTCATACCGTTCTATTGGCTCGCGGCGAATCCTTTCCAATGATATCCTTCACCTCAGCAGCGTCCTCAATGGACCATTACCAGTATACCATCCTCAATTTATCATTCAGGCCATTTATGCAAACAAGTTGCAACTGGTTAAGGAGATATTATTGAGGCTATTTCTAGAATTGAGAAAGCTCAACTTCAAATCTGAGGACCCGGCAAATCTTGATTCCAATCTTCACATTGAAAGCCATAAGTTTCTAATCCGCCGAGACCGAGACTACCCTAAGGAGACCTTTCCTGATCCTTTTCCCGAGTACAATGATAAAGTGTCAGCTGCCCTCACGGAAAGACTAACTAAAATAACCCTGCCGTATCTCACGCGTCATCAGCAAATAACTCTCATCACAGTGATTGGTGCTATGGATGATATTGCGAAGAACGAATCTGTTGTTGATTACAATGGGATAAGATTTTTACTAGGGGTAAAGCTGTTTTTATCTCACAGAAGCTCTCAAAAAGAATTACTTATGAGGGACGTGACGTGGGCTTTGCATTCTGATAATAAAGAGCTACTGTTATCGATTCTTGACAATATCATTGTTTCTTGGGAGCGTGCTAGAGAGTTTAAAATAGCTTACTGGTCAAGGCAGAGCGACTTATTGCGCAAGTTTGAACAAGTAGCAAAATATGAATTCTCGAGGAATGAGAGAAGAGACCCTAGCCAGTGCGGCATCTTTTATTTGGCTCTGAAGAAGAAGCAGATTTTAGTCAGTTTATGGAAGATGTCTGTCGGTCACGCAGAGCAACAGAAGATGCTAAGATTTTTGAGTAATGACTTTTCGGAGGCACGGTGGAAGAGTGCTGCGATGAAAAATGCTTTTGTTTTACTAAGCAAACATCGGTACATGGATGCAGCTTGTTTCTTTCTCCTTGCAGATTCCTTAGAAGATGCGGCAAATGTCCTGTATAAGCAGGTAAACGACATGGATTTAGCTGTGGGGGTATGCAGAGTATATGAGGGCGATAATGGACCGGCCCTTGGCAACTTGTTATCACATCAAGTTTTGCCCACGGCGGTCATGCATAATGACAGGTGGATGACGAGTTTTATATACTGGAAACTGAGAAAGCAGCATATCGCCATAAAAGCGCTGGTAACACCACCATTGGACCTCGAAAATAATGCTGACCTAATAGATAAGGGCTCCTGCGTTAACAAATCATTCTTAGTTGAAGATCCCGCACTGCTTATTCTATATGCCCATCTGAGGAAAAGGAATGTCAGGTATTTCATGGGTGCCTTAGAAATCGAGAATACGCTCGAATATAATTGTGTGTTACGAGTGACTGATATCTTAAAACGAATGGGTTGTGATTTTTTGGCACTGTCCATTGTGAAGAACTGGGAATTCATCGAAGGTAACTCTAAGATTGAGAAGCTCATTGGGTCTCGGGCTCCTGTTAACATCGACTTTATTGCAAATGAGCCGACGGAGAGCGAATTGTTAAGACCAAGCTTATTCGACAAGTTTCCTGAGAGTTCTTCGTCCTCACAAAACCTTGGAACCAACAACGAATCTCCTCAAATTACGGACGGAAAGGCAAGAAATCTGCTTGATGATTACTTCTCATCATCGGGAAGCGTCAATGGTAGCGGAAATTTGTTAAATGATTTTACTGATCTAAATACAGCCTCATCCGCGAAAAACACAGTGCAAGGTTATTCGTCAACGCCTGCAAGCAGCCCCATGTCTTACGCAGATGCTACAAAAACCTCAAGGAACCTCCTGGACAACTTCAAATCCGATACGCCAGTCTCTAAGAACGAGGCCGCAAAGGCCACCCCAGCTCCAAGAAACCTACTGGACGACTTCATGTAATTTTTACTTTGAACTGGTGTCATTTAAGGATCTAGGTAGATCAGGAGAAAAACCTGCTCAAGCTTTGTTTCGTTTTCTCCTTCCTCTTTTCAAGTATATCCCTTACATATTCAACCTTTTGAGACACAGAGGTGTCGTTTGGATTTTTCTCAAGGCACATTTCAAAGTCGTGCAATGCCCTTTCCACGTTGTTCTTGGCCAGATATGAGTTTCCCCGTCTATAGAATGCCTTGGCCTGGTCCATACCTGGCACATCTTCCATATCGAGCAAGTACGTGGCGTATTCGATAGATTCCTCGTTTTTCTGCATTTTGTATAGTACAAGGGACAAGTTCAAGTACAGCTTCACCTTGAGACTGATGAATTTGCCATTATTATCCTTGTCCACATCCACATCAGGAATGTATTCATTCACGTATCGCAGTGATTTAATGTATTTGAAGTAGGCATTCTGGAAATCCTTCTTTTTAAAGAGCAGAGTGCCGGATTCCTTGATGGTGTTAGCTGCCTTATAAGCCGCAGTGAAATCTTCCGAATCAAGGCCTTCGTTATCATCAGGGTACTCTTCAAAAACATCGCCCCCGATTTGATCGTTCGATGCATTATACAATGGTACACCTTTCAGCTCGTCCCAGTCACCGCAGTCTTCTATTCTAATGCACGACGCAGGAAACCCGTCAGAGTCGATCTTGCAGCGTTCAGCTGTACGAATAACAGATTTACCATGGATCACTTGTCCAAATATCGTATGCTTTCCGTTCAGATGAGGGGCAGGAAATGTGGTAATAAAAAACTGAGACCCGTTAGTGTTGGCTGTACCGGAATTAGCCATTGCCAACATAAAAGGCTTGGAAAACTCCCCCAGATTCTCATCCTCAAAATTTCCGTAAGAACAAACATCAGATTCTCCCTTAGGTGCAGCCAATTCCTCCTCTGTGGCATATATCGAGCAACCGCCTCGGCCAGCATCATCGCTCTTAGAAAAGTCTCCGGAACAGTTAATAATGTCCCCACCTTGGATCATAAAATTCTTTATCACACGGTGAAAATAATTTCCTTGCAAAGTTAAATCTCTACCATTCTTGAGTGTTTTATCTGCAATGCAAAGGTGGTAAAAGTTATTGGCAGCCTTTGGAGCCTTATCTTCAAACAGCTCGCAAACCACACGTCCAATTTTTCTATCATCAATTGAAATGTCCAAAAAAACCTTGGGAATTTTACACATAACTAGCCACTTTATAGCACCAAATCCGAGCTCCTGGTCCTATCGTAACCTTCTTACCTCAGCTCATCGCTGGATATCCATTCAACAGTGAAGCTAAATTATACTTCACATTACCCGACCAAATCAAGAACACCATATAGTAATACCAAAATCGCCTTTAGTATGTCAATAGAACAGACTGCCTAGTGGGAAACCAGTTGACAACGGTTTCTGGGGGGCTAGTTGTTTTATTTAGTGCGCAAATGCAATTTGCAAGTGCCAGTAATGCGGCAGCTGTCGATCCGGTCACAATTGTCATTAAAGAATGTATCAATCTTTCAACTGCGATGCGTAAATACTCTCAGTTCACCTCCCAATCGGGGGTAGCTGCACTGCTGGGTGGTGGTAGTGACATATTCAGCAATCAGGATGATTCTTTGGCGAGTACATTTAACAATCTGTCCAATAGCAGGAGCAATGACCCGTTGTTGTCTGGATTCATTCAACTGCGGCTAATGCTTAATAAGGCTGAGGGGCTCAATGATATCGATTCACTTACTTTATTGCAGCCATTTTTGCTAGTTATACGGACCAGTTCTGTTTCAGGGTATATTACTTCGCTGGCTTTAGATTCGTTGCAGAAGTTTTTGACACTGAAAGTCATCGGCGAATCGTCGTTGAACCATAGAGCTGCTTATCACGAAACAGTGAACGCGCTCACTCATTGCAGATTCGAGGGCTCTGAGCAGCTGTCCGATGATTCTGTTCTCCTGAAAGTCGTCATCTTACTTCAAACCATCATCCAATCACCTTGTGGAGAGCTGCTCTCGGACTCCATCATGTATGATGTTCTGCAAACCATATTATCATTGGCGTGTAACAAGAGGAGGAGCGAGGTTTTGAGAAGGGCGGCAGAGTTCACTATGATCTCGATAACAGTCAAGATCTTTGATAAATTGAATTATATTGAACCGACCAAGCTGACTGAGAAGTACATTAACGATGAAAGTTATACAAATAATGAGCTCAAGGATGACATCATCGGCACCAACGACAAGGGCAATGTGACATCTACTAGCGAGGACGAAGAACAAGAAAAAGCTAAATCAGCTAGAACAAAAGATCCAGGAGAGCGCAAGCCAAGTACAGCTGCAAGTACTAACGAAGCTGTCGATGCAAATTATGGGCTGCCAGTGATAAAGCAATACCTCAACCTTCTCCTCTCTCTGATAGTCCCTGAAAATCAAACCAAGCACACTAATTCAGCCAGGATTTTCGGTTTCAATTTGATAAATACAGCTATTGAACTTTCAGGTGATAAGTTCCCATTACATCCACGTCTCTTCAGTTTGATATCAGATCCCATCTTCAAGTACGTTCTATTCATCATACAGAATAGCAATAAGCTTTCTCTTCTACAAGCAGCACTACAGTTATTCACCACTTTGGTCATTATATTGGGAGATCACTTACAGATGCAGGTTGAGCTTACACTTACGCGTATTTTTGCAGTTCTTTCGCAAAGCACAGGTAAGAGCGGCGAAGCTTCTAAGGAAAGATCGGGCGCGGTAAAAGAGCTTCTAATTGAGCAAATTTCAATACTTTGGACACGATTCCCTTCCTTCTTTACATCAACTTTTATCAACTTTGACTGCAATCTCGAAAGAGCGGATCTTTCGATCAAGTCCCTATCCGTTTTGACAAAATTGGCATTACCGGAAGCAGCTGCGATGACGACGGATAACGTCCCGCCAATCTGCTTGGAAGGGCTTGTATGTCTCATTGATCAGATGTATGAGCGTTTGCAAGCTGTCGATCGAAAGGAACTTCTGTTTGATAATGTGAGGGTTGAATTACTCAAGCAGCGTGAGCGTAAAACCGAATTCATCAAATGTGCTGCCGCTTTCAATGAAAAACCAAAGAAGGGAACTCCTTTGCTAATTGAAAAAGGGTTCATTGAAAGTGATTCTGAAGAAGATCTTTCCAAATTTTTATTCGAGAACAACAGCAGAGTGAATAAGAAAACCATCGGATTATTGCTTTGCGATCCAAAAAACACATCTTTACTAAAACAGTTCATTGATTTGTTTGACTTTAAAGGGTTAAGAGTGGACGAAGCTATCAGGATTCTGCTAACAAAGTTTCGACTGCCGGGTGAATCACAGCAGATTGAGAGAATAATTGAAGCATTTTCTTCTAGATACGTGGAATGTCAGGATTACGAGTCATCGGAACCGAAGGAGGAAAATGCAGAAGACGTTGAAAGCGTCCAACCCGATCCAGATTCAGTTTTCATCTTAAGTTATTCAATCATAATGTTGAACACTGATCTACACAATCCTCAAGTCAAAGAACATATGTCTTATGAGGACTACTCCGGCAATTTGAAAGGTTGCTATAATCAAAAAAACTTTCCAGCTTGGTACCTGGATAGAATCTATTGTTCTATTCGTGACAAGGAAATTGTCATGCCTGAGGAACATCATGGAAATGATAGGTGGTTCGAAGATGCATGGAACAATCTAATCTCGTCTACTACTGTTTTAACGGAAGTTGCTAAGGACTCCAAGAACGTAATTGACAACATGAGCCCACAAGACCTGGCTCAATTTGATGGGGCCATTTTCAAGAATGTCGGCCCTTCGATTGTCAGAACACTGTTAAAGATCTTCAAAGTTGCGTCCGATGACCATATATCGACACGCATGTTGACGAGCATTGATAAATGTAGTTTCATCGCTTCGTTTTTCGATTATAAAGGACTGTTCAACGACATACTCCGCAATATTGCTGATATGACCACTTTGGTAAAACCGGATGCTTTATCCGTTAGGAAACCGCCTTCTGATGCTGATGAAATTCCACTAGTTGAGATTGTCACTAGTGATACGAACTCAAGAATTGCCGTAAGTACAGAATCAGTGCGTCTAGGAAGGTCTTTCAAGGGTCAGTTATGTATGGTTGTTCTATTTCGAGTTCTTCAAAGAAACCAACATTCTGATGTGATTGACAGTGAATTATGGTCCAAAATCTTGGACATAGTTCTGGTACTATACGAAAATCTACTGATTGGCCCTGAAGTCATTCCAGAATTCGAGCAAAGACCAAAACTTGGTGGAATAGTCAAACCTACACCCGAAATTTCGATCCAAAAAGCAAAAGAGACGAAAGGTATCCTATCAGCATTCGCATCCTATCTGAAGGGAGACGAAGAGCCTACTGAAGATGAAATCGAAGCTTCGATCAAGGCGTCCCAATGTATCGCATCTAGTAATATTGGTGCTTCCGTTTTCCGGAATGAAGCTAATGTAACAGAGGATTTTGTCAAAGCCCTGCTCGATTCGATCAAGGTGGAAAAGACCTCAGAAAACACTCGGTTCTTCGAAAGCGAGATGCTGTTTCTGGTTGAGTCGTCTATCTCTGTTCAATGTACCTATAAGTTGTCAGAAGAGGTCGCGTCGTTGATCCTGGAGAAGGTCTCAGAGTTAAGTCAGATTTCCGTTTTATCGAAGGCTTCGTTAGGAAGACTGTTGACGTGGAGGCTATTTTTGTTTTCAATAGTAAGCAAACAAAAGACAGCACTGCTGGATCTCATCAATAAAGATCTTCTGGAAAAGAATGAAATTTATACGCAGAACTTTTTCGCAAGTGACACGGGTAGCGAAGTGTTACACCTGATCTTTCGATTATCAGAAAGCCCCTACTATAGAGAATGTTTACTGCAGGATGCCGGGTTCTGGAAGTTTCTCAGATCCCTGCCTGTTATTAAGGCCCACGCGAAGGAAGTATATTTGTTTTTGGAGCGATGTCTGCTAAGGTCCAAAGATACATTGACTGATCAAAACTTCATGTGGATTCTGGGCTTACTCGATGAGATTTCGTCTGTTGGGGCCCTCGGAAGTCGATGGGAGAACGAATACGATAAACTCATAAGGAGAGGACAAAAAGTTGATAAGGAGAATCCATATCAAAACGCTGTCGAACTATCCTTAAAGTCTGTTAATATCACCAGCCGCCTTTTAGAGGACGGCGTGAAACCGGTCAAGCTTACCAAGAGTGAAACAATAGCAGTTATTCAAGCTCTGGCGCATCAATGCCTAAATCCGTGTCAACAGATTCGTTCTTATTCAATCGAAACTCTGGAGGTTGCCATTAAAGAGAAAATTAATCTCCCCTCAGAAGAGATAGCCACGGCAGAGGAGGTTATAGAGGGCGGCCTTCTACCACTTTTAGAGTCAACAGCAACCAAGCAAGATACCAATGTCCCTGTCCCAAGAATTCTCGCCGTTATCTCAAACTTCTACTTACATTGCCTGAAGAAAGGAATAGCCACAAACGATACGTTTCTAAAAGTACTCAACATTTTCAACAAGTATGTTGACATTGATCTGGTTGAGAATCAGCTACAAGAACTCATAACGGAAAAAAAGCAGATTGAATCTAGCGGTGTCAAAACTAGTTCTCTACCGACAGACAAGGTACCAGCAGAAGCAGTAAGCTAATCACCGCATATCAATCCCTCGCTACATAAGTCGATATAGCAAAGCATTGAAATGAATATTGAATATAGAGTATTTACACGTTAGCACTGGCTTAGACTTACGTCTCATCCAGCCTTTGAGGTACTGATTTCTCAAACGAGCTTCGCATGTAATCTAGCATGAGAAGACCCGCCGTGGTTCCTGGGATTATAGCTAATGTATTTCTCGTGAATCCCTTGTATAACCATCTTAGCAACGACCTTGTGTTCCTGTGAATAAAGTGAATATGTTCAAACGTGTCCAAGTACGAGTTATAATAAATATGCAATCGCCTACTTGCTGGCTCTGACACGAAGATTTTAGTGGCATTGGAGATAGGTCTCGCTGATGATGATTGATGTGCCAATGACTTATTAAAAATATCAAAAGCTTCCAATCTTGACTGATGAATTTTTTGGATCTTAATGAATGGATACTGTACGACCTGCAATAGGAAAGCTGCTGTGACCCCGCCGACGAATATAAAAGCTCTATTCAGCCATTTTTCTTCCTTCTGGGATAGAAAGTCCATCTTATTTGGAGCAGAGTCTGAGGAGCTCGATTTCGTCGATAGGATATCCGATAGCTTGATGTTGTTTATCACATATTTCACCTCTAGGTAATGCCTAATAGCAGTTTTACACCACCCACAGAGCTGGCCTCTGACCATTTCAAAAGTTGTGAAATATACAGCAAATCCCAGCGATTCCTTGATCAAAGCAAGTCCGAATCCACCAAAGCACCCTACCAAGCCTATCTCCATTAGTTTATCACGTCCATATAACCACAAGTTATCGTATTTCTTTGCCACTGACAGAAACTCGCTTGTGGAAGATCTAGTGTAGATTGCGTCAATCGGAGTAGATACTAGCGCTTGCATGGCTCCTGCCGCGAGTCCCGATCTCCAAACGTCCCAAGGATTCTTAGAAGATGAGCCACTTGACGATCCTCTTGAAAAATGGCCTAAAGATGTCAAGTACGTGGTATACAAGACCACACCAGTGGCCGAGTTGACCACCAAAGGCGGAAGGATTCTATCAGGGATTACTTTCCACCCGTATTTGTTCAGCGCCTTAGCAAGGACCCCCAGTGAGGAGTGTTCCAGGTAACCAAAATATCTCGATCTCAAGAACCCCAGTTTCTTGTTGCTACCGTCATTTGCAGGGCCCTTCTCTTCACCAGTAAGGATAATTCTTACATAGTGTAAATAATCAAACCTTGCAGGTCTAAATAACTTCAGAGGACTTCTGAGGTAAAACGATGTAAATTGATAAACTATCGATCGTCCACCGGCTGTCAGCGCACCTATAATAGAGTGATTACGGTTATCGAGTGTCACTTGATCGCCATTGGTCGGTGGCTCTGACACATCTCGATTGGAAACCATCTCTAGGTCATTGGAGGTTTGTATAGCTTGGGTCGGTGGTTCAAACTCGACTTGTTGGATGAGTCCTCAGGTCTTATCAAGTGTCCATGATTAAACTACGATTTCTCGAGGGCATCGCAGACAAAAAATTGTCTACACTATGAAAGGACAACATACAAGAAGCAACTCAAACATTATAGCTTCGCTAAGTTCAGTCAGCAATGTCGGTCGCTACTTATCAAGAGAGGGCTGCAAAACATCCAAGCCCTGTTGCCTCGAAACTATTGAATTTGATGCATGAGAAGAAGACCAACTTATGTGCTTCACTGGATGTCAACACCACCGAGGAATTGATCAAATTAGCAGATGTTCTGGGTCCCTACATTTGCTTGCTGAAAACACACATCGACATCATTTCTGACTTCAGTATCGAAGGCACGATCAAACCTCTGAAGGAGCTGGCTAAAAAGCACAATTTCATGATCTTCGAGGACAGAAAATTTGCCGACATTGGTAACACTGTCAAGCTACAATACTCGTCGGGTGTCTACAGAATTGCTGAGTGGGCCGATATCACAAATGCTCATGGTGTCACTGGTGCAGGGATAGTCACCGGTCTAAAGCAGGCGGCCCAGGAGACCACAGACGAGCCAAGAGGTCTCTTGATGCTTGCCGAACTTTCTTCCAAGGGTTCGCTGGCTTACGGTGAGTACACTAAGGGTACTGTTGACATAGCCAAGACAGATAAAGATTTCGTCATCGGATTCATCGCTCAAAAAGACATGGGAGGAAGAGAGGAAGGCTTTGACTGGTTGATCATGACGCCAGGCGTCGGTTTAGACGACAAAGGCGACGCATTGGGTCAACAGTACAGAACCGTTGACGAAGTGGTATCTACGGGATCCGACATTATCATTGTCGGCAGAGGGCTGTTTGCCAAAGGAAGAGATCCTAAGGTCGAAGGTGAACGTTACCGTAAAGCTGGATGGGAGGCATACGAGAAGAGGTGTCAGTAGAGTATCCATTATGTAGTGTCTAGCGGTGCTTGTCCAGAATATGACTGTTACCCGGCGAAGAGCACCTCTGAGCGCATGAAAAATTTCTTAGTATTGTCCCTCCAGCGATGAAATCAGCTTCACCAGCACGATAGAAGCAGTATTTGCCCATCACAGAGCACTTCATTTGACAGTTAACCGACAGATCGATTCACAATGGATGCACTAAACAGCAGAGAACAACAAGAGTTCCAAAAATTGGTAGAACAAAAGCAAATGAAGGATTTCATGCGCCTGTATTCCAATTTGGTCGAAAGATGTTTTGCAGACTGTGTTAACGACTTCACGTCGTCCAAACTAACCAGCAAAGAGCAAAGCTGTATCATGAAATGCTCCGAGAAGTTTCTAAAGCATAGTGAACGTGTGGGACAACGTTTCCAGGAACAAAACGCAGCTCTGGGGCAGGGGCTAAATCGCTAGAGAGATAGTACCAACAAGATTCGTGTAAGTATGTAGCCAGGTGTAACATAAGCATCCTCATTCATTAAAAACATCCTCGGATAGAGTAGTCCTCCGTCGTGGTTTTCTTAACCAAATGGTAGCGCCGCATAATAGCCCACACTGCAAATAAAAAGGATTGAGTGTCGAGCGAAACAACACCAGTAATCGGTATCGGGTTCAGGTCCTAAGGCCGTCCTACGATTGCACTCAACAAACCTTGAACCCCCTTGTGGGAGGCCCAAGTTAAACGGAACATCCATTGCCTTCCCATCCTTGACGGAACAAGTCCGTCAAGTTGATTTCTTGTGACAATGACCATGGGCCTGGTTCCCCAGGCCCTCCTCACGGAAGTGCTATCAAAGGTAGCCGGCGTCACGAAGGGCTAAAGCCCCCCGAGAGTTCCGCAGTGATTCACCGAATTTCCCACCTGCTGGGTTCGAGTCCTGCGGGACTCCATTAGGCAAACAGGTTTCTTAATCGCAGGAATTGGTGTTGTTTCGCCACTACCCGAGATGAGTTTCGAACACAGGCGCGATCGGGGTTGCTGTACCGCGGGCCCACCTGGGCTGAAAACAAAATCAGAAAGAGTGGAGGAATGTCGCACCATTATCGGTTAGCAGCTGCTGATGACCGTTGATATATGTGTCACCTCGATAAGTAAGGCTACGTCAATCTATTACTAGTTCTGTTGCGAACTACGCAGAAGTCATGGAAGGAGTTCATGGTGATTTTACTGAATTACATCAGTCCGAAGTCGCTTTGAATATGTCATGATCGCCAAATTTGACTTTCGATAGAATTTCACCTGAGGTCTTCTGTCGTACTTTGTCCTGAACTACTTACGTTTCACCTTTTCCGCGTTATGAGTTCTGTTCCCTGGCCTAGGCGCTTGTTTGGAAATATTGTAAACCTCTCCATAATTCCTTGAATTTTAGGCCGTAGACCTATGTCCCGTTACTAGCAGGTCTAAAAACTAGAATATGAAATGATCCACTGTATGAAAAAGTCTGTATAGTATCAATAGTGTCGACATCAAGTATTCTAGTCTGCTCACGCGAAACAGGAACAAAAATCTGCTGAAGAGCCAGAGAACTTGTCGAGTGGCATGCACACTTGCTGGTTGGCAACTTCCGCGTCTACAGGAGATGATGCCAGAGTGTCAGCCCCTCCTGAATTGAGGCGAACAGTGAACACGAGACGGGAGAACCTAGAGCCGTTGTTTTCTTGCACTTTGCCAGCCGAACGACAGCTTTCCCTGTTGACCAGCCTCCATAATGACGTTTAAAACGCTTGTTTTGTTGAACTTAGAAGCCTTCTCTAGTGAAACCTTAAAGGCACGTTCCAACTCTTCTGTAGTGTGGATGACGTAGCCGTCCGCACCCAGGCCCAGTCCTACTAGATCGTACCTGCAATCTTGGCTTAAAGCCGTCGAAGGAAGACTGCCCATTGTGTTTTCTGAGACTCCATGGTAGATGCCACTGTTGTTCATTACAACAATTACGATCCCCAATCCGTTCCTGACGGCAGTCTCGATCTCCATAGCGGAAAACCCAAAGGCTGAGTCGCCCTGGAGTAAAACGACATCCTTCTCACTATTTGAAATTTTGGCTGCTATAGCATACCCGAGACCAATTCCCATGGTAGCATTTGTTCCCGCGTCAAGCCTTTGCTTTGGATAGTCTGTTGGGAATGAAATACGAGCAAAGTCCATGGTGTTTGCTCCTTCCGAAACAATAATGGTGCGTGAATCGTCGATCAACGCTCTCAAGCAGTGATAGATCTTGTTGTAGTTAAGCCTTCCCTGGCATGGGCTAAGTTCTTTCTTGAGCAGCTTTTCTTGGTTCATCTTGATTGCGTCCTTCAGCTCCCGAGAAAGGCCTGTATATGACCAAATTTCGAGCTTTAAACTTGCACCGAGGGCATTGGCGATAAGACCAATGTCACCGCAAAGTGAATACTTTAGTCCCTTGGAGTTATTTTGCCCCAGCGAGGCTGGATCGCTATCTACCTGGACGAAAATGGCGTCTGAATTCCATTTGGGCGGTTCGCCAAAGTGCAATATCCAGTTCAGCCTAGCTCCCAGAAGGAGAACCACCTCTGCTTCTCTCAGTGCTTTCGATCTCGCAGACGCGACGTTGAGAGGATGTGAATCTGGTACGACTCCCTTAGCCATCGGAGTGGGCAAAAAGGGCAAATTGTAATCGGTAACCAATTTACGCACTTCCTCCGAGAAGTTTACTGCACCTTTCCCAATAACCACCAAGATTTTCTTGTTTTGGCTACTAGACAGTAGTTCCACCACTGCCTGAAGAGAAAAAGGATCAGGCATTTGTCGAATCTTATTGATTGGGACGATATTATCCAAGCCCGGCTTCTCCACGAATTCGTTTATCAAACCACCAGGAAAATCAATATAAGTTGTACCAGGGGTTCCTGATGTTGCCATTCTTATGGCATCGTAAGCCACCCTATCGATAGTCTCTGGATCTCCGGTCAATTTGCCAGTGAATTTCAGATGAGCATTGAGCAAGCTAACTTGATCGAGCTCTTGAAAGCCACCTTTGTAGCTATCTTCACTGCTGCCAGCAATCACCACCAATGGCCATTTATTGCTGGTTGAGTTGTATACGCCTGCTAGCGCATGTATCAACCCCGGACCCCCTACTACCAACAGCACACCTGGTTTGCCCGTCAGATAGCCGTAAGCTGATGCTGCATAGGAGGCTGATTGCTCGTTCCTGCAGGCCACAAACTTTATTCCTTTGGCAATCATAGTGTCTGCCAACTCTACAATTGGTATACCGACGATGCCAAAAACAGTGTCCACGTCATATTGCCGGAGAGTGGTTGTGAAATACTCAGGGATGGTAATCTTTGTCATTGGACACTCTTCGACCTCGCTAAATGAGCGTTTCCCAACTGCTTGGGACGGTTTTTTTGATCATCCCCCAAACCCAGGATATCCCACGATAAGCCTTGTTACATTGTGGAAGGTTACGAAAAGCACTATTTACAAATATATTAGTTGACAATCAGAGGTCAATAGTTCCTGATGCACTTCTGTGGAAGGGAATTGCGTCTCTGATATTATGGTTGCCGTATAAGTACGATATGAGCCGCTCGAGCCCCACACCGAAACCACCGTGGGGAACCGTGCCTTCTTTTCTCAACGAAAGGTACCAGTCCAGTTCTCCAGTTTTGTTCATGTTTCTTCTCTCCAACTCATTGGATAAAACTTCATAATTCTCCTCTCTTATGCTTCCGCCCACAATCTCGCCCATGTCTGGGAAAAGCAGATCAAAACAGGCGACTGTTTCTCTTCCAGCAGGTGAATCCCTATTATGCTTCATGTAAAATGCCTTACAGTCCCGAGGATAATCTGTAACAAAGACCGGAGATTTGAAGTACTTGCCTGCTAGCCATTTCTCATGCTCCGTCTGCAGAGAGTTCCCCCATATGGGCTCGTACCTGGGGAAAGGATCTTGTCTGTGCTTTTCGATCAATAGTTCAATAGCATCAGTGTACGTAATAGTTGCCCAGGGTTTGGGATCTAGAAGTAGATCCCATCTTTCAGATACCTTATCTTTGGGCAAGGTGTCCTTGAGCTCGACTGACGGGATTAATTCATCAAATCTGCTAGAAAGCGATTTTACCACTGCTCTGAGCATCGACTCGACATAGGAGGTAAGTTGATGTACATCGTTGATGAAGCACATTTCAAGTTCGAGCATCCAAAACTCTGCAAGATGGCGATTTGTATCACTCTTTTCCGCTCTAAAGCAAGGTATCAAAGAGTAGCATCGGTTCAAAGCCAGTGCCAATATTTCCAAATGCAACTGGGCTGAAACAGTTAGAAAGGTCGGTTTGCCAAAATATCCATCACCACTTGAACTGTTAACCTTAAACATCTCTCCCGCACCTTCACAGTCACTGGAAGTTAATAGTGGAGGTGTGACCTTAAAAAACTGATCGGACTCCAGTATTTCTGTTATTGACGTCTCTATCGCAGACCTGAATCGCAGCAGAGAGCCCAAATACGTGGTCTTATGCTTCATAGTGGGCAACGTACGCAAATATGTAATGGAATGACTTTTCTTCTGCAGAGGATAAGAGCTTGACACATCTCCCGTCACTAATAAAGATTTCAAAGGATCGTCAACCTTCAGTTCGAACGGTTGCTCTCTCTGTGGGGTGTTCTTCCAGAGGGCTCGCGCCACTGAGATACTTTGACCAGTCTTTAAGCTTTTAAGGAAAGCAGCTTCTTCTACCTGAGTAATATGAACGACTAACTTCAGTGAATTGAGGCAAGTTCCGTCGTGCAGATCGAGGAAGGCAACCTTTTTCAACAACCGAACAGATTTCACCCATCCATTGATCCCTTCAACCGCCTGTGGTGGATCAGAAATCTGTTTGTACAGGGAATTGATGGTCGTAGGAAGCAAACTTTGCCTAGTAGAGTACCTACGGAATACCGATCTGAGAACTGACATTTCGCTCTCTTTACTTTGTCTTTCTTCAAAGCTTTAATTTTCTTCGAACTTTTAGAGCGCTTCGAGGGAAAGAAGATCAAATTACCTCTAAAGCGGACTCAGGCTTGGCCACATCCCTCTTTAACTTGGCAATATTACATCTGAGTTTCATCAGGTCATCTTCTTGGAAGTCGTCCATTGTAAGCTTCTGAGAGCAACCGCTTTGTGGGCAATCCCTCGAAGTAAAGTCCTTCAAGTAACTTTCAATACCGACCCGATCGAATACATGATTACACTTCTTGGAGATCATTGGCTTTTCGAACGGCTTGTAGGTGATCGGGCAGTGTAGTTCAATCTTACCTCCCTCTATATATAAGTCATCCTCATCCTTTTGTTCATCTGGTATTATGGCGGTTGGGTCCTTCCAAATGTACTTGAGTGCGCCCAGTAACATTTCCTCCCTTGAGCTTCGGGATGTGGCTTGAGACATATCTTGCTCATCCTTGAATAAATCAGATAACTTTGTTGGGCCTGTGAGTTCGCCACCTGCGTACCGGTACCAAGTCATTGGATCGACAGCCTCGCACTGCTCAGATGCACGTCTAAAAGATTGTTTGGCATTTTCCAGACGTGAAGTGAGCTTATCAGAGGTTTCCTGCAGGGCGCACAACTTCTGATAACTTGTGATCAAGCTGTTCATCTGTTCTTCGATCGCGTCAGTGGGATATTCAAGATAGCACTGCAAGGTCTCGTACAATTGGCGCCTAGCATTGCTGTAAGGGCTGGAAAGGTCTCTCACACGCAGCCCATGGAGCGTCTGCCTTGATCGCGGATGAACCGGCAGGGAATTTGGTATCTGGACCATTGGTTCTTTGGTCTTGCTGTATCTTAAAGCTGCCGATGCGATTGAAAAGTGTCCCAGGTGAAGACAACGAAGGGACAAGTGATCGAGCGATGCAGCCGGAGGTCAGCGAGCTAGTCGTACTGCAGATCATATACACACTGCTGGTACTCAGGAACCAGGCCAGCCACAGTGTTTCGATGATTAACGGCAAGGTGTCTTTGGTGAAGTTGACGAACGAGATACAAAACAACGTGCTGGTGAACCAGATGTTGGATCACGGGGAGAACAAGCTCGACATCAACGACATACTGATGATTGTGAAACGAGCTTTCCCCAACCAGCGAATCTCGCTGGTCGACGGCCAGCTGAGCTTCCATAACCTACAACTGAAGGAGTTACAAAATAGCATTCACGAACGGTACGAGAAGTTCTGCCAGGACCAGCAAGCGGTGATAGCCCGATTAGAAGACGACATCATCAATCCTCGAAAGAAGAACACGACCTACACAAACGTCGATCCCAAGCGAGAAAAACTCCTACAGCTGTATCGAGATACCGTGCTGAACAAACTGCAGGCCAAGAGCGGCGGAAGCAAGAAGGACCTACAATGGCTCTACGAAACCTTACTGCGCGAGGGCAATATAGACAAGACCGTTAAGGAAATCATCGAAATCGACCGAATCAAAAACGACACGCCCAGCAGCGTGCACGAGCTCCAGCTCGTCCTACAAAGAAGCATATGCGATGGGATCATGAGCAGCGTAACCGGTAGTGATGCGTGGCTGGCGGCCCGCCAGCTACAGCTCGATTTCGAGGACACCGTGCAGTTCATGAGAAGAGCCCTCGAATAAATAGAGTATACCTAAGAAAAAAAAGATATTATATTAAAGGTTTGGGGGTTAAAAGCACACACAAAGTAACACACAGACACACAGATATACTAAATCAAGCCTAATCAAATCGAAGAGAAACAGAAGTTCGTCAAAACAAAAAAAAACCAACAGATACACACACACAAACACGATCTGCCGTTCCCTGCCTCTCCAAACAACTAAACTTCCTCCTCTCAAAAACTCAGCTCACACACACGCACATAACATCATCGGCTTCGTAGAGAACAGCATAAAGAATAAAACGGGTAAAAAATGCACACACACTCACTTTATAAGCAGCAGTCCCTAGAGAAAAAAAAATGGCATCCAACCTGGCTACGCTAGATTAAAATCTTTGCAAACCACGTTGTCTTGCTTGCCACTTTCTGTAAAGGATAGTAGAGATAATGGCGATACAAGCTAGACCGACCAAGACGAAGACCAAAATAACACCACCTGGTAACATTACTTTATAGCGATTTTAATTCTCCTGTAGTTGTGGCAGTTCAAAGTGAAGTGTCTTTCCCAAAGAGCTAATCAAGAAGAGAAAGAGAAGAAATGAAAAGAAACCTAACAACTAAATACGAGTAGAGAATAGACAACAAGACAACTAGAACCAATCGTCAATGCAAGAGTCTTTATATAGGAATTTGCATACGACAAAACTGTTTAATACAGTTGACTACCAGCTTGCATAAGCGAGATGTTTTGATGCGATGGATAAGAAAGACTACGACAGGCAGGCAGGCAAAGACGGGACGACGAATAGGACGAACAGAACGAGTAGCCGGAGTGAGAATGCGGTAATTAATAAATACAAACAAACCTGGAACGGCCAATTACAGCGCTTGCGGTTTTTTCCTGGTGGTGAAAGAAAATTCCGCGATGGAACTGGTGGGCCGTCCAGGGGAGGGTAAAAGTGAAGGCGGGTAATGGAGGTGGGAAAGGTGGTCTTACCCGGAGTGGTATTGAGTGAGGCCGGGTGACGAGTCGTTTGTTATGGTTTGCCCTAAAGGGGAACTGGAACCTTGGCAAGAACCCTGGTATCCATAACACAAAGGATAGAGGCCCCCCATATCGCATAAAAAGATGCGCGTGTGGTGGTTGTGTACAGGTAATACCAAGGATCTGCCGTTACGTATTCTTGGTGATCGAGCGGTTGGTTAATCATGTCTACTTTCAGACGCTGGAGGAAGGTGGAACTGCTGGATCTGGCTGAAAAACTGAAAATACAGGACATTCCACACAACGCGCGCAAGAACGATCTGATCCACAAGATCGAGGAGCACCTGAACGTTTTGAATGAGCCGTTAGATGTGGAGGTGGACTATCCCGAGTTGAAGTCGTTTTACGATGCGATCGTGCTAAAGCACGAGAACGAGGAAGAGGAGGAGTCTGTGGAGGACACGAACTATAGCAAGCTGGATTTCAGCGAGGAGGAAGACGAGGACTCGACGTTCAAGTTTGGGTTTGAGAACTACGTTTCGGACATTGTTGTGCGCGTGAAGCAGTGGAACGAGTGCCTGCAGGACTCGTTGTCGACCATCCAGTCGATCGACAAGATCTTCTACCTGATCGAATTCTACTTCATCATGGGGCCGCTGATCGAGCACCAGGACGCGGCGCTTTCCGTGAGTACGCTGGTCACGTGGCTTGTTGGATCTCTGCTGGTACCGGGTCTTGTTGCGTACTACATCAATTTTATTCGGTACGACCTCACGAGCATCGAGTTCGACCCGATGGTGTTCCACCTGGCCAAGTTCTTGGTGAGTTTGGCCATCCTGAACGTGAGGCTGAACACGTCGGGCGACCGGTGGGACTACGTCAGATTGGGTCTGACCTCGTGGGTCGTGTATTTGGGTCAACTGCCCTTAATATTTGCATTGGTTGGTGCACTATTGACGCTTTATATCTTTTGAGCTATGTAACATTATCGTTGATCAAGTCCTGTAATTCTTCCACGACGTCTTCCACCAGGTCCTTGGCGTCCTGCGCGAGGCTGTCGAGCCAGCTTATCGCGGTTGCGGGGGAAGTTGTCTGGGTCACAGACGCGGCCGTCTGTGAGCTGCTCATGCTCTCGTTTTCTTTCCTACGTTCGTCGTCGCTCTCGTCGTCGCTGTCCTCACTGTCGTCGCTGTCGTCGCTGTCGTCGCTGTACTCGCTGTCCTCATCCTCTTCGTCGTCCTCCTCCTCATGGTGGCCTGCCCAAACCTCGTTGTAGGTGGTCCCTGTGCCATACAGCCGCTCCAGATGCTCAAAATCGTCCTCAAACCCTTCTTCGATGAAATTCTTATAGAACAAGGCGTCCTGCGTGTCGCCAAACCGGTCGCGCATCGCGACCCCATGGATGTCGCACAGCAGGTCGAATACTTCGACGTTCTCGAAAGGCCTTACGTAACCGCGCTCAAAGAACGGGCCAACTCCGATGAACAGCGACCGCATTTCCGGCACATGGTTATCGTAGCCGTGGTTCCCAACAACTTTGTCCTTCTGTTTCTTAGCAAAAGCACGGTCCATCAGCGCATAGCCGGGCTCTGGGACGATCCAGATCGGTGCGATTCTCTTGTTGCCCACGTCGTTCAGGTGGAACCGCTCAGGAAAGTTTCCGTTTAGGTACACCGTGAACTTTCCCCCGAGGTCGCCCAGCGCCTCGAGCGCCTTATTGATCTCCCGGTACAGCTCGTTGGTGTCCGACTGGTCCTTTGGGGTAACTGCAAACATGGGGCCCTCACCGTAGGCGTGCTCGACCCGCTTCCGGAACTGCTTGGCGAGCAATTCTTCCCACACGACGATGTGCTGCGGATTCTCGATGTTGCTCATACCGTGATCGCTGACGATGATGACGTTGGAGAGATGCGAGACATTGCGCGCTTGCAGCCCGGTCACAATGCCCTCGACATAGCGGTCGACCGCCTGCAACACCTTGGTGAATTCGTCATACCTCTTGTTCTGCGGGTCGGCAATCGGGTACCCGTGGTGGTGGCCGTAGGCGTCCACCTGCGGTACGTAGCTCAACACCAGCTGTGGCCGGTCCTGGAGGGACGCCATGTCCACGAAACGGAGTACGCGATCGAGCTTTTTCTCAAGCGCCTCATCGGCGTCAAACTCGTCCTTGTAGTAGGGTGTGCGTTCTCTGGGAACAGCATCCAGAGACGAGTAGTCGACTTCGCTGCCCGGCCACATGTGAGCGGCCACTTTGAACGGGAAGTCGCCATTATGGTTGTACGCCGTCTGCAACACCTGCCACACGGGCGTGCTGGCGTTTGCCCACAGATCGGGGTCCAGCACACCAGGATGGAACTCTTCCTGCAGCTGCTGGTCCCAAAACACGTTGGATACTATGCCGTGGTCGCGGGGATACTTGCCCGTGACCAGCGTCCAGTGGTTGGGAAACGTCTGCGAGGGAAAGCTGGGGACCATATACGGCGAGCTCGTTATGTTGTCGGCATAGTCCAGGGTGTACAGCCTATGAAGGAAAGGAGTGGCTCTGCGGGAGATCAGAGACGGATGGAACCCGTCCAGTGATACCACGATGGTCAGCGCGTTGAACTCGTGCGTTCCATTCCAGTAATGCGAGTAGGGATCGAACCTGATATGGGGACTCCTTCTCCCACCGGTCGTCACCACGCCGATGACTACCGTGAGCACTACAGCACCAAAGAGCCCAGCGGCAAGTAGGTTCCAGAGCCAGCGGAACGACCTGCGCCGTTTATACGGTGCCAGGTCCAGGGGATGTCCTTGGGAGTCGAGATCATAGAGCGGAATGCCCTGAGGCTTCCAGTCAGCGGAACGGTGTAGTTTTTGGCGCAGCCAGTAGCGAGCGCGCGTCCAGAGGGACACTGCGTGCGCATCGTCTACAAAATCCTGCGACAGAACACTGTTGTTTTCGTCAAGTTCACTCATCGCGTCGACTTGACCGGTGGTGGATAGACACTGTTTTCACGGGGTTGTTTTTCAAGCGAGTTATGCGAGAGGCATGACAGAGAGGCGATCTAAGCGCTACACCTACAACACTACAAGAACACTACGAGGCCACGACAAGGACAACACCACGAGCCCACTACAAGGACACAAGGATGCAAGACCTACACCCTCATACGTAACATTTATATGTGGCCGTATTCCTAACACACACGCATATCCATACAACAAGTGCAAATAGCCGCCCAGCAGGGTGGTCGGGTCAGTGCCTGAAGTTGGCCAACCCGAACCCCACCCAATACAACTACACCGCCCACCAGCTGTCCCCTGTCCGCAGTGTTGCTCCCGATTTGCCGAGAGCAAGCGCAACGTAACTTCCACGTTTTCCCCTCCCCCAGCTTGCTGGATACGAACACCAAGGACTACCCACATTTCATCATGGAACCTCATAGAACCTCATGGAACCTCGTGGAACCTCGTGGAACTTTTCCGAGCCCGGCCCAACATTCTCTCTCGGTCGCCGCTCGCCTCGTTTGCGATTCCGGTTTCGCAGTTTCTTCTTTTCGGGCTGTGCGCCCCTCCGGAAAAGAAAGGCGCTTAGAGTTTCGATCTCGGCGGGCACAAGAAACGAGGGGCGCCGGGGTATATAAGATTGGCCAGGAGCAACGGCAGCAATCGTGGTTAGAGTCTCGTCTCTCTTTGGTGGTAGTAGTCTGGCATACTCATACACGCACGATGACAAAGGAACACATCCAAGAGGGTCCGCTCGCTCCAGGCGCTGACGACGGGGGTGCACGCAGGCTCGCCGAAGGCGAGCTGCGTGCCGCCAACACGACCGACCAGCAGGACAACGGGATGGTGCGCGGGGCCACCCCGGACACGCCCAGCATCCCGCTGGTGTCGGATATCGTGCCCAGCTACAGGCTGGACGGGCACGTGACCATAGTGACGGGCGGGTCCGGCGGGCTGGCGCACACGCTGTCGCAGGCGCTCGTCGCGCAGGGCTCCCAGATCGCGCTGGTGGACCTGCAGGTCGAGAAGCTTGCTACTGTGGAGTCCGAGTTGCAGGACTTTGTGCGTGCCAACAAGCTCAAGCCCGTCACTATTTCCACGTGGGCATGTGACATCAGCGATGCCGCACAGGTGGAGGAGCTGATCCGGGCGATTCCAGGAGAGCACGAGGGGATTGTACCCGATAAGCTCGTGCACACGGCCGGGTACTGCCAGAACATACCGGCCAAGGACTACCCTGCGGACCGCGCAGAGCATTTGGTCAAGGTAAACCTGATGGGGTCGTTGTACATCTGCCAGTCGATGACCAGGCAGCTGCTGGAGCACACGAAGCGCAGAAGGTCGATCTCTGCGACCGCCAACTCTGCTGCCGAGATCGTCCCGCGCTTCCCCAACGCGTCCTACGTGCTGATCGGCTCGATGTCCGGGGTGATCGTCAACACGCCGCAGCCGCAGGTCGCCTACAACATGGCCAAGGCCGGTGTGCTGCATCTGGTGCGCTCGCTGGCATGCGAATGGGCGCGCTACGGGATCCGTGTTAACGCCATCTCGCCCGGCTACATCGCCACTCCGCTCACCAAGCAGGTGATCAGCGCTTCGCCTGAGGGTGCTGCTCTGCAGCAGGAGTGGACTTCCCGCGTGCCCATGGGCCGGATGGCCGACCCCAAGGAGTTTGTCGGATCCATGCTCTACCTGCTGTCTGCACGCGCCTCGAGCTATACCACCGGCGAAAACCTGGTTGTCGACGGAGGCTACACAAGCTGGTAGTGACCTTTCTCTCTCTCTCTCTCTCTCTATCTATATATCATAATATACATTCAAGCAATCATCGTCACATAATACTGCAACTCTTCGGGTCTCCGCCGCTGTCGAGGACTGCGCCCATCTCCTGCAGTTCCATCTTCTTCAAGAGCATCATGATCGCTGCGTCCACATTGATGTTGTCCTTGGCACTGCTCTCGATGAACCCAGCCCTCAGTTTGCCGTCGCTGCTCACTATCGACTGTGCCAGTTGCGCGCCCTCTTCCTTGGTCACACAATGGCTCTGGGTCGCACGCATGTCTATCTTGTTAGCGACCACTACGACCGGCAGATTGTCCCTGCCCAGTTGGTCCACGAGCTTATCCCAGATCACTGAGATCAGCTCGAAACTGCTCCGGTTCACCACGCTATAGCACAAGACGACGCCCTTCACTCCGATAAGCGACTGCATGTTAAGGAGGGAAAACTCGTCCTGGCCGGCCGTATCCAGGATCTCTAGGGTGTAGTTCTGCTTGCGAAATCGTATGATCTTGGTGAACTCGTTCTCTATTGTCGGATAGTAGGACTCTACAAAGTGTGATTCCACAAATCGTACGGTCAGCGAGGTCTTCCCAACATTTCGGGCCCCTAGCACGGCTACCTTCCGTTGTAACAGGCCTGGCGTACCACTATCCATCCTGGAGCTCTGGTCATACAACTGTGTGGTGCTCCTTGTAGTCTACCATGGCCATTTTTCGACACTTCTCGCTACGCTATCTTTAGTGAAAAATCACCAACTATACCAGCATAGAGCCAACCAAGAGCAGAGAGCTGAATACTGAGGGATGTCCCAATTCGTTGGGTTCGGTGTGAGAGTGGAGCTGAAAGATGGTAAGCTCATCCAGGGAAAGATTGCCAAGGCTACTTCCAAGGGTCTTACGCTTAACGATGTCAGGTTCGGCGACGGGGGAACGTCCCAGGCTTTTAAAGTCAGGGCTTCTCGTCTGAAGGATTTGAAAGTGCTCAGTGTAGCTAGTTCGAAGCGTGATTTCAAGGAGCCACGTCTCCAGCAACAGCAGCAGGACTCGGGCGACTGGCAGGACGACGACGTTGCTCAACTAAAAAAACAGGAGGACTTCGACTTCCAGGGGAACTTGAGAATGTTTAACAAAAAGGATGTTTTTGCAGAGCTTAAACAACGAGATGAAGTGGCCCCTCAGGACAGACTTGTATCCCACAATAAGAGGAATCCGGATAACGACACCTATCAGACTGACGAATTGGTGATTCCAAATGCCAAAAACGATGCGTGGAATTCCATTGACTCCGACGAAGATGACGAGGACGATGACGAGGATGATGACGACGAGTATTACGATGTGGAAAATGGCCCTGTGACCAAATCGATCAATATCACCCATCTACTGCATTCGGCGTCCAAGGGCGAGGACAAACAACAGCAAAACATGGTTGCGCAGTTGGAAAAAATCATCAAGAGTAGATCACATTCGATTGCGCCCCCAAGTCCCAGCACTACAGCGACTCTCAGAGTTAGGGACTCTAAGCAACCGGTGCCTATGGCTACGCCGGTACAATTGCTGGAGATCGAACGCGTGAACTCAGAGCAGTTTGGCATCGGCTCGCTTATCATGCTCGAGAACTTTGCCACGAATGCCTCGTTCTTCTTGAAACAGAAGCTTGGCGGACGCTCCAGGCTGCGTCACGACAACAACAACGCAGAACCACTCGTCGTTATCCTAACGTCGGACTCGAATCGCTCCGGTGCAAGAAGTCTGGCTCTCGGAAGACACCTGTGTCAATCAGGCCACATTCGCGTGGTTGCTATGTTCACATGTTCGGCAAACAACCTGCAGGACACTCAGGTGAAGGAGCAGTACGAACTGTTCAAGAAATGCGGTGGTAAGGTTGTCAACAGCGTTGGCGCGCTAAAGAATGCCGTTGAAAAGCTCAACAGCCCAGTGGAGATCGTGATTGACGCCATGCAGGGCTTCGACTGCAGCTTATCAGACCTCGACGAAAGTTCTTCCCAGGACTACGACTCGGCAACCTCTATGGAGACCCGTACTCTCGACATGATCGACTGGTGCAATGATCTGCAAAACCAGAAACAAGTGTGGTCCCTCGACATACCTAGCGGGTACGACAGCAGTACAGGAATGGCAAACTTCGGCTCTACGGTAAATGCTACTGGCGTTATGAGCTGCGGATGGCCTTTGGCCGCCCTGCCACTGGTCCATGTAGCCGTGCCCAGCCAGCTGGAAGAGTACGCGGTCATAGACATGGGCACATCGCATTGTGTGTACTCGCAAAGAACATCTCTCCGCAAATTCCAGTCGTGCGACTTGTTCGTCACCGAGGGAGCTGTAACTCTAGAAATGTAATCGTATATAGGAAATCCACTACTAAAATGCTGCAAACGCCAGTATTTTGTTTTTGCTTAGTGGCGGTTCAGTGGAAACAAGATAATGAAGAAAGCACGTAAACTAACAAGAAGGGTCTCATTGGAAAGCTAAAAATTTACAGTCATTTAGCTCGCCATTCTTATCCATCTAATTGAAGTCTATCTGGAGTAATCTTATATACTCGAGGGGCTAGTTGGCTGGAAAAGCTTAATCTTATAGTAGTTTTTATTTTTTAGAGTACTTCTGCAAAGAAAAAACTACGGAAAAAAGAGGGTTTACCACAAACAAGAACAACCAGCAACCCATAAACTGGTTTTTGGACTAAGGCATCTGTCGTTAGGAATAGTCAAATTGTGATGGGAGCATGTTGTAGTTGTCTCAAGGACTCCTCTGATGAGGCTAGCGTTCTTCCGATTGCAGACAATGAACGAGAAGCGGTCACCTTACTTCTGGGGTACTTGGAAGATAAGGACCGGTTCGATTTTTACTCGGGAAAGCCCCTGAAAGCGTTGACTACCCTTGTGTATTCAGATAACTTGAACCTTTTAAGAAGTGCGGCCTTGGCGTTTGCAGAGATTACAGAGAAGTACGTGCGTCCAGTCTCCCGTGACGTGCTGGAACCAATTCTTATACTACTTCAGAGTCAGGATCCACAGATTCAGGTGGCTGCTTGTGCTGCTTTGGGGAATTTGGCTGTGAACAATGAGAATAAGTTGTTGATTGTTGAGATGGGAGGACTGGAACCTTTGATAAACCAGATGATGGGAAACAACGTCGAAGTCCAGTGTAATGCTGTCGGGTGTATCACCAACTTGGCCACCCAGGATGATAACAAGCACAAGATTGCCACCTCTGGTGCGCTAGTCCCCTTGACGAGGTTGGCAAAGTCGAAGCATATACGGGTGCAGAGAAACGCTACAGGGGCTCTGTTGAACATGACGCACTCTGAGGAAAACAGACGTGAACTGGTGAATGCCGGGTCTGTGCCCGTGCTGGTTTCCTTGTTGTCTTCGCCAGACCCAGATGTCCAATACTACTGTACTACTGCATTATCCAACATCGCTGTCGATGAATCTAACAGAAAGAAACTCGCCCAGACGGAACCACGTTTGGTATCCAAGCTAGTTGCATTAATGGATTCCACTTCTTCCAGAGTGAAATGTCAAGCCACTTTGGCGTTGAGAAACTTAGCCTCAGACACCAGTTACCAGCTCGAAATCGTAAGAGCAGGTGGGCTACCCCATCTGGTCAAGTTAATTCAAAGTAACTCAATGCCATTGGTGCTTGCCAGTGTTGCCTGTATCCGAAATATATCGATTCATCCATTGAATGAAGGGCTGATAGTGGACGCCGGCTTCTTGAAGCCTTTGGTCAAGTTGCTCGATTTCAAAGAATCCGAGGAAATTCAATGCCACGCGGTGTCAACATTGAGAAATCTGGCTGCATCATCCGAGAGAAACCGTAAGGAGTTCTTTGAGAGTGGCGCCGTCGAAAAATGTAAAGAACTGGCACTTGATTCACCCGTTAGCGTGCAGAGTGAAATTTCCGCATGTTTTGCAATATTAGCCCTAGCAGATGTTTCCAAGCTGGATCTCTTGGATGCTAACATCTTGGATGCTTTGATACCAATGACTTTCTCCGGCAATCAGGAAGTGTCGGGGAATGCTGCCGCGGCATTGGCTAACCTATGTTCGAGGATCAACAATTACACAAGAATTATAGAAGCATGGGAGAAACCAAAGGATGGTATTCGTGGATTTCTCATTAGGTTCTTGCACAGTGACTACGCCACTTTTGAACACATCGCGCTATGGACTATATTGCAACTCTTGGAGAGTCACAATGACAAGGTGGCGGAACTGGTCAAAAATGACTACGAAATCATTAACGGTGTTAAGAGAATGGCAGATATAACATTCAATCGTTTGCAAAGAATATCGCCAGACGGGAAGAATAACGAAAACGATTTGAGTAACTCTAAATCATCCGAACCAGTTGAAGACGCTAGCGTGGAACTGTACAATATCACCCAACAAATTCTACAATTTCTGAATTGATCGACCAGAGAAACTTTCAGGCAAAAAAACATGTTCGAAGCGATGACATATGCGTCGTGTATTTTATTGAAGTTTATCATCTTTTCAAGAGGTGTGAGCAATTAGTATTGTAATTAAAAATCTGTGAGCGAAAATTATACAGTAAATTCTAAAAGACCATAACGATGACATTGTTTATTCTCTTGATAGTTTGTGATTTTGGGCAATGCCGGTCGTGACCTTAACACTGCTCCAGCAGAATTAAAAAAAAGGTCCTACCCGGATTCGAACCGGGGTTGTTCGGATCAAAACCGAAAGTGATAACCACTACACTATAGAACCTTTAAAAAGTTCGAGATCTTTGGATCTCGAAATGGTGAATACACTTCACGAGCGAGCATACTGAAAGCCCTCATCAGAGCATAATATTCTTTGCAGTCTGAGATCATTTTCGCGATCTCGCATCGAATATGTATGAAAAGACCATAATATAGAAGTCAGATAGATCCAGCTGAAGAGCAAAGAACATTATGCAGAAGGGTGGTCTAAGCCAGAGAAAGGAACGGACTGAGCTTCAGAGTGGAAATCTTGAGTCTTTTAATTACTGCAAAATTTGAAAGATTCTTTATAGTAGAAACAAATTATGATTTACCCAATTCTATTAACGTAACATACATGTTTATCATAGCGTTCATTAAACCCCTATAACCAGCACTTTAAACTTCTTAGTTCTTGGCATTGATGGAAGCAGTCAATTGAGCTTGAGCGACCAAACTAGATGGAGCGTCCATAACGGGCAACATGACCTCGATCATTCTGATCCTGGAGTTCTTGTTGAAAGCAGGGTCTTCGGTCAACTTGATCCATTCACCAGTGGTAGAAACTCTGTGAGTTTCGTAGTCCTTGGCACCAAAAGTTGGTAATAGGTCCAAGTTCTTCCATGGTTGAATGTCATTGTATTGAGCCTTCTCACCGTGGATCAATCTCTCAATGGTGTAACCATCGTTGTTCAAGACGAACAAGTATGGCTTCAAACCCCATCTGACCATGGTGGAGATTTCTTGAACGGTCAATTGCAAAGAACCGTCACCGATGAATAGGATAACTCTCTTGTTTGGATCTATTTCTTCAGCGGCGAAAGCAGCACCCAAGGTGGCACCAGTGGTGAAACCAATGGAACCCCACAAGACTTGAGAGATACCGTAAGTCTTGTTTGGGAAGTGAGATTGGTTAATACCGAAAGCGGAAGTACCGGTTTCAGTGATAACAACATCACCTTCTTGCAAGAACTTACCAACTTGATTCCAGATCCATTGTTGCTTCAATGGAGTTGAAGCGTCAGTAGCAGCGTTTTCTGGAGTTCTGGCTGGAACTGGAACTGGCTTGTAGTCTTTGGCGACGTCTCCGACCTTAGTCAAGATCTTTTGCAAAGCGAACTTCATTTGGACACCTGGGAAAGTAGCGTTTCTGATCTTGACGTAATCAGAGTGGAATTCAACAACGTTCTTGGTCTTGTAAGAGTAGGAGAAAGAACCAGTGTTGAAATCGGACAACAAAGCACCGACCGACAAAATCAAGTCAGCAGACTCAACAGCTTCCTTGACTTCTGGGGAGGACAAAGTACCGACGTAAACACCACCGAATCTTGGGTTTTGTTCATCGATAGAACCCTTCCCCATTGGGGTGACGAAGGATGGGAATTGAGTGATGTCAATCAACTTCCTAGTCTCATCCTTAACATCGTGTCTCGAACAACAAGCATCAGCCAAGATAATTGGGTTCTTGGATTCCTTGATTAGAGACAGAATAGCATCGACAACTTCTTGCTCAGCCTCTGGGTCGTTGGCCTTCAAGGACAAGTCAATTGGGGTGTCCAACAAAGAAGCTGGGACCTTCAAGTCGACCATGTTGGCTGGTAGACCCAAGTAGACTGGTCTTTGAGAAACGTAAGTGGTTCTAATACAACGGTCGATCTCGGATGGAGCGGTCTTGATGTCGGTGACAACAGCGGTAGTCTCGGAGATGTTAGCGGACATTCTGTGGAAGACAGTGAAGTCACCGTTACCCAAGGTGTGGTGCAACAACAATTGCTTAGCTTGAGAAGAGATCGAAGGGACACCGACAATGTGCAAAACACCGACGTGCTCAGCGTAAGAACCGGCGATACCGTTCAAGGCTGACAATTCACCGACACCGAAGGTGGTGATAAGAGCAGCCATACCCTTTACTCTAGCGTAACCGTCAGCAGCGTAAGCAGCGTTCAGTTCGTTAGCGTTACCGGCCCATCTCATACCTGGGACCTCGTAAATCTTGTCCAACAACGACAAGTTGAAGTCACCCGGCAAACCGAAGATGGTGTTGGTGTCAACCTGCTTCAATCTTTCGAACAGATAGCGACCTAGAGTTATTTCAGACATTTTTTTTTTGATTGATGTGATGTTAGTTTGTAATAAACCTGGTCTTCTAGAAAGGAAGAAACAACAAATAAGAGAGAAGAACTGTTACAAAACCATTTTTAGCCAATATTCCCACCTCTTTATATCCTTTAGCAACGTCCCATAGCCTACTAACCAATCACTTGTAAATAACCGAGTTTTCTTTCTTTTCCTAAGACCGTTTCCAACTAGTCGACAGATTATTCGATATGTCTCTCGCAGACATTACTACTGGAGCATTATGCAGAATGAGTGCTCCACGCAATGGATTGAATAGTCTGAGCACCTTTATTATTATTCAACATTCTCGAGGTCTTTGAATACCTTGACTTTTCCCCCACGAGGCGACCGGATCCTTCGCCCACTAAACGCATACTTTATGCGTTTCGAAATGCATATGAATAAGTGGTTCGGTTTAGAATATCATACAAGCTTACTGTTAGCGATTATGGGATGGAAAACGAGAAGCAGGTGGTGCAGCAGTTATCGCTTGCATATTCTGGTCTGAACGACTGTTGGCAGTGAAGGACGTTCACTGACCACGTCTAGCGTGTGTACGAAAGCAATAGGGGGAAAACAACAGCTCATGCAGCAGCCTCGTACAGGAGCGCCCCACATTGGTTATTAGAATGGTTTGAAAACGTGACCTTGTAGTGCGGTATGCTCCTCTTTGAACTTTGTTTCAGTATCTAGTCAGCGCCGTGGCGCAGTGGAAGCGCGCAGGGCTCATAACCCTGATGTCCTTGGATCGAAACCAAGCGGCGCTAGAATTTTTTATTACTTTCCACCATGTTTGATGAGGTAAATGAATGAACAATGCTAGGTCATCTATGTGGGTATAGATGGTCTGTGTGGGCTTTGGGCAAAACCAATGACCGCTGTTAACAAGAGTCATTTGGGCCAGGGACCACCCCTTATCACTACAAATGGCATGTTCATAATTGACAAGATTATTGACCAGAACCAAAAGGTCCATGAGGACGTGCCGGGCGGTGGAGGGATGTTTGCCATGTTGGGCTGCTGTATCGTGGCTTTGAACTCTAAGATCTCTAAAAGCTCGAAGTGGATCGTGGATTGCGGTTACGACTTTCCCCCAGGGCTTATGGAAGAGATTCAAGGCTGGGAATCGGGAGCTGTATTCAGGTACGACGATAGCAGGAGCACAACCCGTGGATGTAATCGATACAGTGGTGAACTGAGAGAGTTCACGTATCTGAGCCCTAAAAAGACCATATGTGCGAAGGATTGGGAGGTATTTGGAGAGGAACAGCTCAAAAGGATTGAGTGTATTCATCTAGTTTGCTCAGCGGAGCGCTACGAAGATTTAGTCGGGAGACTTTCTTCGTCAGCATGTCGTCCCGAGACGATCATATGGGAGCCCCTGCCTGATATTTGTAATGCGGCATACTTTGATGAAATAAAGAGTATTCTACTCTGTGAGGACGGCTTTGCTGTAGTATTCTCTCCCAACGCAGAAGAAGGCGCGCGGTTACTTGGGGAGGACGAGCCTCTCACGCTGGAGGAAGCTTATGGCTGTATTCGTCAGTTTGATTCCATCTTGGCGGACAGAAATACCTGCGTTTTGAGGTGCGGGAAGCTGGGAAGCGTAACGCTCACTCCAAGAGACCCAATCACTAACCAGAGATTGATTTTCCACCACCCGGCTTACCACGAAAATAGTCCTGACAAGGTCGTTGATCCTACGGGAGGAGGAAACGCTTTCCTGGGAGCCTTCTGTCTTGGATACACGGCGACCCATGACTTGAAAATCGCCAACGTATGTGGTAATATAGCTGCAGGCTGCATTGTCGAGCAAGTCGGTGTACCTCGATTCGATCCTAGGAGCAGGAAATGGAATGGCCTCACCTTTCGTGAGAGACTCACCAGTTACCTGACCAGTCATCCCAAAATCGCTGATAAAACAACAGAAGTAGTCTGCCAAGAACTTACTTATAGATGGAACTAACTAAGCGTTGTAACTTTCGTCAAAAAACTCGACTTCGGCCTTCAAAGTCCTTTGGAAGGCTTGTTCTACTTCTGCCACAGAGTATTTATCGACTTCCTTTCTCAAGAACTCGACCCAAATCTTGAAATGCTCTCCATCGTGTAGATCAATCCAAGTTTGATACTTCCAGTGCAGATTGGCAACCTTGGGTAGGTCGTGTGCCCACTTCCAGTAAACCTCTTCCGCACACCACAGATAAGTGATCAGCTCGGGGTAAGTGTACTTGTCGCTGTCGGTCATGTCGGTGAGAAAATCAACATAGTCCTTGATACGCCCGACCTGCTGTGTTTGGAGAAATTCGCGCTTCGACTCTTCTACACTAGGCGCCAGTAGCTCTAGGGCATCTTGGAAATAGTTATTCTCAGAGTTGGCAAAGAATCCAATTTTTTTGGCCAATGTGATCAGACTTTCCGACGTTGGCGCCAACGCGGTCAGCTTACAAAGAAGCCTCAAACCTTGTTCGAAAAATTGCAAGTCTTGCGACAAGTAAGCGTATAGAGTGGCATCCTTAAGAGTTCCCTGGCACAGCTCTTTAGTCAATTGATGTTCTGTAGCCTTCTTGAAATCTGTCGCATACTTGCTTAACAGAGCGTCCGTCGTACTCACCATTTCTCCCACTCCATTTTCCCACAAGGACGCAGAACCATGTAGCCAGCAATCTCCCAATTATATACTTCATGCCACCCACTTTCAAGCTACTCAGTAAAGGAAACCATTAGCATGCGTCACACGGAACGAGGTGCCTCGAAACCTCAGATGATCTGACGCAGTAACTCCTGTTTTCTGTAGCACAGACTATCGAGTCGACGTTTCGAGATCTTGATGGAAGTTATGGTATTGCGTGGTACACTTACCAGTCCTAGTGACCTTTCGCTGTGATCCTCCGCTCGGTGCTCCTGCACGTGATCCAGCAGTAAGTTCAATTGACAATCTGATGCAACAAGCGTCCCGGACAGAATTCTACCGTCACCATGCGAGACATGTAGTACGCAGCCTATGAAATCTGGTAGTTTTAGGTGGTCCATGCGATCAGAGAGACAACTTTTCTCAATATTTCTTGTTGTAACTCGAAGCGCCTGTGAAAAGGTCTAAGTTGTCGATCGTGGCCTTTAATTTTCTGCTGAAATTTCAACAGTGAAAAAAAAAACAAAACATCAACATCTCTACTCGACATACAAGACTCGTATACACATCACACAGATGACAACTGCCTCCAGTAATGAAACAGCTAACACCTCTAAGGTCTCTCAGCGTAAATATAACAACGTCACTCTGAAAACCCTCACAGCGTACCAATTGATGGCACAGCGAGAAAATATGTGTGAACTGTTCCAACTGCTGGATGATAGCGAGAGACACAACCGCATAGTGGACGTACAGAATCAGAGACAAATCCTGGAAGAGATGAAACGGAACCTCGAAGACTCGAAACGTCTTGACTGAATACTTTTACCGCTAGTCGTGCAAGACGAGGACGGGGTATCAGTATCGCTCACAGTGTAGAAGACAGGAAGCCCAAAGAGTTGGGGCCAGCAAAGGAGGAAGCATCTGGGCCAAACGTCTGTACATACAAGGCAGATTCAGAATATTGGAATACAGGAGGATGAGGTATGTTAAGATTTCTGTCCTTTTTCGTGCGGTAGTTTGTTCAAGTTTGATCGGATGGGTGACTAACAGGGTGTGCGTGATAGTGGGACTTCAAAAAGGAGAATAGAAACGGATGTGATGAAGTTGCTGATGAGTGATCACGAAGTGGAACTGGTCAACGACAACATGCAGGAGTTTCATGTAAAGTTCCGGGGTCCGAAGGATACACCTTATGAGAATGGTGTGT
This sequence comes from Torulaspora franciscae, assembly GCA_003705175.3. Classification (NCBI taxonomy): domain Eukaryota; kingdom Fungi; phylum Ascomycota; class Saccharomycetes; order Saccharomycetales; family Saccharomycetaceae; genus Torulaspora; species Torulaspora franciscae. The sequence goes on from PPHX03000006.1 coordinate 192,116, forward strand.
GGAGGCTGCATGTGGAGTTGCCGGATAACTACCCATACAAGTCGCCCAGTATAGGCTTTGTCAACAAGATCTTCCATCCCAACATTGACGTCGCTTCCGGGTCCATCTGCCTGGATGTGATAAACTCAACTTGGTCGCCTCTGTACGATCTGAAGAACATCGTTGAATGGATGATTCCGGGACTGTTGAAGGAGCCTAATGGGAGCGACCCGTTGAACAACGAAGCAGCGACGTTGCAATTGCGGGACAAGAAGTTATACGAGGAAAAAATTAAGGAATATATCGACAAGTATGCATCTGATGAGAAGTACGATCAGCTGTTTGGTCACGGGAGCGCCGAACCTGAAGAAGAAGAGGACGATTTGGACAACTCCGATGATGAGGTCGATGACGATGAGGACGGGTTCGATGATGACGCTAGCGACGAAGACGAGCTAGAAGAATCCGACGGGCTCAGCGACGAGCTGAGCGACATTGAGATGAGCAGCTGACGGCCTACAAAGAGTTTATTCCGCTCTGCTGGAACGGGAATATCAGCATAAATAGCCGCCCAGGTACTACATAGCTGGCCAGACAAGTATATAAGACGCGCGCGTTTAGAGAGCGGCAAACACAAATAACATAAAAGCTATTATACTCACCAGCAGGATAGAACACATCTCGTTGAGAGCCATAATAACATACTGGTCAAGAGCACAGTACATGGGCTGTTTATCCTACAAAGGGGCATTTAACGTGAGAGGTAGCAATCGTCACGTGAAGTCTGGTATTTGAGAGTGGGACGCAAGGTCAACCGATCAGCTAGGGCTATCTGTCTTACGAATGCTCCTCTGGCTGCTTGGCATTATAGTGCTAGTGCTTGTCCATGCGGTTCCCGTGGGCGGAGCTTTCGGTGAAGAATGTTGTACGTCAAATACGGTTGGGCATGCACTTTCAACTGTCAGGGGCCGATGTGGGCTCTCAAGGGGGAAACTTGGCAGGGGTGTTCTGGTGGGGAAGCCAAGCGCCCTGTGAATACCAACAACACCGAACAATGATACCGGGGGCTGATAGCGAGGATCCCAGGTGAGGCTTGTCGTGTATATATAACAAGATGCTCGAGGCTCGTCACTTAGAAACAACTGCTGCAGTAAGAACCTAGCCAAGAAAATGTCAGTTCCTGAAAATGTCAAAGGTGCTGTGGATTTTGACCCTTGGTTGACCCCGTTCGCCGATGTTTTGTCTGAGAGAAGGAGTTTGGCTGATAAGTGGGTACACGACCTAACTCACGCAACACACGACGGTTCGTACCAATCTTTGGCAAAGTTCACTAGAGATTCGTATCTGTCTTATGGCCTTCATGCCGACCGTAGAACTAAGGAGATCAGATACAAGGAGTGGGCACCAAACGCTAAGCAGGCTTTCCTAATAGGGGACTTTAATGGTTGGAATGAGCTGTCGCATGAAGTTAAGTACAAGGACGAGTTTGGTAATTTTAATGTTACCATTCCTCCTACCTCGACCGGTGACTTTGCCATCCCGCATGATTCTAAGATAAAAGTCATGTTTGTTCTTCCTGATGGCTCTAAAATTTATAGAATTCCCGCTTGGATTACTAGAGCCACTCAGCCAGATAAAGAGACTGCAAAGGCGTTTGGGCCTGCATACGAGGGGAGGTTTTGGAACCCGCCATCTCCCTACGAATTCAAGAATAAGAGACCATCTTTCAGTGAAAATTCTGACTCACTGAGGATATACGAGGCTCACATTGGTATCTCGTCGCCTGAGCCAAAGATTGCTTCATACAAGGAATTCACAAGAGACGTTTTACCACGTATCAAGCATCTGGGGTATGACGCTATACAATTGATGGCGATCATGGAGCACGCATACTACGCATCCTTTGGATACCAGGTGACGAATTTCTTTGCGATCAGTTCACGCTTTGGCACACCTGAAGAATTGAAGGAACTGGTTGATACTGCACATGGGATGGGTATCTTAGTGTTGCTGGATGTTGTCCACAGTCACGCTTCCAAGAACGTTGAGGATGGTTTGAATAATTTTGATGGTTCTGATCACCAGTATTTTCATTCTCTAGCGTCTGGCAGGGGAGAACACCCACTGTGGGACTCACGGCTTTTTAATTACGGTAGCTTCGAGGTTCAAAGATTTCTGCTTTCCAATTTGGCGTTTTATATTGACGTGTATCAGTTTGATGGTTTCCGTTTTGATGGCGTCACCTCGATGCTCTATTTACATCACGGTGCCGGGGAACACGGTGGGTTTAGCGGAGACTATAACGAATACTTGTCTCGAGAGAGGTCGCATGTAGATGAGCAGGCGCTCGCCTATTTGATGTTGGCGAATGATTTGGTAGATGAGCTGCTCCCAAAATCGGCCATCACTATAGCTGAGGACGTCTCGGGCTACCCAACGTTGTGCCTACCCCGTTCGATGGGCGGTGCTGGGTTTAACTACAGGTTGGCTATGGCTCTACCAGATATGTGGATTAAGATCCTAAAGGAGCAAAAGGACGAAGAGTGGGATATGGCAAAGATTGTACACACATTAACCAATAGGCGTCACGGTGAAAAAGTTGTTGCTTATTGTGAGTCTCACGATCAAGCTTTGGTGGGTGACAAAACTCTGGCGTTCTGGTTGATGGATGCTGCTATGTATACTGATATGACTGTCTTGAAGCCAAGTATTCCAGTTATAGACCGTGGTATTGCATTGCACAAGATGATAAGGCTTTTAACTCATTCACTGGGTGGTGAAGCTTATTTGAACTTCGAAGGTAACGAATTCGGCCACCCTGAATGGCTAGATTTCCCGAACAAGGCTAATGGCGATAGTTACCATTACGCTCGCAGGCAGTTCAATTTGGTGGATGATCACCTATTGCGCTACAGGCATCTGTATGAATTCGATGCCGCGTTGCAACACTGCGAGAAACAGCATCAATGGTTAAACACCCCCCAAGCATACGTTTCACTGAAAAACGAAGCTGACAAGGTTATAGCGTTTGAACGTAATGGGCTTCTATTCATCTTCAATTTTCATCCGACCAAAAGTTTCACAGATTACAGAATTGGTGTTGAAGCTGCAGGCTGCTACAAGATCGTTCTAAACACAGATAGAAAAGAATATGGCGGTTTCGAAAGAGTAGACGAAAAATCTAGGTTTTACACGACGGACCTAGCTTGGAATAACAGGAGGAACTTTGTTCAAGTATATATTCCATCAAGAGTTGCACTCGTTTGCGCGCTCGAAAATTAGCTATGAATACCTTTTGTAAAATAGGATAACAATCAGTGCAGTAGCAAGATTCAGAGTGTCTCGATTTACTTGTTCAGGGCTCCAATACTGATTGTTCAACTGTGCGAGGTAAAAAAAAAAAAAACAAAATTAGCCCTGTAGGGGGCTCGAACCCCTAACCTTGTGATTAAGAGTCACACGCGCTACCGATTGCGCCAACAAGGCTTTTTATGTCATTTTTCTGTAATAATACGTTTGTACTTATTACTTAATTAGTCGCTCCTTCCTTGAACTGACCTAGGTAAACTTCACTAGCCCTGTTCATACGTCTTTATATAGCTAGACCTTCGGATCTATGGCGTAGCCTCAACTATGAAGGTCATTCCTACTCCAATGGTCATTCACAAGTGGGGTTAGGTCACGCATGTGTGCCTCACTTGTTCTAGCTGTTAGTTCTTAGTTTAATAGTTGATTCGTCCATTGCTATGTTCCGATCATACTATTACATCTTTCTGTAATAATACGGGTTGTATTTATCACTGGATATATACTAAACTGATCAATCTAATTCATTGTTCCTTTGGAGTGAACCTGGGTTGGTATAAGTTGTCCAACTCATGGTGCCTTTTTATACATTTCAGTTGGGACCAGTCCTGTGTCCAGAGTCATACTATTGCATACTTCATAGTTGACTCTTCCCATAGTAAGTACTAATTACACTAATATTCATAATAGTTGACTCTTCCTAGGTTTGACTTTGACTTACCAAAGGATGATACGAATCAGTTTAGTTAGTATCCAGTAATAAGTACAACCCGTACTACTACATTTTCTGTCTGTGATCCTTTTGCTGTTATTTTGATCGTAGCCTACAAGTAGTGGATTGAGCGGCAAAGGCTGCCTACTTAGCCGACTGAGTTATGACCAGTCAGTAAACCAAGTATTTGAATGCGTTACATGACTTCTCGAATAGCAACTGTTTGAAAAAGCTTCTTCCGTTCATTCAAGAGCGAAGGCCATAATTTTATGGACTAGAAACGAGAATTATATTTACTTTCTAGTATGGCCATCTCAAGAAAGCTATTACTCATTTTGGGCATTGAAAATCCATCAACCTGACGTTTGAAGGTGTAGTCACTATGGTTTCACTAAATTAACGTTACTTTGCTACTACACAACTTGATCGATCTGTTTGGATGGGGTATAGTCATGACCTCCCCGTCAGCGTATAGCTTTGAAGGATTGTTTCTAATACAGTAAATGGTTGTTTGGCCGAGCGGTCTAAGGCGCCTGATTCAAGAATCCTTAGTTCGATTCTTGTGTGTAGCTACACTACGCACCATGGAATTCTCAGGTATCGAAAGATGCAAGAGTTCGAATCTCTTAGCAACCATATTTTTTTGATAATCCATGCTATTTATCTCTTCAAGTGGCCAATGCACTGCTTACCTTGTTAGCTACTTATTTAACTACGCAGCCGGCAGGAAGTCCGGTTGCTACTATCGGCAGCGGTACGCCGTTCTCGTTATATACACATAGCGACTTTTCTACTTTGCCCTCCTCTTCTGTGTAAACGATCTTCCCCTCTCGTCCGACATGCAATCTAGACGAAATGTCCTCCCACTCTTTAGTCTTTATCCTTCTCGTGGTCGGTGTCGTTATAGGCTCGCTCGACTCGAGAACAACGTTCTTCCCCAAAAGACTCATATCGAAGACAGAAGGGGTACAAAGTTTGACTTCATCTTTCAGAGTGTCTTCTCCACAAAGTAGCATGCCCTCACTCAGCTTGCCCCGCAATTTACATTTTTTCATATTATCGACCACGACGACCAGTTGGTCTTGTAGCTTGTCGGGGGGCATATACTGGCGAAGACCACTACATATTTGCTTCGTGGCTCCATGATGGTCTATGTCCACGCTTGACACGTAAAGTTTATCAGAATCGGGATGGATGTCAACCTTCTTCGTAAAGCCAATCTTTAGATTTAGCAATTCGAAGTGGTAATTTCTCGTGGAAAATAGAAAGGCTAAACGAGATAGCTTAGGGATCCCCAGCTTGAGATTGACTGGTTTGCATGCTCTTATCATGTCGTTTTGCTGAGCGGTTGAGTCTTCTCTACAAATTAAGATCTAGCGAGAAACGATAATAAGATAAATCAGCAACACGAAAAAGCTCTTACTTTATAAACTATCGAGGAAACCGAACGGTCATGAGAGATTATAAGCTAGTAGTACTTGGTGCCGGTGGTGTTGGTAAGTCCTGTTTGACCGTTCAGTTTGTGCAGGGTGTCTATTTAGACAGCTATGATCCAACCATTGAAGATTCCTATCGAAAGACTGTTGAAATCGATAACAAGGTGGCAGATCTGGAGATCCTAGATACTGCAGGTGTAGCCCAATTCACTGCTATGCGGGAACTATACATAAAATCCGGGATGGGCTTCCTATTGGTGTATTCTGTAACCGATCGTCAATCTCTCCAGGAGCTAATGGATTTAAGAGAACAAGTCTTGAGGATCAAGGACATGAATCGGGTTCCAATGGTTTTAGTAGGGAACAAAGCTGACCTTAAAGACGAAAGGGTCATTAGTGTGGAAGAAGGTATTGAGGTCAGCAGCGATTGGGGTAAAGTGCCGTTTTATGAAACAAGCGCGCTTTTGAGAAGTAATGTGGATGAAGTGTTCATCGATCTGGTGAGACAGATTATAAGAAACGAACTGGAGGCGGTGAATGCGCCAGAACTGCCCAAAGAAGTTAAAAATGATGAGCCTTCGGCTAATAAGAAGGTGAAGAAGCAGCCCAGCCAGGCACCTACGCAAAAAAGACAGGTGTCGGCTGTCTCAAATAAGATTGTAAAACGTGCTGATCCTAGCGGAACACAGATAAATAAGACGAAGAAAAAGAAGAAGAGATCTTGTGTAATCCTGTAACTTAGTTATAAATTGGTTTAAATTGGCGGATCTGCCTAGAATAAAGATCTGATGATGTTTGTATTTATCGCCGGTAGTGACGGGAAATTAAAAAATGGACGCAACCGGAATCGAACCGATGACCTCTTCCTTGCAAGGGAAGCGCGCTACCAACTGCGCCATGTGCCCAAAGCGATTGTTGGAAAGTAACATTCAAGCAATTCCTATTGCGTGGAGTAGTATGCTCTTGATAGATCGCTATGGTCAGCCAGGCAGCTCCTTTTATAGATTTGTCAGGACTCGATATGGCGGCCCCAGTATCATAAGGCTGATCCGTACTCATCTTGTTGGTTGGCCCTCGGAGGATCGTTATAAGGTGATAGTTGCGCTTCCAACTCAGCCCTGACTTCTGAAATCCATTCTCTACTGACGCGATGTCTCTAAGTGTACATTTCTCTGGCCACTAGCTTCTACCTGAATATTCAGATGGGTTCATTATTATCGAGATTATAATAATACGTTATGCTATCGTTACTGAATATTTAACCGAAGGTCGGTATGACAAACCAACCATGATACAGCCAAGATAGCTATAGATAAATCTAGAGCTTGCCTTTTGTCTGGAACCGACATGGCGGCGGTACTATTTGTCACTGTTAGCGGTGGGCCCAAAAGAAATGCTACTACCGCAGATGGGGTGCCAATGAAGTAAACGATTGATTTAGCTAATCCGATTGATCGGCTTAGATATATATTAAGAGAACACAACGTATTAATCATAGGAAGGCTGAAATAAATCCCTCGAGATATGTTACAGAAATGAGCCCGTAAAAAGGGTGTTGCAGATGCCGAATACGAGATTTCAAATATGAGATTGATGTGGTATCCATCATTTACAATTAGGCTTTAAACAAATAACGAAAATATTTAAATTATCCATTGAGGGTCCGAAAACCATCCCTCCAAGAGTATCAATAGCTGGAGACCCAGGAATGGTGTGCGTCTAATAATACATTCAAACAGATTAACAAAAGAATTCCAAGGGTAGTGGAAAAACAGCTGTGTAGAACCTTTCATACGCCTTTGTTTTGTTATTGAATATAATTCTTCCTGGTGATGTATAACTATAACGCGTCAGGAACGAAAGGAAAGTGCTCTCGAGCTAAATAAACATTAAATTCTGAAATGTAGGTATGTATATGCAATATATTAATGACCAGCATTATTTTCAGCTTCGACTTTCCAGCTTCCCTCAAACATGTGCTTAACCAAGGCCATTTCGTCAGAGCTAGATTTGGCCCCCATCTGCTCAACATCTGGTGAGAATGCCGTTATTGGTAAGACCAAGATATCATCAACCAAAGCTGGTTTAGTCATCAGTGAGAAGAATTCCCATGGAACTGAATTGCTGGATTGCAGCGAAGTAGAGATTTTCTTATAAAACTTTCTTGTACTCTTCGGATTCACTTCTCCAGTTGTGGCATCGAGGTTGGCATTAAGTAGCAATGTATCAGAGTTATGCGTAATCAGATTATTAATGTAGTCCAGTGTAATATCCGAGAAGATTCCCGGGCCTGTCCAGTTCATAATATCCGTACCGTCCACGTTCGACTTCTTTTTTGCCTCCTCGTGAGGGTAGGTGTCATTTAAACGACGCTTGTCTCGGTAGTTAACGTTATAATCATTGACGTTCGACAAGTCGACTAGACTCTTGAACTGAGATCTTGTGCTAGCAGTGCTGTAGAGTGTGGTTGCAGTAATGTTCAAAATCAGCTCCCGCAGAATCGGGTGACCAGGTTTCGATTGGATAGTCCATTGACAGAATTGGATTCTACGAGCATACCATTCATCCCAATCTTGCCTATCTGGGTCCGCTTCAATGCCAATGACAAAACCTGGTTCTTCTTCGGGAACCTTGGGGGACTTGCTGTTCTTGAATGGAATTGGACTACTACCTTGGCGTATTTCCCTCATCTTTTGCGCATCTAGCGAGGGCCAGGACTCGAAGGGCTTTAGAGGTATAGTGTCCATATCTGAGTATATCCCACCTCTTGCATACAGCAACAGGTAGCGCAAGAAGTCGGCTTTCAGTATTGTTGCAGGCATTTCCTTGAAAGCTTTCAATACAAGTGGCACCTCCCCATAAAGATTCTCCAACAGCGGTTCGATATGATCATCAGGCACCAGAGAATGTTCAAACGAATCCTCAACCATAGAGGTCCAATCTGCGAGGTACTTCCTAAATGTAGATGGAAATTTCGTCGAGTCCGTTCCGACCTTCCACGTCTGCCACACTCGCCTGGGTATTTTCGCTTTAGGGTCATAAGGAAACGCATAAGTCAGCTGTTCACGCAAATCTTCAATTCCACTGGCCTGCGAATCGCATTTTTTCAGGTTCAATTGCTCGACATGGGATGTAGTGGGCAACCTAATATCTTCGGAGCGAAAGATGCGGTCAAACTTCGAGTTCGAGAAATGCAAGAAAACAACTATGTACAGGATAATCACCACAGTGATCACATTTCCTCCCCTTCTTTCCAGCAGTAACCTGATCTTCGACATGACACAATACCGCACAATCGTAGTTTCTGGGGCAAAACTTATAGAAGTTTCGAAACAACGACCAAGTTTGATACGAACCCTAGGCTCTATAAGCTTTATACCTTCAATTGACCTTAAGCCACCAAAACCTCGCCTATGGCTGGCTAGTCTTGCGAATCGCCAAACCGCGTTCGACTTCCAATGCAGTAAAGAACAAGGAGTCTAGAACATCCATCATAGAATACGTGCTGTTGTCATAGTGATTGATACTATTTAATATGCAAACTACCTATACTAGCTGGACGTTGTTCTCCTTGAGCTGCTTTTCGAGCTGTTTCATGGATTCTGGGTCGTCATGGATGGCCCTTGTATAGTCCTTGAGTATGTACGTTTTGTAGCCCCGTTTGGCTGCAGACAATGCCGTATGCTTCACGCAAAAGTCCAGAGCCAACCCAACCACGTAGACGTCCGTGATATGATGGTGATCAAGGTAGTTGTTGAGCTCCGTTCGGTGGTAGTTCCAGATATCACTGAATGCTGAGTAGTATTCACGGTCGGAAAGATAGCCTTTATCGACCACCCGGCAGTCTAGTTTCTGCTGCTCTTCAATCAAAGCATCAGCCAATTGGGCCCCGTGAGTTCCCTGTACACAGTGCACAGGCCATAGTGTGCCCTCTTGCGTTGAGTTGTCATCAGGGATCACCGAGTGGTAAGTGATGGGTGAAAAATCTGACTTTTTATGGGTGTTCGCAAACGAGATGTGGTCTGATGGGTGCCAGTCTCTAGTTAGGATAATCCGGTGCCATTTGCGTTCTGGATCCTCCATCAACTTGATCACTGGCTGGATAATTTCGTCTCCTTTTGGTACCGCAAGGGATCCACCTGGGAGGAAATCATTCTGAATGTCCACGACGATTAATGCTCTCACTGACATATTTGAGATAGCTTGTTGCGGTCAGTGTCTTGCTTTACTATTAGACTCTCAGGAGGCCGGCTTTATATATCGTAGCAAGGGCTCCTTGTGGGAGGAGCTGCTTCATTCCTTTTGGTCGTAAACGGTCGACAGGAATCTCGCCCTTCCAGCTTCAGCCCAGGTCCGTCCCCGTATTTTTTTTGGACCCCCTTGCAGTTGCATGATTGCCTGGCATCAGCTGCTGGTGCGCTTACGGGGCCCATGAGACTGATGAACATGGGTCAGCTCACTGAGTAGGTTCCAACGAGGCCTTCTGGGCGCGCCAGCAATTGATGAAATGGCACAAAAAACATTCAACATGGCATAAATCAACATGTAATTGACAAGGAAATGCCTGACCGTGGGAGACTGGTGGTAGTGTTTCTGTCGACCTTGTTCATTTTTGGATGTGTAGCTGGCCAATCTGTGGAGACCCAGTCTAAGGATAACCAGCAGTCGAATGAGGTTGTGCGTCCTAAAGACGAAATAATTTATTCAGACCTGTCGATTACTCTGATTAATGACCTGATTTTGATTGCTCAGATATTTGTCACTTGTGTGCCCACAGGGGCTCTGGCTCCAATAGCTCCCAATTTTGTCAGGATTTCCTGTATGTTTAACCTTCTCAGTGCCCTCTCGTTGCTGTCGCTAAGCATCGTTTTGGGGTGGGACAGACTCGATGAGAGCCGTATATTCAAGATGCAAGTACGCTCGGCGTTCGAGAGTTGGGCCCAGAGTCATTCCCGCCCCTCCAAGCGGCTTTATATCCTCGATGAAACGGCAGCTGACAAGGTGAGACAGTTTTGTAACTGGCTAGATCTGCATTTCGATATGTACGTGAGACCCGGCAGACAGAGGTTAATATGCGCTGCGTTCGAGATGGGCAAGACGACCGTTTTCCAGCATCGTGGTTTCGGCCAAGAAGTGTGCGTCACCAAGGAGGGCCTTCGGCGATTGGGTGAGAACAGACTTTCAAGACTTCCTCTAGACACAGTTAGAAAATTAGCTAGGTACTTGATTCGAGGTAGGTTGCTTAGAGTGGCGATAAATCCGCCTTTGTTTCTGTCAAACGCATTTCAAACCTATGGTGATTTCACTCAGGAAGTGCATCATAGGATTCACCAGATGGTTACGATAATTGATCAAAAAGATTGGGACGGTCGAGATCTCAGATTTACCGTCCAGGAGGGCCAGAATTTACTTCTTACATTTAAATACAGCGCTAATAGATCTTTATAGAACAGGGCGGCAAATTGTATCAGACTTGTTTCATCAAGAAGCGGCAGAGTATAAAAAAGATGGTACAGCGTCCTCACCAACGATCAGTGTCCGGAGTACACTCAAGAATGGTTGGAGTCAATGAAAACCTGGTGGAGTCTCTAGTGAAAGCTTTGAGACGGATAAACAGCACAGACTGTGAGAACTTTAAAGAACTGGTGTTCAAATGTCTGGAAGCTTTCAAACTGCTGTCTTTCCAAGATATAGAACACCAAGTGACTGAACAAGATTTGCTAGATATCGATGTCTTTACACCAATTTTGCGATGCAATGAGCTAGAAAACCGTTTGGAGATAGCGGCAATATACTTAGCGTACTTCTCCGTACACAAAAAGTTGCATCCTCTAATTGCTAATTCAATCAATTCGTGGCGCCATTTGATCCCTGCAATAGACTCACTCGTCGTCCAGGATGGGCATAAACCCGGATTTCTGACAGTATTGTCAAGAGTAGAGGCCATGTATTCGATAACGCCAGAAGTTTTGAGTTACACTGATCTCAATTTGGGTTACGTGTTGAAAACTTCATGGATTCCCTTGTGGCTGTTCTGGATGGAGGCCAAATCCATGAGCTTGGCCAGGATTTCACCACTTGACGAATCAGTGTTAGATTTCTACATCGCCACAGAGGGTGTCAAATTTGTTGAGCATCATATTGCCGAAGATGAAAAGGGCCCTTTGGCATACTATGTCCACAATATTTGTCACCGAATTGCACGGTTTCCCACTTGGATGCCTCACAGCGTACTCAAACCAGCACTTCAACTCGTCTCACCGGTAGCGGCGAAAACAAACGATTTGTCGTTTGACGTTCAGGTTATCATGGAAATTGTGGACCACCCTGAAATTAACTTGTTTGAGACACCTCATCTCAGTTTTCTCTTATCATTGGCACTGAAGAAAATTCGTCTGACGCCTTGCGACGTCTTACATAACACCCTGGGATCGATGGGTAGCGTTCAAAGCTTGCCTGCACTTTTCAACATGGCCCTTTATTTGGTGTCGAAGTTTTTGATTAACTCGAACAATACTTTTCGGCTTATCAATTCAACCTCTCCAATGATCTCTGACACAACCGAAGGTGTATGGTATCACTCAAAATTGGGAGACCAGCAAATCCCCAGCTGGTTTGAGACATTCGTTATTCCGCCACTGCCCCCATTAGCCAAATCAACCTTTGTTTACAGTGACAACGGGTTTGAAACAAGATTTGAGTCTAGCAACACCTTAACGGTCGCGGAGATGCTGCTTGAATCTCTAAACTTAATCACGTTAATCAGCAGCAACATGTTGAAGCGGTATCACGCACTAAAACTAGATCCCTTGTGTATCGACTTCACCAAGGCAATAGCGGATCACAGCATAAGTCATAAGGCAGTACAGATTTACTTGGATTTGTTTTACATCGCAATCGTGATGAATCTGTCACTTTCAAATCAATATGCTTTCATGCAGGATGAAGTCATAGAAGGTTCACAGATCTGGGGACGTTTGCTATGCCGTAATTCAAAGGCGTTGTGCGAGCAAGTCATAAAAACTCATGGGAATATTGCATTATTCTACCTGATTGAATTTATTAGCAAAGTTTCTCTGGATGATCTTGCAATGCAGAAAGTTTCCATTGATTTGCTGAACCACTTATTCTTTCACGGTACAGATGACACAGCTAAAGCATTTCTCCTGGAGAATGTGCTCACCAAACAAGCGCTCTCGGATTACATCAGGAAATGGAATGATGGCACGGAACTTTATAAACGTTTCTTTGCTGAGATTCTTGAGGAAGACATGCCAACTGTTGGAAATAGCTCGATGGGTATTGACGATCTGATTCGGCTGCTACCAGATGGGGGTAGGATTATTCAGCGGAAAGAAGTTGAGAAGAAGAAAATGAGGTCTTCTCATGGAAAACAGTATGAATCAACCCATGCTAAAGATTCAACTAGAGAAACACAAGCCAAATCAACAAAATATAACAATGCTTCTTCCGCAGCACCTTTCATCCCAGCCACTAAGCCGGCCCGCACACTAGCATCAAATGTTAAAGTGAAAACCTCGAATTTCAGTCAGATCACCCCGGTTAATGACTGGGGGGAAGCTGAGCTAAACTCGAGCACATCAAATGTCCCAGTAACAGGGCACGATTTGAGTTTCACCAGCCATTTGACAGATCATAGCTTCGAGTTGCCCAACTACAATACGCAAAATTTTGAACCTGTTTTAGGAACTCCCAACATGACCTCGTCCAGTTTATTCAGCAGCCCTTGGGATGCTTCACCAGATACTGAGTCGACTCCTAATGCCTCAAAGATCGTTAACACAGGAAAGAATTACATCCTTGGTGGGCATAGCCGAGTCAAGAACAACAGTAGAGCCCAGTCAATTCATATTGATAGCTTCCAGCATGAAGAACGAAGGACATAGCTCAATTTATAAGAAGCCTCTTAAGAGACGGCCATAGGACAACTGCTGATTTGACGACGATTATTATGACGTCTTTCACTGGAGGAAAAGGCGAAGAACAACAGTAAAGAAACAGTGGTCCGAACAACTCACTCCAGGAGTGGGACTACTCAGTAGCTGAGAGCATCACTTAAGTTGTTCGAAGTCTCATCAAGTTCTAGCTGGGTAACTTTATAATGAAAAATTTTAAGACCGAAGCTCATCTCATCTCATCTCATCGCATGAATCAAGACACTTGAACTGAGTTTGATAAAAGGTTTCGAGGTGGCCTGTAATCATCATGGTGCTGAAATCTACGTCTGCAAGTAACATTCCGGTTTACCAAGTTTCAGGTACCAATGTATCGAGGTCACTACCTGATTGGATAGCGAAGAAGCGCAGAAGAACACTGAAGAATGACCTGGAATACCAAAATCGTGTGGAACTGATCCAGGATTTTGAGTTTAGTGAAGCGTCAAATAAGATCAAAGTATCTCCTGACGGGGAATTCGCCATGGCAACAGGTACATACAAGCCGCAGATTCACGTTTACGATTTTGCCAATCTTTCATTGAAATTCGAGAGGCACACAGACTCTGAAAATGTCGATTTCATAATACTCTCCGATGACTGGACGAAAAGTGTTCATCTACAAAATGACAGGAGCATACAATTCCAGAATAAAGGTGGCCTTCACTATACTACTCGTATTCCCAAGTTTGGAAGAAGTCTGGCTTATAACAAAATAAATTGTGATTTATATGTGGGTGCCAGCGGAAACGAGCTATACAGACTGAATTTGGAGCAGGGGAGATTCTTGAATCCTTTCAGGCTAGAGTCGGAGGGAGTAAATCATGTATCGACAAATGACACAAACGGGTTGATAGCTGTCGGTCTGGAGGAAAATGCTGTGGAGTTTTGGGATCCTAGAGCACGTTCTCGTGTGTCAAAACTATACCTTGAGAACCAATTCGAGAGTTCTTCGTTCCAAGTAACGGCAACCTCTTTTCGTGATGACGGTCTAAACTTTGCGTGTGGTACCTCAAGTGGATACTCATACTTGTACGATTTACGATCATCAGAACCATCAATTGTGAAAGATCAAGGTTACGGTTACGAAATAAAGAAGATAATATGGCTCGACAACGTCGGGACGGAAAACAAGATCTTAACCTGCGATAAGAGAATCGCTAAGATATGGGACAGAATCGATGGAAAAGCATACGCTTCTATGGAGCCAAATGTCGACATTAACGATATTGAACATATCCCCGGTACAGGGATGTTTTTCACCGCTAACGAGGGTATACCGATGCATACATATTACATTCCTAATCTGGGACCATCCCCACGTTGGTGCTCATTCTTAGACTCCATCACAGAGGAGTTGGAAGAGAAGCCAAGCGATTCCGTATACTCGAATTACAGATTTATTACAAAGGATGACGTTAAAAAGTTGAACTTGGCCCATCTTGTGGGTTCGAATGTTCTTAGAGCTTACATGCATGGTTATTTCATCAACACGGAACTTTACGATAAGGTCTCGCTAATTGCCAATCCTAATGCGATCCGGGATGAAAGAGAACGTGAAATCAGACGCAAGATCGAGAAGGAGAGAGAATCCAGAATCAGAACATCTGGCGCTATCAAGAAGGCTAGCGTCAAGATCAACAGATCTCTGGCCGAAAAGATATCTCAGAAGCGTGGTGATTCTGCCGCTGAAAAGGTTCTCACAGACGACCGTTTCAAGGAAATGTTTGAAGACGAAGATTTCCAGGTGGACGAAGATGCATACGATTACAAGCAATTGAATCCAGTCAAGTCCGCCAAGGAAACCGAAGAGGGTGCCGCTAAGCGTATCAGAGCCCTAACAGCTGCAGAGGAGTCTGATGAGGAAAGAATAGCGATGAGGGAGAATCGTGGCTCAGAATCCAGTGAGGATGAAAGCAGCGAAGAAGAAGAAGAAGAAGAGGACCAAGCATTGAACAACAAAGATGAGAAAAGGATACAGAGGCAGCGGAAGGCTGTTGAACGTAAAAAGAAAGAGAGAGAGGAAGCAGAAAAGTTCATGAACGAGATGCACGTTCGTGCTACTGACACTGACGATCTTGATGCTAGAAGAGTTACGTTCGATGAACAACTTCGCGAACTGAAAGGAAAAGAGAAGGAAGGAAAAGCAGATGATTCAATCGTACGCCGTACCCATTTCGGCGAAGCAGAAATCACTTTCATGCCCTCCAAGAGCAAGCCGAAGCCCAAGATCAGAAAGTCTGAGGACGACGGTGAAGAGGATCAAGAAGGACGCCAGGACCGTGGTAGGACAAAACCTAGGTTTGAAGGCAGAAGGCGTGCAAGCAAAAACGTCTTCCGTGGTATGTAAATTAGCATGCTATCATTCGGATAGAGTCTTGGGCACTAGCATAGTAGTTGAGTATAGACTATAAATATAATATCTTCTCGTAGTTTCAACAGTATTTATTACCCGAACTCACTATGGGAAAGCGCTGCTAGAAACGGCCTAGACCGGGGAAATAGTCAAGTGTCATAAGAACCAACATTAACCGTTGAGCTTCCTGTGATAGCAGTCCCATCGGATAGAGCATCGATCATGGGTATTAAGAGGTTTTTTAAGATAAAGCCTCCTGAGGAGGAAACCCCAGAACAAAACAGAGAAAAGCTTATGGAGCTAGGTATTAGCACCAAGGATCCACAAAAGAAGAAGAAGGAGAAGTTTGCTGCATATGGGAACTTTGCTAGAGACAAAGCAGAAGACAGCGTTTACGCTCCACCAGGCTACGAGAACTATGGACAAAACTCACAGGATGAAGATGATTTGAATAAATCAGCTTTAGATGGGGAGACAGAAGATCCAAGTAGGTCCTCAGCTGATCCTTACAGTGTATCAAGTGGGGGTGCAGATCCATACGCGGTCAATCCAAATGTAAGTTACGCGGGTGATCCTTATGCCGATTTCCGAAGCAATAGCATGTATAATAAGGGACAGCAGTACCATAGTCAAAATTATGGTGGTAAGCACGCTGTGCTGGATACCTACACCAATGGTACGCGCGACAATTATAACGAGCCCCAGAGATACGGAAATGGGTATAGCCGGGGAGGCAGTAATCCTTATGGTTCTGATGGTCGAGAAGCTTATAACAGGAGCGGTTCGGTGCCTCAGCAGCCTACACCTGGTGCCTCTAATTCCTATAGTTCAAACAATCGAAGCGGGTCATTGCCTCAGAACTCAACCCAGGGGCCCGCATCTAATCCTTACGCGGCGATAGCCACCGACTCTTATACAAGCGGTAGCAGTTCTGGCACTAGCCCGTATGGTCGACAGAGGAATGCAGCAAAGGCTCCAGCACGTTCAATGAGAGGTCCCGGCAGCGATGGAAACCGATTGGCACCACCAGCATTGACAGCCGGCACCGTTGATCTAAACAGTAGCCCTCTAGACAATGATGATCTCAATAAGGATCCCCGGGCTGGCGAATTCGATTTTGAAGAAGGAATCAAGAATACTGTCGGAGTTGACGAGTTAGATTTAAATGCGACGATGAACAACGAAGACAACGGGGACGACTTTAATGCTCCATACGCCTCTGCAGATCAGCAGCAACAACAGACTTATGAGGCACAACCCCAATGGCAAATAGAAGAAGAGGAACGACAGGACTACGGAGCCGGGAGTGGTAGGGCTTTCAAATCATTCGAGGACGTTCAGAGAGAGGAAGAAGCGCGTCAACAACAGGAGGAGGACGAGGCTGTAGACGAAATTAAGCAGGACATCCGTTTCACAAAGCAAAGTTCCATGGCTTCGACGCGTAATACACTGAAGATGGCGCAAGAAGCCGAGATGTCAGGTATGAACACTTTAGGTCTTTTGGGCCATCAAAGTGAGAAGCTTAATAACGTAGAAAGAAACCTCGATTTGATGAAGGTGCAGAACAAGGTTGCCGACGATAAAGTGGCCGAGTTGAAGAAGTTGAACCGCAACATCTTAGCAGTTCACGTTTCGAATCCATTCAACTCAAGAAGAAGACAAAGAGAACGGGAAGAAAAGATCAAGAACCGTAAGATGGAAGAAAAATTGATGCAGGAACAAACAAGTCGACAGCTGTCCAATTCAACGCAACGTATTGAGGGGGCGATGAGAGGGAATAGCGAGACTGGAGCTGTGCGCGAGAGATATCAGAGACAGCAGATTCTAGAACGCGCCAAGAAGTACCAGTTCGAAAATGACGAAGAGGACGACATGATGGAAGTTGAGATAGACAGGAATCTGGATCAAATCCAACAAATAAGTGGACGGTTGAAGAAACTCGCCATCGCTACCGGTGACGAGCTGGACTCGCAACAAAAGCGGGTAAAGAACATCGAGGACAGCACCGACGATCTAGACATAAAAATTCACCTGAACACCACAAGACTCTCAGGTATCAGGTAGGGCTAGCTTTCTATTTATCAGCTGATATAGTAAGAATGGGAAAAAAGTATGCAAGTGTCGTTAAATTGGTAATGCTAATGCTCGTATGTATGTCTTTATAAGTGGCTAGAACGGGAGTTGTGGAATCATTTATTGTTTCTGACTGAGCCAAATCTTGTAGTTATTTTCAGCAATGTGGTCGAAGTACATCTCTGCTCTTGACGGCGACGACCTCTGCACGCCTTGGTAATTGGACGACCTGGGGATAGCTATGGTGTTCGCCGACTCCATATTCATGAGACAGTAAATGCTAGCATCATCTTCGTAGTCAACGTCGTTGTAGCCCGTGCTCTTGCAGTCTGTCGGCAGCAACAGGGGAGACGTTATCAAAGAATCTTCTTCCTCGAGGGTGCTGGGGCTCTCCTTCGACGTGCTTCGCACCTCCAATGACTCCAAAGATGCATGTATCGAGTGTTTGTCCTTCATTCGACACTGTTCAGAGCAGTACAATGCGCGATCACAACCGCAGTCATGATTCTTGTTTTTGCACGCAAGCTTCTGTTTGGTACTGGGAGACTGTTCCAGGATCAATTGATCGCACACTATACAGTAATCGTTGAATGCAGTCATCTTGTTCTGATCTAAAGCTTTCAGCTCCCTGCCCTTCGCAAATCAAGCGAAAACTTTACTCAATGGCCTTAGTATATATAACTCAGAACACCGTGTCTTTGAACCACAATCAAGCGCCCCGATCGACATGTGTTTAAATATTTCTATTTATTCCTTATTACACATCCACATGCGTAGAGTCACCCATGAGCAATATTAACAAAACTTTCAGTCACCAAATGGCTGACTTCAGCTAGAACGTGTGAGAAAATGGTCGAACTAATAGATCAAAATAGAACCCACAATTGCGGCACAAAACGCACCCCGACGCCAATTCAACGTGCTGAACGGCTAGAACAAGCCTCATCTGCCATGTAAATAGCGCCCGTAGATTGAAAAATTACTGAAAAATTTTCAGATTAATCCACAGCTCGTGCGCCCAACAGCATGAGCAGCGAGACATTCTTGCACCCAGCGTCGTTGCTACGCCGTGGCTCGATCAGTTGCTTCCGAGGAAATTGCTCGTTCCCCTATGGGGAATGGTACCATACGAAAGGTGCCCTCGGAACGCACACCTTCTGGCCCAGGACAATAGGCTGAGGAACGTAGGACAGTTGCAACGTAGATCGTACTCTTGCGCTCATTTCTAGCCTGTTGGAAACTGCAGTGGCAGGCTCCGTATGGGAGGAAGTGAGGTTTCGCTGTCACGGGAGGACTGGGGCAGCGGAGACATCGAGGGTGATGTAGGTGCAGTGACTGCGGGTGTCATTGAAGTGCGCGGGGGGAGGGTAGTTGTTGTTGTTTGCCTTTCGTGTTGAACGGCTAGTAGCTTGTCGTTGAGTTCTTGGGGAAAGTTTGCCGTGCTGGTGTTTGGCGAGACCAACGGTCGCATACCGAGGGTGTTGTGGAGACTGGTGAGACTTGTTGTCCTGCTCAGGCTGGTCGTGGGAGTAGTAGTCTTTGATTTTTTGCGAGCCTGTTCTTCATGGTGGTCGTCGTCGTGGGAGTGGGGTTCCTCGAGTCCATCATCGTCATCGCAGTCGGAGTCGGAGTCCGAGTTTTGGCCACTGCTGATCCCAAAGGTCGTGCTTTGCCCGTTGAGTAGGTTGTTCAACGATAGAGCCGACTTGGGCCGCTTCATGCCCTTGTGTAGAGCTCCACGGCTTATCATGTGAAAATCCGTCAGTGAGGCAGGCCGTGGGAGCACGATATGTCCGCCTTGCGGTCCCCGGCCGGAGTCTGGAGTGTCCATGTAGCTGGGGGCGCCCACTGCCGGGGTCATTGCTTGTAGGGACGACAGCGCGTTCAGCTTGCCTCTACCGCTCCCGCTACTGCCTGGTGAAGTCGCCGTTGACGCCTGGGGTGGCGAGGGAGAAGACGTTTCTTCCAGCTCAAACTGGGCAAACGGTCTACGACGCTCTTCCGCCGGTACCTTCTTCTTACGGCCCCTCTTGGCTCTTGGATGTGGATTTGTGTGGATTCTGCGGTGTCTGGTCAGCTCATCGCTCCTGCTAAACCGCTTGGTACATCCGGGAAAATCGCACGCGTGTGGTTTCTCGCCCGTATGGGTTCTTAAATGCCTGGTTTGGTGCTCCAGCCGGCGGAATGCTCTCTGACATATGGGGCATACGTGTGGCCTGGGCGCATCTTTCCCGGAATTACTGTTTTTTTTTGGTTCTGTAAGTGTATTGGCCACTGGCACGCCCTCCTCTACCATCGGATCGCTACGATTCGCTCTTCAAGTGGCTATGAAGGCCCTTAATCAGCCAGGATCTCGACCTCTTCGAGGTCTTCACGACCTGGGGCTTCTTGACCATTTTTTCAATGACCGTCACTCAAAACGACCACCATGGACAACAGATCGATGAACTTAGCGGATAAGAAGCTCTTAATGAGAGCAGATGGCTGTGATAGCTAGCGATCAGTATGGGCTAGCGTTGGAAGGATGGTGAGGTTGCCGAAGTTTTAAGTGTGCTGGAACTTTGTCGCCAAAGTCCGGGTAACTCGGGACGGCGTATATATACGGTTGAAGCTTGGCGGCTAATTTCTTTCTCTTCAGCGTAGTCTCTCAGGACAGGATGCCGCCAAAGAAGAGCGGAAAGCCGGTGCAGGCCCGGGGATCCGAGGCTGAAGACCTCATTGAGGAGTATTTGGTGTCCCAGTACAAGCCCTTTGCGATCAACGATATTGTACAGAATCTGCACAACCGGGTGCCGCGGGCGGCGGCAGTTAAGGCTCTACAGAGCCTTGCTGGTGCCGGGAGGATAACTACCAAGAGTTTTGGCAAGATCGTGATCTATTCGTGTAACGAGCAAGAGTTGGAGTTGCCCGAGGGCGTGCAGGGCTCGGAGTGCACGCCAGAAGCGCTTGCTCAGTGGAGGAATGAGTTGGTAGAGGTCGAGAAAGATCGTGTGCAGGCGTCAGAAGCCTGGCAGAAAGTCGCGCGAGAGCCCACCAATGACGAGCTACCTCTCTTGATCGAGAAGAATAAGCTGATTGCGCAGCAACTGCGTGATAAGATGCACGAGTTGCAGACGAATTGGGAACCGCAGGACGAAGAGGTTGTGGGACGGTTGATGGCAGTAGAAACCCAGGTAGAGAAGCAGTTGAAGCTAAGATCGCGATTGATCAAGAATCTGCTTGGCCTAATTAAAGATACCGTGCGGCCTTCGAATATTGCCGAGTTTCTTGTAAGTAAGGGGAAAACCGAGCTAGATTGTGCCTGCACACTTGTACTAACCCACAGATTAGGAAGATATCGGCTATGAAGAACTGCATTGATTAGCGTCTATGTCACTGGGGACGTAAATTTGGCTCTGGGATCGTGATGGGAATGTCCGGGCCTCATGCTATCAGATAAGTGAGTCCCCGACGATCAGATGTATGATTCCTATATAAGGAGCAGTTACTCGGTGTCCATGACAAAAATCAGGCTCCAAAATGCCGTCAAAGGCAAGCAATGGCATACTCTTACCTCACGGATACAACCTACGGAAAGGACAACGTTAAGTTCCTAAAAGTCAAGAAGGACAAGTCGAATCCTAAGAAGCATGAAATCATGGAGGCTACGGTCCGGGTGCTTCTAAAGGGTGATTTCGATGTTTCTTACACCGAGGCAGACAACTCTCCAATTGTTCCTACAGACACTGTGAAGAACACGATCCTGGTTTTGGCTAAGCAGTTTGACACGTGGCCCACGGAGAAGTTTGCCGCAAGGCTGGCGCTTCACTTCACCGAGAAATACAGTCATGTTTCCGGTGTCACCGTCCAGATCTATCAGGATCGCTGGGTGAAGTACAATGTTGACGACAAGGAGAGCTTGCACTCTTTTGTTCACCAGGGACCAGAAAAGAAGGTAACTTTCTTGGATTATGACAAGAAAAATGGTCCAGGTCAGTACTTTTTGACTACGAATATCAAGGATCTGACTGTGTTGAAATCGACAAACTCCATGTTTTACGGCTACAACAAATGCGACTACACCACTTTGAAGCCAACCACCGATCGTGTGCTATCGACAGATATCTTTGCTTTATGGGAGTGGAGTTGCTCGAAACTAGGTTGTTTGAGGTCTATCGCCGACGGCTGCAAGGATGCCATCTTCGATGGGGTCTACAACACCGCTCGTGATACTACGCTGGAAATTTTTGCCAAAGAAAACTCACCTTCAGTGCAAGCTACGATGTTCAACATGGCTACTGCTATCTTGCAAAAGGCTCCCCAGGTTGACTACGTAACTTATGAGTTACCAAACAAGCACTACTTCCTGTTTGACCTAAAATGGTTCAACGGCCTAGAAAATGACAACGAGCTATTTTACCCGTCCCCTCACCCCAACGGTTTGATCAAATGTAGGGTTGGCCGTAACCAGGCCAAACTGTAAGCGATCAACTACCATGCTGGCAGGTAGTACACTCTTTAGATCTCTATAGCGCCTCTAATTTTTATATCAAGGTTACATAGGCTTAACTTTTATTTACACGTCTATTAATCGGTTACATCAACCCATTGAACCATTTCTGACCCTTACTGTATTTCTGCTTTGCTATCTTTGGATCTCCTTTACTTGGCTTGATGAAATCTCCCGCCTTACCACTTTTATACCGTATCTTGGCGTCCTGTGCTAGCGTTTTCAACATCTGTGGGTTGCCAATACTAAATCCCCACTTATGCAAGATTCTGACGGTCGCAGGCGTGATGGCCGCCGTCAGGGGCAATCTAACCACTATCAAGCTCTTATGAATTCCATATGCAATCAAAAATTCTGCTAATAAAGTGCTCTGTTTAAACTGTTCCCACCATGACAGCTGGTCCAACTCGCCACTTAGCTTTCTCTGCTCGTCTCTTTCCAGTTTCTCTCTCACCTGTCTGACAACTTCCTCCTCCTCCATACCATAACCAAAGATCCTTTTGGCACTGTTGATGCACACCTTGATCTTTTCTTCACCAAGCGAATGAACCATGAGGAAACACAGGGGCAGATCTAATGCGGTTAATGCCAGATAAACCCCCAAAGCAGAGTACCCATAAAGCTGAATCAAACCCTTGATTCCCTTCGGCTTTGCAGAAGTCTGAGTTGAGTTGAACCGACAAGATAGGGTACTTCTTCTAAGCACCCCAGGTTGGACCCGGAACATCGGGCGACTAAGCTTCCCAGGCATCCACCTTAAAGCAGATAGCTTCGAAGCAAACATGGGCTAGGAACAAGGATGCGATAGTGGGCTCGAGAGATGACAGCTCGAATAATGAAATTAGAGGTGGATGATATCTTAATACCTGGGTTAAACGATTATAAACGGCCGGGTAGTGTGGACTAACTATAAGCTCAACTTCGAGCTTTGGGCAACTAAACATAAATTCGTTCACGCAAAGCCAACGTTTCTAGTCATCTGAAAACTGGAATAGTAGTTGTACCGACGTTCGAGGTCGTGGAGGATACATTATCCTCACATCTGCTAATGTAGGTGACAGACTTGTAGTACTCCAGCACTTCCACCTGTGTAACTCCATTAGAAACGACCGTGGAAGTATCTGACGAGTATGGGACCGTTCCCAAGGTTGCCGCTGTAGGAATTATCTGACAGGACTCGCTGCCAAATGCCACCTTAGAGCAGATCAAGAAGCAAATGCAATGTGTAACAAATCTAGTCATTTGAAAGACACAGTACTTTCCAGCAACAAGTTACGGGTAGATATCACATACCACAGGAAGGACTTATATACAACTGCCTACAGTTTCAGATTGGCTACTGCGTAAGAACATGTCTTAGACTCCATTGGCCTTGTCAGATACATTGTTGAAGTTTCATCAACTGCTAGTAATTCTATCCCGAATGGGCGATGTTAATGCGATTTGCCCGCTAGTAAGCGAAAAGACCATACAGTCCAAACAGATCAGGAGGACCGGTAGAACATGAGGCATGCACACATTGGTAACTTGGATAAGTAGTAAATTTTACATAGATTCGATGGCAAAAAACACTAGATAATACTACCAATTGCTAATTAAGTGAAAAGATTTATGGATGTGGACCCGTTCCCTTAACGAGAAGTGGCAGCGACCTTTTGAAAAGCACCCTTAGCTTGTTGCTTGGAGATCTTGGAACCACCGGCAGCAGCTAGCTTGGCCTTCTCAGCCTTTCTGGCAGCCTTGGCTTCCTTCTTCTTTTCCTTGTCAGCCTTGACTTTTTCCTCTCTTTGGGCCTTTCTGACATCTGGTCTGACAGATCTTCTCTCTTTGATCAACTCCAAAGAAGCACCGACGATAGGTCTTTGAGCCTTGACGGTCTTTCTGGTTCTCTTCTTAGAGACTTCCTCAGTGATACCCTTCTTGTGGTGTTTTCTGAACAAGACGGTCCAGTGCACTCTTCTTGGGTTCTTTCTTTGTTGGAACAAAGAAGAAGACTTAGAGTTTTGGAATCTGAAGATCTTGCTGTCACCACGGACAAACAACATACCTCTACCTGGGTAGATCTTGGCACCGGAAAAGGAATCAACTTCAACCTTCATTATTGAATTTCTAAAACAAAGCACAAATATGTTAGTATCACAGTTCAATCGATTAAACGGTATTCGCCCTTTCTAGAGAAGATTTCCTTTAATTCCCACTTCCGCATCCACGTATAGTCCTTGCAATAGTTTTTCTCCTTTCTCAGGGCTATTCCAACGGTTTACAGTTCAATCACATACCTCTCAAGTCGCTGCTTGGTCTCTTCCTGTATTGCAAATACACCGTAAACACCATTGCTCAACTATAACTACAACTTTAGTCTGGATGGCTACTGTCTGTTACTCCCAATGCCATCGTCCATTCCTTGCAGAGGGACCGTCCACTGTCCGCCGCGGGAAGGCGCCTGGAAGGAGAATAGATCCTCGCCTGGCAGGAAGCTAGAAGGAGACCAGCCTGGCTTCCTGGGAAGGGCCCTGTCTAGCGCTAGAAGGAGCAAGCGCGCTGCCAGGCAGAAGCGACGCAAAAAAAAGTTGACGATCGTAATTTTTCACCTCTTCAAGGCGCGGTGTCTGGCTTTTACAAGGACAGTCACAGAAGTTTAGAGTAATACAAGTGATAAATTTTCAAACATGCTGTGGCATTGCAAGTAATATGTATTCGTTGCAGTACAAACTTTAGAAGAGCTTGTTCTTTTCCATTTCATACTTGTCTCTAGCTTATATCGACGAGTGAAGACCGGAGTGTTTAAAGACTTATTCAAACAACTACACAGAGATGGTCAGTATATTATGATTTGCGAGCACTTCAAGTGGAAAACAGGTATCTCATCGGGATAGCGTTCTGGGCCAGCCGAGCATGCCGATGGAGAATGAATACTGTATGGTTTTCTGTTTTGAAAGGTGTTTCAGTCTATTCTGTGTGCGACCAGCGAGCGGTTATACTAACAAAGAACTAAACTATAGGCCCCAGTTAAGAACCAAGAAAACATCAACCAAAAATTGGCTTTGGTTGTCAAGTCCGGTAAGTACACCCTAGGTTACAAGTCTACCGTCAAGGCTTTGAGACAAGGTAAGTCCAAGTTGATCATCATCGCTGCCAACACCCCGGTCTTGAGAAAGTCTGAGTTGGAATACTACGCCATGTTGTCCAAGACCAGAGTTTACTACTTCCAAGGTGGTAACAACGAATTGGGTACTGCCGTTGGTAAGTTGTTCAGAGTCGGTGTCGTCACTATTTTGGATGCTGGTGACTCCGACATCTTGACCGCTTTGGCTTAGATGGAAAGCTGAATATGTATAATAACATACTGTCTTTATAATATATTTGAATCTACTTTCCATTACTCACAGTCGGATCAGTCCTTCTTCTGTAGCTCAGGCTAAGTAGAAGTCATGGTGATTATGGTGCTCGCGTGGCATCGTAAATCATACTCAATATAAGGGAAAACGCTCGGAATCACCGATAATATACAGAACTCATCACTTTGAGGAGACGGTTTGTTGCTCAAAATGACTAGAAGATACTCCGATGGTGACCCGAGACATGGGTCCGGTGTCTCTTTAGCTAGTTTGGTGGAACTTTTAGACCCGATTGCCTCGAACGTTACGTCAAGTTATACCCCCAACAACTATCTTGCTCGAGCCAAGAAACGTCTAAAGAATTTAGATCCCATCGATACGCGAGTGCAGCTAGACGAATGGAAGGTCAAAGTGCTCAAGAGGGTCAAAGCTCTCGATGGGCCCCTGCACTCAATATTTTTCAAGGATGACTCAAAGTTGGGTAAACTCTTCTATCCATTCACGTTGTTCAACATCTTCTTGGTTGGACTAGTGATGGGCATGTTCCCCGAGTGGTTCCATGTATATCATACAGCGTTGTTTTTCCTGCTAATGCCGATCAGGGTTTACACATACTACAAGATCAATAATCATTACTACCTGGCGGATCTGTGTTATTTCGTGAACCTACTGTGTATGCTGTACATTTGGTGTTTCCCGGAGTCCGTTCATCTGTACCAGACTTGCTTCGCTCTAACTTTTGGATCCCTGAGCTTTGCCGTGATCACTTGGAGGAACTCGCTTGTTATTCATTCCCTCGACAAGACTACTTCATGCTTCATTCATATTATGCCAACATGCACCATTTATATCGTCCAACATGGTTTGCCGGACGCTTTGAAATTAGCAAGGTTCCCTGCAGCCGCCATGACAGAATCAAAATCATGGGATTTGAAGAAGAACATAATATGGACTTCTTTCTACTATCTATTGTGGCAGTCACTCTATCATTATTTCATCACTCTAAAGAAATCAAAAAAGATAAAATCAGGTGAAAGGATTACTAGTTTTGAGTATCTAACTACTCATCAATTCAAGGACCTATGGGTAGTCAAGCTGCCCGCACCATGGCCCATGATCATATACACGGTAGCTCAATACTTTTACCAGTTATCGACCATGCTGTTGTGTGGCATATGGTTTCATCACAGATTGGCTGCCGCTGGATTTCTGACTTCCATATTTCTATGTGCAGCTCATAATGGTGCAACATACTACATTGATGTCTACGGTAAGAGATTTGAGAAAGAGGTTGATAAATTGCGGAACGAAGTGCTAACATTACAGCAACAGCTGAAAAGTTCTTCGGCCTGCAACAGCTCTATCGATGGTAGCTATGCTGGCCACACGGCAGATTCTTCAGAAAGGGAAAGCATTAGCTCGCTTAAGAGCCTCTGACCAGTCAATGACCTTCGAAAATCATATCATACTCGAATTCTTATTTACATGATATGTGCAGTGTTGACTTCGTTAAATGTTGAGTTCCATAATCTTTTGCTCAATGTTGAGTATTGGCGACTTCCTGTTTACGATATCCAACAGGATTTTAGCGCTTTTTTCGTCCTCAACCTTGGTTAATCCCTGGTGTAGCGATCTAACCATGTCATATTTCCAATCAATAAACCTCTGAGAAGTCATGACAATACCAAGAGCATCAGCATACATTCCTTGGTTCGAAAAAAAGGATACCATGAGGGCAGCGAACTCACTGTCTCTTTTACTTTTTTCTGTTATGCTCAAGTTCTTAAAAGCCGTGGTCTTCCTGAAAAAACCTCTATCTTTCCATGCTTTGGTCGCTAGAGAGGTGTCGCCAAATGCAGCAGCGGCTTTCATCATCAACTCGTATGAGGCACAGTTAGCTAGTAATTTATGCTTCATAGAAGCAAGGTATTCCATCTGAAAGTCAAATTCCTTTTGGTTACTTTTGGTGCTGTTATCAATTGGGATATTGGCAATGCCGCTGCCTTGCTCGATTTGCAAGCAGGCGCTGTAAATCTTCTCTACTATGGAGTCGAATTCGTGCTGTTGAAAGCAAAAAGTCTTGAATCTTAACATGAACTCCTTCTCATCTCCCAAACGAATAGGAATAGTCAAAAATGAATTCAAAGAGACGGGATTCAGGACAGCATGGTTGACTTCTCGGCTTTTCCACTGTGCGATCTTGTGCACCATTCGGAATTTAAAATCCTCCAATGATGTTGATAATTTGCGTACATGTTTCAATTCTTCCTGTGTCAGATCTTGCGGCTTAGTTCGTAGGTCATATATTCCACCATACTCTAAATTAAACTGCCATAACGCCCTAGATTCAGCGAGTATCTGCCACGGCTGGTCAAGATCTATTACCGGAAGCATCGGCAACTGATTATTGAATCCTTCATCGGTGGATGACCGTCCCGTATAATCCACACTGTTCATGATGTTTCTCCGCATTCTGATACCCTTGTCATAACCCATTAATATCGGCAATGAACCACTGTCGAACTTGGAATACGCGAGCAACAAGTAATTGAATAGCCGTGGATCTAAGGCATGTTGCCAAACCCTTCGTGTGTCCGAGCTGTTAATCGATTTGTTTAGTAGTTGCCTGTATTTTTGAGTGGTGTAATTGTAATACAATGCTCTGGCGAGGCCGACGTCGCCATCGTAGGCTGCCAATGCCATCATTGCCTCCAAAGTGTGGTAAAATGGAACTTCTGCTTGCTTAGTGTGAAAGGTATCCTCAAGCTGGTGAATGTACTTCCATCCCAACAACCTGAGGGATCCAGCCTTATTCTCGCTCGTTTTTGAATCCGCACTAGCTCTCGCCAAAGTTTTCGCCATGATGTTAAGGGTTTGAGCATTCGGTTGCACGTTTCTGTCTGCCATTTCTTGGTACAAATCTATAGCTTTGGCGTAATCCAGATCTTTGTTACAGAGATGCAAGACGGAGTTATAAGTAATGACATCCGGCTCATGGCTCTTCGAAAGGAACTTCATGGTATCAAAAACATCCCAAGCCTGCTTGCTGACTCCGAGCTTAGTATAAAACTGGATAATTGTGGTGTAATTTTCTCTATTGGGTACTATACCATAATCATCCTTGAACTTGGAAAGGAAATAGTTCATATTATCGAAGCTAAGAGCTTTACTGGCGTACTTTATGCAACAGTTAAGCATGTACTGGTCCATTCTAAAGATCTCCGTAGTTGCTATGGCTTTTGTCTCGTCATATCTTTTGAGTAACTCTTTCAGCTTATCAAATATGAGATTCTGATTTTGACTTGGTTTTAGCTTCGATAAATTACCGAAGAGACAGTGATACATGGAGAAGTTGAACTGCGATGGATCATTGTCGACCCTTTCCAACAACATTTTGTCGAGTTTTATTATATTGTCATAGGAAAGCCAATCGCACTTAGCCAATAACCACTTCTTCAACAGTTTCATCGGAATCTCTTTTAGCCTCAGCTCCGAGTTGTGCAATCTGGATACAATGCCGTTCCAGTTCTGATGTTTTTTGTCTACCAAGGACGACAATATAAAAGAATCATCATTGATACGTTCTCTGATTATCTTTGGGAGTAGTGCGTTAGACCCGTCGGGCTGAGCCGCCATTATAATGGATGACAGATTACTGGTATTTTTTGATGTCGTGGGTGAAGATGGACCGGCTATTAGATCATTGAAAATAGTTTTTGAACCTTCTTCAACGTCACTTTCGCCTTGAGAATTGGTCACATCATCTTTTTTTCGATTTATCTCGCTAACTTTTATCTGTTCCCTAATACTTCTCGTAAATTCTTGCAGTTGTTTTAGCTTAAACTCCAATGCCTTGCTGTCTGATTTATCAATTCCACTCAGGCTCAAATCCTTGATTGATACATCTCTAATACGTCGCCTTCTTCTGTGAGTAGTAGAATTAGATGGGATTATCATCGTTCTAGCGAAAAGGAAAGTCGGTACGGCCGCCCGCTGGAGCTTCCTAGGGCATAGAGGGCATTCAAGCTTTAACATGCCACCAAAATTCAGGCTGATAAGAGACAGATTGTCGCCTTTCCATGCTGGGCCTTTCCATATCCAAATTTTTCAATCGGCTAAGTAAGCTCATCGCGGAAAAATTTTCGAATACATTGATCTTCACCACCAAGTTTAAGAGATGCCCACTGTCTAAACAGGTGCAAACAGGTTCGAATTGATCGCAGGAATGAGTCCAAAAGCACAGGATGCCACTATTGATGATCAGCCCAAGCTGAAGGGGACTCCGGTGAGCGGAAGGACCTGGAAAAATGACAAAGAGCAATTCCGAGTCAGAAGTAGAGTTGTCAAGAACAAGAAGCTGACCTCATGGCAGCTTAAGGAACAGAAAAGGCTCGAGGACAAACAATTCAAGGAGAGAATGAAGACTCTGAAAGACGAGAAGGAGCAAGAGCGCCAATCGAGAATACAATCCTTGAGGGAGAGAAGAGAAAAGAAGGCTGAGAATGAGAGGTACGAACTGCTAGCAGCCAAGATGCATGCAAAGAAGGTTGAAAGAATGAGAAGAAGGGAAAAGAGGAATAAGGCCCTCAAAGAACGTTAGTCTACGTTGTAAGTATATCTAGCTTCATGCTGGCATGTGTAAATTATTCACTAGGGAACCGGTCGATTACTGAACAGAATGCAATTGCCAAAGCGGTCATAGCCATCACCTCGAGCAAAGTGTGCCAGGGCGTTGATTGCATTAACTATAGGTATCGGTAGATACGAAAAAATAATGCGAATTCTGTGGATCGAACACAGGACCTCCAGATAACAATGACCGAAGTTATTCTTCAGTCTGGCGCTCTCCCAACTGAGCTAAATCCGCTTATTAATTAGATATGAGATTCGTTGCATTTGGTCCCTATCATTAGTATAGCAAATCAGCCGTTTTTCACTCAGAATGACAATATCAGTACTCATCCTAGCCCATTAACACATACTAACAAAGGTTAGCTGCACCAAGCTGTTAGGTTGGCATGTGGATGGGACAATGGACTCTGCCGTAAATATAAATAACAGTGCCAAGAAACAAGGGCATATTTTGGAACTTATTGATGAGGATGTGCAGTCCGTTAATGCAGTCGAGACAAAATTGAAGATGAACCGACGTCCCAGCGTGGCTGGCGAAGGGGATACAGCTTCCAAAAGAGTTAAGAGGAATGGGCATGAATCCTCGGAGGCTTTGGACTCTGTGAGTCCGGAAGAGTTCCGACAGTATCACAAAGCAAAGGACAGGGTACGAGAGTTTTACAAAGAGCAACATGAGATGCAGACTATGGCGTACAATTTACAAGCGAGAATCAACTACAAGACTAAGGTGAGGGCGAAGATGACTGTCTGGGATGCACTCTGTAAATTAAGCAAGCTCATCGATGAGTCCGATCCCGATACCGAACTATCACAGATCGAGCACGCAATTCAGACAGCAGAGGCAATAAGAAGGGATGGAAAACCACGATGGATGCAGTTGGTTGGTTTAATTCACGATTTGGGAAAAATCCTTTATTTTTTCGACAGTGAAGGTCAATGGGATGTTGTGGGGGACACCTTTCCTGTTGGGTGTCAGTTTGTAGATGATATTATCTTCAGTGAATTTTTCAAAGGCAATCCTGACAATTCTCACCCAATCTACTCCACCAAGTACGGGATTTATGAACCCAACTGTGGGCTGAGTTCCATTCTCATATCCTGGGGCCACGACGAATACATGTATTATGTAGCCAAAAGTCAATCCACATTGAACGAACGAGCGCTAGCTATGATAAGATACCATTCGTTTTACCCTTGGCACAGAGAAGGGGCGTACCGCTATCTGATGAGTGAGAAAGATTACCAACTCTTAGAGGCTGTCCAAGAGTTCAACGGATACGATCTTTACTCGAAGAGTTTGAAGAAGTATGACATCGAGAAACTTAAGCCTTACTACGTTGAGCTGATAGACGAGTTTTTTCCCGAAAGGCTAGTGGAATTTTAATAACATTTTCTTTTCCAGCATATTATTTGAACATCTAAGCATATATAGTACAGTAACCTTGATTTTTTGGTTGTTTATTATCTCTTTTCTTCAAATCCTCATAACCCAATTAAAGCATAAAATAGATTAGAATTATTAGCCCATAATGCCTTGAATACCAAAAGATTGTTCAATTCCGTAACTACCTGGGTTTTTCCACAAGTCATCGAAATAAGATAAGATTGTAACCTCTCCGTTGAATTCTTCGATTATCGACTTGATCGCAATTTTTTGGTTTTCAACTGATGGTACATTGAGTCCATTAGCATCACCTTTGTAGGGGTAGCCTGTCTCTGTGACGACAACATTAGAAGTGCCGCAAACTTTTTCGATGAGTTCGAACTGACCTTTTAGAAAGGTCCCAGCCTGGGAAGCGTCAATTTGAGAGTTGAAATATGAGTGAGGGTTTATACCGACAAAGTCAATGGCGGATGAAGTACACAGCTCAGGATGGTTTTGAAACGTTACAGGTGGCTCACTTGTAGTCACTTTACCAGTATATCCTGCCGCTTGCAGCTGTTCCTTAACTGACTGAATTTTGCTAGTTAGTTCAGTGGGAGTACAATACCCAGAGATGATAGCTTCATTTCCAATGGTTATATACTCAAAAATATCCCATCCAGAGGTTTGAGCATATGAGATGAGTGAAGCGACACTCGAATCAATCGAGCTGGTACCAGACGAACCAATCCAGAATCCTTGGTTTATTTTGATGCCCAACTTGGCGCAAGCTGGTTGAACCGTCTCCAAGGAATTGCAATCAGTACCGTAGACACGGACTTGTGAGACACCCTTCGACTTAATAATCTGTAAGTCACTGTAGACATCGGAAGCCGACCTGCAAGTACCGTCCGAGTTGTATGGGGAATATGTGACAGCTTTTGGAATACCGACGCTACTTGTAGGGGTGGAAGAAGCCGTGGCAGAAGACGTCGTAGAGGTACTAGATTCGGTGGTTAAGGTACTCTGGCTAGTTGAGGCTGCAGTTGTTTCTGTGTGTGCCTGAGCAGGTGGTTGGCTTACAACAGAGGCGGAAACGACATCGTTACCAATAGTATTTACCATAGTAGCAGAAGTTGAGGTAGACGAGGAGGCCTCAGATGCCGGCGTCGTCTTTGTCTGGATCGAAGGAGTTGTGTTCTGGATGGCCCCGGGGTTCTGAACACTGCCAGAAGTAGAAGTGGTGACCTGTGTTACGCCTGCCTGCGAGGTATAAGCAGTAGGTTCGTCTCCTGCGGAATTTCCAGCATTCGTAGTGGTGCCATCATTAGTTGGGGATGCTCCAGCAGCAGCAGTAGCGACGGTGGCACTGTACACTACTGATTTGCCAGAAGAAACAGCGCTGTTCGAAGGGTCGTCAGCCGTAGTGGTGGCAGCGTTAACCTGTTTATTCTGAATGACAGTTGTAACTGTGGTCGTAGGTTGAGCGGAGGGATCCACGCCAGCGGGAATCAAAGTTGTGGTCAAAGTAACTCCGTTACTTATTATAAACTCAACCGTTGGAGCCACAACTATCTTGGTAGTGGTAGAGTAGAAATCGGTGACAGTATTCGTAGGAGCAGTATGCACTCTAGTAACCACTAGACGCTTCTCTAGATCCTGCTTCTTGAAAAGAATTGGAAAGCCGTTCGTCACGGCACACATGAACGTGAATATAAGTAAAAGGAAAGGCGTCATTTTAAGCGATTGATCTCGAACAATTAACTAAAAGAGTGAACGGCTATTTGACCAGTGGGTTGTAATACGAGAAACGCTTTATGGAATTTCATCTATTAATTACCAATTTTTCTTCAGAAATCCAATCTTCTTTTATACTTTCTTCAAACTCCTGGAGATCAGTCTGCCCAGCTAGCCATGTTGAACCAGATCACATTAATTGGATCAAAACCAGCACGATATGCTGTCATTGATCCATACTTACATCATTTATGATTAATCCATAAAATTCAGCAGATTTTAGTGATCTAGTCTGGTGACAACCAGCGCCAACAGCTGTTTCTGTCGCTCGCCTTTTGTTGTGCCTTCGAATATTCGTATTATTCTGATATTTTTTTTCGCTGGGCAACCAAAAGGTAAACAATAACAGTGAGGCTGAACAAGCGAATGCTGAGCTAACCAAACATACGTTACGTGAAAATAAAACCAACTGGACAACAAACAGATGCTGGAAGCTTACCGCTGGCTCAATGGTTTTTGTTTGTTTTTTGTTGCTATAAACAGTAAACCTTAGATGCGTCAACGGAAGTCATCCTCGTAGCTTGTCGTGGCTTGCTGCCCTCGTACTTTAGTTGTATAGTAGTTATTTTGTTTTTAAGATAGCTTGATTGTGAGCCTTATTTCTCTGTTTGCAATTGGTAACTATTTACACCCCATTAGGTTGACAACCAACGCTGTCCAACCCGTGAAGTGCTGAACACCTTTCCCTTCCCCGGTGTTCTGGTCGTAGGACTCGTAGCAGAAACCTTTTTCCTCCCAGTTCTTGAATACGTTGGCGATGAGGTTCGACTTGAGATCTTGGTAGAGCTGCTTGGCCCGCTGGCTCTCCGGTGTAGGAGCTTTCTTGCTAGCAGATAGTATCTCGGGGTAGTAATGCTTTAAGGCATCAAGGCAAAGATAGTTGATGTTCATCCAGACAGGACCTCTCCAGTAGTTCTCTGAAGTACCAAAATATTCGTCCTTTCTCGATAATGACAGCAGACCGTACTTTGAGAAGATTTTCTCAGGGTCGGCCATCAAGGATACGATACGATCCAGATGTGGCGACCCGGCAGGAATCAATTTCAAAGCAAAAGGCAATAGAGAAATGTAGCCCTCATGACACACATAAATTCTTGTTTCTTCCAAATTATCAATCGTGATGTCACAATAGCATCCCTGTTTTTCATCCCAATGGAGGAGATCGAGGTTTTCAATGATATTGTTTTCCCACTCTTGATAACGAGCTTCATCTTCTTCCAGCCCCAGAACGTGAGAAATTCGTCTCATAGACCTTGTCATCACTCCGACCCACGCCAGTGCGTCAACGTTCAGCTCAGCTGTATCAGGAGGCTGTGGCCTGGGGTAATCATCCATCCCGCTAGGCAAACAATGGGTAACGGTCCGCCCCCTCCAGACGTAGACCTCATCCTCGTGAACCTTTTCTAGAATACCTTCTTCTTCCAGGATTTCTTCGTACTCTTCAAACAGACCCCTCTGGGAGTTTCTGAACCAGTTATAATGCTTGAGGAGTTTTGGATAAATTTTCCTGGCATACTCTACCAACAGATCGGCATTATACTCTAGCTGATTGGTCTCATCTTGCATTTCCTGTTCGCCACCCTCAAATTTCATGGCAGAGTTTTCTTGGAGATTGATAGCTCTGTCAAGCATTTCACTGAATGCTAAAAGGATAGTTGGTGGATTGGCAATGTTAGGACTTTGGATCCTGAACTCTTCGGGAACTTTGCTTCTTGCCTCATCACCTAAAATGATCTCCCTCGCAATCCATCCGCTATCATCTTCTATTAGGTCAAACCAGCTTGAGATAATGACAAAAGCCAGATCGAAATCATATTCCATGATCTGCAATAAATGAAACCCTTCATCCCAATAGAATCCACGGGGAAAAGCTGCTCTGCTGGGCACACTAGTAAAAAGGCTTAGGGGACCTTCCTCTCTGGAATTCACTAATTTGATTTCTTCGAAATGTTCGTCATCAAATATAGTTGTTCTATCCACCAGTTGTGTTCCATGGAAATAACCAATCCCACCAAGCAAGTTTGAAAGAGTTTCCAGGGCAAAAGCGTGGCTCTTTCTGTCCTTTGCTTCGATTTCAAACATCCTATCGAATTTCGACTCAACATGCTTTAATGCATTTGCTATCAAGGAAGACACCTTCTGAGTACTAGAGATTTTTTCCTTTGCATCCATTCGATTGTAAACTATGTCGAACTCAAATCCTTCAGGATTCGAATTATCGAAAGACTTCTGCACGTAGTGGAAATTACCTGCAGGGAAATCATACAGATTTCTGATGGTGAAGGTGGAGGGTAGCAAAGAGGGAATAATTGCTTCAGCACCTCTTTCCTCAATAGTTCTTTTGACAGAGTCCGACACAACTGAAAGGAATACATCTTTCGCCATCCAGACTTTGTCATCTGGTATTGTCATAGAAACATGAGCGGGTTTCGAGGAGTCACAACCAGGGACTACCTCCATGCTAGACAAGTTAGGATCCGAGAAGTATGATCCTCTAGTATCTCTTATGGTGAGCTGGTAGTCTCCGAGTTCCTTTGATACACCGTGAAAGTTCATAGAGTCGCTATTTCTATCAGGAAGTCTCACAAGTCTAGAGTAGTCATCGTCACCATTCTGACTGAAATAAAGCACGATTGACGCGACGGTGCCTCTTGCAGCATCTATTGGTTGCCCTTGCACCCTAACAGCCCAATTATCACCATCATGGCTCTTGGTAAAGTAAATTGTCAAATTTAAGTTATTTTCCTGGTCAATAATAACCTCTTTTCCACCTACTCTTGGATCGTACACCTCCCAACCGTATTTATTCAATCGATCACCTTGGTCAACAAAGTGTCTTATACGTGAAAGGCCAGATGCATCTGAATTATCAAACCACATGATACCCATCATGAATGGACTTTGATCCACATTTCTTGGTCTAATTCCAAAATAACAATTCGAGCGGTATGGTGCCCATAGTAACGATTGATCGGTATATTGGGCAAATGAACGACTAGCGTAGGCCTCTTGTCCAGCACCATGACTAATTGAGCAGAAAGTGACTGCTATCAGTGATAGGAATATCGCTAGACATCGCATTTCCCAATTGTCTGCTTTGTCAACTTTGATGTGTTTGAAGGACCTTGCGTTCTGTCGCTGAGCTAAGAAATATCACGTCGATGCAAACTTTATCAGTGGCTTACTCACAAGTCTTTGGACATGTCCAATATCCAATTAGCAGCCAAGATAGTTCAATTGCTTCGATGAACTGACCTATGTTCTCAGCCTGCACAAATCTATAGAGGTAAAAGTTAGCATTATGTTGAAGCTACATATTGTTGGACAGCCCTTTTACGGGTGCTGGTGTGCAACCGAATATCCAAAAATTAGTGTATGTTGCAGCAATCAGTAACATAATGATGCAAGGTGGAAGCGAGGCTTCGGTCAGCCAAATCCTTCGACTTTCTTCTTCTTTCGCCTTGACCGCTGGGAGCTTTGAGATTGGGACGCAGACGCCCTTGGTGGTTGCATTAAGGTGAAAGCCGGAGACATGGTATCTGGTAGGGCAGTGATAAGCTTTGAAGACGACGGTATAGAAAAATTAGAATCGGCGTCTCGGTGAGAAGGTGATATCGCATTAGATGGTTTCGAAAGTTTCCCCGTGGCAAGACCTGCAGCCACCCTTCTGTTCTTCCTCGAGGAACGAGATTGTGAGGATTTGATTGTAGGTATTTGTGACTGGCTACTAGCCAGGATACTTGAGTAATCGACAGAAAGGGGATCTTCTTGCGCTTGGCTTGAATCAATTCCATCTTCATCCCACATGCTGACGATGTTACGGTATGGCTTCGTTAAAGACTGTAATAACTGATTCTCTTCATCTTTGTAAAGGGACGGTTGGTAGAAACGAATGGAACTGTAGACAAGGTCTTTGACCACATTTTGGGTCAAAGGCTCAGAATCAACAGTTGCTAGATCCCAACATTGAAGCAATTTATTGTATAGCATCTCCAAACTACCGATTTTTTCGTAGATCATTGCTGATGATATTGATTCGAACCCAGTAAAAACGTAGCCTTGATCCTCATAATGGCCAAAGAGCTCCACAAGCATTGAATCGAGTTCTTTCAAACTAAAATTATGGCTGACCTCGACCAGATCCTTGATGAGTGGCTGGACTGCGACCAATGATTTGGGAGGTGCATCCCAATTTCTAATTAGTTCGTTAATGGCCTCAGAAAGACGATATCCATATTGCTGCAGATGCTCACGTTCAGCCGCCTCATCTTCATCGTAGCTCTGGGATGAAGGAATAGACAGTTTAATCTGATTTAAAGTATCCTGCAACGGCTTTGGACATGACACTTGGCTTGGTAGCCGAAGGGCGTTGCGCCTTTCAACATTTTTGTACATTTCCCAATCCTCTAACCTTGCGCGATCATTAGAAACAAGGTAATGCCATATGAACTCGGCACCATTTTCATTGACAAACATACTGAGGGAAATGTCCGAAAAGTCTTTTGTTGCTCCTCTTTCCATTATTATTGGATCGTGCAACCATATTCCCTGTAAACCGCCCTTTATGTGTGGAATTTGTAGGATGGTGGAGGTACCGAAGGATTGTATTAACTGACCATTGCTGCTTAAGATGAAGGGGTGAATATAGAGCAGCGAATGATTCTTTGAAAAAATGCCAATGAACAATAAACTTCCTCTTTCTGAGTTTATTTTTCGTGTGCATAACCTAATTGATGAATCATTGGGGTTCAAATCGTGCTTCCAGGATATTTCTCTCTTGACATGGTCCGATGCGTGTTTTGTGCTGATGATTATGATCTCCCTGCTAGTCAATAATATACCAAAGTCATCATCCAGTTTGTGATAATCCAACAATTTTGACCAAATTTTGCTCTGAATAACCTCTAACTGCCAGTCCTGCTCAAAATCAAGCTCAACCATCTTTGACCCGTCCATCAATAACAGTCTGGAATATGATGAAGACCAGACTATCTTTTTCCAATTTGAAAGCTCCTCAGGATCGAAGATACTCCCGGTGTAATCCTGATTCAGCCGAATTTTGCTGCCTGATTTGAACGACTTGGGGAGCCGTCCTACACCAAAATTTCCCCTGGAGTCTATGATTGCGAACTGATGGAGATCCCATGGGTTGAACGAAAAGTCGGCAAACGAGAAATCGCCAAATTCCTGGAACGGGAGAGGCTCGCAGGAGCTAGTTTTGATTTCCATGTGCGAGCTGATGCTTTCGATCTTGATTATGTGGAAGGCGCTTTCTGTCATAACACCCACCATGTCGCTTTTCCTGTCAAGCATCGCCGAATACTCTGGTATTTTTACCCCTTTGATAGAGGATCCTAGTTCGAAAGATGTGAGTTGATGTATCTGCACTCTGCCTCCATCGGGAAACTTATCTTCAATTACGCCAATCTTTAGCACCGAATTAGTCCTTCCGCAGCTGTATGCAATGATCTGATGCTGATCGTAGTTATTTCTCAAGTCTGATGCGGTTTGAATTGCTCCTGTAATGACCAGGTTGCCTACAGAGGGATCATATGAAGCAGGAGGTTTATTCCCTACTTTCGCTGCAGATCGTGAGGAAGAGCTAGAAAAACCACCGGTAAAGTCAGCGATAAGACGTTTAGGAATGAAATCGTGGAATGATTTAGGTAAATCTTGTTTGACATCGTACATGTGTCCACTATCGAATTCAACCTCTTTAAAGTACTGTAAGTTCGGGGGGATAACGGGCGAAAGCTTATTCCAGCTCAATTTCGATAACAGGACTTCTCTCCAGTGCTCGTAAGTTTCGTCGTCCATATCTTCATCCCCGGTACTCGAAATATTATCATCATCATCGTCATCATCGATCTCATCGATCTCATCACCCGTATGAGGACGAGCGGTGCCACCATCTATAGCACAACGCCTATGTGAAATGGATAGTTTACTCAAATCCATGGCTAATTGATCATTATAAGCCCCTAACCATTTAGACTCATTGTTGTTCGAGTCTTCTCTACTGCCCACATAGAGAGATGCACTTCGCACACCTAAACCCAGCTGAGCACCTTCAGGGGTCTTTTTCGGGAGTGCATTCTCCATCATTTCCAATTCATCTAAGTGTAGAGCAGAACGTCTTCGGCCGCTACACCAATGTAACCTTGAGTTGAGCGTAGTATGTTGCTCATCGCTTCCTGTAATTAACGTACTGGCGTCGCCTCTGACGGGGCACAAACAAATACACAGATAGATCAACAAATTATGTAGATTGAGGATGAGGTTGACTGAAGATAGGCAGGTTGCTTTCTATATAAAATGTGCTTGCAATAAATCTTGACTGTCTGAAGTTTAGTTGCCGGCAGCAGGGTCTTCCTCGAATCTTAGATCCCAGCCAATGACGGGACCCAACTTAGGCAACACTTCAGCTACACTTTGAACATCCTTGTCACCTCTACCAGAGACATTGATGATAATATGCTGATCTGGTCTCATTTTCTTCGCTAGT
The DNA here is from genome assembly GCA_003705175.3 of Torulaspora franciscae. Lineage (NCBI taxonomy): Eukaryota > Fungi > Ascomycota > Saccharomycetes > Saccharomycetales > Saccharomycetaceae > Torulaspora > Torulaspora franciscae. The sequence goes on from PPHX03000006.1 coordinate 232,057, forward strand.
TGGCATGCACCGTAGATGGCGTGAGAAGACTCCAGGGCTGGAATAATACCTTCGAGTTGAGATAGTAATTTGAAGCCTTCCAAAGCTTGGGCATCGCTGGCAGCTATGAATTCAGCACGACCAATGGATTTCCAGTAGGCCAATTCTGGACCAACACCTGGGTAGTCAAGTCCAGCCGAAACGGAATGAGTGTCATGCACTTGACCGTCGCTGTCCTGTAGGACATAGGTCTTGACACCGTGGAAGACTCCGGGTCTACCAACGGTAAGGGTAGCGGAGTGTTGGGGCGTGTCGATACCATCGCCACCGGCTTCAACACCCAGCATTTTCACACTCAAGTCCTTTTCAAATGGTGAAAACATACCGGTGGAGTTGGAACCACCTCCGACACATGCGACCACAGCATCGGGTAGTTTTCCGTCATTTAATTCAGCAAATTGCTGCTTTGTTTCTTGGCCAATAACACTTTGGAAAGTACGAACCAGGGTTGGGTATGGATGTGGACCAATAGCAGACCCCACAACGTAGTAGGTGGTCTTTAAATTCGTCACCCAGAAACGGAAAGCCTCAGATGTAGCGTCTCTCAAAGTCTTGGTACCATTTGTGACTGCTACGACCTTTGCGCCGAGAATTCTCATTCTAAACACATTCAGGGCCTGACGACGGACATCCTCTGCTCCCATAAAGACCGTACACTTGAGACCAAATTTGGCGCATGCTGTTGCGGTGGCAACGCCATGTTGACCGGCACCAGTCTCGGCGATGATCTCTGTCTTACCCAGTCTCTTGGCCAGCAGCAGCTGGGCCAAAGCATTGTTGATCTTATGTGAACCCGTGTGATTCAAATCTTCTCTCTTCAACCAGATTTGCGCTCCTCCGCAATATTCTGCGAGTCTGTCAGCCTTATGCAGGGACGATGGACGGCCTATATATGGATACAAAGCTCTGAATTCTTCCCAAAACTTAGGGTCGACAACGGCGTCATCGAATCCGGCTTCTAGTTCTCTCAAACAGGCATGTAGAGCTTCTGGAACGTACTGACCTCCAAATTCACCGAATCTGCTTGGATGCTTATGCGTTTCGTTGAATCTGTTCAATAGGGCGGTAGTCTGCTTCGCCTCTTCGATTAATGTCTTTTGCAGCTTGTAGTATTCTTCTTTGGTCAAAACGGCGTGTTTCTGACCGGCCAAGATTTCCTCAACGTATTCCTTGGCAACGTTGTAAGCGGTACCCTTTGGAGCCTCTCCGCACAGCGTCACTATCTTTGAACCAATAACAACACCGTCTGACAAACTGCCGACATCTTTGAAGTGTTCTCTGGTAGAAACACCGAAACCCACGGCCAATGGAGTATCCCCAGTGTATTTGCGTACTCTGGTAACCAACTGTCCCAAATCGCTAGCGACAGAGGTCTGAGCGCCGGTAGTACCCATTCTAGAAACAACGTAAACGAAAGAGTCGGCAATTTCCGAAAGAAGTTCCAGACGCTCATCGGTAGTGGACGGTGCAACCAATGGGATTAAACTTAGGCCTGACTCTCTCACAAAGTTCCTGACCTTCACGGCCTCTTCAGGTGGTAAATCCACGATAATGAAACCGTTGGCTCCAGCAGTGGCTGCGTCCTTAATGAACTGTTCTTCACCGTAGTTCAAGATAGGATTGTAGTAACCCATCAGAATCAAAGGAACAGTGACACCGGCTTCTCTAGCCTGACGAATTAGGTCTAGCGTCTGCCTCAAGGTAACACCATTTTGCAGTGCCACGGTGTTGGACACTTGGATGGTAGGACCGTCAGCAATTGGATCAGAAAATGGCATACCTAGCTCGATAACATCAACACCACCATCTTGGAATCCCTTTAAAATTGGAATGGTATCTTCAATTGTAGGATAGCCGGCTGTCATAAAAGTAACTAATGCATTACGGCCTTCTTTCTTGGCGTCTGCAAACGTTTGTCTCAGTTGTTTAGACATCTGACTGAATTTCTTTATCGATATTTCACTCGAGAGAAGAGGTCAACGGAATCTAAAAAGTATGTCAGCTTTACCTACCAAAGACAACAGACCAGGCCTAAACAACTTGGATTGCGGATCCTGAGTTTTCAACTAGGTGACTCATTTGAGAAGCTGGTGTCTGACTTTGAAAAATAGTTCAATACGGCCCGCCCAACCAATTGGTCAATCAGCTACTACTAGATTTGAGCCTTCATGGAATCGGTTTGCCATCTCTTTGCCAACCACATTGTCTATTCATGCGGGGGGAGGGGGGTTTTCTGTAGATTTCCCTCTTGAGCAGACTTATAGCGACGTTCAACTTACAATCGGGCCCACACATGTACCCATTACGCAAACCTCATCACGCTCTCAGTCAGGAATAACCATCTCGTAAGGATAGGGCAACTGGAATATTTTGGTGGTTTGTACAACGACAGAAGACCGGTTTATCCTTTAGAAAACTTGGAAATGGAACCCCAGCTGTTTTGCGCTACATGCGATCTGCAAGAGCTGGGTTGTCAGGTTTCACCCACTGAATCTTCGATTTCTGTATCTTCTAACCGTGTTATCATCCTTTTTGTGTGTTGCACTTCTTGTTCATATAATTGTCCCCTTATATATAGCCGAAAGAGAGCTCGGCGGCTATTATTCAAGAAATTCCCATACTTTCAGACCCCATTATATAAACGTTCTATACACTACTGACTGTCACCATCTTGTTCTTTTAGATGATCAGTCATATCATATCCATATTAAAATTTCCAAAATCCATGTTGTTGAAGTCAAGCGGGTCGAAATCTTTTCTGTTCTGCTGTACTTGCTGTGGTTGCTGCGCTTGTTGATGCTGAGCGGGATCGCTAGCCATACTCATGTTGAGGATATTTGCCGGTGTGATATTGTTCAGATTCATGGGTTGAGATGGTGGCATGGAGTTATTCTTTGCTGGAGGATTATACTGCTGTCGTGGCTGCTGAGGTGTTTGCTGGCGTTGGAGCTGCTGTTGAGGATAACCATAGTTGGGCGTATTCGCCAGAGGGGACATCATGTTCTGCATCGGGGTGCCCATCATATTGGTTGGTGGGACGCTGTTTACCATTTGCACCGAAGGAGGCACCGAGTTTACCGTAGGTGGCGGAGGAGTGGGTGAGGCTTGGTTTTTGAGAGTACCATTGGCAGCAGCAGCAGCAGCAGCAGCGGCAGCAGCAGCAGCAACAGAAGGCTGTGGCTTCTTCGTTTGCCTAGGCTTCCTTGGTTTTTTAGCTGCTGCCGATGCGGCAGTAGCAGCTCCTGGATAGGAGCTTGGAGCCATTGATCCCAGAGGGGTACTTGCTTGGCTAACAGGTGTCCCATCATTTGACCTACTAGTTTTCTTGCTGATATTGGTTCCTGTAGTGGTATTAGTTTGCGACTGAGGGCTTGAAGTTGGGTGTGACTGCTGGAACTTCAAAGTCTCTAGTGGTTGATATTTCTTCGTTCCATACTTTTCTGAATACTCTGGTATGGTGTCAAACAATGGATGCAGCTTTCCCACATCCTCAGATATGGCTTGTAATTTCTCGGTGAGATCCAGTATCTTGCCTCTTACCAGGCTGAACTTTTCTGTCGGTGTTCCGTCCTGCAACCTATCTATGTTGGACATTGTTTGCATGAAATTATTGAATTGTAACCGTATGGGGAGAATGGCACTTTCAGCATCGGTTATCGCCTTATCTACCTTGGCCTTAGGCTCATCACCACCGGAAGCCAGCGATGACTCCAAGTCTTCTAATTTCATATCGGGAACAAGCACATCAGACACACTGGACATCTTACCGATGAATACTGTTGCAGACCCTTGAGAGTGGTTTCCTGGAGTGATCTAAACCTCTGTTAACTACTGAAGAACAAGCCTCTATGTTAGAGCTTAAAGGTTGTAACAAACGTTGGAAACGACACTTTATAAACTACTTGATGTGATCGCTAGCGATGAGCTGATCGATGAGGTTGATAACAGCAGCCCTAGAGCATGATATTTACAGTGACTAACTGGCCTGTATTTTTCGGATGACCTTCAACGTTTGGGTCGTCTAAATTGGACGAACTAGTGCCCGTTTGGGCTGGTACTGATCGAATAATGCTCAAGAAGCTCTGAGTGCGACAGTAAGATGTAAAACCATTGCCGGAGAAGGAAGTCGACAGATAACCGGTTGTAGCTTTTGCTGATTGTCTCTCGAAACACCTCCTTTCAATTTCTTTGTAAGCCGGTGAGTGTCTTAGAAATTGATACATAAGAGAATTCTCTGACATTTCACCAACCAGTTGAAACCATTCGCTCGGAGACTCTGTCGACAGTTAAAAATGAGCGACAGTCTAAGCAGTTTGTTTGTTTGATGATCCGTTGTATTTTCCGTTGAATTTCGACGATTTAACAGTAAGAGGCTCTTCCCCAGGTACGTTCATCTTTTGACTTGTTACTTGACTCTCATTCCGTTGTTATCGAATCAGGTAATCAAACACAGGATGCGTAGTTCAGTGGGGCTGTTGACCAAACATCCACAATTGGGTCGTCGATTTTTTTCCTCAATACAAGAACCTCTGAATGTTCTATTCTTTGGCAGTGACCAGTTTAGCATTCATTCCCTTAGGGCTGTTAACGAACTTAGACGAAATGGAACCGAGGTTAAAACACTCCAGCTCGTTACTAGGTCTCCCAAATGGTGTGGACGAAAAAATTCAACTTTAAAACTACCTCCCATCGTGAAGGCAGCTGAAGAGCTAGGCCTTGAATCGCCCCTGCTATGTGATACCAGAGAGGACTTCGTCAAATTGCGTCAGATCGTTGTGAAGGAACGGTTCAACATGATAATTGCGGTCTCGTTTGGCAAACTGATACCGGGGAAGCTGATAAATGATGTCCAATACGCCTTAAATGTACATCCCTCTTTGCTGCCGCGATATAAAGGTGCATCCCCGATCCAGTATACCCTTTTAAACCACGACGAAGAGACAGGTGTGACCGTTCAGACACTACACCCCTCCAAGTTTGATCATGGCTCAATTGTTGCCAGGACTAGACCGCTCCAGGTTGATCAACTCCTCCAAAAAGGCACGGTAAGTAGATTTGACGAAGATGTTCCTAGCAGGACCGCGATCTTGATGGATCAGCTAGGCATTGAAGGCTCCAGCCTGCTCAAGGAGGTGATCACTAATGGTATCTATAAGAACAAAGAAGGCAATAAGGAATACGATAATGAGCCAAGCTATGCTCCCAAAATTACCACAGAGATGAGGCGGATCAACTGGGAATGCGATTCTGCTGATCAACTGTTGGACAAATTACAGATTTTGGGCCCCATATTCACCCATAAGAAAGTATCCACGAAAAATGGAACTGCTGACAAGAGGATTATCCTTCGTGAGCTCGAGATTGCCCCACAACAAGGAAACAAGCTAGAGAAGCCTGGAGAGTTCACATTTGATGAGCAGAAAAAGAGTCTCTACGTAAAATGCAAAGAGAATTACCTTAAGGTCAAGAAAGTGCAATTCGAAGGTTTCAAGGTAGAGGATGCCAAGCAGTTCATAACTAGTTTTCGAAAGCGCTGCGGACCAGAGATGGCCCAACAAAAGGTTTTCTTCTAAGCCAGCAATTTACGACATGAGGGAAACTTTACATAGTCAATTGATAGTGTTTGGTAAGAATTACTCAATTCTATAGAAAGTAATTGAACGAGTAGATCGAGGATCAGAAAGCTATTCTTTATTGTGAAGTTCCAACTATTGTTGTTGGGTAACTTCACCAAAAAATCACGGAGCTTAAGTTGGGTTTATCGGGAGCTCAAGGTTAACAAAAGTAAGACAAGACCTCGGTTCATCGACTTTTCTCTAACTAAGCTCGTTCGCTCAACTAGATTACATCTGATAGCTGTTAGATTTCTTGCTCACATGGAAAAGCCAGTATTAGCTAAAGGAGACCCGCAGATTGATAAGTCCAATGATGAGAGGAAACCTATAGCGGTGGAACAAAAAACAGAGGAAGATGTTTACGAAGAACCTCCAATTCTTAGGAGGTTCATATATGACTTCATTCTCTTCCTACTGACCAACATTTTTGACTGCTTTTTCAGAGAAATCAGGTCTAGAGGTGGATTTAAGGTACCCAGGCAATCACCTGTTATATTTGTTGCAGCTCCACATGCCAATCAATTCGTAGACCCGGTGATACTTATGGGTCAGGTTAAAAAGGCGGTCAACAGACGTGTGTCCTTTTTGATAGCGGAAAAGTCCCTTAGAAGAAAGATGGTTGGGTTCCTTGCACGTTGTGTGATGTCAATCGGTGTTGTAAGGGCACAGGACAACTTGAAACCTGCTAGGGGCAAGATCACGGTGGACCCTGACAATCCACGAAGGCTTATTGGACATTCGACTTTCTTCACTGTCGACTGCAAGCCAAAGGGTTTAATTGGGCTTCCAAAGTCGATGGGGAGTGTTGAGATTGACTCCATCGAGAGTGACACTGCATTAATAGTGCGCAAAGAGTTCAAGATGGGAAAAAGCGAGGTGAAGAGTGCCCTCACGAAAGGGACATCTTTCAAGTACGCAGATAAGGTCAATCAGTCTCACGTTTACCACAAAGTTTTCGATCATTTAGCACATAATCAGTGCATTGGCATTTTCCCTGAAGGTGGATCACACGACAGGACTGATCTACTTCCTTTGAAGGCCGGTGTAGCTATCATGGCTCTCGGTTGCATGGAAAAACATCCAGAAGCCAATGTCAAGATTGTTCCTTGTGGTATGAACTATTTTCATCCTCATAAATTCAGATCCAGAGCGGTAGTGGAGTTTGGCGCACCCATCGAAATACCTTCTGAGCTGGTGGAAAAGTACAGAAACCCAGAGACGAATAAAGAGGCCGTGAAAGAGATGTTAGATACTATCTCCGAAGGATTGAAAGCAGTCACTGTTACTTGCTCTGATTACGAAACGCTAATGGTAGTTCAAGCAATGAGAAGGTTATATGCTGGCCAATTATCGTCTAGACTGCCTCTACCAATGGTTGTTGAAATGAACAGAAGGTTGGTCAAGGGCTATCAAATTTACAGGGATGACCCAAAGATGGTAGAATTGAAGAAAGACATTATGAAGTACAACGCACACTTACGTCACTATAATCTTCCCGACCATCTAGTGGAGACTGCTCGTGTGAATTTTCTCAAAAACTCAAGTTTGTTGGTCTTCAGATCTGTTCGTCTCTTGGTTTCCGTGGTACTAGCTTTGCCCGGTATTATAATGTTCTCGCCAGTCTTCCTTGTCGCTAAGAAGATTTCCAAGAAAAAGGCAGTTGAAGCTCTTGCAGCATCAACTGTCAAGATCAAGGCCAACGATGTCATTGCTACCTGGAAAATACTGATCGGAATGGGATTTGCTCCCTTGCTCTACATATTTTGGTCGGTGTTGATCACATATCATTACAGAGACCGGTTTGCTAATAAATTTATGACCTTCTGCGTATCCTACTTCCTATGTTGTGCTGTCACGTACTCCGCCTTAATTATTGGCGATATTGGAATGGATATTTTCAAGTCTTTAAGGCCTCTGTATTACTCAATAACCTCCCCTCAGGGGTTGAAGAGCTTACAGAAAGAACGGAGAATTTTGGAAGAGAAGATAACGGAAATTGTCAACACTTTTGGATCAGAGCTATTTCCTGATTTTGATGCGGATTCATTGCGTGAAGAGTATACCGTAGATGAAGAAGACGAGGACAGGAAGACCGCCGAGCTAAAGAGGAGAAGGCTATTGAGAAAGAAAAAGGACAAGAAAATTGCTGAAAACGAAGCACAATTATCGAGACCTGTTGATGGGGAATCAGAAATGGGTGTTGATCACACCGAATCTGACGCTGTTTCACTAATGAACAGTGATAACTCTCTGTCCAACATACCTCTTTTCTCCGGAGGCAGATCTGAGACATCTCTATCATCTTTTGTTTCTGAAGGTGAGTCATCAGGCTCTGAGTTCATGGTTGAGGATACTTTGCCGTCCAAGGATGGTTTGGCCGACAGAATCGCTCATGCCGTCTGGGAAAAGAGAAGCACTGTCGATGTGGATGACAAATTAGGGAAAAACACCTGATAATAAAAAGTCTTACATTATCAGACATTTCTCTTTGCTCAAATTCTTAATAAATAAGTATACATATATGCAAAACATCGATGTTGACCAAAATAAAAGAGATACAAAACCAGACTATTACTACAATTGATGAGGGACGGATATGAGAAACCAAAAAAGAAAGACAAAAACAATACTAAAAACTGCTCCAGTTCCAATCTGCAGGAACTGAGCCCACAACACCTCCTATAACATCATCCTCATCATTAGGATTTTCTTCCCCTGAACCGTGAGCGACATCTATTGGCCCAGAAAAACGGGCTGCTTGGCCCGTCTGAGAAGGCACTAAATTGGAAGAAGACTCACCGCGATTCGTCAGTTGTCTGAGCACCTTCCCATTCTTGCTGTTTGGATTCTTCAGTAGATTTTCGTAGTCTCCGAGGCAGTTATCGCAAATTTTAGAGAGAGTACCCATCCCTCCTCCACCAATCATAAACTCAGCATTGGAATTGAGATAGAGCCAGTGTGCCAGATGCTCCTGACAAAAGATATCACCACAGTGCCTGCAATGATGCTTTCTTTCCAGAAAAGTGAAAATTTTATGACAGTAGTGACATGAACTACGTTTGGAATCAGGTAACCAGTGTTCTCTTGTCGGTGGTGCCGGTGCTTCCATACCATGTGGATCTGACTTTATCTGGTCGTTACTAGGGAAAAAAAGGGAACTAATGTGTCTCCTACAAGATTCCAGAAGAGAGGAGTGTGCAGAGCTGATGCTTGCTTGGGAAGATGCCGATTGTTGCCTTCTAGTATTAAAGCTCTGACTCCCTGGAGTCAGCGTATGCTGCGGCGATGCAGGCCGGATAACATCGTCAATGGTAATGTTTGTCTCGGAAACATCCCTCAATACCGCCGGGGTGTACAACGGCTTTTTAGGGTTAGTTATCTGCCTAACCGAACGCTTATTATTCGAGTGTGGAGCCATACCGATGTTATTCGTGGCGTTTGGTTGACGAATGACGTCCAGGGAGTGTTTTCTAATATTACTGGGCGGTCGGGCAACGCTACTCGGCTTGTTAGAGTATCCATTTGGGTTAAACGACAAGGAGTCAAGAACCACTCTTTTGTTTCCGAATTTTAAATGTGTCATAGACGCTGAGTAGTTGGTTAGACTGTCCTCGTTAGCGCTCTCTTCGTCATCATCCGAATCCTCCTCACTTGAATCTTTCTTTTTGCCTTGATCCCGCGCGGCTACCTGACATGTACTCCTACGATCACTCAGGGTCTTCTTGAGCGGATTGGTCCCACTTGACTTGATGTTTGAGAGCTTACGTAGAGCTTGCGTAGTAAGCCTCCTTTGCGACTCGGCATCTTCGTTCTCTGCATCATCCTCTACATCTTCAGAAGTCCTGACCTTTGTCTTCCCTTCGATTACACTCTCCCTCACCAGCGAGCTCTTGCTTGCTCTTCTTTGTGGTGCAACGGTGGGAGATTCCAAGTCCTGCCTCTTATCATCCGTGAACGGCAACTGTAGTCCTATCTCATTTTCTGAACTGCTCCGGCGAAACATGATGGCAGCGTTCGCAGAAGCCGCTGCACCATTGAGACCGTTGTTACTATTGTGCGACGTGAGACCTCTCCTTCGTATTGACGACATTGCCGGCGACTGTATCTGCTGATTAAAGTTCGTCACGCTGGCACCTGTCGTTTCGTGCTCCCCATTCTGATGCTGCTGCTGCTGCTGCTGCTGTTGATTTTGTGCATTATTCTGATGCAGCAGGGACCTCAAAGAAATGCTGCTCAGCACGCTCTGCGCCGACTGCGTTCTCGCTCTATGTGGGATAACCTTTTGTTTCTCGAAAGTAATAGTTGATATCGACCGGTTACTGTTCTCGTTGCTGTGAGAAGAGGAGCTCGAGTTGGGGGAAGAGTGCAGACTACTCTTCTTTTTCACCAACGGGGGCTTCGTCTCTTTTGCAGCCTCCACGTCGGTCGTCTCCTCTTCCTCTTTGATTGCTGGTGTCTTTTCGTTGAGCATTTGCGCACTAACCTCTGGACACTGTGTATGGACTGGCGTATCGCTCGCCTGACTATGGACACTGCTCATTACGGCCTAGACTGTCTTAAATAAAACCCACCAAAGTTTCCCTCCAAAGTTTCTCTATTCCTCTATATCTATGAAATAAGGGGGCAGCTATCCTTCCAAATACTCCACGGCCTCCACTGAAGCTATCTTGATCCAAATATTACCCAGTACAAGTAAACGTCTCTTTTGCAACCAGCCAGCCAGTTGCCAACGCTAAAAACTCGCTTCAAAAGCCGCTCTGCTCTTATCACAGACCGATATCTCAAACACTAGCACGCCCACTAGCCCCACAAGATCTGTGATTAGCCAACACCTTCTCGAGACTGCTTATCTGATTGACCTCTTCAGTTCTAATCAGTTCTCGAGACCTCAGGGATAAAAATTGGCGCTACCCGGCTAGGCTCTTATTCTTCAAATCTAGAACAGGCTAGTTGATGTTAAGTAGTAGAACAGTGTGAAGGTCAATCAGTAGCGGTTCCCTGTGGTTTAAGAGATCAATTAGGCTTGTGAGTAAAGTACAGGTAGGTATGAGTGAGCACAAGAAATCCGGGGTTCGCGGGGTGGTCTTACCGTGGATAAAAACGGTACTGACGGTTGCAATATTTGGTGCGATGTTTGGGGCAGCTATCTCGTCCAGACTGTTCTCTGTGATTCGGTTCGAGTCTATAATCCATGAATTTGACCCATGGTTCAATTTTAGAGCAACAAAATACCTTGTTTCGCACTCTTTTCTGGAATTTTTGAACTGGTTCGACGACAGAACGTGGTATCCGCTTGGGAGAGTGACGGGTGGGACGTTGTATCCGGGCCTGATGACCACCAGCGGTGCTGTTTGGCATCTGCTTCGTAAGATTGGGCTTCCCGTCGATATCAGGAACGTTTGTGTCATGTTTGCACCTGCGTTCTCTGGTGTCACCGCGTGGGCTACGTACCAGTTCACCAAGGAGATCAAGGACTCGAGCGCCGGGTTATTGGCCGGTGCGTTCATGGCTATTGTTCCGGGGTATATCTCACGTTCAGTCGCGGGTTCGTACGATAACGAGGCTATCGCGATCACTTTGTTGATGGTTACGTTCATGTTCTGGATCAAGGCTCAAAAGACTGGGTCTATACTTTACGCTAGTTTGACTGCTTTGTTTTACTTCTACATGGTTTCCGCATGGGGTGGGTACGTTTTTATCACCAACTTGATCCCGCTGCACATCTTTATCCTTATCCTGATGGGTCGTTATACTTCGAAATTGTACACTGCGTATACCACCTGGTATGCCATTGGCACCCTGGCTTCAATGCAGATTCCGTTTGTTGGGTTTCTCCCCATCAGATCGAATGACCACATGGCTGCTCTTGGTGTGTTCGGTTTGATTCAGATTGTTGCATTTGGAAACTTCATTAAGTCTCAAGTGCCATCAGAAAAATTCAGAATTGTTATGATTGTGTCCTTGTTGGTGATACTGGGTGTTGGTATTGCCGGTCTTTTCACTTTAACATATATGGGATTTATTGCTCCATGGACCGGCAGGTTTTACTCTCTGTGGGATACTAACTATGCAAAGATTCATATACCAATCATTGCTTCCGTCTCGGAGCATCAGCCTGTTGCATGGCCTGCTTTCTTCTTCGATACCCATTTCTTGATCTGGCTGTTCCCTGCCGGAGTCTTCCTGCTGTTTATGGAGTTGAAAAACGAACATGTCTTTGTGATTGCTTACTCCGTGTTATGCTCTTACTTTGCAGGTGTCATGATCAGATTGATGTTGACTTTAACCCCTGTGATTTGTGTTGCAGCCGCAGTGACTTTATCGAAGCTGTTTGACATTTACTTGGATTTTTCCAAACATGACAAGAAACCAAGTTATAGCTCGTTATTATCCCGTCTTGTGGTCAGTGGTTCCTTTATCTACTACCTCTACCTGTTCGTGTTCCACTGTACTTGGGTGACAAGAATTGCATACTCGGCACCATCTGTTGTGTTGCCATCTACTACTTCCGACGGACGCCCAGCTCTAATCGATGACTTCCGTGAGGCTTATTACTGGCTGAGAATGAACACCGATGAGGATGCCAAAGTGGCTGCATGGTGGGATTACGGCTACCAAATTGGTGGTATGGCTGATAGAACCACCCTAGTCGATAACAACACCTGGAATAACACCCACATTGCTATTGTTGGTAAGGCAATGTCATCACCAGAGTGGAAATCATACCAGATCTTCAAGCAACACGACGTTGATTATGTCCTAGTGATCTTCGGAGGTGTGCTGGGTTTCAGCGGTGACGATATCAACAAATTCCTGTGGATGATTAGGATTAGTGAAGGTATCTGGCCCGAGGAAATTAAGGAGAGAAACTTCTTCACCCCAAATAACGAGTATCGTGTCGATTCTGCAGCCACAAAGACCATGAAGGAGTCTCTTCTATACAAGATGTCTTACAAAGATTTCCCAGGCCTGTTCAGAGGCCAAGGCCAAGACAAAGTCCGTGGCCAGGTAGTCAGTGCGGCAGATGTCGAACCTTTAGATTACTTTGAAGAAGTGTTTACTTCCGAAAACTGGCTAGTTAGAATATACCGGTTGAGGGATAAGGACCCCGAGGGCAGAGATCTACATGACGTTGGACTTTTTGAAAGAGGCAACGCCAGGAGCACCAAGAAGAGAAATTCCAAGAAGCCTAGTCTTGAGATGAGAGTCTAAACATGCATTCTATATCTTTTGCGGCTAACGACGCCAGCTAAATTTATTCTTTTTCTTCAACTTCTTATTGTACAGGGCCACTTGGTCCCGATAGAGCCTTTGCGTATGACCTGTCAAATTCAAGACCACGTCTTCAAAAGTATTTTTCTCACTGAGAAGCCTCCTTTGTTGTTCCTGCAACTTCCGTAGCTTACCAAATAATACATCCACCGCATGACACAGCTGGTCATGGTACGACTGCCAATCGTCCACATCCTCCTCCGATTGTTCCAGAAGTCCCGGAATATCGTCCTCATCTTCGAACTGGAGAGACCCTGGTGCCAACCGCACATTGTAATCAATCTTACACTGGTCCCGAAGCACAGTAGCAGTCTCAACATTATTGTGCTCCAACATCGCTCGCAGCTTCTTATAGAGTGAATCGTCCAGCGGCCTCTCCCGTACTGGTGGCAAATCTTCCGGCATCTTTTCAGGAAGCCTTAGTATATGCCACAAGTCCGCCTTAAGATGTGATTTATCCCAATTGAAAGGTTGAAGAACCGTCCTCAGTTGCACCAATTGCTCATAGATAATCCTCGGTCTTTCTTCGTCTAAGAGACCTGTAATTTCACCACTTCGAATATTGGCCTCTGATCCACAAGTATCACTGGGCAGAAGCTTTTCCAGATAGCTATCCACATCACCCTGTTGCTCTATTTCATTCTCGAACGATGCATCGGAAAAACTGCCAAAGTCATCGCTTTCCACCGAATCTTCTGTCGTACCACCTACTACAGCTGCTTCAGCACTCATATAACACCGTTGATCTCTACAACAGTCCTTCAATCGCGAGCAGTTCACCTAATACCACCTCGAGATGAGCTTATTACTCTGTATACCTGAGCTCACTGTAAAATTGTTGTCCGACTAGATAGGGACACACCGGACACCAACAGGCGCGTTTCGGACAGGACGCGAAAATACGTCCCGGACAAAACCCTGGAAATGTAAACAAACAAACCATATAAGGACTCAGATACTGGACGTGAAGCTTTGATCATACAGTCAGTGTTTATACAAGGCCCAAGCCAGTTGATGGACTGGAAGTGAACTGGTTAGTGGGTTAGTATGGAGTACGACACATCTTTTGAAGAGTTAGCGGATGGGAAGAAATTTATAGCTTTGGTTGTTTCTGATAATGAAGATGACTACAACTCGTGGGACGAATCAGGCGCAGAGGAAGAGGTAAAATCACCTGTCAAAGAAACTGGTCGTAATGTGGCTAGTCCCGCCAGGGTTGTAAGTGGGACGCCAGGGAAGATTGGGTCGGTGAGAGGTAAGAGTGAGGAGAAAAAAAGATGGTCCTTCATGTCGAATCACTCGTCTTCTTCCAGTAATGCCAAGAAAAGATGGTCTGCACTATCTACATTCACATTGGACTCTGGAACGGGTCATTCGCGAGATTCTAAGGATAAGGAAAATAGGGATTCGAAGTTCGTGAAGCGGGTCTCTACACATAGTTCGCTTTCATCGCACAAACGAGGGTCGATTATAAGTATTGGCGAAAACGAGCCGGCTACAAAGTCCCCCCACTCGCTCAAAAGGAGCTCTACAGGCTCCTCTTTGAGGCAGCTGTTCGGGCTCATAGCTCTGAATGATGAGAACAAGGAGAATCATAATGTGGGTGATCGAGAACCGTTCAAGCAGCCTTCTGTGAAGGCCTCGAAAAGTAAGATCTTTGGAATGCAGACAAAAGAGCGTCGGAACTCAAATTTCAGGACACCGTTGGCCCCCATGGTAAACGAGGCAAATCGTCAGAGGCATTCTGTTGTGCTGGGAAACAATGCATACAATAATTACTCGATGTCCAATGTGTCCGCTTCAAGAGAAGCTGGTGCAGGATTCCATACACACTCACCCAGTATATCTTCGCTTTCGTCTGTCACATCCTCAGGCTCCAAATGGAGGTTCTGGAAGCGTACCAATAGTAGCTCACTTTCAAGGTCGTCTTCAACTCAGTCACTTAATGTGACTCGTGAAAATGGGTCTGCGAACGACAATACAAAGGTTAAGAACAGGAGCTCGCTGGCGGATTTACACAAGTCATTTTTTTCCCACAGTAATAATAGTGGAGGGAATGGAGGCTTGGATTTCAACGACAATGCATCAGTTGTTTCTAGCACGCTATCTAAACGGCCATCATCATCTAATCTATCTATCAATGGATTGAAACACAGGTCTTCGCAATCAAGTTTAAAGCACAAGACATCTCACAGTTCTCTGCAAAGATTCAAGACTAGGAGAAAATCAAACAACACATGTGGTGGTGCGGATGATTGCTCGTCCTCCAGCTCCCAAGCTCCTCAGATATCTTTGCCGGTGCCAGATCAAGTATCGCGCGACAAGATCAGGGCGAAACTTAGGAACTCTACGTCACTTTTGTCTTTGGGGTCTACAACACCTGTTGTTATGAAAGACTACGATGAGGCACTTTTGACACAGATTCTGGAGCTTTGTGATACTCAACAAGTTGTAAATGAAAAAGATATGGTTTCGTCTCTGGCAGATGCACGGAATCTCACTTCGCATGTTTTCAGTCCCAAGAACGAATCCGTCATCTTCAAGAAGTTGCCGTTGGGAACTTTGGAAGACGTAACTTACTCCAAAGAGATGTGCCTGCAAGAACTGAAGATGTTGCGCCTCTGTAAAGGCACCACAGGACTGCCGTGGCTGTTGCATTCATACGTGGTTCACGAAGACGCCCATCAAACCGATGATGATCGACTGTCACTACTACTAGTTTTAAAAAATCATGGAACCCCATTATCCCATATCAACTTGACCAGCTGGTCACAAGCCTTGCACATCTTTTGGCAATGTGCTACGATCCTTTACGTTGCTGAGACCAAGTTTCATTTCGAGCATAGAAACCTTGTCCTCGACCACATACTTGTGGACAGGAATCTGAATGTCACTCTCTGTGACTTGAAGTGCAGTAGAGCACAAATGGGTCCTGATGAGCCAGTAGTCTACACGAGACTGGATCACCCGCTTTTCTTCCAAGGTGGTGGGGATTACCAGTATGAAATTTACAAGCTAATGCGATTCATATTAGCCGAGACTTGTTCATGGGATAGCTATGAGCCGCGAACCAATTTGCTATGGCTTCACTACCTATGCGTGAAGCTCTTCCAAAACTATGAGAACAAGCTGAACAGGTCGGGATCGGCGAGAGACAAGCTCATCAAGATGGCCCAATTAGTAGACCCCGGCGCATCAACCAAACGCGGGCTTTTCAAGAGACATGAGATAGAAATAAAGACATGCGGAGATTTACTCAGGTTTAAATAGATTTTCGTTTTTTTGATTGTCCAGTAATGTAATATAATCTTCTAATCCAAGGCGACTTGATCGCTTGTTATTTCGTGCTTTTGAAAATTGCTGTCAGCCGCATGAGGTCTAGCTACCACCGGAGCAAGTAGCAGTTGCTTTACGACAAACTCGAAGGTGTCGATAACTCTTTGTAGCGCCCAAATCCATATTCCAAGCGATACGCCGACTTCGGTCGCAGAAACAGCAACAACCGACTTTCCCGTCAACAATCTCAACGGAGACAGCGCAAGGTACATCCATCCCTGGGACCATACGCTAGAAATGACCTTTGGGAATACTTTGGAATTGGGGAGATAATACACAACATGTTTGCCCTTCCACACTTTTAGAGCCAGAAAAGGCAGAGTGAGACTCACCAATCGTAGCTTACCAAGCATTTGCTTGTTCTGGGCCGTGGCTGATGCCAGCTGCTCCTTGAGCCTCTTCAGTTCGTTTTCCATCTGCATCAGTTTCCTGTTGTTCTTAGTCCAACGAGCATAGTCGTCCTGCGCTGAAATAGATTTATTCAAAGTAGCTAGCTCTTGATGCTCTGCCAGTAGCTTACGGTACTTGTTTCCTACAGCTCGAATATTGGGTAAAGCCAATCGAGACCCCCAGGAGCTGTGATAGCTTGCAGTGTACTGTAAAAACTTATTTAATGCCACGAAAAGCAGAGAGACATATACCACCCAGTTTCCACTACTCATCTCTACCGAACCAATCACCTTGGACAACTCAATGGGTCTAATAGTGACTGTGTACTTGGTTGTCTTAGTATTCAAGGGAAAATTTTTCAATTAACAAGCGAAAGGGCGAACTATCACTACTTGAAAGTGTTCCAACAAGCCACTAGAGTGAGAGAACCTGAGCTTTCTGGCATTCAAGAGGTCTAGTTAACGGATAAAATGTCACAGGAGTTTATTGAAGACCACTCTCAAGATGGGTCGTCAGAAGATGATAGTGGAACATATGATGAGTGGATCCCATCATTCTGTAGCCGGTTTGGACATGAGTACTTCTGTCAGGTCCCGACAGAGTTTATCGAGGACGACTTTAATATGACATCTCTGGCGCAGGAAGTGCCACATTACAGAAAAGCGTTAGACCTGATATTAGATTTAGAGGCGATGAGTGACGAAGAACTCGATGAGGAAGAGGCAGAACAAAGTGGCCAAAACGGGAGCGAGACGAAAACACAACTAGTGAACCGTAGTATAGCAGAGCATGCTGCCGAGCAGCTTTACGGGCTGATCCACGCACGGTACATTCTGACGAAGCCGGGCTTGCAAGCGATGGCCGAGAAGTTTGACCATAAGGAGTTTGGAACGTGTCCACGCTATTACTGCGGTGGTATGCAGCTACTTCCTTGTGGGCTGAGTGACACTGTTGGCAAGCACACTGTGAGACTCTACTGCCCCAGTTGCCAGGATTTGTATCTTCCTCAATCGTCTCGGCATCTGTGCCTTGAGGGAGCTTTCTGGGGCACTAGCTTCCCCGGTGTGTTCCTCAAGCACTTCAAAGAGCTAGAAGAGTACGTTGAAAGAAAGAGCAAGGAATCTTACGAACTAAAAGTGTTTGGATTCAGAATAAACAATGCAGCAGTATCGGGCCCTAGGATGAAATGGCTCAGACAGTATCCAAGTACTGAGGAAGAATGGCAAGAGCTGGCTGAATGTGAATTTGAAATTCCGCATTCCCTCAATACCACTACCTAAGTCATACTAACATATAGTCACAAACCGGTAATATTATTTCATAATTGTTCATATAGAGAGATAAATAAAGTGCTACTTAATGGGTCAGGTTGACGGGTTTCCCAGGTTCCCACTCCTTGATCGCTTTGGCTAGATTGACCCAGTATCTAAGCTCTATGGTGAGCTCGGCTGCATGCTTGTAATTTTTATTGGCATAGCATTCTGTCAATTTAGATTCAATATCTTTGATTCTCTTCCTGTTCTCCTTGTCGATCGTTCGCACATCCTCTTCATTCTCAACATCTTCCAGTTGTTCATGGATATCGAGGACCTGCATTAGAAGGCTCGGATTCTTCTGCATTATTTCTTGGGCCACATGCTCCTGCGACACGTCGATGCCATCCACCAATTTCAGCACATACTGGGATCTCAGCAGCGGATCCTTTAACGTATGATAGGCCTTATTGATCAATGAAGACTGATCCCCATTGTCACTTGTCTCGGCTGAGCTCTCTGATTTGGATATCATGTCTGGATGATGCTGTGCTTGTAGAGCTCGGTACTCCTTCCGTAGTTTGCCCTGATCATGGTTCCAGGTTGGCTCACCTTTGGGGAAGGTACGTGGAAAGAGTTGATAGAATGTTGTGATGAATCGCCTCTGATTAATCCTTAGCATAGTTATCCATATGACTCTTTAATAGGCTCCCTTTGCAGAGTACATTAAGGTGATCATAAAATGCTTAACATTACTTTCGTCAAAGCTAAAAAAAATCGAAAGATATAAAGGTCTGAGGGAATGTCGGAACGACTCATAATCACTCGTCCACACTACTTTGTTGATTCCAAGAGCCAGTGTGGTTACTGTAGTGGCCAAAAAGAGCGAGATGAGGAATATTACTGCTTGAACTCGTGGCAGAAGGTGATCCCTGCCTCAATGATTAATAACTGCACTGTGGGTTTCCAAGCTGAACTTATG
Source organism: Torulaspora franciscae (assembly GCA_003705175.3). Classification (NCBI taxonomy): domain Eukaryota; kingdom Fungi; phylum Ascomycota; class Saccharomycetes; order Saccharomycetales; family Saccharomycetaceae; genus Torulaspora; species Torulaspora franciscae. The sequence continues at coordinate 250,944 of PPHX03000006.1, forward strand.
TCGGTTCAGATGTATGGCAAACTTTGTGACATGGGCTACAGGAGGTCTGGAAAATTCCTTTATAAATGTGATATGCTTCGTAACTGCTGTCGTCTGTACACTATAAGGACCACATCAGACCAGGTTTGTATATCCAAAGACTTCAAAAACGCATTGAAGAAGTTCAGGAAGAAAGTGTCTCCTTCGAATGAAAAAAAAGATAATAGAGCTGTCTTCAATTTCATGAATGAAATTATTGAGACAGAGACGAACTCTGATGACTTCAAAACCTGTTTTGGACCTGCAGTTTTTACTGAGGAGAAGTACCAATTATTTGCAAAATACCAGGAGCAAGTTCATGATGACCTTAAGCATAATCCTAAGTCATTCAAGAGATTCCTCTGTGATTCACCTTTCTCTAAAGAAGTGATTCTGGGGACCGACCGCGAATGGGAACAGCTTAACAATTGGAAGAATATCTCTCCGGGAGAAAAGCTGAAAAGGTTGGGACCGGCTCATGAATGTTACTACTTCCGGGATAAACTGATAGCCATAGCAGTAATAGATTTTCTGCCCTCAGGGATCTCATCTGTATACTTCATATGGGATCCGGACTACCACAAGTGGTCCTTGGGCAAAGTAAGCGCCCTGCGAGAGCTTTGTATTACAAAGAAGACTAACCTGGGCTACTACTATATGGGCTATTATATAGACGACTGCCCGAAAATGAACTACAAGGCAAAGTACGGTGGTGAGCTGCTTGACGTTTGCACCCAGCACTATGTTCCACTATCGCAATTGAATAAGCTGAAGTCTCCAGGGAAGCTATTCACCTTAAGTGGTGGCAAATTGCCACGAGGGGAAATTCCACTTAACGACGCTTTGGCACATTCCGCTCGTACTTTAAATGATGCAAGGGATGTTGAGAACGTAGCTGAGCAAGTGTATGGTCCAGAAGGGTCCGCATACGAGGAAGCAAATGAGGCCGCGGGACGCTTGTCTTGCGCCGGTATTTCGTATACTGTGGATGACAATCCATTTGGCATTCTGAGTAATGATGAGAAGGATCATCAAGGATACACAATTCCTAACGTTGTCCCAGGACTAGTACCATTGAAAGAGATTTTGGATATGGTACTACATGGAGGCATGAGTACTCTGGAAGGGGACGTTACACTGTTTGATATGTATAACGGGGATATAAGGCTCCTCCATAGCTTTGCGGACGAGTCGCCTGAGGTGAAGAAGGTAATATGCGATGTGGTTAGAGTACTTGGGCTAGAGAACACAAGAGGAATTTTGCTGCTGCTTTGAATCCTTGAGGACATTGCTCAAAATATGCCATTGTTCTGCGCAGTAACTAGGCCGGTGATAAATCGTGATTATTTTGTCAGTGACTTCTAGATACGAGCAGGCCTACTAATGCGTTGGTTTTTATCTGGCGAGAAGACTAAGCAAATTCAAGATTTGGTGGCTCCCAAGAGAAAACTCATTGGAGACCTTTCCGTTCGCACATTTAGTCCGTGAAAGTATTGATCACCATCCCGGAACAGATTTTTCTGGAGGCATGCAAAAGGCTCAGAGGCTTGTAGGTATCATTGGGACGTAATGTAACATAGGTTTTGAGTGAAGCCCACGTCTTGTTATAAAGCAGCGGCCAAGACATCGCAGATGAACTAGTTTACAGCATAATAATATATAAACCAGAAAACTATTTTGTTCTTCTCAACTACGACCTTGGTATTATTCAAACGTAATTATACTGAGGATGTAACAACATGTCGATAAAACTCTGAAACATAGCACCTGTAGACGGCTTTTTGCCTGCTCATCACAGTCTCGTTCTACTTTGTCATAATAAAACTCTATCTTCCTGGAAAAAAAATGACTGACATTACGTAAACTTCATGTTAATCTAAGACCGAAGCCTACTTCTTTGGACTTCCAGAGGAATGAGTCTAGAAGACGTTGTAAATGTATGTGCACTTAAAGTTGTTGTTTCGACGATTTCTTTTCGCTAACTTTGTCTTTCATACAGCTTATCGAGAACTTGTATTCCACTCGCTCATCTCAAGATGTCTTTCAAATTCAACAAGATCTTCAAGCTCTCCAAAAATCGGCAAATGGACATCAGCTGGCAGATGCATTGCTGAGTGGACAGGGATATTCGGCAAATGTAAAGTACTTCGGTGCGTTGACATTAACTGTACAGATAACGGCAAATGCAAATTCATCAGAAAGTCTTTGGAGATTATTTAAATCTAATTTAAGGCACTTGGTGGATATATGCTCCCAATTTATCGCCAATCCACATGCTTCGGGGTCTTTAATGCCAACGATTAAAAAGCTGATGTCAAACTCATCTCTTATCTTTATGAATCTGAACGAATCTCAACCTGACAACAGTAACGATGAAGATCACCACTGGAATAACCCTATCAATACGCTTATACAGGTGTTTTCTCATCGCAGCTCTGCGTCTGCGGAACAATGGGCAGACAGCGTTCAGTTCGATAACCTAATTGACAATGCAGTTAAGGCTCCTGTTTCTTATGATCACCTTCTTCACTTTATTCAATCTTCGGTTGTACTCAATAATCTTCTTTTAATGTTTACTGAGATTATTGTAGAGGATTTAGCCAAGTACCAGTTAAAGAAGAATAAAATGACTAAGGTCTATGAAATTGTGCACGAGCATCTTTACATTTCTACTATGGCTCTGATCAACGCAAACCTGACTATGAAGAACGCTGAAGATGATGTGCTATACAGCTGCATAACCGCATGGATAACTTATATCTCTATGGCAAGGAACATGTCGCCACATGGTAGAATGAACTTGAGTGAGATGTTTAGTAACCTTATTGAGCTTATGTGTGACTCTCGGGAAGAGACTGATAATTTCATCAGTGGTGAAAAGGTTATAAGTATACTTGCTAATGTTTTTGCCAACGACCCTACACTGATGGATTATGAGTTGCGTGAGAAAGTAGAGTCCATTTTTGTTGGAGTCTCTAGATCAGGAACTGTGGATACTTCAAGGCATCAATGGATGCTTCAATATATGAACCATCTAGTTACAAACGAGATGATTGATGAGCTGAAGGAGCTGGCGGTCTGTATGGTTGATTTTCTGCAGATTAATACCTTGGATCTAGCCAATAAGCTGTTTACCGATATCAATTTTTCCAGTGTCAATCGAGAAAACTCGCAGCAATATGTCAAAGTTCTATTACAGATGACTAACTTTCCTTTGACACCTATCTCGCAGGAATTTTTCTCTGCGAGGATGGTTGATTTTTGGTTAGATCTCGCGGATGCTTATACTAACCTTGTTCCCACAACAATTACCCCGCAGGGTTCTGACCTGGCTACCGAAATTTTCCAGCAAGTGCTTGGAATCTATTTGCCTAAGATCAGCTTGCTGAACAAGCAAAAGATAATGGAAAATGTCTCAGATGAAGGAGCTGTACATGAGTTCGACGATTTCAGAACAGCAGTTAGCGACCTAATTGAATCGTTGTGGTCAATCTTAGGTAATGATAAATTAACTAACGTTTTGATCACCCATATAGGTAGCCCCTCAGAAAGTAAAGTTGACGTATTTGAAACGGAGGCAATGTCACTTTTGCTAAACACATTGCTCACAGATATGACGCTGTCGGAAAGCCCTTGGATTTGTGACGTCCTTGAATCCTGTGAATTTTTCATTAAAAGCATCATACTTCTTCTCGAAGCAGGCTACGCCAGTGAGAATAGAGGTGCTATCGAAAAATTAATCGGGCTCGACTTGGCCAGAACAAGTACAACTTTGATCGGGTCGTTGGCGGGCTATTTGAAGCAGTCACAGCCTCGCTTGAGTCAATGTATTGATGTTCTTTTCCGAGGTTTGGAAACCTGCACCAGCTTCGAGCGTAAAGATAACGAATACAGTGACAAGATGGAAACCTTAACAATTAGAGCCATATCAATTTTATGCGACACATGTCGACACGAGCTGAAATCCTACCTACCAGAATTATACAATGTGCTCAATGTGATTTTGCCTCCCGAATCGAATGTTTCGACTTTTACCAGGGAGAAATTGGCTCGTTCGCTTGGTTTTCTAATTGAAGCCAAAATTGATTTAGGACCAGAGAAGCAGGCAACCTACATATCGCAGGCTGTTGACATTTTCAGTAACTGCATACAACAAGTAATGAGCACGCCTCACAGTCAAGATCAAGGAAAAGAGAATTACATACAGTGCTTGCTAACTTGCATATCTGAGCTAGGAACAGCATTGTTGCCGTCAGATGAAAGTTCAGATTCCTCTACCTGGCCAAATATTCCTGAGTTTCTGGACTTCTGGCAGCGGGATCCCCTTCAAGTGCGCGCCAAGATTCTCAGATTATTGTTGGAGGTTCTTAACAGTCCTGCATTATCGAGAAGTTCGGGTTTTGTCGAAATAAGTTGTCTGATCCTCGGTAAGGGGCTGAAGTTAGCTGAAGATGAGCCTTTTTTCCTCAAGTATTCAATGTCCGATATTATGACTTTAATTCTGGACCAGATCCCTAAAGGAGACTTAGGCACGTCTTTGCCATTCTATTCCTATTTACTGGAGAGTCTAGTCAACCAACACAGGGATCAGTTGTCGGCTGCAGAGTTCGACTACATCTTCGAGAATGTTTTCCTGAAGCATTACGAAGAGGTCATTGCAAAGGACCCGGATCTCCAGCAAACTATAGTAAACTTTGTCAATACGATTCTGGACTGCAAACCTTCTCTGGCCATCCAGTCTACCTATTGGGATTCCTTCATTTTGATTGAGTTCACCAAACTTCTCTCGGCCCGGGAGAAATTCACGATTGTGGCAATTGCTAAGTTTTGGACGAAAGTTTTGAATAACAAGAAGTACACTGAGATGGATCTAGCTACTACCAGGCACCAGGTCAATTCGATCGGCCAACAAATAATCTTCCAAACAATGTTCGGGCTGTACCATACGCAGAGATCCGATTTGAACAGTTACACAGACTTACTGAGAGCTTTCACGGCCAAGTTTCCCATGCAAACCAAAGAGTGGCTCAGCAACGCTCTTCCCGAAATCTGTCATAACAATCTCGCGCATGAGAGGTTTATAAACAAACTACAGATTACGAGAGGAAACCGCGCAGCTGCGAATGTCATATTAGAGTGGTGGTTAGATTGCAACCAGCTTCCTAGTTTATAGTAGTAATAGAATTGATAGAACCAGTAAGAGCATTTGGGGGTCAAAGTTAGGCTACCTTGGCCTTATTTTCGGAAGTGTTGATAGTCACGCCCATACATCCCATTTCAGAACTAGATATCAATGCAAGATAATTGATGCAGCAGATAAAGGTTAGAGCTAGCATATACGACTCGAAAGGGCGTTAGCTTTTATGAAAATTGTCAAATTCCCTTGGCTTTCTCATCAGGAAGAACGTAGACGTTACGAAGTTTACACAGTGGACGTTAGCCCAGATGGAAAGCGAGTTGCTACCGGTGGTTTAGATGGAAAAGTACGTATATGGTCGGTCGATAATCTTGTCAAAGCTGCAGAGGAGAGTGCTTCAAAACGGGTTGTAAATGAGGAGCTGAAAAGTCCATTGGTCAGTATGAGCAGGCATACCGGTTCTGTTACTTGTTTGAAATTCTCTCCGGATGGTAAGTATCTGGCAAGCGGATCGGACGACCGTATCTTACTGATCTGGGCAAAAGAAGAAGATCAGCGTTCTGAGCCAGTATTTGGATCTGAGTTTGATAAGGAACATTGGACTGTGCGTCGGAGATTGGTAGCCCATGATAATGATATCCAGGATTTATGCTGGGCTCCAGACTCCAGCATATTAGTGAGCGTCGGGTTGGATAGATCGATCATAGTATGGAATGGTTTGACTTTTGAAAAGATCAAAAGATTTGACGTTCACCAGTCGCTGGTAAAAGGAGTTGTGTTTGACCCGGCAAATAAGTACTTTGCGACAGCTTCAGATGACAGAACATTGAAAATATTCAGGTATCACAAGAGCAGTGATGTAGTTATCACTATAGAGCATATTATTACAGAACCTTTCAAGGGATCCCCCCTCACCACCTACTTCAGAAGGTTATCATGGTCTCCCGATGGGCAACATATTGCTGCGCCTAATGCCACCAATGGACCGGTGAGCTCAGTAGCGATTGTAAACCGTGGCACATGGGACACGGACATAAGTCTCATTGGTCATGACGCGCCAACGGAGGTTGCTTGTTTCAATCCTCGACTTTTTGAACTCCAAAATGAAGCTGAAGCTGTAGAAGAGAACTCGACAGATAGCAAGAGAAAGAGGTCTTTAGAGAAGGAAGTAGAGTCAGTGGTTGCGACGGCGGGTCAGGACAAATCTTTGGCAGTTTGGAGTACCAACAGAGTGAGGCCGGTATTTGTAGCTTACGATCTCACTATGGGCTCGATTACAGATTTAGCTTGGAATCCGGAAGGCAACTTGCTGTTTGCTACGTCACTCGACTGCTCTATCACAATGATAAGCTTCAAAGAGAATGAACTCGGCAATGCGATTCCCTTGGAAAGAAACATCGAGCGTTTACACAGGTACGGAGTTGACAAGGACTCGTTGGACTTTCCCGAAGATATTAACCAGCTGAGACTTGAAGATGAGGCTAGAAAGATGAAGAAACAAAAAACACCTAAGGTCGACTCAGGACTCCTCGAGTCACGGATTTCTGTCGATCATAATGCTCAGAATGCGAAGTTGAATCCACCGAAACTAAAGGAGCCAAGTAAAAGCACTGAAAAAGTGAATATACTGATACCGAAACGTAAAAAGGATGATAAGATGAATACAGCTGTAATCAAAGATGGACGGAAAAGAGTGGCACCAACTCTGGTATCTGTTGGATTTTCCCCAACAAGGAAGGCGCCCAAAGAGTCTTCAGTCAAGCCCGCTGCTCAGACACCGTCTACTTCAAAAATTAAAGCTTCATCAATTGATGGGGTTGAGGGCAAGATGAGTATCCCATCGTTTCCCCTGCCGCGGCTCGGTCTTCACACGTTGGTTATGGGTGTACGAGATAGAAATGCCAGTGTTTTCTATAGGGAAGCAGATGCTGCAATTGATGAGCAGGAAAAAGATGGTGACACAATCGGCGTAGCAACACGCGGGCTAGAAGGCCAGTTGCTCGCCGAAGAACTGGCTGTTGACGAAAGTGATGACCAAGAAAGCAGTGAACATCAACTGACTTTAAACGCAAGAAGTATACCTGAGAAGGTGTGGAGCAGTGGACCTAATGTGAAAGTTGTTGAGCAACCGGACGTCGTGCCCGATACGGACGCCGTTTTATATGAAAGCGGGGACATTGATGATTTTCACGTACTGGAGATCCGTAACGGAGTCGAAAGATCGATTCAATTTGACGAGGAAGCCTTAATCGAAAATCCAACCAGAATTCTAGGCTATCATAAGGGCAAGAGAACCATCGAAGCTTTCATTCCCGAGGTTATCATATGCGCTTCCTTCTCGAAGCGATGTTCAGGCTGGTGTTTGGGAACAGCTAATGGCTCGATGTACTTCCTCTCGCCTAACGGTCAGTATAAACTGCCAAAGATCTGCCTGGGACACAGAATTATCAAGATAGTAACGCAGGATGATTGCCTGGTCGCATTAACGGAACGCGGGTTGTTCTACGCCTGGAACCTTTCTCGGTCAAAACTCATGTGGAAAGAAGTTCCCATCGCTCCGTTGATTTTCAAAGATACTGTCGAGGGCTCAAGGGTTAGAGTGAATAAGCGTGTCAAGAACTTTAATTTAGGCCCGGACTCAAAGTCTCTGATCGTCCAATTTACTAACCCAGACGAAAAGTACGAATGGCACAGTGATTTAGGATGCTGGCTGTTACGGGGATAATTCGGATGGACACTTCATAAATACATGTAATTCTATCAGCGATTCAGCCTCTCCTGATACTAGCTTCACTAATAGTAGCCAGTATTCGACTTGATCGCCGTTTTCGCCGGTTCCGGTCTGGTCGGCCGGTACCGGAGACTTTATGGCAGCCTGCTATAGTGAAAAATCGAGTCATAATAATAGCGATTTAACATTATTTAAGCCATCCTAAAGCTCGAGGCTGTTTCAAAATCAACCTATAATTGGCTACTTTGATTCCACTAGTTTAGAAGGTCAAGAAGTCTTTGTATTCATTCATGACAGCTACATCGATTCAGGGTCCTAGGACTCTATACGACAAGGTCTTCGATGACCATATTGTCCACAAGGATGAGTCTGGTTCCCATTTACTTTATATTGACAGGCATCTGGTCCATGAAGTTACCTCTCCACAAGCCTTTGAAGGTTTGAAGAATGCCGGCAGGAAAGTTAGAAGAACTGACTGCACTCTAGCAACTGTTGACCACAACATTCCTACCATTTCTAGGAAGAACTTCAAATCTACAGCTACGTTCATTGATCAGCCTGATTCCCGCCTACAAGTTCAAACTTTGGAGCAGAACGTCAAGGATTTCGATGTTACCTACTTCGGCATGACAGAATCGAGGCAAGGTATTGTGCACGTCATTGGTCCTGAGCAAGGTTTTACCTTGCCTGGTACGACTGTGGTCTGTGGTGACTCTCACACATCAACTCACGGGGCTTTTGGTGCTCTTGCCTTCGGTATTGGTACGTCTGAGGTCGAACATGTCTTAGCCACACAAACGATCATTCAAAATAAGTCAAAAAACATGAAAGTTCTCGTCGAGGGTAAATTAAACCCAGGTATCACTTCCAAGGACTTAATTTTGCACATTATCGGTGTCATTGGTACCGCCGGTGGTACTGGTTCCGTCATTGAATTTGCCGGGGAAGCCATTGAGGATTTGACAATGGAGGCTCGTATGTCCATGTGTAACATGGCTATCGAGGCGGGCGCCAGAGCTGGTATGATTAAGCCTGATCAAACCACTTTCGACTACGTCAAGGATAAGCCGCTGGCTCCAAAGGGTGCAGAGTGGGACAAGGCTGTTGCCTACTGGAAGACTTTACATTCCGATGAAGGTGCCAAGTTTGACCACGAAGTTATAATCAAGGCTTCAGATATCATTCCCACCATCACATGGGGTACTTCTCCACAAGACGCACTTCCAATTACCGCCTCTGTCCCAGATCCTTCTCGCGCCACAGATCCTATCAAGAAGTCTGGTATGGAAAGAGCTCTCAAATACATGGGTCTTGTTCCAGGTACTCCTCTAATGAAAATCAATATCGACAAAGTCTTCATTGGTTCCTGTACAAACTCTCGTATTGAAGATTTGAGAAATGCAGCTGCAGTGGTCAAGGGATACAAAAAGGCTGACAACGTTAAACTGGCAATGGTGGTTCCAGGTTCTGGTCTGGTGAAAGCTCAGGCAGAAAAGGAGGGCTTGGATAAGATTTTCGAAGAAGCTGGTTTTGAATGGAGAGAGGCTGGTTGCTCCATGTGTCTCGGAATGAACCCCGATATTCTTGACCCAGAAGAACGCTGCGCTTCTACTTCCAACAGAAACTTCGAAGGTCGCCAAGGTGCAAACTCTCGTACTCACTTAATGTCTCCTGCTATGGCTGCAGCTGCCGGTATTGCGGGCCACTTTGTTGACATCAGAGAACATGTCTACAAAGACGGCGATGCACCAAAGGTTGTAATCTCTCAGGAAGAAGACAAGGCCTTGCAAGATGCTGTTTACGAACACGAGAAAGAGCCATTGCAACCAGACCAGGTCAGCGAAGAACGTGCAGAGGAAGAGATAGATGACATTCCTGTCTCAGAAAGTACAAAGGTCGAATCTGCTCCGGCAGGAATGAAGCCATTTTTAACCTTGGAGGGGATTGCGGCTCCACTAGATAAAGCAAACGTTGATACTGATGCGATTATTCCAAAGCAGTTTTTGAAAACCATCAAGAGAACTGGTCTAAAAGCTGGTCTATTCTATGAATGGCGTTTTGCTGAAGGCCAAGACGGAAAGATGAAAGAAACTGATTTCGTTCTGAACGTTGAGCCTTACAGAAATGCTCAGATATTGGTTGTTACTGGTGACAACTTCGGCTGTGGGTCTTCCAGAGAGCACGCGCCATGGGCCTTGAAGGATTTTGGTATCAAGTGCATAATTGCCCCATCATTTGGTGACATTTTCTACAACAATTCCTTCAAAAATGGTTTGTTGCCTATCAGACTGGATCAAAAAACTATTGTCAGCAAGTTAATCCCTCTAGCGAAGGCAGGCAAACGTTTTGTTGTCGATCTACCAAACCAGAGGATTGTTGATACCGAAGGGAATGTACTTGTTGAACATTTCGATGTTGAGAGTTTCAGAAAGCACTGCCTCGTCAACGGTTTGGACGACATTGGCTTAACCTTGCAAAAAGAAGAATTCATTTCCAAGTATGAGGCTATAAGAAGGGAAAAGTTCTCTTTCTTGGAAGGAGGTGCCAAGCTCATCCATCCTGTAAGAGGTGCTAAGAAGAGCCCATTTGGTGTTAGTGCTCAGGATTGGTAAGAAGCATTTGTTTCCCTTGAAAGTGGTTTTAGTCCACTAATCGTCAGTTTTTAAGCTGTTGTCAGAAACTTTATTTATTTATTTATTTATCAATCTTAATCGATTGCATGGTTTATCTTTTCAGAAACTTGTAATTCTTACTCGGGGTGGCTTGTTTTGCTAAGTTTCTGCAGCTAAGTACATTACAACATTTCATTATTTGGTGGTCGATTACTGTACAAATACTATCCTCTAAAGAAAGAAGCGTTAAAATCCGAACGGATTGTCTGCAGTTGCATTGAACAAGTTGGCTTGCCTAGGTTGCTGCTGCGGTTGCTGCTGAGGTCCGTTTCCGAAGCCAAATCCAGTTGGCTGCGTCTGAAGTGGCGTATGTGAAATGGAAGTATTCTGTAAACCCTGTGTAATCCCATTCACCCCGGTGTTGAATGTGTTGGGAATTGAATTTATAGCCTGACCGTTATATTGGTTAAACGCACTCCCGGTATTCTGAATGCCAAACTGGGAATTGGCCTGGAATCCGCCAGACATTTGAGGTTGGCTTTGCGGCATGCCGCCGGTCATTTGCCCATTATTCATCAAGCCGCCAGTAATTTGGCCGTTATTCATCAAGCCGCCAGTGATTTGCGGGCCATTGAACGAAGTTTGAGGCAAGCCTCCGGTGACTTGATGTCCAAATGACGTCTGAGGCATTCCACCTCCCACTCCAGTGAGGTTGTTTCCAAATGCATTTGGCATCATGTTTGCCCCGCCAGTCACATTAGAAAACGTAGCCTGGGGCATAATGTTAGCCCCGCCTGTTATACTGGCAATGTTGGCTTGGGAAACTACATTGGTTCCGCCGGTCATTTGATTTCCAAAAGTTGTTTGAGGGAATACGTTCATTCCGCCAGTTCTGTTTCCAGTAAGAATGGGTTGAGACATCACGTTGTTACCGGACATAGGATTGATGTTGAAATTAGTTGAAGACGCAAAATTCCCTGTGTTCATAGTTTGACCGGGCAGTCCGAAAGACGTCTGCGGAATGACTCCACCCGTTCTCTGCAAGGGCAGTAATCCCCCAGTCGTCTGTAAAGGCATACCGCCACCAGTCGTATTGGCTGGCAAGAGACCTGTCGCAGTTTTTTGCAACGGCAAGACTGAACCCAGTGGCGGAGCATTGAACATTCCACCTGTTATAGATGCTGGGATTATTCCACCGGTTCTTTGTTGTGGTAAACCACCAGCCAATTGAACACCAAACGAGGTGCGCGGCATCACGCCGCCAGTGTTCGCGATAGGGATTAAGCCTCCGCTAGTTCTTTGAGGCTGCATAGTATTTGCAGTGTTTTGAACACCAAAGGTTGTCTGAGGAATAGCGAAGCCAGCCGTTCTCTGAATTGGCATCAATCCACCAGTAGCGATAGGCATCATAACGAAGCCCGTCGCCACAGGAAGAAGATTATGTCCTCCAGTTTTGAAAGGATCTAGCGGCATCAAGCTGGTGCCACCTGTTGGCGCCGAGCTGATCGGAGCTGAGGCTGGGGTCTTGGCGCTGTTGCCAGTCTTAACAGGCTCTAAGTCTTTCAGGTTTGGCTCTGGAGCAGCGGGCTTTTTCTTAGGCTCCAGCGGCTGTAGGTCCAGGAGATCCTGCATCGAGCCTGTAAACTCAGACTTATCAGGCGAAGGCTCGACTCCCGATTTGGCAGCTGGTTTAACAGTCCAAGCATCATCCTCCGTGGTAGCCACAGAGCTCTGCTGGCCATTTTTCTCTGCCAGTAACTGCTGTGCAACAGTTGGGCCTATTGCAGTACCAGTCTTGATTGGAGAAACCTTTAATGATCCGTCAGGCTTGGAGAACATGCCGCCTGTGGTATTTGGAACTTGTGGCTGGGCCTGAGGCTCTCTACCCAACTTTTGATCTATGTAATTGGTGACCCTAACAATATCACCTTCACGTAATCCCAAAGTTCTTAGCATTGCCTGGTTGATGTCTTTCATCATATCCTCTGTTATATTTTCTCGCTCGAAGTTGATGGTGTAACGTTGACAATTACTGACGTCGACCCCACAGTTGAGGAAGAACTCAAACCAATCATACTTATTCTTGGCCTCCGTTACTTGGTTTACTGAATTACTTCTGGAGGTGCCCGAGGGTTGAGATGGAGAACCGGTTGACTGAGGTCTTGGAGGTTTTGCCGGTGCTGGAAGCTCTTTGTCCTGAAGCTTGGCCCTTTCTTGATCCAAAAGGTCCCTGGCTTTCCTCAATTCTTCGAGCTCTCTTTCTCTTAGTCGACGGTCGCGTTCTCTCTCATCTTGCTCCCTGAGTTTCTTTCTTCTTTCACGCTCGCTTTCCCTAGCATTCTTACTTTCCTGTCTCTTGGTTTTGTACTTATCTAGGCTGAATCCTGTGACTCTTTCGACGTATATCAAATCATCGTCAGAGAGCTTTTCGGCAGCAACTGCTATCCTGACACCATTTGCCTTGTGTAAATGAACTTTACCGTCGGAGCAACCAATAAACTGTGCATCCACCTTAAAGGTTCCGGATCTATCTGCCCATATACGTGTCTTCTTTGGATCAGGGAAATCTGTCTTATTGCTTGTCGATGCGGACCTCTTCCGCTTTGATGAAGCCGATTTACTTCTGGATCGGTTGGGACGCTGGGAGCTTGATATATCCTGATCTTCATCATCCTTCCAGCTGCTTCCTCCGCTGGGTTTTGATGGAGACTTACCCTTAGTGAATTTCTTGATTGAGTTAAGAAGACCACCAGAGGCAGCATCTTTTTCCTTAACCGGTTCAATAAATTGGGCTGGTACTACACCTCTTTTTCCAGAGGCGACCAATTCGCACATCCACCAGTCCCTCGATTTCTTATCATTCAGGATGTAAACCGATTGACCTTGTTTTACAGTCAGTTCATCTTGAGACTCTGCAATGAAATCGTAAAGGACATTTCCCTCCTTCTTGGTCTTCGAAGCCATTTCAACCTCCCGCAGGCCAGCATCGCGAGAGGCGCCCTTATACTCGCCAATAACAGCCATGATCTCGTTACATGTGTCGTTGTTCCCGGTATGCAATTCGAGACTCTTATAGGGATCAATAAACTCCAAAAACATGTGTTTTTTCTCGTTATCATAGGAAGTCAGCTTATCAATTGTCCACTCCTCTGGTGCGCCCTTCTGGGGCTGGAAGTAGATCCTATTATTCCCAATTGACAGCTTACACTTACGTTTCTTCCGGCCATCAACTTCAGCAATACTCCAGGTGCGGTATTCTAGTTGCAGGCCGCGAGCACTATCGCCAGGCTGCGTTCTATCATTGTCTCGGTCTTCACCACTACTTTCGTCCTCATAAGTCTGTGGGTAAGATACTCTGTTGCGCGCTCTGTCTCTGCTGAGGTCTACGTTGGTCGCTACCGGCCTCGTAGGTTTTGGTGGAGGAATATCCTCTTCCTCTTGTTCAGCCCTACGTGGTTCATCCGGTTGCTCAGATTCTCTCCTCAGCGTGACAGGAGCTTCTGGGCTCTGTGACTTACTCGGGTGCTGTGGTGGTGGTTCCAAAACTGGAGCAGCAACTACTGCTGCTGGGACCGTGGCCGGCTTGCCTGCAGCTGCTGCTGCAGGCGCGGCTTGACTAGATGGTTCCACGTAATTTCCCGGAATAAACCCACATGCGCCAGTGGACTTCTGTTGCACCAATAACCAGTCGGGATCCTTGTCATCAAACAATTCAAATTCCTCGTTCTCATGGAAAGTCAGTTCTTCATCGGGGTTCTGTGCCGTGTCATAGTCGTACAATGCTCTAACCAAGCCAATCACAGGGGCACGCTCCACATAGTTTGAGGGCACCAGTCCCACTGGCTCTTCAGCATCTGACCCAATTACCCTTTTCTTGACTGTCCACCACTCGTCCACATCAGACTTCTCCAGCAAATACAGGAGATCATCCTCCCGGATCGCCAGTTCTTCCGAAGTTTGCGGCTCATAATCATACAGTGCCTTATACACACCCAAAAACACGGTCATTAGCTCCTTTAGCGGTACCCAGCGTCTTTTCGGTCTGTTCAAGAGATAGGAGGTGATTGTAGTCAATTAACAAACCTCGCTTCTAAACCTCATGTGATGTGAAAGAGAACTGAAATACGGCGCTATCAGGATCATTCCTGATGCCAATCCAAGCCTCGAGCTACTGATTTATTCGTTGGCCAGCAAGCACCCATCATATAGAGAGTCTTACGAATTCAAGAGCCCTACAATTGACCATTCTGACCTCTACCCAAAATTTGAAAAGCATATCTAAGTAAAAAGCCTAAACAGTTGGTACAAAAACATGTTCACCGACCTCTGATATCTGCTTCAAGTTGCTGCCGCAACTCGGGCATGAATCCAAGCTTGAAGAGTAACTCGAACAGAATGAAGTAGGGTGCCAGAACTAAACTCTGTACCAGGTTGTCCAGAAGAGCTGGTCTCCTCTTTTCGAACACACCATGACCTATGAACTGACAGATCCAGCCAATTGTAAACATAACCAGTTCCTGGTTGAACGACAATTGTACCCACTGAGAATCGATTGCCAAATTCATCAATATCAGTAGTCCAGTGGCTAATAAGCCGGTCGGAAAACTCAATAGCAGGTAAAAGATGGCGTATCCCAGCGTCAGGAGGTTCGTAAGCGTGTAGTTGCGGTATAGACTCACCCGGTGCAACATACACGCACTGCTGAACAGGATTGTCGGAACCATCACAGAGTGAATAGCCACATTGACTCTTTCATGGTGGTATCGCTTGTAAAACAAAAGCTGTGAACGTAGATCGAGTACCGAGGAGGACATAGTATTTCTACAGTAGAATGGAATCTCTTGATTGCAAGCTGTACTTGACTTATCAACCCCTTGGCAACGTAACTATATACGTTCGAGATGAACTGAACCTCTGCTAGTTACAACAAGCTTGTATCGGCCCCAATCCCTCCTAGTTAGCCATTGGTGATCCGGGGTCGGTTATTTTGACTATCGGTCGAGTGATTAACCTGCCCGAAATTGTAAAGACCGCTTTTCTCCGGCACCAAAGCCCTGGTGGGAGGATTAACGCTCTGAACCTCTTAATGCATCCTCAAACGCCCTGGAAGGCCTCTTAAAGGACCCAATTGAAGCATCTTAAGCTCTGTTTGACGGGCATCAGTAGTATTATGGTCACTCTTCACGGGTATACCGTAGTTAAAGGCAGTTGACTATATTTTGCCACCTTTAACACACACAACTCGTAACGGAGCACTATACTGGTTGATCATGTCTGGTGGGGCTGCTGCTGCGTCTGCTGCAGGTTATGATAGACATATTACCATCTTTTCGCCAGAAGGCCGCCTGTTTCAGGTCGAATATGCCTTCAAGGCTACAAATCAAACGAACATCAACTCTCTGGTCGTCAGAGGACGCAACAGTACAGTGATAGTTAACCAAAAGAAAGTCCCTGACAAGCTCCTGGATTCTTCCACCGTTTCGTACATCTTTCCGATCTCTAGAACCATAGGAATGGTCGCAAACGGACCAATTCCAGATGCGAGAAATGCTGCTCTAAGAGCCAAGTCAGAGGCTGCTGAGTATCGTTACAAGTATGGGTACGACATGCCCTGTGATGTTTTGGCTAAAAAAATGGCCAACCTATCGCAAATTTACACGCAGAGGGCATACATGAGACCTCTAGGGGTGATACTGACGTTTGTGAGTGTGGATGAAGAACTGGGCCCATCGATCTACAAGAGCGATCCTGCGGGTTATTTTGTAGGTTACAAAGCCACTGCCACTGGTCCCAAGCAGCAGGAGATCAACACGCGTCTGGAAAACTCGTTCAAGAACAACTCCCTGGACCTGGTCGACGAGGGATCGTGGGAAAAGGTGTCCGAGTTTGGCATTAGCCACTTGATCGACTCTCTAGGAACCGATTTCACGAAAAAAGACATTGAAGTTGGCGTTGCAGTTAAAGGAGAGTTTTTTGTACTAACCGAAGAGCAGATCGAGGAAAGATTGGTCGCTATTGCCGAGCAGGACTGAGGTTTACATAATTATACAGATCAGAGCGCTAGGCGCGTGAACGTCTATTACATACATGATTTTCCAGTTCTTGTACCCTCCGTGGACCGTGTGCTCTCGCACCGCACCGTTTGCATACTACGACTTTCCGCACCGACCTTGCAGGCGTTGCTAGCCTAATATCTCTGGCGGTAGCAGCTTCCACTGGGGCGGCTACCTGCCCATTGATATGCGCCGGTATCCGCCCATAACCGGTGCCCACGAACATATCGTAAACCTGTAAAGCATCCTCACACTCCAGTGACTTGTGGAAGTAATGTGCAAAATCTATACTTGAGAGCGATTCTAGCTGTCGCTTTGGCACGTATCCTCCCAAGAGAGTGTGACTAAGGTCGTAACTGGCATTTGAGGCCTCATTAAGGTCAACTTTTCCGCCTAAATATCCATGCACTATTGTTCTCTTTCTACGAGTGTCGTCATCTGTGTTTCTCGTGAGACTCTGCGACTCTGAGGGCTGTTTTACTAGTTCTTGTAAATCGTGCTGATTAAACGTTACTTCTTGCGAACACTCGAACGCAGCTAACCCCGCTATGATATCGTAGTAACTTCTTTTCTTGCCCACACTCATCACTTTAAAAACTACTGGTACCTCTGACTGTAAATTTCAAAATCAAGACCTTAGTTGCCAGGTAAGATCTTCCACCAATATTATAACAATTGATACTTCAACTCACTGGAGATAAGTGTCACGTGTAGGACACTTAACAGTAGATGGCCAAGTATATAGGACTAGCTTAGTAGATGTATGGAATAAATACGTAAGGGCAGTGCTCGCAGTACTTTTGCCAGTCGTCACCGTACTTCTTTTGGCATTTTTCCTGGTCTCTTGCAGCTCTGTGGATCAAGACGACGAAGAAGAAGATTGGGAAAAACCATGGGAAGAAAGAGTTGAATCCGCATGATAGTGCCCAGACTAGTGACTGGGTCCAGTCTGCAGTGTAGTGAATTTTCCGAGCCAAGGTGTACCAGCCGTCAATCAGTAGGTAGGAACCATTCTTGGTGACCATATACTTGGGGTCCTTCAAAATTTGGCGGGGCAAGAAGGGGAACGTCTTTCTGACGCGGGTGTCACCAGCAATCTGCTTTCTAAAAGAGTTCTTTTGGGCATTAGCTGTGTCGAAGAAATAGTATGCGATCAGTAGAATAGCATATAGCGAAATGTTGTATCCGCGGGACCAGTTGTACTCAGATGGATCGTGGTAGTATAGATACAAGGTGCAGTGACAGTATGTGTAAGGAACACCAGCAATGTTCCAGAAAATTAGCATGAAACCGAATTTTTCGTAGGCCATATCCCACGTTGGAACGATCAACTCTTCACCTTTGGCACAGGCGTTGGCGTACAGCCAGTGGGCAAGCATAACCACACCAAGCTGTGGAGTCACGTAGCCGTATTTCTCGTATTGCTTGAAGCATGCGCCCAGTGTGATGAAATACAGAGTAAACCAGGGCAATCTGACCTCGAAGAACATCTTCAGATCCAGGATACCCCAACGAGGGTTCAAAGGAGCACCCATGAAAAAATCGTACAAGTGGTTTCTTGTCATTCTATGGTAGTCGTGGGTGACAAACAGGGTCCACAAGTACAGTCCAATGGAGAAGGCAAATCCGGAGAAGATAGCACAAGTCATGATCTGACCAAAGATATCAATGATGGTGTATAGCTTGAAGATTCCAGTAACATGAAGGATGACCACCAAGGCGGTAGAGACGTACAAAGTCCACATAGCATTACAATAGTATGGTAATTGCTTGTTTTTCAGATGGGTCAATGGCTGACCTTTGGTCCAAACGCCCGGCAGAGTGTAGTAAAACACAATCTGGAACATCCAAAAGGTCAAGAAGATGGTCCAAGCGTATCTATGGGGCAAACCATGGTCCACGAACAGCTGGTACAGGTGACGAACAAACTGGGTCCAAGATTCGCCATTCTGAGGTAGTGCAAACTTCCCACCGTAAAACTCGGCACTAATCCACATGTACCACATGAGCAAAGGAAACCCTATCAGCATTCCAAGGACACCAGCGGTACCCCCAAATTCATATTCGATTTCATCGGGCTTAAGGTACTTACCTTGAGGCAAGAAGTTCTTGCGTGTCTCGACCTTCGGCTTTGACATCCGGCTTAATATTGACGTTGATGTTCCTACTAAAGAAACAAGCTCTAATGGGGTAGAGAAGAAATAATAATGGGACCGATTTCACAAGCGGTTTCCAATTGATGCAAAAACGCGAACCGAGAGAATTGAACGCTCAGCGTTTTTTTACCTCGTTTAACTCCAACGAGGGCAAGACAATGCACACCGATGGTAGCTCCAGTCAATCTCTGTTTCAGCTTCTAAAGTAATAGGAGCCAGCGGCATTTTTTGTCCACAACATTGAGAACTTGACAACATTTATCTCACCAATGTCATGCGACAGTAAAAACGGTTCGCCGTTCGCGACCACATCGATTCATGTCCCTTTTCCGGCCCTCCTACAAACGACGATCTTGATCCTTCATACATCTTTCTAGGCTTTGAAACAACATGAAACAGTCACATGTAGTTCGCGTTCACTATTGAGGGTGTTTCAGCTGTTGAAGTTGGTTTGGCACCTTGAATGGTATAAAAGGAGGACGATTGCTTATGAGCTTGCTCAATCCCATCCTATACTCAAGCTAACAAGAATCAATAATGACCATCCCTACTTAAAATCAGGCCAACAAGAGAAAAACGCCGGAAAAAAACACCTCTAGGCCTTTTTGGAATGAGGATGCTGCCAAACAATGGAGCCCCAATACGATGGTACTAATGGCGGCTGGAAAACTTGTTAGAAGATCAACTCCGACTCGTGCTTTTCCACCCACAGGCGCCAATTACCAACCACTCATTGAAGTGGCCGCTTAGCAGTGCTATCAAAAAAAGAGATTACCGGGGCTCCCAGAATTAGGATCTATCCGACCAGTTCCCAGAAAGAAACGCTCAAAAAGTGGTTTGGGTGCCAGCGTTACATCTACCATAGAGCGTTGAAGCTGCACCGCGATGGTATTGCAATGACCATAAAAAATCTACGCCAGACCTTGCTTAGCAGAGATACTAATGTTCTAGAACCTCAGGAGCAGTGGCTTAACGACTATCATTACGATGTAAAAAGACGAAGTCCTCCGTGATTTGGCCAAAAACTACAGTAGCAATATGGCTTGAGATGAAGGCAGAGTAGTTACACGGTGCAAGCGTTGATGAGGTTGAGGAGGATTTCACGCCCAAGACTTGTTCTAGTTGTGGAAACTTGGAAGATGACTTGGGCTCTGCTAAACTATATAGCTGTATAAAGTGCTCCTCGGTTTTCAACGCAGCAAAGAACATCATGCCCCAGTATATCTGTGAGCATTTGATGGCAAGCGATGGGTCCTATCCCCTGCGTTAGTACGTTGTAAGTCCTCGTGGATTCTCCCAGGCGGATAAACAATGGCAACCTTAACGGGTTAATCCGAAACGTTGTCTTGGCGGAAAAACTAACCGGGAAAACAAGTCCGGTTCCGCGGAACAGTTGAGACGGGTAACTAAGCGAAGGCTATAACCCGGCTATAGCCGGTTCAGCAAAGTGATGCCCTCTTAGTCATCTGAAGGGTCAATGGGCCAAGAAAGACTAATGAATAGGCTGTAAATCATCAATTTAAGCGTTAGTCGAGGTTTAGAAATTGAGCGATCCGAGTACTTTGGCGCTTTCAGACTGGTGCACAGCGAATTCCGCTTTGAAAGAACTCGGTTGCCTGGTCAGTTGACTGATACTTTATAAAAAGCCGAAAATGGCACCAGGTCATCAGCCAATGGTGAAAAAACCTCGTAGTAAGGTGAGTCGGGCGTGTGAGAACTGTCGGAGGAGGAAGATCAAATGTACCGGTAACCAACCGTGTAGCAATTGTGTCGCTTACCAGTGTGACTGTATATTTTCAAAAGGTGTAGCGCCACCGATTAGTAGTATCTCGCAGATTACACCTGCCAATTCAGAGAAACTGATTTCATCGATATCGAGCGGTGATTCTTTGGCCGATGGCAGTTGTAGCGGTGCGAGTTGCAATAACTCGTGTACTTTGGACATGGATCCGTCCACTGAAAAAGACAATGCAATGAAAAGCGCTCCGGAGGCGTACATTTTCGACCCCGTTATGGACTGTGTGTCCGACAATGTGGATAATGTGACAGGCGACTTGTATCGTGTCAGCGCCCCGAATGATAGGCGAAACAAGGAAGGGAGTAATTCAGAGCTTGCTCCATCTAGCAGCGGCGTGAAGTGCGATATATGTGAGTCTAAAACGAGAAATGTAGCTGCATTGCCGGATCTCAAACCAGTCAAGGGTGACAATGGGCTTTACGAGGATGACATGAATTTTCAGGAAAATATAAGTGAAATACAGGCGATACTAAAGAGGCTGATGCCGTTAGCCAATGCGGGACCTAACGTCCGAAAGGCGATCGATATCCTTCAAAATCAGGCAGAATCCTTGATAAATACATGGGAACCAAAGTACCATTGCGAAACTTATGATAAAGTTGTGGAAAGTGGTATTGAGCGCTCCAAATCTATCGAGACTCATCTAATGAAAAACAAATATACAGACCAAGTCTACTTAACGAGCTATGCGCTTTGGACCGATACCTCGAAGAAGAAGACTGTAGAGAATCCGTTTTTCGGGAATCGCCCGCTAATTGATGAGCTATTTGGACTATATTCGCCATTACAGGGGCTCTCTCTCCGAGGCATTGGTTTTTTCTTTCAGTTGTGTACATCTCGTCCCGATTCTAAGGAGAAATCGATGGAGTTGAAGGAATCGCTTTACTTGCTACTCCGCTTCTTCGACATATGTGTTGATCATATCAACCAAAGTTGCATATCCATTGCTAATCCACTAGTCAGTTATTTGCAAAGGAGAAATTTATTGGGGACAGTCCCGGTTTCTACGCCCTCAGGTCTCAGTCCCGCTAGTACTTGTAGCGGAAATAAGGATTTACTGCTAAACATCATCGATCGCTTGCCGCAACCTTTCGTACAGAAACTGACAGGTGTCTCCAATGAAATGCTTCGGCAGACAATGTACGATGATTTTGCAATGTTTGATCTTGTGTTAAAGATGTACGATTGTCATAAAAAGGGCTTCGAATCACTTATGATGAAGGTAACGTCGAGGGATGGTGGCGACTCCGTAGAAACAAGAGCGACTGATACCGAAAGTTTTATGCGCTTTTGCGAGGAAGAGGAGATGTTGTTGGCATTGTGCTACAATTATTACAATTCGACCATGTATCATTTCAACGAGAATGCAGGTAATCTAATTTATTTCGAGCTTCTACTTTCACTTCTGGAGACCCAGAAGTGGCTTTTCGAGTTTTACGGTTTCGAGAAAGTTTTGGGGATAGCTATTAATTATGCTTACAACATTGGGCTTTCCCGTTGGGAATATTACGTGGGTTTAGACGAAGAAACGGCTGAAAGGAAGAGGCGAAGCTGGTGGAAGCTTTACTGCAAAGAAAAGTTCTTCGCTTTCAGAAAAGGGAAGCAGTCCTCCATAGATGATGATAGAATGAACTGCTTGTTACCTGCAGAGTTCAGATCACTTGGATTCACTGACAATAAAAGCTTTTTGTCCGACGTGGCCTCTACTCCTAGGAGTTGGGCATTTGACAACATGTCGATCGAGAGTTTAATATTTTACGGGGAGTGTGCAATGGCGCAGGTAGTGTCTCACTTTTATTCCAAAGTTCTTTATGCAGATCGCTATACCTCGATCAGAAACACTGCAAAACCACCTTTCATGAAAGACAGACTTATCAGTGAAGTGTTTCGAGAGATTCATATAATGCAGAGCAGATTTGACGCGATTAAAGCTCAAACCAAGAAACTATTCGAGGTCGCAGCAACTTTCACCACCGGGGCCACGAACTTATTATATTCGAAAAACGAAAGGGCGCAGGCTGCTCACTATGCTCTCACTCATGGCAGCCTTTATTTCGCTGTGGCAACCTCTGCCAACAATTTAGTGGCTAGACTTCTTTCCAACTCTAAAGACCCTTATGTTGTTGACCATTATTCTAGATATTCGGAGTATCTCCGTCAGTCCTGGAGGGAAATGACAAACCTCCTCCTATCGTTAGATGACGACTATACTCTAAGCCGAGTCTTCGAATGCTATGGTGCCGTTTCCTCACCCATGGTGTCTCCTGCAATATGCGATACAGCCTTTTGTGGTTCCTCAGAAGAGTTGATAATGTTTTGCAGGGTATTTCAGAGACTGCAAAACATTACTCTCTATCATGATAACAAGGGCAATGAAACGGTGGCCTTGAGTAAAGCTTATCAGATTTACGTGCGGACGTTAACTTTTCTGGCGATCAACATTCATAGTATGATGCTGGGATTTTTGCACATCCATAACATGTCGAGAGAAAAACTTATCGAAAACGTCAAGCAGTGGGCACCGGACGTAGCCGATGTTCCCTCCGTGATTCTAAACCCAAAGTCGAGCGTTTACGAGCCGCTCATGAAGCCGGTTCAAAAGTCAGGCTTTCACCTTAATGTGCGAAGAATGCTGGAGCGGAACAAGGATAATACTAAAGCTCATGGGCTTTATCCAAAAACAGCCTTCCAGTTAATGCCAAACTCTGCTGAGCAAAGCACACCCGGCTTTGGTGGACCGGTAGTTCTTCCAACAACACCTGTGGGATCTGGTTGTAGCGACTCTCCTTATACTGGCGATGTTATCGGTCAGCCAGTGGCCACCGCGCAAGGAGTTTTTGAAGCCTCACGGTTAGCCTCTCAGGAACCTTTCGCCAATCCATCACAGGTACCGAGGCAGGAAATTGGTGCTAGTTCTTTGCGGATTCCACAGCCTAATCCGGCCGGTGGTGCGTTGTCAAATGGTGGTTACAACCTTGGTACCTTAGATGAGTTCATTAATAACGGTGATCTGAATGAATTATGCAATACGTTGTGGAGTGATCTTTATGCAGAAACTTCGAATGTGGCTCTCCGACCAAGCGATTATGCGGGTTCGGCACAAGGAGGACCTTTTTGATTCTGCTTGATCTTACCATATCTATACTAGCCTTTTCTGGGGCAATTGCGTTTATATATTGAAGATCCCTAGATAAAGAAATCAAAGTTCCATGCGAGTAATATACAAATTTTCATTAATTAAGACAGATCGTCTCCCATTAAGTGAGCCATTATTCCATTCTAAGTATTCCCATGATCCTCCTTCCATGCGGAGTGTTTCTAATGGGTCCAACTAGAAGTGGTCGGACAATATCGACGAGACTCCTGTGAAGGTACTGATTGTTTTGATGGGTAATATCTAGCATGGTTTGCAAAACATAATTCCCGTAGCCGTCATTTAATAATGCTTGAACATCTGCCTCAGCTCTGGGACCTAATAGTTCCGATATTAAATCATCAGAAACTGATGGCGTTCTCAAAATTTTTTCGATGACATTGGAGCCAAACTTGTGTAGTGAAAGCTCAGTGACCTTAGGTTTAAGGGCTTGTACAATTTTGATAGTGAAAAAATTGTCGCCTGACTCTGATTCTTTCGTAATGATGTATTGTACAACGTAATTTCCGAAAGGATCCACAGTTAAATGATCTACATTGGTGAGCAACTTCTGACAAAGAGTTTGGCGCTGTTCTTGATCACCATGATCCAAACAACGTTGAAGTACACAACAGCCATGTCTGTGTGTTGCAATCTCAGTGCAGTGTTTGGAAGCAGCATCAAAAATGAACTGAACATCTCTTGGTTGTAGCTTTTGAAGACATTTTTGCACTATATGATTACCATTCAAATCCTTACTCAGCTTTACAACGGAGCCTTTCAGGGATTCTATAGTGATGTCAGCTTCCTCCTTACTATCGATGCACTCTACAAGTTTCTGCAGAGCTCTAGTTCCGTGGGGATTGGATGCGATGTAAACGAAGTGTGGAGCTGCAATTTTGGCCAATGTTATTCTTTGTTCCACCGTTACTCTTTCTAACAGCTTCTGAATCAAATAGTTCCCAAAAGAATCCGTCATTAACTCTACGGTGTGATTCTTAGTTTCCTCAAATATCGAATCTGCAGCTTCGCGTCCCAGGATGTCCAGTTGCCTTTGCAAGAATCGACAGCCATGCTGGTCTTTGCAGAGCGAATAAATGATTCCAATAAACTGATCAAGGGTCGCATCTGCATAGCGAGCGGCATCCTCCATCTTGCGTTGTTTATTAAGATCATGGCCACCATTTTGATAATACTGATTACCATTCTTGTTGCCTTTCCGTCCGCCGTAGTGACCATGTCTGCTAGTTCTGTGGCCGCTGTTGTTGTTTGAGCGACGATTGTTATGATTCTCCTGGTTTTCATTCTGATGGCTTTTATTAGGACGCATCATATGTGGGTGCCCAGGAGAAAAAGCGTGCGGATGAGGAACCATCGCAAAAGGATGGTTTCCATACATCCAAGGAGGTGGTGTACCGCCTTGTTGGTGCTGGCTGACCGGCATACCCTGTGGGAGAGGCTGAACCACTGAAGATGGCTCTTCAAAGGTACGGCCACTTCCTGGGCTCTCCTCGTTCCCATCGGATGCTAGCTGGTTATTTGCGGCAGAATCCCCGTTAGGCGACACGTAATGAGCGAGCTGAGGGTTTGGACTTCCCATTCCAGAGAATTGAAAAGGCGAGGCGAAACCATAAGCGCCATGGAAGGGAGAAGGCACGCCGTACGCAGGAGAGGAGCCTGGAGGGGCATGCCCGGAGAGAACGGGATTTGGTTGCATCAATGTGCCTCCATATGGGTAAGCGGCAGCATAGGAGTTTGATGAATCAGCGTTCTTATCTTCTCCAGGAGTCGATTTTGATTTATCTTGTTTTTCGCTCGTATCGGTTGTCCCAAACAATGGATTGGCCTTGCTCTTTTCCACTGATATCGATTGGGTTCGACCTGGGGCACCGATACTCGATGGTACAATGCCACTCGTCACTGGATCCGCAGTGAGCCCGGAATCAGCTGTCACATCTGCTACAGAGCTCTTATTAAGAACCGGTTCGACCATCTCGTTAGGTGATAAGGCGTGAAAAGTCTGTCTTCTGAAAGAGGCGTTCGTCGTTGGTGGTTCCTTGGCTGGCAGAAACTCTGTTGCCAAGGTATTTGCAGTCGATGCCAAAGGATCAACTACCGTTTGCGAAGCTGCGTTGGCAGCCCACAGCGGATCGTTGGCCGTCGAAGCGGTGGTTTCCACGCCGAAACTGTTCGAGCTGGGACCTGGTGGAGTAGCAAACACTGACGCATCGTTAGAGTTGTTAAACATCACAGGACCGCCGGATGAGTTGGCCGCCAAGTTAACACCGTTCTCTGGTGCTGGGAAAAATCCTGTGTGATGTGGCAAAGGCATCATTTGAGAGTACGGAATGAACCCCATGCCAAACATCTGCGGGTGGGGAAACATGTGTGAAGGAGGGATCGAAGAGAATTGAGAGTAACCATCAGTTGCAGGTTCCACTGCGGCCCCGGGCGCGACTCCGCCGCGGCTTTCTTCCAGCTCATTCAGATGAAGCTGGCCCAAAGCAGAGTCTAGAGACTCGGAAACGAGCGGGTCCGCCCCAGTAAAGTCTCTTTTTTCTTCAGAGCGCCCTTTGATAGACATGAGGGTTTCACAGTTAACGATCACCGGTTATAATATACAGAAACGAGCAGCGTATAAGGGATCAAAAGAACAATAACTAGTGTACAGGTTCCAGACAGGCTTGTCGTTCTTCGGCTAAAATACAATTAATAATGTACAGTTTTTAAGTGGTGAGTAACTCAATCACACCGTCTGAGAATATTTTGATTCGCTCCAATAAAAGAATTTTTTTTCCCTTTGTGCCCCACTAGCCTTTTTCTTAAGTTCCTCTAGCCTAAGATACACAAGTATCAGTACTACTTACTGCTCTTTGAGACCTGTCGCCTTGATTCATCACCATCTTAGTGGTTCCCTCAGGCACTTTGAGGAAAATTTTGAGACTAATCGAATTTCGTCATTGGTGATGATCTAAGGTGTCAGTAAATATTGAACGGTCGTTAAGCTCGTTGAGCTAGAGATAGGAGTTGAATATGGCAGTGGATTCTCCTGTGCTGGTGAGATTAGACTCACTGGCTGAGAGAGGGCAGAGTAAGCAGCCCGGTGGATTTCGTTTTAAGATAGGGCTTATGATTAGAAAATGTTAGTGTGTGTGCAAGTACGTAAATTAGAACAATACTAAATATTTTGTGCATTAAGAAATAAAAACAAATTAGAAGTCAATGATGTTTGGTGTGCGTATTGTGTGCAAGCCTTTTGTTCCTAGTGCGCCTTAAACGCACTAGCAAAGAAAGGATAATATTGTGTGAATGTGTGCTCGTTCGTGTGTGTGCAATATCATGCAATTGGGTTACATTTAAGATGGCCTAGCTTTATTCGAATGAGTGTCGAAAGTCCCATGTGTGTGTGTGTGTGTGTGTGTGTGTGTGTGTGTAGGACTCTTTCAACTCATATCGAACAATGTTGTCTATCAGCATCTCTTAGTAACCGTATTGCCATGATGTTTCCTTGTCAATGATAACAATATTATTAGAAATTAGGGATATCATTTGAGTTTTAGAGAAAATAAGGTATCAGTCACATAATACTTGAAGTAATAGAATTAATCACCCGATGCGGGTTGAAAAAAAAATTGGAAATATTAACCTCAAGTTTAATGTTCTTTCTCGTGTTGAGTGGAAACTCTGGACATAGCGGCCAAGAAGTCTTCGACGGATCTGGTGGACTTTGGCTCCTTCATAGGCTTACCGTTCATCAATCTGTCGAAAGCCTCAGACTCGGACATTAGGTAGTAAGCACCACCCATGACACAGAAGACACCAACGGACCAGACGTAGACACGGACGACAGAGACAATGTCGGTCCAGTTTTGAGACCACCATCCGAACAAGGTGAACATAGTAGCAATGACATCGACGGCGAACACAGCACCGGCCAATTGCCAAGATGGAACAGAAGACCAGAATGGACCAACAGCTCTGGTGATGAAAATCAACCAGTTTTCAGTCAAGGAGATTTCCAAGAACAAAACACCGTCGATGGAACCGAAGTTTTGGATGATACCACCCTTTGGTAGAAACATGGTAGTCAAAGTAATCCAAGTACCGATCGCCAAGATGATACCCAAAATGACGGACATACCCCATAATCTTGGTAGGTTCCACTTAACAGGCTTTTGAGCGAATGGAGCATTGTCGTAAGCAATAGCCAAAGTGGCAACATCAGCGAAAATGGCAATGAAAACAATCAACTCAATGTTCAAAGAGTGGTTCAAGATAGCAATCCATAGACCCAAGAAGATTTCCAAATGTAGAGACAAAGCGATACGGTAGACGACGTAAGAGTACATTCTGTGGAAAATTTGTCTCGAGGTCTTCAAAGCATCAATGATAGCAGACAAACCAGGGGCCAAGAAAACGATATCAGCAGCAGATCTAGCGGCATCGGTGGCACCTTCGACTGCAATACCAGTATCAGCCTTCTTCAAAGATGGGGCATCGTTGACACCATCACCAGTCATAGCAACCAAGTAACCTCTGTTCTGCAAAATCTCGACAACCTTGTATTTGTGTTGTGGGAAAACTTCAGCAAAACCATCGGCGTTTTCGACAAAGTCAGCCAATTCGGAACCTGGCATGTCACCACCACCACCTAGACCCAGTCTTTCAGCGTTGTAAATGTTAGTACCCAATCCCAATTGTCTACAAGTTTCCTTAGCAATACCGACAGCGTCACCAGTTAACATCTTAACTCTTAGACCTAGACGTCTAGCTTCGTTAACGGTTTGGGCAGTGTCATCTCTTGGAGGGTCCATACATGGCATAACACCCAGGATTTCCCAGTGACCTTCACCTCTCTTTCTGGCAACACCCAAGGCTCTGAAACCTCTGGAAGCCAACTCAGCAACCTTGTTTTCGTAGTTTTCATGGACATCCTCTGGGATGGGGTGGTCTTCTTCGACAGTCTTCAAGACGAACAAAGGAGCACCCTTAACACAGATGATTCTTTCACCAGCAGGAGATTCGACGACAGCAGTAACCTTCTTAGAGACGGGGTCAAATGGGTGGAATTCCAAGACCTTGTACTTGGTCAAAGAGTCCTTAGCCTTTGGATAGTTGATCAAAGATTTCAAGAAAGCCTTGTCAATAGCGTCCAGACCCTTCTTCTTTCTGGAAGCAGCCAAACAAGCAGTCAACATCAAGTCGTCAGCAGAGACACCTTCGACAGTGTATGGTTCGTGCAAGGACAACTTGTTCTTGGTCAAAGTACCGGTCTTGTCGGAACACAAGATTTCGACACCGGCCAAGGATTCAATGGCAGACAACTTTTGAACAATGGCTTGCTTCTTAGCCAAGTAAGCAGCACCGACAGCCATGGTGGTGGTAACGACAGCTGGCAAACCGACTGGGACACCGACAATGGTGATACCCAAGGTGTATCTCAAGATTGGAACGATACGCTCGGTTCTGTAGAAACAAGCGGTCCAGACCAACAACAAAGTGATAACGACCAAAACCAACAAGATCACACCGATACCGTTCAAGACTTCGGTGAAATGACCTTGACCACCAGCAGCCTGGTTAACCAACGCAGCAGCCCTACCAACAAAAGTGTTGTCACCGGTAGCGGTGACGATCATGAAAGCCTCACCTCTCTTGACAGTCGAAGAGGAGAAAGCTTGGTCACCGTAGTGCTTGTCGACAGCCAAAGACTCACCAGTGATGGCAGATTGGTCGATTTGAACAAAGCAGTCCTCGGTAACGATACGACCGTCGGCTGGGATAACGGTACCGTCTTCCAATTGCAAGATATCACCTGGAACAATCTCGTTGGCTTGAACTTCCACCAACTCACCGTCTCTGATCAACACAGCAGTGTTGGCCAAAGTCTTCTTCAGTTCATCGACAATAGAACCGGCCTGGTACTCTTGGATGAAACCAACACCAGCGTTCAACATCAGTAAACCACAGATAACACCGAAATCGACCCAATCTTCCAAACCAGCGGCCAAAATTGCAGCCGCTTCCATGACGAATTGGATAGGACCAATGAAGAACATCAAGAACTTGACAATCATGTTCTCGTTCTCCTCGGCCATCTGGTTGAGACCGTACTTCTTTCTTCTTTTGGTCACCTCATCCGAAGTCAAACCGTAAGATGGGTCGGTCTGCAGCAATTCCTCAGGAATCACTCTAGCCTCACCAGCGGCAGCCCTGCCCTCGTCCTCGGACTCTTCTTCTTCGTCCAGACCATGGTGAGACTGCAATTCATCGATCAAAGCATCGATATCGTCGTCTTCAGACTCTTCGTCAGACTCGACTGGAGGCACCTGAGGAGCCTTCTCAGTCGTAGGTTCGTGTACAGCTTCTTCAGACATCCTAGAAAGTGAGCAACACTGTTAGTAAACAAGGTTTCCAAAAAAAAAAAAAAAAAAGCCAACAGCAGAAAACAAACAGAACAAGTCGACTGCACCGGCTACCCTTTTATACCAATCCAGTTGCCAGTCCATCGCTCTCTCATCCCATCTCCCATGTTTCCTCTGCCAAGGCCTAATTTTTCACCGCTTTGTTGACAATTTTCCGAAAACGGCTGCGCTAAGAGACGCTCTTAATCGCTCAATCGGGACACATACTATTTTTTTATGGTGGGTCCTATCAATAGATTGTTATTATCAAACTACCGTTCTTAGTAAAGCAAACGCTGAAAAGTAGTTGTAATAATGATTGTCTAAACCTAGAAGGGGGGTTTTCCACACAAAAAAAAGACCTGTTCTCTTTTAAAGATAACAACAAAAATCAAGACTAAACCTCGACCTTACCCAAGACTGCTCTCTTGCGAAACAGCTTTATATATTCGGTTCCTGGAGGTTTGAGTCGACGTTAACGTCCCTTGTCCGTCGTTGGACAAGAGAGTGTGTACACCTTGCTGCAAAAAGGAAAACCAAAACACCGCTCTGTATAGTTAATGGACAAATGTGTGTATGTGTGTTTCTGTCTGACGGCGTCGAGCGGTGGAAAGCTTGAAAAATTCTCGCTTAGTTAGCGAGGAATTTTCGTTCAACGCCCGTGGAGGAGAAAACCACTCGTAGAGGGGAAAACCAGCACAACGAGCCATATAGTGTTCGTGCAATGGCAGAAGCGGATGGAGATTATACGATTGGCAAAAGTAAATTCACTCAGCTGGAAGCAGATAATCGCTGTCGGCTGGTATACTCTGGGAGTTCCAATTGGCCCATGAGCAGGCGAACGAGGGAAATGAAAAAAATCTCGGAACGGCGCCGATTTTTGATAAGTTGTTTATCTTTGGCCAAGTCGGGCGTCTGACGTAATGAGCATGCTTGATATCTCTACCTGTCTTGGTATATTAGTTTCTCGAGAGATTATTAGATAGATGCACAGAGAGGTTCTGGCATACGGTGAAAAAAACACCTTATAGGAGGACTCTGATGGTTAGTGTCGATTATCCGCGTGAGTTCAAAGGGTTTGCCATTACGGATCCCAAGGACTGGGATCACCCTGTTCTAACTTCGTATGAGCCAAAGAAGTTCGGCGAGCACGATGTGGACATCGAGGTGGAATGCTGTGGTATCTGTGCGTCAGAGCTTTTTTCGCTGAAGAACGAATGGTCGCACGCGCCATTGGCTTGTTTGTCGTCGCAGTACGGGCCCAAGTCGCAGGTTGTCGGGCATGAGGTGATCGGTAAGGTGGTCAAAGTCGGTGAAAAGGTCACGTTGGCCAAGCTGGGGCAGCGGGTCGGCCTGGGCGCGCAGGCGTTCTCGTGTATGAAATGTTCACGGTGTTCCAGCAACAACGAGCAGTACTGTTTGAAGAGCGTGGGCACGTACTGCTCCAGGTACGCTGACGGGTACGTTTCGCAGGGTGGGTACGCCTCGCACGTCCGTGCGCACGAGCAGTTCTGTTTCCCGATCCCAGACGGCGTGCCCTCGGCGTTTGTGGCTCCGCTGATGTGCGGTGGGCTCACCGTGTACTCGCCCATCAAGAGGAACATCGAGGGTATCGAGAGCCCAAAGGTCGCTATCATCGGGATCGGCGGGCTGGGCCACATGGCTATCATGATCGCCAAGGCGCTCGGTGCAGAAGTGACTGCTTTCTCCAGGTCTAGCAAGAAGAAGGAGGACGCGATCAAGATGGGCGCGCACTACTTTGTCGCCACGGGAGAGGAAAAAGACTGGAACCTGAAGCTCGCGGACAACTTCGACTTGGTTCTGAACTGTGCTTCCTCTACTACGGCCCTGGACTTGAACTCGTTCATCAGCGTGCTCAAGGTCAACCGCCAGTTCATTTCTGTCGGTCTGCCCGAGAAGGGCGAGACTTTTGACCTAAGTCCTCTCACTTTCCTCAAGAGCGGTTGCTCTTTGGGAGTGTCGAAGTTGGGGTCCAGAAGGGAAGCCATCGAGCTGCTTGAACTCGCTTCAAAGCACAACTTCCAACCTTGGGTCGAGACCATCAAGGTCTCCGAGGCTGGTGTCCACGAGGGGCTAACAAGACTTGACAGGGGAGACGTCAGATACAGGTTCACTCTTGTCGGGTTCCACGAGTTCTTCGGGACAGGTTCTAAATAGACGCTTATCTACACATGTACGGCTAACCAAACCCGGCCCATTCGACGGAAAACATGTGCACCTGGTCCTGCACATCGATCCCACTGAGCACCCAGATCTTCTTCACAGCCGTGGACAGCCTCGACCCGTTCATTATGTCGCGGAACTGTATTACATCTTTTTCGTAGCGCATCGGCTCACTCACCACCATGTGCGAGTGGAACCGCAGCGGATCGCCAGGGTACACTATGTATTTGCCCCCGAACCGGGCACCGGGTGATACCACATACCCCTGGTCCCTCAAGTGGGCGTATGTACGGTAATTGGGATCGCGCCGGTGCGTTTCCACCAGTTTCTCGACAACCGGTGCGTCTCGCTCGCCTCGGAGAACTCGCGAATCGCTTGCAGTCTCGAGAAACAACGAGGACTCCAGAAGCCTGTCGTCGGTTTCCCTGTGTTTCTCTTGTATACCGAGTTTCTGTAACTTCAAGAAATGCTGTTCTTGTTTATACGCCCTCTGATGTGCCAGACTCTCCTCCAGCTCCAGCTGCGACTCTCGAGCGGCCTGCCCGAGCCGGCGTCCGTCGCTCAACTTCTGCATCAGGGTCCCGGGTCTGGTCACTGTGACCTGCGCATAACCTTTTTCCACCAACCACACGGTCTCCTCGACCATCAGCCGCAGCGGAACCGACAAGAACACATTCTGCTGGGACAGTGTGGGTAAGCTCCCACAGAGCACTCCACACACCCCCAGACGACGTAATTTCCTGATATCTTTCAGGTCGAAGACCAGCGCATTTGTCACACGTCCGTCCTCTCCGACTGTGACATTGATAAGAACCAGTGATCCCATAGTACCCACTTTCTTTGACTTGTACTAGATAGCTTAGTTGGTGGCTTGGCTCATACTTTTTGCCAAGAAAGAGCGTTAGAAGCCGAGAATTAATTAAGAAAACGGCATTTTACACCACTTCAGAGGAGCCGCATGTCTACTTGGCTCTTCAGTGGCCTATGGGTCAGCAGTAATTAGTAGTCTTGGGGTTGAAAAGCCATCTTTTTTTTTTTCTTGGACTGTGCAACTCTGCACTCTCCTTGCAGGCTAAGCCTCTTTCTTAATCACAGCTTCACTTCCGTCCAGGCCCTGAACATTTGTCCGGATTTCTCAACTGGCGTTCAGTCAAGAGGCTATGGCCCTTGTTCGTAAGGTACCAGTTGTGCGATAGAAGAATTAAAAACAGCTGGTCAGAGTTGTTCAGTGATCGAAGTCATTGAGCCCAAGGTAGAGGTTGTGTGAGAACTCTTTATCAAGAGGTATTCGCATGTCAGGTCAACGGGCCGGAAGGAACCAGGGTTCCGATGGTGCCAGCACGGAGTACCAGTTGTACAATCGACAAGGCGGTGGTAGTTTTTCTGTGTCCGTAGAGTCGCTTGCGAGCTTGCATGAGGACAAGGGACTCGGAAAGTTCGGCAAGGTGTTTGATAATGAACCCAGTAATTTGTGCAAGTTTTTGAATACTGATGCAAGGGCTGGTATCCACGATGAGCATCAGGATTACCGGGAAAGCGAGCGATACAAGAAGTATGGTGATAATAGGATCGAGGAACGTCCTCCTAAAACATTTGGACAACTCGTTTGGGAGGCGTTCAACGACAAGACCATGCTCCTGCTAACAGCAGCTGCTGTGGTGTCGTTTGCCCTGGGATTGTACGAATTGTGGGGCCAGCCGCCCGAGTACGATCCTGAAGGCCACAAGATCACCAAGGTTGATTGGATAGAGGGAGTGGCGATCATGATAGCCGTCGCAGTGGTTGTCTTAGTGGGCGCTGTGAATGATTACCAGAAGGAGCTGCAGTTTATGAAGTTGAACCGCAAGAAAGAGGACCGTAAGATTATTGTGACTAGGGACGGTGACGAGATGCTTATTTCCATCTTCGATTTGCTTGTTGGGGATCTGATTAATTTACAGACAGGCGATGTTGTCCCCGCTGATTGCATCTTGGTGGAAGGAAAATGTGAAGCTGATGAGTCGTCGGTTACTGGTGAATCCGAGGCAATCAAAATCGCTCCGTTGGATACAGTCTGGAAGTCTCACTCAGGTAGCGGAAGTCATGAGCACGAAGAAGGCGTTTCCACTTGCTTGCTCGTATCTGGTTCCAAGTTACTTTCAGGGCTAGGTAAGGCGATTGTGACCGCAGTTGGAGAGCATTCCGTTCATGGGAGAACAATGATGTCACTGGATGTCGAGCCGGAGATGACTCCTTTACAGGAAAGATTGAACCAATTGTGTGACAGCATCTCTGTCTATGGTTGTGCTGCGGCAATGTTGCTATTTGTTGTTCTTTTCATTAGGTTTTTGGTTAACGTTAGAGAAGGCGGCGACTACGAGGATCTGACACCCGCTCAGAGAGGAGGTAAGTTCATGAACATTTTCATCACGGCAGTCACTATCATCGTTGTCGCTGTGCCAGAAGGTTTACCTTTGGCAGTTACTTTGGCGTTAGCATTCGCAACTACGAGAATGACCAAGGATGGCAACTTAGTTAGAGTGTTGAGCGCTTGTGAAACAATGGGATCTGCTACTGCAGTGTGCTCAGATAAGACAGGAACTCTCACAAAGAACGTGATGACCACTGTGCGAGGTTTTCTAGGAAGTTCTCATTTCAATGATGATGGTAAGAATCCCAACGAGTCTTCAACGAACGTTTTCTCTGATAACTGCTCTTCAGAGCTTCGCAAGGACATGTTGGCTAACGTTGTGCTTAACTCAACAGCTTTTGAAAACAAAGCGTACCACGAAAATCACGAGAACGACAATAGCCATGGGCCCACCAATACTGAGAATCCATTTTCATCAAAACTGAACAAAGTCAAGTCGAAGACAAAGGGACTGCTCATCAGTAGCACAGATGAAGATGAGGAGGAGCAGCCTCATGTGAACGAAGAACCCTTTATAGGATCTAAGACTGAGACAGCACTATTAGGGTTAGCTAAGAAGTCCCTCGGCTTGGAAAGTGTTCGTGAACTGCGTCAAGACCCTTCATCACATTTCAATATAGAGAGAATCGTTCAAGTTATACCGTTTGAGAGTTCGCGAAAATGGGGAGCTATCGTGGTCAAGTACGATGGATCTGATCTTTACAGGGTTTTCATAAAAGGTGCAGCAGAAATTGTTTTCAGTAGATGCCATTACCAAAGAACCTCAGACGACAAAGCAGAGGTTATTACAAAGGAAATTAAAGATAACATTGCAAACGAAATCCAGTCACTTGCATCCGGCGCGCTAAGAGCAATCTCTTTGGCTCACAGAGACTTTCACTGCCAATCATGGCCTCCAAATGATCTGAGAGATGACGACGATAAAAGTACTGCCTCTGTGGAAAAATTGT
This sequence comes from Torulaspora franciscae, assembly GCA_003705175.3. Classification (NCBI taxonomy): domain Eukaryota; kingdom Fungi; phylum Ascomycota; class Saccharomycetes; order Saccharomycetales; family Saccharomycetaceae; genus Torulaspora; species Torulaspora franciscae. Next base: position 286,530 of record PPHX03000006.1, read on the forward strand.
TTGGTAATGCCTTTAACCCTGAGAGAAGGGCTGAGGTTGAGCATCATATAGATGATGAAGAAAAGGGATTCATTCTAGACAGCATTGTCGGTATACAAGACCCTCTCAGAGACGGCGTGAAGGATTCTGTTGAACAGTGTCAGAGGGCGGGAGTTACAGTAAGAATGGTGACAGGAGACAATCTGGCAACAGCTAAGGCTATTGCCATAAATTGTAATATACTAAAGGATAACGAAAATCCCAGCAGCGCGATGGAAGGTCCTAAATTCAGGCAATTAGGTAAAAAGGAGCGCCTCCGTGTTGTACCAAAACTTAAAGTTTTGGCAAGATCTTCACCAGATGATAAGAAACTGTTAGTCAAGACTCTAAAGGAAATGGGAGAGGTTGTGGCTGTCACCGGGGATGGTACTAACGATGCTCCGGCTTTGAAATTGGCAGATGTTGGGTTTTCTATGGGCATTTCAGGAACGGAGGTTGCAAGGGAAGCCTCGGGCATCATTTTGATGACTGATGATTTTTCAGCAATCGTCAATGCTATCAAGTGGGGGAGATGTGTTGCGGTGTCAATTAAGAAGTTCATTCAATTTCAGCTTACGGTTAATGTTACGGCTGTTATATTGACATTCGTTTCAGCTGTGTCTTCAATGGAGGAAAAATCCGTTTTGACAGCAGTTCAACTGTTATGGGTCAATTTGATCATGGATACGCTGGCAGCTTTGGCCCTGGCCACCGATAAGCCAGACCCACTGATTATGGATAGAAAGCCTACTGGACGTAGCACACCCTTAATTGCTGTGTCAACATGGAAAATGATTATAAGTCAGTCAACCTTGCAACTGATAGTCACTTTTTTCTTGACTTTCAAAGGCCAAGGGTTGTTTTTCCCCGGTAAGGAGTCGCTTACAGGACATGAGCAGCAGCAGTTGAATGCATGCACATTTAACACATTCGTGTGGTTGCAGTTCTTCACGCTCCTGGTGTCTAGAAAGCTTGATGAGGGTGATGGAATTTCCAATTGGAGAGACAGGATTAGCAGGAGCAACTTAGACTTTTTCCAGGATTTATTCAGAAATGGCTATTTCATTCTAATAATGGTTCTAATTGGTGGATGCCAGATTTTGATCATGTTTTTTGGGGGCGCTGCCTTTTCCATAGCGTATCAGACGCCCGCAATGTGGGCGACAGCCATTTTAGCTGGCATGCTTTCTTTGCCAATGGGTATTTTGGCAAGGATTTGCCCTGACGAGTGGGTCCTTAAGATATTCCCAAGCGGTCTATTCCGCAAAATCAGATACATGATCACATTAGAATTTCTCAGGTCTTCAAAGAAGCGCGCTTACGAGGATGAAGAGTCGTTGTTAGAACGAGATGGGAGTCCAAGCTCTGGCAACACTAGTGAGTATTACTAATCAAGAGTCGTTTTGTATAGTACACTATGTACCGTAAATATCACAAAATACATGAATATTCTAATTTATGAAGTTTCGCCTTTTTAATGTTTAGGTACTTTCTATAGACATAACCACTAATAATATACCCAGGCTTGAAAAAAACAAAAGGCTTCGTAAACAAAACTATGTATTCACGCTCTAAGGTGCAGAAAACACTCTATTTTAGACTTTGAACCACGGTACGTTGCTGCAGTCGAGATGGCTCTTATTTGGCTTTATAGCAGTGGTTTTGCCACCGATTGTTGGGCCTGAGCTCCACTTACCTGCATAAAATGCGTAACATGATGATCTATCAGTTAGCAATCCCTTTGTAATCATTTCTTGAACCCTTTTCGGGTCATCTTATCATCTCTATACAATATGGTCATCACTCAAATCTTTCGTACTGAGGTAGTCCTGCGCTTTACCTTTAATAGCTTCAGCAAACTTCGTGAAGATTGGCTTAAACTTGTCCAGGTCTTTGAACAACGGCTTTAGATCCACGAGCTGATCAATCTTATCCAATAACTCCTGATTTCTCTCAGAAGGGCTCTCGTTGCTTGAGGCTTCTAAGAGGGACTGAGAAATTGTCTCCTGCAGGGTTTTGAGGGAAGACTCAAAATCTGAGACACTAACTGTCTGCTGAGATCCACTCAATCTCTTGTCTTGGGGAGCAATAGCTATATCCAAAATACCTCGTATAGTCGTGAAAGTTTGTGATGATTTTTGCAACCTTTTTTTGACCAACTCTAGTTTCTTGAGTTTGTCAGCCGTTTTCTCGCTACTCGAGTACCTGTGGTTCAACTCATCTAGTTGGCCATCGATTTTCACCATATCCCCATCGATAGTACGAACTGCACTTGCCAGAGTATCCAAATAATACTCCAATTTTGACGGTCTACTGAAGTTTAGCTTTGAGGACACTTCCGATTCCTTATGGTCTGTGATCACATCAGTAGCCCATGCCTCAGGAAGCGCCTCTGAGAGATTCTCCAGTTTTCGTACTGTTAATTGTAATTCCTTGGTCAAGTTCTTGGTATAATAATCAAGACGTGAGAGTAAAGAGGAGGAAACCGTTTGCGCCTGACTTAAGCCTTGCTCTGCTGCATTAGATAACAGTATGTCGACAAAGGCTTGGGGGACGAAGGACTCATCAAAAAAGATCTCCAGAATTTCGTCATCACTCTTACCGTTAGTTGCCTCCGTACCAGCTTCCCTGATACTCATGGCTAGCAGCACGCCTTGAACCCGCCAGTCAGAATTTGTCTGATACTGCCTGATAATAGTTCAGGTGCTTTGATAATTTCATCTGTTTCGCAGGAAAGCCTACTAAGAGAAAAAGCGATCATGGCAACAAGAACAACTGTAAAAGGCTTCGATTAATTTTGCGCCCCTGACGTTTAATCCTGAAAACTATGTATACTGTATTTACCACAAAACCCCCAGTTTCCCACAGCTATTACATGCTCATTATCCGGGGTTGAGGCGTATTGAGCAACTCTATAGTCGTCCGATACTAGAAAAGTTGGATTATGCGCTTCTATAGTCCTTTCAATCGTTGCGTCCTGCTTGTGCGTCAAATTCAACTTAAGGCTACCATCCAAACCAGATGAGACGTAAAGACAATCGGAACCACTGTGGATGCTGTTTATCGGAGATCCCTTGTTGATATACATGTGTCCTACGGGCTTTACGTTGTTTCTCAGGTCCCACTGTGCTAGAGCACCATTATCGTAGCCAGCGTATAGTAAATGCCCATTATCGGGGTCCGTGACCACAGCATTGCAAGACGCGCTAAAACTGTTAGGCAGTTGATTTTCCTGCACTTTACTGTAGACATCATGAATAGTAATCACCCCAGAAGAATGACCGGCAACGACATGCTTGCCTTGCGTACCAAACTCCAGATGATGCGAAGTCTGGCCTGCTTTTCCATCGGAGTACAGCGCTAGGGAATTGACGCCATCGCTGGGATTTTCCTTTCTCCTGAACACATTGAGGGTTTGACCCGAACCACATTCCCATAATCTGATGGTTCCGTCAGCCGATGAGGACAGAAAATTTCTCCCTCTCTCTATCAAACATATATCCGTAACTGCGGCCTTGTGCTGGGCAAAAGTTCGCGGATTAGATCCATCGATGACAGACCAGATTTTCACTTGCATGTCAGCCGAGCTCGATAAAAGCACTTCACCGCTAGGGAAAAACCTGAGTGAGGTTATATCGCCCAAATGGGCCCCCTTCATCTCTCTTTTCAAGCTCAAACATTCGTCGTAGACACGAATGTCTCCCTTGACATTTCCCAGGGCATATAGTTCATTTGGAATGCCAATTGTATCTAGCGCAGTCCATTGGACCTCATTCTCGTCATCCGGAAGGGGATCCACTGTATAGTTTTTGTCCATTGTTTGAAATCTACATTTCACCCCTTCGCCAAATGAATGATCGCCATCAGAAAACTCACCCAAGACAGCCTCATACAAATGATCTTGGATCTTACTGAATGATCGGCCCTTACCAGCATCAAAATTCGCTGCATTAGCGGAGAATTTTATAGTAACCTCTTCAAATTCATTCAGCGACTTGTCCACATTAATGTAAAACTGACCGCCATCGGTCTCTTCAGAAAGGCATTCTTCGAAGTCGTGTTGGATATGGCACAGGGGAATAATCGTTTCGCCACTCATGAAGATCATCCAGACGCCTATCAGCTCCTTTCAATGATAGTGTAGATGGTGATGATACGCGAAACTTCGGATAGAATAAAGACGCGAGAAGTCATGAATTTGCCACAACTTTCACTTCACCAAAGGAACCTTGAACTGATCCCAAAGAGAAATCAAGCCCAACGGCAGGTACAATGAGTAGAGCGCAACTATCTAATAGAGATTTTCACAAGATCTTCACAAATCAGCAGAGATTTGATAGCCCTAATGGTGGAGTTTATCAGGTGTACAACACGAGAAAGTCCGAACCTGCGAACAGCAATCGTAAGAATCTAATCATGATTTCCGATGGTGTATATCATATGAAGGCTTTGCTGAGAAATCAGGCTGCTTCGAAATTTCAGTCATTGGAATTGCAAAGAGGTGATGTTATTCGTGTTACGGTTGCTGAACCAGCCATCGTGAGAGAGAGAAAGAAGTACGTTTTGCTTGTAGATGATTTCGAACTAATACAATCTGGATTGGAATTGATCAACCAGTCAAGCGAGTTTCTAGACAGCTATTTTGCTGATCACCCTAGCGAAAGCCTGAGGGACACCGCGGGCAGTGGGACGCCAGCACCAGTGCAAGACCCACAGCAGCAGCAGCAGTCAGTTCCAAGCGTACCTCAGTACAATCAGCCACAAAAGAAGCCAGATACTTTAGGTTCGTCGTCTCAGAAAACCAGGCCCATTTTCGCAATTGAACAGTTGTCGCCATACCAGAACATGTGGACTATCAAGGCCAGAGTCTCATATAAGGGGGACATAAAAACGTGGCACAACCAAAAGGGCGAAGGTAAGCTTTTTAATGTCAACTTTCTCGACACATCGGGTGAGATAAGGGCAACAGCTTTTAACGAAATGGCTACCAAGTTCAATGAGATCTTACAAGAGGGCAGGGTCTACTACGTGTCGAAGGCGAGGTTGCAACCTGCCAAACCCCAATTTACCAACCTATCTCATCCTTATGAGCTGAGCATGGACCGGGATACCGTCGTAGAAGAGTGCTTTGATGAAAGTAACGTTCCAAAGACTCATTTCAACTTTACGAAACTGAGCGCTATTTCAAATCAGGAGGCCAACTCTACCGTCGACGTCCTAGGTATAATCCAGACCGTAAACCCTCAATTCGAGCTTACTTCAAGAGCAGGAAAGAAGTTTGACCGTCGCGATATAGAGATAGTGGACGACTCAGGCTTTTCGATCACTGTGGGTCTTTGGAATCAGCAGGCAGTTGATTTCAACCTAGCAGAGGGCTCTGTTGTGGCATTCAAAGGCATAAGAGTCACTGATTTCGGTGGCAAATCTCTCTCGATGGGGTTCACCAGTACTATGATCCCAAATCCAGAGGCACCGGAAGCGTACGCTTTGAAGGGCTGGTACGATCAGAAAGGCCATTCCGAGAATTTTTCCTCATTGAAACAGGAGGGTGGAGCAAGCGCGTCAGGCGCTGGCTTAGCTAAATTCATTTCCCAGCGTATAAGTATTGCTACAGCACAAAATGAGAACTTCGGTAGGAGTGAAAAAGGTGATTTCTTTAGCATCAAGGGTGCCATTAACTTCCTGAAGGTTGATAATTTTGCTTATCCGGCCTGTTCAAACGAGAACTGTAACAAGAAAGTGATCGAAGAATCTGATGGAACATGGAGGTGCGAAAAGTGTGATTCCAACAACCAAGCCCCAGATTGGAGATATATGTTGACACTATCCGTTCTAGACGAGACTGGACAGATGTGGGTTACTGTTTTCAACGACCAAGCCAAACAATTGCTGAAGATTGGAGCGAACGAGTTAATTGCCATGAAGGACAATGATCCCGAATTATTTACCAAGACCATTCAGAGTATTCAAATGAATCAGTACGACTTCAGGATCAGAGCCAGGGAGGACAACTACAACAATCAAAGTAGAATAAGGTACACCATATCCAATCTATACCCTCTCAACTACAAAGCAGAGGCAGACTACCTAGCAGAAGAGCTTAGAAATGCTTTTTTGAACTAGCCTTGATAGTTTTGTAATATATACTATGTTTTACAGTTATTTCTATTTAGAAACATATCTCAGGCACCATTTGCCCAAGACTGAACCCGAAACTGTGGAATGGAAGTGCCAACATTGCTGCTTCAGCTTTTCGCAACACATGGCAATTCGTACTGAGCTCCACGGAGCTTGCGGAAACTATCTCATGAGACTTTTTGACGCCACTTTCAGGTCGACAAGGGATTCCAGTGCTTCAGGACCGCCATCTGTCAAGTCCCGTCAATGGAAGAAAAGCATATGAGACAGGCGCCTACCTTGTTTCGCGGGTTAACGACCATTGCACATGATCGGCTCTTAAGACTTCCTCACACTTGTTCGGTATGATGAGAATGTGAAGATATACATAATCGAGTTGCTAGTCTCAGCCAATTAAGAGTTACTTGAGATTTGAGATATGTGCTGAGCAAGAGTTTTCATGGGTCTTTTGATGAATCCCATTGATGGTGAAACAGAAAGTCATCACAAGGAACAGGGCAATAAAAACGTGCAAGTACTGTTACCATCATAAACTAAAATGCGATAGAGGACAACCATGCTCAGTCTGTTTAGCCAATGATAGAGTTGATCAATGCGTGTATGGCTTCGCCAAGCGGTTTTCACCAACTGCGAATGCGACTGAGGACCGATTGATTGGAAAACCTCTTTTTAAAGCTAGTCAGAATACTAAAAAAGTGGGCAAGAGTTCAGTGGTGTACAAATCCAAATACTCATATCCTTTCTTTGCTAGTTCAATCAACGACAAGATCCTAACTGCCGGACAATTCGATAAAAAGGGATTTTCACAGGTCTTAAACAGAAATGAGCTTCACAACTTCAACAGAACTCTTAGCCCGGCTCAAAGTTTGGAAGAAGTGCTGGCACAGCTTCCTCTCTCGAAAAAATCTGCTTTGAGTCATGTCGAAACGTATTTCGAACGTATACATCCTATTCTTCCAATTTTCAGTCAGGAGAAAGTTAGGAATGCATTTGAGGATATTTATCAATCTGTTGAAACGCGAACGGCGGTTGATGTTGGTCATCTTTTGGTTGTAATGGCAATATTTTTCTGTGCCTCATATGCTGCTGTAGCATGCGGTACCATACCAGATTTGCTACTGTGCAACAATTATTATAAGTCAATTCGATATCTTTTGGATATTCTCGATTTTCCATTCAGGCCCCTTTTGGAGTCTTTACAGGCGTTTACGGTTGTCAACTTTGTTATCGATCCCAACATGGTCGATGCAAGTGCTTACTCACCAATGTTAGTTCGAATGGGTCAGGAGCTCGGCTTACATAGGGGTCTTACGGCCAATACTCTAGAAAACAGGCTCATGTGGAACTTGCTGCTTTACATCGAGGGATCATCGTCAGTAGTTCGGGGCTTCCCATTTCTCACAGCGGCTTCAGTGATGAATGAAGTACCGCTCCCCGAGTTGATGGCCGACATCAATTGCAGCTACCCAGTATCCTTCACCATCGGCAGGTGTAGAGTAAATAATGTATTCCGGGAAATCATGGAACTAACATCGCTGGAAACTATAAGCTCTGAGAAATTACGGTCAGCGGAGGGTGTGATAAAAGACTTGTACGAGGACATTAGTGCCATCAATGTGTCGCTACACAAGAATCACCCTTGTTACGCGGCTTACTATTCGAGTACATTAAATGTCTTCGTCTACCGCCTTCATCTGAGATATTATGCTCTTTCATGCCTCAAATCAGAGGAAGATAAATTACTACAAAAAACGAGCCTTGTTATTTCATCAGATGCACCGATTGATATCGCAGGCATTCTATCATTGAAGCAAAACCTCAGAAAGGAGGTCATCCAGTTGTCTGTGATGTTATTGTTTCATACATACAAGAGACTCGTTCAGAAAAACATTGACAAGTTTGCTTGGTATACAAGAGGTTCAACTGTGATGCAGTATTTGTTCGTTTTGATAAAGAATATATCGCAGGGCCCCGACCAGTCATTCGAGCTGCAAGATGTTCCGACAATGTTGCACCAAACTCTGGATGAGGAAATGATAGAAATCATCCAAAAAAACCCAGTGCTCTGCAAATATGCCTTAGTGGAAGGGGTGCTGGCTCTTTTGGAGCTGAAACTGGCACCTTTATGGAATAACGAAGACTTGTACAAACTGCTCTTGATTAAAAAATTGAAAGAGCAAGTGTGGCATGCTAATGACAAAGTCCTCCTAGAGAACAAAAGTGCATTGGATTCTTTGCAAAAGTTCAAACTTTTCTCCGTTGGCGTTGAACAGTTACAGAACGTGAAGAGCATAAACTTCGAAGAAAGTTTGGAGGGCTGGGATTCTGATGACTTTTCGCTCAACATGGATAGGATACTGACCAGCTGGATGGCGGATTCACTGAACTCGTGAATCAAACAAAATAAGCAATATAGTTACAACTTTGATACCAATAATCACTCTATATATCTGTTATATTCCCGGTCATTTCGATCACCTAATCTGTCCCAAAGACCCAAAAATTACGGACCCAGGTTTAGCTTTTGGTTTTCGTTTCTCGAAGATTTTCCAATATCGGAGAGTTTCATCGCCTGCGCCGGACACTACAGTAGTCCCATCCGCTGACAATGTCAGGTGTAGAACTCTAAAGCTGTGTCCCTTCAGGATGGCTACAGGATTCATTGTTGGGTAATCCCATAGCGTTAGGTTGTATCTAGAGTACCCATGAGACGTCACAATCTCATCTGTATTTTTTGACCAGATCATGTTGCACACCTGTGAGCCTGTGTCTACATCGTTGACCTTGAATCCTGTGTTCACGTTCCAGATCTTGAGCCTACGATCGGCTGTGCCACCACCAGACCCCAATATGCCTCTCTTATGAGGTGACCATGCCAATGCTTTAACTGCTGCTGTGTGTTCTTTAAACTCCAATACAGGTGACCTGGATGTTCCGTCATAAACGTAAATCATGTTGTCATTCCCGCCAGAAGCTAATTTACTGCCTTCTTGATTCCACTTCAAGCCACAAACTTCCTGTGAGTGTGTTTCAATACGTTCGAAATAGGAATCCGGCACTCTGACATCTCTGTGCAATATATGCCTGTCTCGACTGCCAGATGTTAGAATGTGGTTATTCCACGAAAGGCAGGCGACTCTATCTCTATGACCAGATAAAGTTCTAATACACTTTCTCTTCACGACATCGTATATCTCCACAAGACCGTTGTCTTGCCCTACAGCCAGATGAGAGCCTGCCCCCACCCAGTTTAAACTCGTGTACTCGTTCTCGGTATCGCACAGATGAACAACATCGCCTGAAGAATTGTCTGTCAGAAAAATTGACTTCCCAAGAGCCACTGCCAACATGTCAGTAGAGGACCAGTCAACTAAATCGTAATAGAAGTCATCGGCTAGCGAAGGTGCGTCCAAGACTCTGTAAGGAATTTTGACAATCTGTCTGAATTTTTTGCTCGGTGACAATAGGACTCGCTCAGAGTCCGGACGGACTGGAGACATTGATTCAAATATTTGAGATTGCATTAGGGATACTGTTGAAGGACGAGCACCTGTATGTCCCGTGTAGGTAAGCAGGCTAGCGCCCCGAAGTGAATTGCTTGAAGGCCTATGATGTTCATCACCACCCGGTATAAATCGCCGTGGGGTCGTGGGTGCAGAATCCGGTCGCATCTCATCAGAGGCCGCGTTGTCTTGTATCAAGTTACCTCCGTCACCACTATCATCTAAAAAATCAATGGCAGATGTCCTCGTGTTCTTAATTCGATCTATACTTGTTTCCTTCCCAACAGCGTCCCGCACCAACTTCTCGCCAAAGAGCTCGTTCTTAAGCACAGCGTCAAAAGTTTCATGTGCTTGAATCTCTTTTTGTAATTCAACTTGATCATCGGTTGAGTACGGACGGAGCTGCGGCAGGCTGGCACTGCTACCTATAGATGCCAGACTGTTTAAATCGATACCTGTTCGATTTGGAATGAAACGGTCCGCATACACAACAGAACTAGCAGTACGCGATTGTCTACTTGGCGAGGAGAGAAGCGAGGAAGATGAAGAGCTTCCAAACGGTCGTTTTAGAACTCTGTTCCCATCTCGCGGTTTCTGTGGAGAGGATGAGGGCGTGTTATTGATAAAAGGATTATCCGAATATCCTGACATCCAACTCTAGTATACAACTCAATTGGGAATGATGCAAACGGTCTATTTCTGGTACTCTATTCTGTCTCGCTTGAGTATCACGCACTCAATGTCCTCCATTTTTACCATCGAGGGAACTCCAGAAACCTCACTAGTTAAGAACCGTCTAAAGCGACAGTTGCTTATATTTCTCCATTCGTCGCTTTAAGCTGGCTCCCATCGCCTTCTGTAGCGGCAGCAGCCTCTTTCATGACTAGGATCCGTTCGTAATCCATGGGTATCGTAAACCTCGGCATCAGCAAGTCGCTTCCTCTTACATCGTATTTTTCTCTTGTGCGCAAGTCGATTTCAACTTCCTCTGCCTGGTCAATTTCTTGCTGCTGTTCTTGTTCATCGACGTTATCGAACTCATCTTCTTTTTCCTGGTAATCGATGTTCTCTTCCACCTCTTCAAAGTCCGGAGCCAGAGCACTCCATTTAGGAGCGGTCACGATAGACCAGATGTAGACGTCTCCAGACTCGAGTCCATTACTGGCAATACACATGTTGTAAAAGTTCCAGTCTATGTCCATCAGCTCCTCTTCTGCCCCCTCGAGAACACGGACCAAGGTCCCGGAGCTAGTTTCCCACATGTACAGTTCGTGTGCCGATGATCCATTTGTGGATGCGACCAAGTAGTCTGCTGATTTATTGCTGAACAGAATACTATTCCATTGCAACCGGTTGATGACGTCTTGGTATTTGTGCTCAGGTTCCAACTCTACAGTTTCTAGATCATCTGAGACCCTCAGTGAGTACTGCCTGATGATCCTATCCGATGAGTTGACTGCCAGCTTCTCTCCGTCTTGAGATACAATCAAATGTTTTATGTTCGAATTGGCAATTTTGAGACTTTTGAGTAGTTGAGATCTCAACTGGTCATCGATACGATAAAAATTAACCCATCCTTTGGTGGTACCTGTGATTACGATTCGTTTGTGCTTGCTGTGGATGCTGGACGTAAGTACATACCCTTGACTCTGCGGCGGCTCCAGCCCTTCGGAGCCTCCTAGTGGTATTACTGAAGGATCATCTTGAAATGTGATCAATAATGCTTTTTCTTCCTCAAGTGCAGTAGCGATGCAGATGCCTGCACTTGAATCAATCCATTGGCAATTCCAAACTGATGACTCAAGGTGCACCTCTTTGAGCGGCTCCTCGGGGTTCGCCAGATCCCATAACTTAACAAACCAATCTCTGCCAGCAGAAAGAATGAACCTTCCGCATTCCGACCACGCTACAGATTGTATAGATCTCATATGTGCCCCCATCTTGCTGCCGAGGAATAGGATAGGTCGATGAGTGTCCATATCGTAGACCACGACGCCTCCATTAGCGCAACCCAGCGCCAAGTAATCGCCTTTGGGACTGAATTGGAGGCATCCTGTATGCAACGGATTATCCAAGATCTGTGTGAGCTTATCTGGATACTCCTTCAGTACCGCGAATGGGTCTTGTAGTAATAAGTTTGTCATTGATTGGCTTTGTTAAAAGTCTTCACAATTAATGAAACTTGACGCGTCGCCTTTTGCACTTGACAATATTTAGAACACTTGGCCGAATCAAAGAATACAGAACGTAATATAGTGCTTGGTCTTCTTTGTCCATTAACTACTACAAACTATGTTGTACGGTGCTTTTGCTTACTTGTTTGTACTACTTTCAGTGTTTTCAAGAGCCAGTGCGTTCTATTACTATGGGAATGGTGGTGACCGCAAGTGTTTTCACAAAGAATTGTCTAAAGGTACGTTGTTACAGGTTAGGTACAAAGTAGAACCCTACGATGACAAGTTGAACGGATACAGGGAGGCTAATAATCAAGAGTTTGATGTCTTGATCGATATTGATGAAACATTCGACGACAATCATGTTGTTATGCACCAAAAAGGCTCTCCCAATGGTGAAGCTGCATTCAATGCACTTCAATCTGGAGAGCACAGAATTTGCATTCAACCCCAGGCTACCAGGTGGTTGAGTAAGGGAAAAACAAAAGTAAATGTTGAATTTGATGTTGGTACAGACACAGCTTTGGATTCGAGACAAAAGAGCACAGTGAAATCCCTACAAAATAAAATCAATATTCTGAGCGAGAAAGTCATGGAGATCAGGAGGGAGCAAAAGCTGGTGAGAGAACGTGAAGCCAAATTCAGAGATGCTTCCGAAGCGGTAAACTCGCGCGCCATGTGGTGGACTGTTATTCAGGTCATTGCTCTCGGTGCGGTCTGTGCTTGGCAAATGAGACATTTAAGATCTTTCTTCGTTAAGCAAAAAGTCTTGTAAGAAAAAGTATTGAGCTGATCAGAAGAGCATCATTAAACTCACTTTTTACACGAGTTATCTCAATTGTATAGAACAAGCCTTAGTAAAAAAGTGAATATGCAGAATATATCTAAATTCAAAATTTAAACATCGATCGATATTCATTAACTTTGGACTCATCAATCGAACTTGCAACAACTCCGGAGGAAAGTGGCCTATCGAAGCTGAACATGTCATTCTTGTCGGATGAAGTATTACTGATTGATTGGAAGGGCGCCTTTGTATCATTACGTTGGGCACTTTGGCGTTGAATTTGTACCTTAACATCATCAGTCTCAACGACTTTGCTCTGCGGCAGGAGAGCATCAAATGCTTTTTGTTCCCTCGTGGCCTCGGTAGGCGCATTTGTAGAATTCGCATTGAAGCGCCCGGAAGAAAACTCAGAAGAACCCTTCTGCTCCGTACATGATTCCCTTACAGGCGCCACTTCATTTCCAGCATCCTTCACAGTGAATGTGAATTTCGCGGCCGATGGCACCTGTTGTTCCTCTACTTCTTTCACCTCTCTCACCTCTTTTTCCGGCTTATCATCTCTGGCCGGAACCTCGTCGGTAGTCACAGTAGAACGGAGTGATGATGACCTTGTAGGCTTGTATCTGTTCAAAGAATACTTTTGCTGGCTCGTCTGGCGCTGTTTCGGTAGAGGTTCCGAATCAAATACTTCGTTTGGAACGTCTTCTTTACCTGCAACAGCCGACTCTTCTTGTGAAGTTTCCGGCGAGGCTGCGGGCAACCGGCCCAAAGTCTTCTTCTTGTAATCTCGGAGTGGATTTACCAATGATGCGTAGGGGTTTGAGAGCTGAGCGGTTGGTATCTCTTTTGCAGTCTCATTATCCAAAAGGGATACTAACGCGGATGCTGTATTGCTTAATTTCTTCGATGGTGAACAACTATTTCCGTTCTCCGCAAAAGGGCCTGACGCTTTAACTTGAGGCCTGGGGACAGATGAAGCACTCGGAACCTGACTTCCATCTCTGCTCTCCGCTGCACTATACTTGTAGACGACTGTCTTGTATGGTGTTGGGAAATTTGAATAGTCGAATACCCTCCTTCTGGAAGAAGTAGATCGGAAGCTTGCATTTCCAGGTGTTTCCGAAGTCACCGAATTATCATATTTTGGCACAAATGACGGAGCTTTGAAAGCTGATGCTGCTGCCGATGAAGTCCTAGATTTCTTTAGGACTCGAGACCTTTCAAAATCTATGGACTCCTCATTGATGGTACTGTTAGCCGTAGATTGATGTCGAACACTACCAGATCTACCGGCTTTTCTCATCAAAGATAAGACCCCCTCCATCTCTATGTCAGACAAGGGCATGTCACCCTTTCTACTGAAAAAATCAGCCAGTCGAGCATTTGAAGTATCTGCAGCGTAACTATCCATATCAGAATCTTCATAATCTGCAACGTGGGTCTGGCTAAGATCCTCTAGTGTCTTTCGAGTTGTGTCTCCATGGTAGATCGCATTAACGGAAGTATTGGCTTTCGATGGTAGCTCGGATGTGAAGAATCCTCCAGGAATTGCAGTAGGAGTCTGTAAATCTTTCTTGTGACAGTCGTAAGACCCATCAGAAGTATCAACAACACTATTCGTGCTTGTCTGTTGATTAAATAACGATTTGACTTTCTTTAGGAAAGAAAAAGTCTTACTATTGTTTCTCGCGGCTATCGGTTTCCGATAAGGGGCCATCGATGACCCGTAACGGTATGATTTGTCTTGCTGAACCATCAGGACTAACTTCAAACAATTGGGTATTTAAACTATTGATGAGGTTGCTCGAAAACTCTTGCTCGCACCATATTTTTTTCTACCTTGTAGCATAGAGCACACTGTTAAATAAGCGATGAGGCAAAATTCATCGAGTTAAAAAAATTGGGGCGAGCAGGGAATTGAACCCTGGGCCTCTCGCATGCTTGTATGTTGTTCATCCTCGGTGTTCCGAGGATTCGCCCAAAGCGAGAATCATACCACTAGACCACACGCCCGTGTTTTCTGTTGGACTTTGAAATAACACGAATGGTATTATACTTAATACTTAATCAGTTGCTCCCTTTTCTGAACTGGCCTAGGTAAACTTCACTAGTCTTGTTCATACGTCTTTATATAGATAGACCTTCGGATCTATGGCGTGGCCTCAACTATGAAGGTCATTCCTACTCCAGTGGTCATTCACAAGTGGGGTTAGGTCATACATGTATGCGTCACTTGTTCTAGCTGTTAGTTCCGAGTTTAATAGTTGATTCGTCCATTGCTATGTCTCGATCATACTATTACAGACTTTCGGATTTCTAGTTAAGCTTTTATAGATATCGGTCTAGCTACCGATCGACTAATTGTCGACTAATTGTCCTTTACAAAGATTCATATATTCAACAGTATGACAGTTTTTCCCAAATACTCGATTATTTGGGGGAAGCGTCTCAACCAGCTCACTTCAGCTGTTTGCAGTACCCGAAGATCTACTTTTTTCGACGTTGCCCAAGTTGAATTTCATTATGCCTTTGAAGAACGTTACAACAAGAAATTGCATCACTCCATGACCTTGGAGGGTTACTGGTCTTTGGTAGCCGGGGTTTCCCCAGAATTTCTGAAGCGATGAGTAAACAAAAGAAAGTCTTACGCTTTTTCCAATAGTCAATCATTCAACTCATTAGGTCTTTTCTCGATACTTGACTAGCATGCACGATGTACGATGATACTTTGGAGGCATTGAATCCTCTTTTTGTCTTGAACTTGGAAGTATCCCATTTTTTTGGCATATTGAAAAGTATAGTCATTGGAACGGACTTTTCATCGCGATCCCCTGATGTAAACAAACTCAACCAGAGTCAAATTATTTAGAGGTACGGCAGATCACTGGCTACTCATTCGATGAGCAACCTGTGTTGGAACTCATTGCCATCATCAGTTAGGGAGCTATGTAACAAAATTCTATAATCCTTCATCCATCCATGCCAAAGTTTTGGCAATCCCTTCCTCAATGGAAACCCTAGGTCTATAGCCTAGAAGCTTCTTAGCCTTTCCCACGTTGTGGTAACGGGTAGCACACACGATCTTCACTCTGAAGGGTGTCAAACCTGGTTCTTTGCCAGTAAGCTTCGAGAAAAACTCAGATAGATAGCCAGCAAAAATTGCAACAGGTCTCTTCAAAACAATGACCTTTTTATCAACATGGCCATCCGCTTTCCAAACTGTCCTGGCTAGCGCCCAGAAATACGCAGGTGTATCATTGGTGATGAAAAAAGTTTCACCAGACACACTTGAGGAAGTTGACGGGTCTAATAACTTTTGAGCAGCTAATACGTGAGCATCTGCGACGTTCCCGGCATAGGTCCAGTCAAAGAGATTGTTATTATCTCCGAGTTGGAATTTCGATTGACCCAATTTTGCTACTGCTCTAAGACCTGGGACCAGCTGACGATCTCCAGGCCCAAAAATACCAGCGGGACGCAACGAAATTGTTAAGAAACCATTATCGGGATCATTTGCCTTTAGAACCATTTCTTCGGCTATTGCTTTTGTTTCGTTATAGCCATCCATGGGAACCTCCGGGATAGGCCATGTTTCGTCGGCATTGTGCAGATCCTGTCCATTGAAAATCACACCTGCCGAGGAAGTATAAACAAGCGCCTTCACATTACATTTTTTGCTGACATCAATCACATTTCTGGTGCCTTTAACGTTAACCAGCTCGTATACCTCTTGAGTGTTTCCATGCATCGGAGAAGCTGAATGGACAACCACATCGGCGCCGCTCTCTGTAATGGCTTTCTGCACATCATCTGAAGATGTCAGATCACCCTGGTGGAATACTATCTTACTGGGATCAACAGTAAATTGTTTTGAAAGCTTTTCAGGTAGCGGCCTCACGTCGAATACGTGAAGTTTTGGCCTCGGGTTTATGCTGCTGAATTGCTCAATGAGGTGCAGTCCCAGGAACCCTGCACCGCCAATTAAAAGGACTGATTTGATTTCAGACATACTTATGGCTCTTCTCTGTTCTTCTTGAAAGGTTATTGAAGTGAACTTTTCATGAAAGCTTGAGCCCTTTGCAGCGCTTCATCCTGTATTAAACGAGTAGGTAGAGGCCTTCCACGTGCATTCTATTTTAAACGAATATGGCTATGAGTACACAGCAGCTGATGCTATAAGAGTTGGATACACAGCGCACATGCCAAAGATCTAACTAACCATATTCTCAAGTAGTTAAGCAATATTCGCTTTAATATCATCACTTCCTCCATTGAGTAGAGCCTGCTTTTCTCTGACGTAAAAATAAAAACTATGTTCGGAACGCGCACATTTATATTATTCTTAAATATATGAGTTTATGAGCAACACCTACCAAACGGTGAAAAATAAAATAGCAGTGTGAAAATATATTATTTTAAGAAATATTATCTTTTAAAAAATAATTGAAATAATCTTGAAAATTAGTTACGTGACCTACATTGCAAACTCAAATTTATGTGTTAACGGTTACATTGGATTAGTAGTTCTCTTATTTAGATACAAATGACCATCCTGACCATTCAAAATTAGCGTAGCAGCGGAACTCATTGCTTAATCCATTTGCATGTTCTGGCAAGAAGTCAGTTACTTTTGTATCTGGATAAGCATTTTGGATAATATCTGACATTCGCTCGCCTGTGCAAGACACAAGACGATGTTTCCGAGTTCCACTCTGAGTTTTAGCGCCATCGTTCTTGGTCAGCAATGCTTTGGCAGTGATTGAGGCTGTATAGTGTTAGTAGCAAAAGGCGAGATCAAGAAAATGGAACAGAGACATACATTTAGTTTGACAATCTTCATTCAGGAAAGGCGGGTCTATGATCAGTCTATCGACTTTCCCCTTCAGTTTGCAATCAAAGTCTTCAGGTTTTTGATAGTCATAAAAGAGGAAATGCTCTTTGCCAGCCAACAGCTCAAACCTCCTGTCAAATTCTAAGAGGTAGATATGCTTTGTTGGGATCGAATCATCTTCCATCCTCTTAATAGCAGCATACACAGAAGGAGCGCTCGCAATCGCAATTACAGTTTCGGAGTCAGCGCCTTCAAGAAGAGCATTGGCTAAGGTGTCTGCCGTAGAGTCAGTGTACCAAAACTGAGAGAGTTGCCAGTCTTCTTTGAAAAGCTTCATGCCTTCCCTTTTTTGAGCCTGGGAGAACTCTTCTTCGGCTGTATCGTACAACTTCTGGAATGCTTCTTGATGCTGCTGTTCTTCCAGTCTAAACTCCTGCAAAGCGGCTAAAGCATTTGCCGAAAGCGTCCTAATCGACGGTTAGTTGGGTGATTTGAAAAGTCAAACAGGAACAGATTGTATTTACTTACAATTCATTTTCTGAGTCTGAATCACTCACCATGACGACGTATCGAGTAACGTTATATGATACATTGTGGAATCTTGATACTCAAGAGAATGGTACTGGCACCCAATATATCCGAGCTAGACGGTCATGGTCATCTCATACGGTATTAACAGCGTAATTCAAAAAGTGGATCAGTTTAAAGGTTTCAGAATCGGATGGCCTGTGACTAGCAGCAAGGAAGGTATAGTTTAATGCTAATTGGATATTATGTTAGTATATCCTGATGAGCTAGTGCAATTACTGCTACAAGACATAGCTTATAGCAAGGGGAGTATGTTGAGACATTCACCAGTTCCAGGTTCATTTTAGAGAATGCATTTGCAGGATTTTAGTACTAACCACATCATTATTCTAGTGATAAAGCTTCCCAAGCTCTGGGAATTTGCTAGCAAGTATCTTGAGTTGAAGGATTGCGCTATCAAAGAGTTTGTATTTTATTGCTTGGTTTCTAATCCTGATGTCATCCTACTCCAATGCGAAGAAATAGTTGAAATGCCCTACACTGCGGTAGCATCACATGAAGCTGATTTTGCTGTCTGCATCACGGAAGATAAGCTGTGGGTGATTTTAACTGGATACACCAAGAAGGAATCGAATATAGGTGCGCACGCGTTTGAACTACTACTTGAAATAGCAAAATCGAGGGAGATGGGTATCAACACAAAGGATTTAGCAACAGCAACTAACCAGGACCCTCGAAGCATAACAGGACGAATAAAGAAGCTTGCTCATCTGGTATTTTCGGCTCAAATGATATACAAGGGACATGTCGTCAAGCTGCTGAAGCTTCAAAGGTATGCTCAAGGAGCGACCCCAGTTAAAATGTATGTCAATATGAGAGATCATCTTTCCGAGATCGTGCAAGTTGTTAAAAACTCGAAAAACGGTGTGCGACAGATCATCGATTTGAAAAGAGAGTTCAAATTTGATCAAGACAAGAGATTGTCAAAATCCTTTATTGCCGCTATAACTTGGCTTGACGAGAAAGGATACCTGAAAAAAGTTATTGTAGTATCACCAACTAATCCCTCAGTCAGAATTCGCTGTGTTAAGTTCATTCATGATTACCTGCCTGAAGAAAAGGGAGCTAACGATTTTGAAAATGATTCGGAAAGTGGTGATGACGAGCAGTCAGCTGAAGAAAAGGGTGGAGTAGATGATGAGGATGCTTTCGACGGTTTAGATAGTTTTAATGCCACAAGGTTACTTCAGGAGCAGAATCTCATTATGGAAGAACAACTAACGGCGGCTAACAGCGACATCGTAATTAATCGCTTCTATCCGGTCCAAAATCAGGCATATGATTTAGCTGATGAATCGGGCCTATCGGGAATATCGACAATGCAAATGGTCAGCAGGCTGACTGGTAAAGATTATAAGAGAGCCTTTACAAAGTCCAGCGAATACTATGTGGAAAATGCAGGCAACAAAAAAGAACGCTCAAGCAGTTGCAGTTTAGTAAAGGTTTACGATTTTGAGGGAAAAAAGAAGTTTTACAGGTTCTTTACAGAGGCCAATTTTGGAAAGTTAGTGGATGCAAATTACACAATAAACGACAAGGGTCTCGAGCCACTTCAGTTCGATAAAAGTGATCTTCACTCTCTCAGCAAAGCTAATTTCGTTCCGTTAAACAACACTTTAAGATTCATCAGAGACGGTGAACATGAGCGCTTCTTTTGGAATGGTGAACTCAAGGTTTCTGCTAACCCTAACGCTCCTTCGAGAGGTCGAAAGCGGAAACAGCAAGAGGTGACAGAGGGTAAGCTCAGCAATACAGCGATCGACAGGGAGCATGTCAAGCAGTCGAAATCGGACTACAAAAAAGGAGATGTTGTTGTCAGTTTTAATGGGACTGAAATCAGTGCAGATGCGCTGGCCGTTAGTGCGCATAAGTCTTCTGGAAGGCAGGGCAACAAGTCTGACATCCTTACAGTAGGTGGATTTTCTGCTAAGTCCCTCAGATCTTTGTGGAGGCAGCGAGCTATCCTGGATGTCGTTAAAAAGGTAGGAGGTGTTACTTATTTACGGGAACAGTTTTTCGAGAGTATTTCGAGTTTCATGGGCTCTCAAACCATGATAGATAAAAAAACGGTTAGAGGCGATGTTAGTTTAATGGTTCAGAGTAGCAAGCTTGGCGAAAGGATAGAGCCGACGACCGGAAGGCGAATCATCTTTCTACCCGACATCGGTGACGAAGCCATATCTAGGTATGTTACACAAGACAAGGATAATAAGAAGCCGACTTCCACTGATGTAATTCATAATGCTGATCTATACTTTTTTGACCAAACCGAGAAGAATAAGTTCCATACAGGTATCAAGTCGGCTAAGAGAATCCGTCAATTCCAGGATAAAACAAGAAATATCGACAAAGGGCAAGAACAGGCTAAGGGAAATAAGAAAGGCGAATTACGCGCTGCCAGTGGAAAGAAAAGAGCAGCCAAGGCCCTGTCCACTGACAAGCCGCGAAAGCGCGGTAAAGGTAAGACTCCAGTGGAGAAATCGGAAGCTCCAGGAGACAAGATTTTATTCCATGTTGGTAACAAGGATGGAGCACGAGCTTTAGTGAGGGCCGTAGTTATTTCAAAGAGTATTAAGAATGAAATTGTGTGGGATAAGATAACATCCCTATTCCCTCACAATTCATTAGAAAATTTAAAGAAGCAATGGATGGTTCGTCGTGTCAGAATGGGGCATAGCGGATGGAAAGCATATATTGACAAGTGGCAAAAGATCTTGCTCAAAGCTATCAAGGACGAAGAAGCAACGTTAGATGACGCAGAGCTTCTGGATATGCCAAAATTGATTAGTTTATGGATGACATCGGATGCGAATCGTAGTAAACAGGCTTCTCCTCTGTACAAGGATTACGCGGAGAACAGAAGGTGCTACACCTTTGTGAAAGTCAAGGATCGGAGCACTTCACGAGTAGGGCTTGTAATGTCTTCTATGGTTCAGAGGGAGACATATCTTCTCAATAAGGTTTACCTGTACGCTCAGGAAAAAGATGCTTTGACAGCCAATCAGATAACTGAGGATGACACCAGGGCCATTATTAGATCTTTACTGTATGACACGTCTGCGATTTCAAAGGAAGAGCTATCTGCTCTAAAGGAGATCCCTAAGGAAACCATTGACAAGGTAATTTTGGACATGGCTAAGGAGAAGCAGATTTACTTTTCAGGATCAAAGCTAGAGGCGACGAGTTTTATGCATGACTTGCTCTCGGTCGAGGGAAACTATCGCGATTTGGACGATTCGGTGAAATTCGAGTACCATTTGAGGGAGATGTTCGATTCCCATTACGGAGTTTCAATTAATAGCGAGATTTCAGATGTGGCGTCATGGATTTTGCTCGGCCTAATTTCAGACAGAATGGTCCGTGTAGATGCGATGACATTAACAGAGGATATTAGCCCATTTAGCTATACAACTAGGAGATTTGGTGTCGGAGCCCTGACTCCACCCCTTATCATCTCACCCAATGGGCAAGATCGACTGAAGAAATTAAGACAAGTGCCTGTTCCTACAAATGTGCCCAGCTCGAGATTGTGGATTGACGGGGTAGGATGTATTCGTGATCATGTTTGGAAAGCTTTGATCACAATCGCAATTAAACAAATACTCTTCAATCCTGGGGTGCAACAGAGGGACCTAATTAGAAATAATTGTGGCATTTTCTCCGTGAAAGAGATCACAGAAATCTGCGAGTGGCTCAAGGACAGAGGCGTTATATATAGAATGCCATTCGATGGTTTAGGGGTGAATAGCCAGTGGTATAGAGTTTTCGACTAGCATGCAGTCAGTATAAGTGAAATAATTCTTATACATAATATCATTGAAATTTAGAGAGAGCCAAAACTAACGCCGATGGCATGTCAGGCAGGAATAGTCGTCCGTGTGTTGACCTAGATTTTCCAAGCAACCTTTATGGAACCCATGACGACAAAAAAAAAGAATAATAGAGGAGCCCTCCACATTCTGTTGGTTCAATTCTTTTCTTGCTTCAGCCTCCCAAATCTGAAACACTTCTAGATTAAGACCCTTTCCCCAAATTTTCTTGCCACAGACTTCACACTCATCATTGGAAATAGATCTGCCCTTCTGGAGGTTATAGTTATACTTTCGAGTAATCTCTCCAGAAGAATCTTCCATTATCTTTAAGACAATTCTCGATACGTGCTCTTCAATATCATATGTTTTGAAGATGTCAAGAAGCAGCTCGTTCAAATCATGCGCTTTCTTCAAAATTATATCTTGATGTTCAAGAACATCTGTAAGTATGTCCCTTTTCCCTTCTGCTGCAGTGTCGGAAATTGCGAGCCTAACAAAAACCTTTTGCAAAGCCCTATTGCAGCCGTCTTTCCGTTGCAAACACATATTATGGTCACCATACTGCTCTATCAGGCACGCCAAGATCCTAGTCCAATTGGACCGTTTACTATCAAATGAAGAATCGGCGGCATCAGCGGCTAGACTTACGAGCATATCGAGGTGTTCATATGATTGACCATCTTCCTGAAACCATGCTCTAGTGCAGAGAAGCAGGTCATCTATGGCTGAAGTGTACTCTTGAAGACGCATATGGACGATCGATGCAGCATGAAAAGTTCTATGTTCCTCAAGAAGACGTAGCACAAGCTGAGCATCGACATCTGTGAAGTCTAAGGTTTGCAACCAAGAAAGAAGCTCCGCTCCTTCTAAAGTTCTGATTGTCAGCTCTAAGAATTTGTGCTTCAGCTCAAGACTCGCCTTTCGCCATGACGGTAACATTGACAACTTTTTTAAGTATTCTCGCTGATAACTTTCGTTGCACAGGGTCAGCACGAAATTATGAATTTCAGGATCATAGCCATCGAAAGAAAGTGCAGCGCTCTCTGGCCTTATATTTTGAACTAGTAAGCAGAAGTTCTCTTCAATGATATTGAGAATCGACAAACGTGCGATGGCATCATTTTTAGTATTTTCTAACACCATTCTCACAATCGACAGGAAGTTTTCACCAAAATCTTCGTTTGTACTGCAACACTCAATGGCCAAAAGAAACAAATCGACATACCTCTTGGCCTTTAAGTAAATCGTGAAAAGAACTCTGTTGAACCTTATATTTTTAAGCTGTGCGACGAGTCTGTCGATGTCAGAAGGGGTATATGTTGTTAGAAGAGATTCAATAGCTCTTTGGAGATCAGTCTTCAGCTCCAGCCGTGGTGACTGACAAAGACTATCAATAGTTCTTTCGAGGTCTTGCTTGGATAACCGAATGAACTGAGAGAATTTGGCGGAATTCTCGGCAATGAAAATGGCTAACAGTGTCTTATTCAATCCTTCGTTATCCAATTGGTCCCTGATAGTGTCAAGCATGATGTGTATAATATTTTGGCGATTTACTGGAACATTTTCTTCTTCAGCTATTACCGCCAAGTCATTCTCGTTGAAATAAGGATCTTCAAAAGCTTCATTCAATGTTGACAAGAACCGCTGCGGATTGTAATCCAATAAAAGTCTAAAGTATGGAAAAGCGGGCTCATCGGCCACTTGTAACTTAGTGTGAAGTTTCTCGGGTCCATTGGCAGGCCATTCGATGCATGCTCCGCTAAAGATGATCCTGTATAGACACGCTTTGACTTTTGTCTGCAATTCATCAGACGTAATAGGTGTTCCTCTGGGGTAGCGCCTACCAGTGAATGTAAATGAAAGATAATCAAAAATCTTGTTCATGTCTGCTAAGCCGATATTATCAAACAAGCCTGAGCTCTCGGGCAACTGGCTGATTCTACGAAGCGATTCGGCTAAGGGAGTGACGTAGTCGCCGAAAATTTCATTCCAAACGGAAACCAGTGCATCGAAAAGGCCGTGGGTCTTGCAAAGTCGTACTGCTAAATCAATATCTAGCATTTGAGGATCTAGCATCATGATCAATTCTTCCACCATAAATGATTTCCCTTTTTCTGCATAGTGCTTCAGCATCTCCTTGAAAATGGCAGGTGGGAGAGCCGTGAGCATCCCTCCCAGTACTTGATTTGCCAAAACTTCGATTAAAACATCGCTGTCCTCGTCTCTAAAGAATTCCAAGGATTGTTCAAGAAATGAATTCGTATAGTCCCTCTTGATATCTTCATCTTGGAACATGCCAATTGTCCGCAAAACCATGAAAAAAAGTTCGTATACTTCATTATAGTCAACTGCTGATTCTCCAAGAACAAATCGTAAGGCAGCCAAAGACAAATTGTAAAGAGGTCGTTTCAACTGGTTCTCTTTCTTCCTTTGATCATCCTCCAGTTTGATGAGAGATGCAATGGATAGATCTGGTTTAAGTAAAGAACCGAAAAAACTTAATGCACCAATGTAATCACCTTTTTGAACACGATTCAATGTTATATCTAGCCAGGTGACGAATTTACCTATCTTGAAAGTGTAATGAGTCAACAAGTAAATTTCACTGTCACGTACTGCAAAATGCTTATCGAGTGGAATCAGTAAGTCATGAGGCAACAAATCTAGCTCCATTACAGACTTAAAGTCGTTCAAAATGTCGACCATCAAAAGCTGATGGGAAATAGTCAAAACTCCCAGCAATCGTTCATTAATCCACTCCAGAGATAGAATTGCTTCACCTACCTCCCAACTGAGCCTCTTTTGTACAGTGAAAGACGCGTAGCTGTCAAATATTAAGATTCTAACTTTGTTGTTAAGTGAGTATGCCAACAGAGACGTATCCCCACGCCATTCCAGACAATTATTTGTAATAGAAGATTGATTAAATGGCACTTTCTCGACGAAAAGTGTGGAAGGGCTTGAGTTTGCTGAAATTACAGCGAATTCGGCAGTGGTCAGGACGGCAACCAAGTTCACGGTATATGCGCTCTTGTTGTAAGGCGCAACTTTCAAGTTCAAAAGTTGGCTCTTATGGCTGATTTCGATTATTCGCTCAGATTTGTACGTCAGGGACCATAGACGAGAGCGATACCCATCATGGTACCTTATTTGACCCGAATTATCGCTAACTATCAACGCTGTATGTCGTGACGCCACAAACCCTATGCCGTTTATCAGTTTGCCACGATGCTCTGTAATATGAAGGATCGCCTTTAAAGGATTTGTAATAGTTCTGGCCCCAGAATTTCGTACTTCGCCTTCTATAACATTCAAATTCCAAATAAAAACATCTCCGCTATGGTAACTTGCTGCCAAATGAGTCCCATCAGCACTCACAACTACATTTCGCACAGGAGACCGCAGGTATTCATTATCGTTGAGGGCAGCTTTACTGTGAGGCACCAGTGTATTAAGAAGCAGCTGCTTTACGCCGAAAATCATTATCACACCCTTGGCTGTACCGATTACCGAGCAATACTTGGTTGGATATATACACGTTGGTCCACCGTACGCCCCTAAAATTGGATAGATCTGGTCCAAAGCACTCCATTTCAGTAAAGAGGAGGTACAGTTCTTTGGGTCACATAAGAAACTTTCATCATGAGCTGGTATTCGAACCTCAGACAGCTCTCGTGGTCTCTCGCGAGACCGTACCTTGCACCTGAAATCTAAGAAGCTAACACCGCTGAAACCAACGCTATCATTTGAACTTATGCTGGTCTCGGTAAGCTCATCTTGCATATTCCATATCGTACGTTTCAACCTCGGTCACTGAATCAACAAATCGCAGTTGCGTGCAAACAATATTTACAGCTGTTTGATCTATTAAACTGTACGATTGGGCGACCTCGCTGCCCTCATTATTTTTTTCCCTTCACTGTAAGCGGTGCTCCTTCCAGAAAAATGGCCATCGCTTCGGAATGGAGAATGGAAAGAGACCAAACAGATGAACAATGCGGCGATTATTTATTCAGAGTAACTAGAGTTCCTTACAATTTTTGCATAGCAGCAACATCAGTAGATTGGACGTGGTCCTCATCTTCCTCGATGGCTTGTTGTAGATCATCCAAAGAGACTTTGTCATCTTCAACGACACAGTTAATCTGCAACTTCTTGATACCGAAACCAATTGGGATGAATTGGTGAGCACCCCAGGTCAAACCTTCCATTTCGATACCCTTGACGTTGGCGGTCATTTCCTCCAAGTTGGTTTCGTCATCCCATGGCTTGACGTCCAAGGTGACAATAGACTTGGCAGCTGGCTTAGCTGGCTTGTTAGCCTTTCTAGCTTGGTATTCAGCCACTCTTTGAGCCTTGATCTTTTCAGCCTCAGCGTCATCCTCGTCATCGGAACCGAATAGGTCGACTTCGTCGTCCTCCTCCTCTTCGGCAGCAGCAGCAGCTGGGGCGGAAGCAGCTGGGAAGGAAGCGAATTCTTCACTTCTAGCAGCAATATGGTTGAACCATCTGGCAAAGTCTGGGTAAGCTTGTTGGAAAGCCTTGTAGACAGTGACGTCGGCCTGAGAGGCAGAAGTACTATAAGCTCGTTAGTAAAAGAGAAAAAATTACTCTCACATGGCGCACGAATCACGGGACGATTGTTTAATTTGTTGTCAGATATCGTGAAATCAATCACATCTCTTTTGTCACTCATACCGGGGGTCTTACTTCCCGTCATAAACACGGACCAAAGAATTAAGTTCATCATTCCATTCCATAAACAATCATCCCACACACGGGCGCACACATAAACTACATGTCCTCATGTAGAAACATACCCTTCGATGTAGGACTTGTCAGCCAAAAATGTGTTCAATTGCTTCAAAGTCTCGATCTTGGAGAAATCGGTGAAAGACATTTCCGGTTCAATGATATATCAGTTAAGTATATATAGTTCTTCGATCCAAGAATACCACCAAGGAGTAAAGAGTAACATTTAAGCACACTCAAGTATAATAAATACTGCAAAGCATTCAACCTTCTGTATTGTCGATGAGAGTGAAAAATTTTTCTCTTCCACCGTTGCCCTAACGAAGAACTCTCGCACGTGCGGTTTCTGGGTGCTGTCCGATATGGACCCGGATCGCGTCGGACATAGCTGTCGTCCGGTTCGTCCCGGAACTTCTCGGACAAGGCGGAAGAAGGCCTCTCATCTTCCAATTTGTTGAAGCCTCAGAGCACTTAGAGGTAATGGTTCGGAAAGAGGTAAGGATATTATAGAGGGGTTTTATTAGCTTTCAAAGGGGTCCAGAAACTTGTGAGTTTAAGTAATGTCCCAACAGCAGTTTTTGCCGCAGGCGTATCTGACCAATTTTCACAATAGAATACGGAATGAAGATGTTCCTATGTTTGTCACGGCGCAGCCCTCTAGGGGCCACAAACGTGCAAAAGTGGTCAACTACGCAGAATTCGATACCGATATTTTCGATGAGTTTGCGAATGCAGGTATGGGAGTGGACTCTTTTGGTGATTCGAGAAGTGGAACCACATATCCAGGAAATACGGCCGGGGACGGTGGTTGGAATGGGACTGGGGACGACGATAAAGCAGGAGGAGCTGAAGGAGCTGTAGATGCCAATGGGAATCCTGTGAATGGTGGAAACGGCACGGGAAATCATGCTAAGGCGGAAGATGTCGGATTACCCGACATACAAGACCAGGATGATCAATTGAGTATACTGAGATACCCCAAGATTAGGGAGACTTTCTTACAGAGTAAAGTGGCTACTCCGTATAGATTAGATATTCCACCACCTTTGTCAAAGGATCAGCAGGAACCTATCATCATACCGATAAGCTTGAACTTGGAACATGGTGGCCATACAATTGCTGATTTTTTTACGTGGAATATAAACGATCATTCGATGACCCCAGAAGAGTTTGCGACTATATACTGCAGGGATTTGGACTTTCCAAACTCTTCTGCCTTGCATACGCAGATAGTGTCGTCGATAAATGAACAGGTGCAGGAGTATGAGACGGTAGCCGCTGTCGTAGTTCCAGATCTACAGGTTGTGGTCAATTTGACCTGTAGCCTGAATAATAGACTTTATGAGGATAACTTCCAGTGGAATCTGAACGACAAAAGCTTGTCCCCTGAGATGTTTGCAGAAGCTATAGTACAAGATCTCGGTTTACCACGTGAATTTATGCCCGCAATTGCACATGCGCATCATGAGTACTTGTTAAGAGTCAAGAAGGAGTGGTTAGAGGGCCATTTGAATCAAGAACACGTACCTAACGGTGCTGCTTTCGGTTATCTCTCGGGAATAAGATTGGATATTGACGAGCTGGGTGCTAATTGGTGTCCAAAAGTTGAGTTTTTGACTCAAGAAGAGATACAAAAGCGTGAAATTGAGAAAGAAAGGAGTTTGAGAAGACTAAAGAGAGAGACAGATAGAATGAGCAGGCGTGGTAGGAGAAGAGTCGATGATCTGGAGACGACGATGAGAATTTGAACTGTGTAATTCTATCTGATACGTAATTGTAATAATAATGATCTTGTAGCCGATGAGTACCTCTTCGGGGGATAACAAATTCATGCCGTTTGCTTCGAGAGCTTTACTTAATTATTTATTTCCGCGACGTCGGGATCTGAAGAGAAAACATTGACTGTGTCAACAAAACATAAAAGGCTCAAGGCACTAGGTTTAGGAATTATTTCCGCTCGATAAAAAGTCAGTAGTATACATTATTTCATCATGATATCTTCGAGTTATATATACTTGCGATCAGTTCGACTCTTGCCTCTGCTTCTGCCTCTCTTGCTGTCTGCTGCTGAATGCAATAACATTGTAAATGACAAGCCCAATTAGGAGCATTTTCCAATTTTTCTGTATCCAAGATCTCGCGTCAGCATCATCCTCATCCTTGAATTGGGCTGTTGCAGTATCCTTTGCCGCTCTTTTATCTTTGTAGGTCTTGGTAACCTTCTTAAGCTTTATGGGAGGCGCTTCTGGTCCACGTACTGGGTGCCTAATAACAGGTACTATACCCTTCACATCCGAATTGTACACCAGAGATAGTTTACTGAGCTGTTCATCGTTTGTGTCAATTATCAGACTGTATTGAAGTGGCTGTTGCAGTTCTAAGTACGAGAAACAAGGAAGCTCTCTGCCACTTTCACCCAGGGTTGCACCTACACAGTAAGCGAGATCTTTAGGTAGCTCTTCTTCTGATGGATTCACCTTGGAAACATGTAGTGGCTTCTCCTCGTATTCAAAACTTCCCAGTTGGAACTTTAAGTTGGAACCTATTGGTACTGCTATAAGTGTAATCGTCTCGGCAACCGCAAAAGACGCTAATGCTACTACACTGAGTACCTTGAGTTTCATGCTTCAATCCAATTCGACCTCTTTAGCTTCGACTTGTACTATGGCAGATTTTCAGCGATCAATTGATTTTCGGCTCGCTGCCACACTACAGGACCTTAATCATAGATTGACAGGTATTGAGCAAGAGAGGCCACAGTTGCGAGGTAGAGTTCCAACGAGACTGTATATTATGAGAGGCCTCCTTTTTTTAACCATAGGCCTTCTCCTAAGTAAAACATGTGCAATTCTGGCGCCAATAGAAGATCCATGTGGTTCAACAAAGTACTCAATAAACTATCTTCCATTCGAGAGCTGGGAGCACCTAGTCCTTCAAAATACTACTGCTCTATCTACAGGTACAATTATGAACCTCGGAGACTCTGTATCATGCTATGTACCGAATGTGGGTTCGGATTTAGATGGATCGGTAGAACGGTACAATGAGACCCAACTGAATGATATGCTGAAGGAAGGTGTGAACATAATAACTACCGCTTTTAAAGGATGCCTCTCATATCTTGGTGGCTTTTGGAACTACGAGTTGTGTAGTGATAGTGGTCTGGCACAGTTTGATGGTGACCCACAGACTAGCACGTCGCGCTACCAGCTAGGTAGGATCAAGCAGTCCGTGAAAGATCGAGATTTTCAGCTCCTTTACGATGATTTTGGATACTATATTAGCGAACTCGTTGGATCAGGAGATATATGCGATTTAACGGGTCATCCTAGAGTAGTTGAAATACAGTACATTTGCCGTCCGGCAGCCGGCTCTGCTAGTATTCAGTGGGTGAGAGAAATCAAGACATGTCACTATGAAATTCAGGTAGCCATTCCTGACTTCTGCAACTTGGAGATTCTCTCGAAGAGCGAGGACCAAAAAATATCGAACTCTATAGTCTGTGCTAACGCAGACACGGAGAGCTCCGGATCAGTCGAACTTATTAGCTACTACAAACCGACCTTCATAGGGAACGAGATATACCTCCTAGAGCCCTATGATAGCGCATCAGCGCATAACAGGACCGCCTTGCTGTACAGCGGCAATGTCTCAGCTTCAAAGAACACTCTAGACGGAATAGATATAAAGCTTGGAAACGCAATAAGTCGGATGGTATTTCAGCACCAGCTTTTGTTGCCTGACGGGTTGCCCTATAGCATTGAAGATAGGTTCAGTTGGGTATCGGAGGTTCTCGACTCTAAGGGGAACTTCTTGACGATGGTACAATTTAATTTAAGTTCAACGATAGCAGACATCAACCTTGATGACTCACTTACATTCAAAGGGGAAGGAAATTTTTATTCTTTTGAGAGAAATGCGAGCAAGAAGACACTCAGATCAAATTCAGGTTCAAAATTTAGTGACGGTCATGACATTGAGGACGATCCAAGAGAAATGACTAAAAAACTACTGGCAGCGCTTTCTCCGGAGGAGCTTTTGGAGGCTTTCGCAGATATCAATCTTATCGAGGGAGAACAATCGGATACAGATCGAGAAGACCCATTATGATGTTGAGTTGGCTGAGAACAATTGCCTGTGACTGTGGGAATGCCTGGGAGAATCCGCGAGGGACCTTCAACGTACTAACGCACGAAGGCGCCAGACCCATCATGGCGAGTCGACCATTTCCTCCCACTTGGGGCAGAGGGAGTGGAAGACCTATCACTTGCCATTAAATGCTCGCAGTTATACTTGAGCATGATGTTCTTTGCTGCGTTGAGGTCCCCTTCGAAAATCGAGGAGCACTTCATACAGCCATATTCTTCGGCCGAGCCCAGGTCATCTTTTAAATTTCCACAAGTTGAGCAAGTCTTCGACATGTAATCCTCCTGAATCTCATCAACACTTGCACCATGGAACTGCTCTGCCTTCATCATCAAGCGATCGTGGAAGCAGCACGAGTCAGAGCTAACCTTCTAACAAGTTTTCCAGCCGCCATCGGTAACATCGTATTGAGGCTCCATTGTTTGGAATGGTGAGGAGCAACCTCATTCCAAAAAGGCCTAGAGGTGTTTTTCTTTGACGTTTTTCTCTTCTTAGCCTGATGTTGAGGGTGGTGGTCACTAATGATTCATTTTTGTTTGAGTATAGGATGAGGATTTTGAATCGATGAGAATTGGGCAAGCTCATGAGAAATAGTCCTTCTTTTAAACCTTTGAAGATGCCAAACCAACCTCAGCGCCATCAGATCTGCCACCAGATCTGAAACAAACTCAATAGCGAACAGTGAATGCGGAGTACTACACACCCTCCATAATAAGCGTTTCACGTTGTTTCAAGACCCAAGGAAGTTGTATAAAAAGAGTAAGTTCAAAACTCTGTCTCATCCGGGTGTGAAACTCTCCGGATATCGGCAGTTTTGAGATCTGTCTTCCCAACATTTACGAAGTCAAAGGCCCTCATGTGGCCAAAACTGTGTCACACAACTTGATTCTCCCAAGCTTTCGTAATCAGAGTAGTAGAGAGGTGATCTTTTTACTTTCATGCACATTAGCAGCACGAAATCGCTTAATATTTGTCCTTGGACGGTCATGGAAGGAGCTGTGGGTAATTGTTCTGCGGTCCATATGGGACTGTGAATGCTCCAGGTCGACAAGGGCCAGAATAATGAGCATATGATTTAACTATGTAATGGATGCCTATATGACGAAAGCATTTGCTTGATGGTCGGCTTGAAATGGCCAAGACCGTTAAAAAGCTCTTGATGCTAATATACTAAACAGAAGAAAAAAAATCCTCCATTCCAGGCACATCCGTCTTGCAGGAGCCCTCGAACGAAGGAACTGCCTCGCCAGATTCATTTGTGGGCGATGTGTCTTGATAGGTTTCTGTTGACGGTGTATCGTTTTGCTCCTGGAGAATAAAAGCATCCGTTAAAGGCTTCTTTTTGTAAACAGTACTGATTTTACCTGTAGGAGGCAAACGAGGTTTACCAGATTTTGCTTTAAAAGTCATCTCATCATCTTCAAGTAGCGAGTCAGCACCTTTTTGATCTAAATCTTCTGTCGCCGCCTGATCCCCAGTTGACGAACTTTTCGCTATCCGTTGCCGATAGGCCTTAGACCGCTGCCAAGCTTTATCAAGCAGAGGTATCAGAGTAATCCAGCGTTTCTGCACAGAATTTTCATCTCTCGTCAGTTTTCTATAAGGGATATTACTGAATTCCTCTGGCTGAACCTTCTTAACCCGCTCTTTGGTCTCCCCGTCCGTGGCTTGCTGCCGAAATGTTAATAACTGTATAGGTACCGAAGAACTCAACACGCCAAACTCCTTTTCTAGCCCTAGCTCTTTGAAGCCAAAAAAGTCCTCACCTGTAATCTCAGTGGCGAAATCCCCCGTCAAGAAACTTTGACTCTCATCTTCAAAATTCCGTTCATTGAGCTCCTGTAAAGTTGGTCTCAAGAGGTCTTTTAAAAATCCTTCCAGCTTAGATTTGATGTCCAATAATTTCTTTGTCTTCTTTGCGAACTCTGACTCATAGTAAACATACAAGTCATCGGGCCTGCTGATACCATTCTCCAGGAGACTCATTTGCAAAATCTGCTTCGAATTAGTAGCATTCAATGAATTGCTTTCATGATGCATTTTCACGGTTCTGATTAAATTTGACAAATAGTCGCTTGCCACTTCTGCCAGAATATTTATAGCTGATGGCTGCGTGGTCTCAAACCCATTCGACATTGCTATTTTGGATACGTTTCTGTGCATAATCCTCCACATTAGTTGCCTATTGCTTTTGGAATCATGAGTCGGCAGTTGAGACACCGGATCAATGTCCAAGGAATCGTCTATTGCCTCATATTTATACTGATGAGTATTGATGAATTGATTGGGGTTTGTTTTCGAAGCCTGCGTAGCAGAGGAACTTTGTAGAAGTCTTATGACGGATATCTTGTGACACATGTGTCTGATATTTTGTATAAGTGCAACGTTCTTGTTCATCATGGGAGTCATCCCTTTGTTCTGATTGGCTAAGAGAGAACTTGGCTTGGGATCACCTTCCTCGAGCATTCTTTTCACACAGGCGTCCTCCTCCAGGTCGAGAATTCTTTCATCTGTTCCCTGGTGAACAGTCGCAGGTAGACAGTTGACGCTGTCGTACTCTGTCAAGAACAATGTACTGTCGATTTCCATGTCATTTGAATCTTTCTCGAAAGGGTCTGTATTTTCCGAAGCATTTTCGGTGTTGAAGGAAACCTGATCATCATCTTCCTGCTTTACAACTGTGTTGAAGCCATTTTTCATGATTGATTCCCTCTCCAATTTCTTTCTCTGGAGTTCAATTTCTTTTTGTTCTCTGAATTCTGCGTAAAGTTGCTCGAAGCTTTTCATTCTGTGAGCATCTTTCAGGAATGCCTTCGAATCACCGTTCAGCCTTCCCTTCTTAAAATATTGCGACCTCTTCAGACAAATTTCAGCGCGCATTTTAGCCGTGACGGACTTCCAAACGGAGATCTCCACATCATCTCTGTCATCATCCTTCTCAACAAAAAATGACTGCGATTCTCCCATATCCTCATCCTCTTCGTCTTCATCTTCCAAAATGTTCTGAGTTTGCTTGTTTTCCTCTTCTACATTAGCTACTTTTGGTGAGTCATGTTCTTTCTCGTCGTCCGTTTTATGAGTTTTAGCCTTCTCATCAACATCGATGTCTTTATTGAGATCGGGCTCCTCTGTTGGTTGAGCGTCCTCTGTAGGTTCAGACCCTTCAGCAATTTTAGTTTTGTCCACATCAGCTTGACTTATGTTTTCACTCCTGTTAATGTGTTCAGCAGTTCGGTCCACATCTTCAGAGTCGTGCGCCTTTGCAGGTTTATGCGCTCCCATATTGAGGCCCTTCCTTCCAGATCCTGCAACTTCTTCCTCTTCCTCATCAAAATCTTTATCTTTGTCCATCTCCTCAAGTTCTTTCTCAACATCCGCACGATTCCTTATAACTATGTCTGGTATCAAAGGTATTAGTTGCATGGACTTCTTCTGCATTGCAATGGCATGGCCCCTCAAAAAGTGCGACGGATCAGAATTATATGTTAAGCAGTTCTTCCAGATAAGCATCACATCATCAACAAAATCCTGCTTTGACTCATACTGAAATGTTTTTAACTTTTTGAGCACAGTATTTAGATCCATGGACTTTTTAATAATTAGATGATAGTTTGGAGCTTCTCTTTTGCTCACTTTATTCAAAAAAGGAGTTGAGTGTTCTGTGTAATTTCTCAACTCCAGTACAACCTTTTCGCATGCTTCATAAAGTTCCTCTTGTCCGATTCTCTCATCAGAAGCCCATTTCGATCTATTTTTCCTCACGTCCATTATTAGATGCTTTAACTCATAGTCTGAAATTTTTAGACTAGACTTATTCTCGTTGATGGATGCCAGAAGATGTTTCAAGGACAAATTGGCGGCACCCAGATTAACATTCAATCCCAGACTGGAGTCGTGTTTAGGTCTTTTTCCCTCAGTGGGTCTATCAAACTCGTGTTCGTTGTCTGAGCCTGGTAACGTTTTGTGCCCGCTGTTAGATGGAGATTCTTCAACTTGACTTTTTTCTTCCTTTAAAGGACTGTCGAGCTCTTCACGACTTCTCTTACTCCTACCACTATCTAAGAGCTTATCATTTTCTTCTAGTTTGAGTCTCTTCAACATATTCTCCCGGTCGTGCTCGAAATTGTGATACATTCTATTA
Source organism: Torulaspora franciscae (assembly GCA_003705175.3). NCBI lineage: Eukaryota > Fungi > Ascomycota > Saccharomycetes > Saccharomycetales > Saccharomycetaceae > Torulaspora > Torulaspora franciscae. The sequence continues at coordinate 321,420 of PPHX03000006.1, forward strand.
CTATTCTTCAGAATTTCTTCATCATTGTTGCTTCGCAGTTTCGACAGGGTGTCTTTTGAAATAGTGAGTATTAATGTCAGTAGATCATTCTCACTTTCTCTTACCTCTATTCCGCTCACGTCTGTCCGTTGCACCTCCTCACTGTTCGGCGCTTTTTTTGAGCCTTCTTCATCGTAATCGTCGTCCTCATCGTAGTCATCTTCTTCGCGCCTGCCTTCCGTGGCATCTACAATCTCGTCATCCTTTTCAAGTTCATCCTCTTGTATCACTTCTTCCAGTAGGATGTAGCCCATGGAATCGTCGGTTGCTCCATCAAGATCATCAGTCTCGTCTTTGTACATGTAATCCAAGGCGCATTGCCATATCACATAACGAAGTTTCAACGAAAGGTTTTGTATAAAATCAAAACCACTTATCTGCTGCTTGAAATCTTCGAGGTCGAGCTGAGATAGATCCTCATCATCTTGTTCCTTATCGCTGGTGTTATCAGGATCATCGGCATCGTCTTCACCACTCTCTTGAAGCTGTTCAGTATTATTTGTCAGTTGAGAATCCCGTTCACTAGCCTTTTCTGGGCTCTCCTCAGGTATCGTAACTTTTTGAACGACATCCATTACAACGTTACCATTCATCAGCTCTTCCCACACGCGCAGCTTGATGGATTGATCGGCAATAGAGAGTAGGCTCTCGAGAACCACTAGTTGCTGTGAAGTTAAGTAGGAACCAAAGAAATCCAAGCTAAAGAGCTTTTCTGTTAACTTCAAAAGTGGACGAGCGTCGGCTCTTTGGTAATTGATAATTGGTATATCTACCGCCATCGTTTAAGATTCGCAACCAGTTTAGCCACTATCTCCCCGGATGCTATCCTTGCCACGAACTCAGTCTGCCGACGAGATCAACTGCAGCGAGAATAGGTGATCTTCCCTTTTTATGAATCCCAGTTTCTGATGAACCGCCTAAATTTTCAGCACCAAATGGACTTCTACAGGTCTGAAAACAAGATGACGATTATAACTGTAAAGAAAAAAACTATCAAGTTGACGTAGCGATATTTACAATCTTTCGAGAACTATATCTTTAACACGACAGCTCTTGAATTAACCCGTCTGCTTATGGAGAGGAAGTGGATGAAGATTTCAAGCTTGAATCAACTCTAACTGCACAACTTTGCGCCAAGCCGCTTAGAGCCGCATACTCGCCACTCCAGGTGATATATGAAGATAACATGTTCAAAAAACACTTAAAGCGCCGTCAGACCTCCTCTTTAAACCATATAAACCTGGCTGATGAGAGGTTGAAAAACCTCACAAGGTCCGGTGCAATCAATATAGAGCTAAAATTTGTGAGAACAACACAACAAAAAGATGCTCGCGTGGCGTAATGGCAACGCGTCTGACTTCTAATCAGAAGATTGTGGGTTCGACCCCCACCGTGAGTGCTTTCCCTTGTTTCCGCGATAGTTTAATGGTTAGAATGGGCGCTTGTCGCGTGCCAGATCGGGGTTCAATTCCCCGTCGCGGAGATTTTTTTACCATCTCAAAAACCAGTTGGTCACCTCAACCTTGCTACGGCCCTGAATGGGTTGCTAGTAATAAACAGCATCACATAAAAGACGAACGAGGGTACAATTCACTATTTATAAGGTATATTTATATCCCAATTCGCCTGCCATTTGGCAACAACACCTAGAACCGGAGGGGTGAAAGCCGAAGCACCACCTCATTATACGGCGTACTTCTTCGTCCATTCTCGAGCAGTAGCCTCGTATTTAGCTCTATCGGTCTTGTAGATATGTGCGATCTCTGGAACCAAAGGATCATCAGGGTTGGCGTCTGTCAAAAGCGAACAAATTGAAAGTAGCACTTTAGAGATAGTCAATGCTGGAGACCATTGGTCCTTTAGAATATCCAAACAAATGTTACCGTTGGCATTAATGTTTGGGTGATATATCTTAGTCACGAAAGCGATCTTTGGAGGCTTGAATGGGTAGTCCGTTGGAAAATGAATCGACAGGAAAAAAACACCACCGGCATATGGAGAGTCTGGAGGACCCATGATAGAAGCCTGCCAGTGATATATATCGTCACCAACTGGACCAGCCGAACATGAAGTTGGAGGATCTCTGTTAAAATTTATTACATTGTTAGTAAAACTGAACATAATTATGGCTTTCTACCAGTGACAATAGCGCGGCATCCGCTGACATACCTTCCTAGGTCATTAAGCTCCTTGGTAATACGTTTTAGAGACATTATATTCGTTAATGTGTGTTCAGTGAATGAGGATGTGTAAGTTAAATCGAATTAAGATAATGATACGATACAACAATAACTAAAAATATAGTAACGGAAAAAAAAGTGAGAGAAAGTGTACATCAAAAGCATTATTAACAGAGCGAAATTGAAACATCGTTATACAAAGTGGCAAAATCAAGTGAGCCCAACCAAGAGAGGCGAGAGAGGTGGTAAGCAACTAAGGCCCACCTAGCTAGCTACGATGACGGCTACGACGGGCGCTCAAATTCCCGCCTACGGAAGAACCTCATAGAAGAACGGCGAAAAGAAAAGCAAAACAAAAGGGAAGAGGAAAGTAAATGTTACCCGGTTTTGAACATCAGTAATCATGGACGGTCTGTTTATCGTTCTTGCCTCAAAGGAAGGAACGAGCGCCTGCTTACCCAAATGTTGTCATCTTTAAGTGGTCAGAGTTAGAGATGGAACCGCTGTGTTAAGACCCCAAAATTTAAGAATATGCGTTTATTGATTTATCCTTCCCCAAACTGGTCAAACTTGAACTTTTTCACTACGTAAGATGCAACTGCATCGAGAGTAGCCGCCGATAGTGGGGGAGGTAGTGGTTGATTAGATGCGTTACCCGGATCCGGGTTGAAAAATTTTATGATCACAGGTAATAAGACAGGCGATGAGATGAGGTGAGATGAGATGAGATGAGGTGTAGCGAAACCAGACTTACCGGTAAATTAAGTTGCTCGGGATCCATATAGACTATTATGGCTGGCGACTCTTTACTGTCAAATATAAAGGAGAAAGTCTCTTCGAGCCTCCTGAAGAAAAACAAGAATGGCAAGAAGGCCAAAAAGAATGCAGTTAAACCGGCAAGGATGGATTCTGAGGAAAACAAGCCCGACGGTCAATCGGAAGCTGAAGAAGACATTTTGCGTCGCGAAGCACTAGCTTTGGGGGCCACTGAAAAGGATTTGGAATTGATTCAAACCCTTGGGGATGATGACGAGGAAAATAGCGAACAAGAATTCGGTGATGAAGGAGAGGCCAAAGAGGATAAGGAATTCAACCAGGAATTACAGGGTTTTCTAAAGAACATAGGACTGAATAAAGAGGATGCCGCCGCTTTTGCCTTGGAAGAGGCCGAAGCCGAAGAGCAGATAGGCGATGGAGAGGGTGAAAGCCTTAGCTCAGACCCAACTCCCAAACAAGAAACGCAAGAAGAATCAGAAGCCGAGGAGGAAGCAGAGGATGAGTCCGAGCCAGAAGTTGAGCAGGAACAAGAAAAGAAAGACAGCGGATTTGTGAGCCAGAGCAGCACGGTTAGCTCAGAAAAGCTGCTCATTCCACTAGATGACGTCTGGTATAACGTTCCTTTGGACCCACAGATTGCCGAGAATTTGAAAGAGAAAGACGTTGAGTTGACCGCCGACCAAGTTGAAAAATTGTACGAAAGAGGTAAGGAAAGCTTACTGGCTGACAACCAACTCTATTACGATGAACTGACCAAAGAATCCTCCCAGAGAAAGTTCATGAACCAAGTCTTGACCAGTGGTACTCTGAACGACAAAATATCTGCATTAACGCTTCTCATCCAAGAGTCCCCTATCCATAACCTAAAATGCATTGAGACATTGGTTTCCTATTGCAACAAGAAGTCTAGAAACTCTATTCTGCAAAGTTTGAACGCTTTGAAGGATTTGTTCTTGAATGGTTTGTTACCCAACAGGAAGCTCAGACACTTCAAGAATCAGCCCGGGTTGTCGATGATGCTCAACAAGAGGACTCTAGCCATTTTCTACTTCGAGGATTTTCTCAAGAAGACGTTTTTTCACCTACTTGAAGTATTCGAGAAGCTTTCGCATGACCCAGTTATTCATGTCAGATTGTCGTGCTTGAACCACATCTTTGATCTCTTGACTAATAAGCCGGAGCAGGAGTTCAATCTGCTACGGTTAGGTGTCAACAAATTAGGTGACATCGATTCAAAGGTCTCTTCTAAAGCATCGTACCTGTTGCTCAAACTGGAACAAGCACATCCTAACATGAAGGGCATCATCATCGATGCAATCGTAGACACCTGTCTGAGGCCCAATGCCGATTACCACACCACTTACTATTCGGTCATTACTCTGAATCAAACAATTCTGAAAAGAAGTGAACACGATATTGCAAACAAACTGATCAAGACGTACTTTACTCTTTTCGAGAAATTCCTAATCAGTTCAGACGGTCAACACGACAATGACAAGGTCAAGACCTCAGACAAGAGCTATGAGAAGAAGAGGAAGAAGAACTTCAAGCGAGGCAAAAAAGGTGGCAAGTCTGTGAAGAACGAGAAAACGGAATCTGAAGTTATAAGTGAAAAAAACAGCAAGCTATTCAGCGGATTGCTAACGGGTGTTAACCGTGCCTTTCCGTTTGCGCAGGTTCCAGCTTCCGTTTACGAATCCCATCTGGAGACTTTGTTCAAGATCACGCACTCTGCAAATTTCAACACTTCAGTACAGGCGTTGGTTCTGATAAACCAAGTTGTCACCAATGCCAAACTGAACAACGACAGGTACTACAGAACCCTCTACGAGAGTTTGCTGGACTCCAGGTTGGTCAACTCTTCCAAGCAGGGGATTTACCTCAACCTTCTTTACAAGTCTCTGAAACAGGATACCGACAACGTCCAACGTATCGAGGCATTTGTGAAGAGAATCTTGCAAGTCTGTTCTCACTGGCTGAATGTGGGCACTGTTGCCGGGTTTCTGTTCCTGTTGCTTCAGCTCTCCCAGGCCGTCCCTCCAGTCAGAAACTTACTGACCAATTCTCCGGCAGACCATGAATATCAGTCAGATAACGAGGACGCCGACTCCACAAAGCCAAGAACCTACGACAGCCGCAAGCGTGACCCCAAATACGCCAACGCTGATCAATCATCTCTGTGGGAGATAATACACTTCTCGAACCACTACCACCCCACGGTCCAAATGTACGTCCAAGCCTTTATCGAGAACCAGACGGATGATGTGGTCAAACCCGATTTGGGCCTGTACACTCTAGCTCACTTTCTGGACAGATTCGTCTACAGAAACGCAAAACAAAAAGCCACCATCAGAGGTACATCCATCATGCAGCCTCTTTTCGGCGGTTCGCAGATCGACCAAGCTCTGCTTGTGAGGTCTACCGATTACGCAAACAAGGAGGCACCTGTCAACACCGAGAACTGGCTGAACAAAAAAGTACAGGACATCAAACCCGACGAACTGTTCTTCTACCAGTATTTTACCAGCAAGCAAGGCTCCATTAAACCGCCTAAAGATAAAACTGCTCAGAACGACAGTGACGACGAGGACCTGAACGAGGACGAGGTGTGGAGCGCGCTGGTCAAGTCGAGGCCCGACGTCGAAGATGACAGCGACGATGAAGATATCGGCTTCAGTGACGAGGAGTTCAGTTCGCTGACCGGTAGTGATTCCGAAATCGACCAAGACCAATCCAGCGACGAATCCGACGAAGAAGCCATCGAAGGGCTTGAAACCTTCTCTGAAAAAAGCCAACGCGTCGAAAGCCTCGACCAGCAAAGCACCCCAGAAGACGAGGCAAGCAACAGCGAAGACGATGTCTTCTACAGTTTCTTGGGTGACGAAACAAAGGAGGAGGAGAACGATGCCGCCAGTGATGACGACGAGCAACCACAAACAGGTAAACGTCCTCGGGCAGAGGAGCAGTCCCAAAAAAGTAACAGCAAGAGCAAGAAAAGAAAGTTGAAAGATCTTCCGCTTTTCGCCTCTGTTGAAGAGTACGCCAATATACTAGATTCGCAGGGCACCGACGAGGAGTAGGCACATACGTTCGCTTCTGTAGATTATGCGCATTACGTAAAATTATCGATAGGCCTCGAACGTGCCTAAATGAGAGTTCGGCTGGTGACAGAACGCAACCATGTCGTCCTGGCCGTTACTACAGTTTCCAAGAGATAGCATTTACGCGAAGCCACGAATGTTGCATCCAAAACGAGACATTTTTTCTTTCTCCGATTAAACCTCTAATGTTCACACAGCCACGAACGGCAGCTAGACTGCCTATAACCGTCATAGTGAAAGTGGTAATAGTGGTAGCCATGGCCAACGGCCCGCGCTCTCCGGCTTTCAAAGCTCGAGTCTTGGATTATCTAGGCCCCTGGGGAATGTTACGTAACGTCCCATTCCTAATCAAGAAATGTCTGTTTGAGGATTCACCAGTTTCTTGGCTTTCTCGGGAGGAGGCCCATTATTGGGTCTTTCTTGTCGACTACGCGTGGTGAACTGATCAAGATATGCGACTGGGTAGCCCGACGGAATTTAGCGTGTTCCATACATAGCGGGGTCTTTCACCAGCAATGTCCCGCTTCATATGACTTTTCATTTTCTTCCTGGGATTAGTGCTTGTTCTTTTTTTTTTTATAGAATCGGGGGACCGTTTCAAGACTGTCTTGGAAGTTCGTTTTTAAATCGATTGGATATGTAGAAGATGCATAAATTTTTGTATATCAAGATCTTATTGAGCAATTTCCTTAATGTTCACTCTTTAGGATTGTTCTTCGGTTTCAGTTTCGGAGCCATCAACAATCATTATATTACAGATTCATTTTTTTTTCTTAACTTTGCCCTCGTCTTTGATACATAGCGTGGCTGGCTGGAGAATCGTCTTTCATTAATGGCTGAAGTGACGGATCCTACAAGTCACATCGCTGAAAATTCGAGTGCAGGCGGCGCTGGTGCGCCGGCCAAGACCAATTCCAACAGCACTGGGTCCGGTTGGAATCCCACTCAGACTAGAGTCTTTGACGTCTACGTGGAGGACGGAACCCCCCAGACTTCTCAACTGCTAGACATTTTCGCATATGAGGAAAAACACGGTAAAAGACAGCAACCAGAGTCGTCAGACGACAGCGAGCAGGAGGTGGGATTGGAAAACACGGGATCTGGTAGAAGTACTCAGGCGTTTTCCGGTGATGCGTTTGAGAGGAGCAAGTTTAAAAAGCAGAAATTGGGTAGCAAGGAATCGGTTTTGCGACTTTCTTTGCCCTCGGTAAAAATGGATTCGAACTTTCCGTCGTTCCCGGTGGAGAATGGCAGTTCCAGCAGCAGCAACGGATTTACCACGCACAGTTTTGCTGGCGAACAAGTGGCGTTTGCCCAAACTGATAAATGGCCGACACCGATGGAATCTGCCTTCTTGGCTGCTCTTAGACTTATAATCAAAAACGGCACATCCAAGTTCAAGATTCACGATAAGAACTACGGGAGGAACGAGCTGATTTCGCTGTTCGTACAGTACCATACGGGCGAGGTGCGAACGAAGAAGCAGATCTCATCGCACATTCAGGTTTGGAAAAAATCCATATCGAACAAGATCTCGAGCAACATCAAGATAAGTGAGCTGGACCGAGAGATATTGCGGCTGATCGAAGAAGGTGCGACCCAAACCAACGAGTCTTTAAAACTGTTCTACTCGACTTTTGAAGAGATAATCTCGATATTGGCGAAAAGAGAACGTTCAGACCTTGGTATTGGGCCCTCAGATCGCTTGCAGCACCCACCTTATCTGACTCCTGCGCAGAGTGCTGTCTCCAACACTAAGGTTCAACAGTACACACCAATCAGCGGATTTTCTCCTCAACCCTTACAGGACGCTCAACTGCGTGTTGCAACCCCCGCAACACCTCTGGACTACGCTAAGTCGATATACGGCAATTTGAAGTCTTACAAATGTGTACCGGTGAAAGTTCAAGACACTTCCGTATTGCATCCTTCCGCCAAAACACCGCAGCATGCGTACATGGGCACTTCACAGAAGGAGCTCAACTCATCTGTTTTACAATCAGCCAAAACACTGGAGTTACAACAAAGGCAGTTGATTGAAAACTTATCGCATACCCAAAATCCGGTCAAACTTCCTCCCGTATCCCCCGACTTATACGTAAGGACCATACAACATCCCTACCAAGCGCAACAACCGATTTACGCTACACCGTCGCAGGGGTTGACGCCTGCGCCTTTATCGCATTATCCAATCACAAGCAATCGGTTTCAACACAGCGTAGATCACGTACCTGCAGGCATGGTACTGTCCGCTCACGCATACTGTCAACAACCTCAAGTCTACGTCCCGATATCTGCTGCTCATGCGCCAGCGGGTAATAGCAGTAATTTCCAGTTCACCCGCACGTCTATAAGTGAGCAACCTCGTATGCAAGTTTCCACACCCTCGTCATCCTCGTCTTCTTCACCGAATGATCCTGCTTTTGGAGAAAGAGGCCAGGGTCAAGTCAATGGCACGAAACGATGAGAATTTTTCCCTAAGTAATTCGACACATATCAGATGTGTATTGTATTTGTAATCTGAGAGTTTTAGAAGTGCAAAACATTTATCAAGAATCATACTGGGCCAGATTGTTGTTGATTGAACGATCTGAGTCTTCATCGCCATCTCTAAGTACTGAAAAATTTTTGGAACTGAAAAAGATTGAAAAATCTAGAGTTTGAGAGCAGCTGAGCTACAGAACCGCCAATCCTCACAGGCATCCTCACAGACATGTTGTCGAGATTGAATTTCATTCGGCAATCTTTGCGTGCCTCCAGAATAGTGCAGAGCTCTTTGTACCATACACTATCCGGAACAAAGATCGCTAAATCAATTAGAGATGAAGCTAAGCGCGAAGTGCAATTAATCCAGTCGAAGGTACCTGACTTCAAACCAACATTGAAAATTCTACAAATTGGCAGTAAGCCTGACTCTTCAACCTATGTTCGTATGAAACTCAAGGCCTCTACAGAGGGTGGTGTTGCGTGCGATGTAGAGAAACTACCAGAGGATATTGCGGAGGTGGAGCTAATGAATAAGATTGAGCAAATTAATGATGACGACTCAATTCATGGGCTATTGATCCAGTTGCCTCTACCAAAACACCTTAACGAAGCGAAAATCACAAATGCTGTGTCTTTCAAGAAAGATGTGGACGGATTTCACCGTTACAACGCAGGTGAATTGGCAAAAAAAAGAGGTGAACCTTACTTCATCCCATGCACCCCCAATGGATGCATCAGGCTGCTAAGAGAGGCCAATATTGATTTAAACGGCAAGCATGCAGTGGTGCTCGGCAGATCTGATATTGTCGGCACGCCAGTGTCAAACTTGTTGAGGAACCTAAATGCAACAGTAACTATGTGTCACAGCCGTACTAAGGACATTCCAGAGATCCTGTCCAACGCTGATATTGTTGTTGCAGCCTGCGGTATTCCAAACTTTGTTAAAGGTGACTGGCTGAAAGAAGGGGCCGTTGTCATAGATGTCGGCATAAATTACGTTCCTGATAGTAGTAAGAAGTCTGGCCAGAGGCTCGTAGGTGACGTTGATTTCGAGTCTGCCAAAGAAAAAGCGTCTTTTATCACACCAGTTCCAGGTGGAGTTGGCCCCATGACTGTTGCGATGTTGGTGCAAAACGTCCTACTTGCCGCCAAGAGACAAATGAAAGAGGCTGACAAGATGCCTCAGATTGCTCCACTGCCCCTACATTTGAAGAAACCAGTTCCATCGGATATTGACATTTCAAGGAGCCAACAACCTAAACCAATCCAGGAAGTGGCCGAGGAATTAGGAATCCATAATCACGAGTTGGAGCTTTTCGGCCACTATAAGGCCAAAGTTGACTTGTCCATTTTGAACAGATTGAAGGATCGTGAGAATGGTAGATACGTTCTTGTTGCTGGGATTACTCCCACTCCACTGGGTGAAGGTAAATCTACTACGACACTGGGGCTGGTTCAGGCTTTAACAGCTCACATGAAAAAGCCATCCATCGCCAACGTTCGCCAACCCTCCATGGGCCCAACGTTCGGTGTTAAAGGTGGAGCTGCTGGTGGTGGTTACTCCCAAGTTATTCCAATGGACGAGTTTAATATGCATTTGACCGGCGATATACATGCTATCGGTGCTGCCAACAACTTATTAGCGGCCGCTATTGATACCAGGATTTTCCATGAGAACACTCAAAAGAAAGATTCCACTTTCTATAACAGACTAGTGCCAAAGAAGAAGGGAAAACGTACTTTCACTCCAAGCATGTTAAGAAGGTTGAAAAAACTTGGTATTGAGAAGACCAATCCAGATGAATTGAGTCCCGAAGAGGTTGCAAAATTTGCAAGGCTAAATATTAACCCTGATACTATCACCATCAAGAGAGTCGTCGACATTAACGATAGAATGCTAAGACAGATTACGATTGGCCAAGCACCATCTGAGAAGGGCCAGGTCAGGCAAACTGGATTTGACATCACTGTAGCATCTGAGCTAATGGCTATTCTTGCTTTGTCCAGCGATTTGAAGAACATGAGGGAGCGTATTGGTCGTATTGTTATTGGTGCAAACTACGACAATGTTCCAATCACGGTGGAAGACATTGGATGTGCCGGTGCTTTAACAGCCATGTTGAAGGATGCCATCAAGCCAAATTTGATGCAATCTTTAGAGGGAACACCTGTCATGGTTCACGCTGGTCCATTTGCTAACATTTCCATTGGTGCTTCGTCAGTAATCGCGGATAGAATTGCCTTGAAACTGGTTGGAAAGCCACACAACAAAGGTGCAGAGGGTGCTGAACCTGGTTACGTTGTTACAGAAGCTGGATTCGACTTTACAATGGGAGGTGAAAGATTCTTCAATATCAAATGTCGCTCCTCTGGTCTGAGCCCAGATGCGGTCGTACTGGTTGCCACAGTCAGGGCCTTGAAGTTACATGGTGGGGCTCCTGACGTTAAACCAGGTCAGACCTTACCAGCTGAATACACTCAAGAGAATGTTGAACTTGTAGCCAAGGGTGTGTCCAATTTGTGTAAGCAAATTGAGAACGTCAGACAATTCGGCGTTCCAGTTGTGGTAGCAATCAACAAGTTTGAGACCGATACTGACGCAGAGATTGAGGTTATCAGGAAGGCCGCTAAGGAGGCTGGTGCGTTTGATGCACTCGCTACCAATCACTGGGAAAAAGGTGGTGAAGGGGCCATTGATCTTGCTAAAGCAGTAATCAAGGTCACTGAGCAACCCTCCGACTTCAAGTATTTGTACAACGTGGAAGACACTGTTGAGGAGAAGTTGACAACTATCGTAAAAAAGATGTACGGTGGCTCCAAGATTGAAATTTCACCTGAGGCGCAGGCCAAGATTGACGCTTACAAGCAACAAGGGTTCGGTCAACTTCCTATTTGCATTGCTAAAACTCAGTACTCATTATCCCATGATCCAGCACTCAAGGGCGTTCCTTCGGGTTTCACTTTCCCAATCAGAGACGTCAGAGCTTCTGTCGGGGCTGGTTATTTGTACGCTCTAGCAGCTGAGATCCAGACTATCCCAGGGCTCTCCACTTACGCTGGCTACATGAACGTTGAAGTAGACGAGGATGGAAAGATTGAAGGTCTCTTTTGATGAAACCATGTTTTATAGACTTTTGTAATTCGACTTTTTCACATTCTTCAGGTATAAAGGATATACGTGGCGAAGCATTAGAATAAGGGTCTGATATCTCCACTCTACGCTGACGGAAGGGCCGGTTTAATACGATGATAACTGAGCCTGGAGAGTGGGAGTATGCATTTGAAATGAAAAGTACAAGAGAAAAATCAAAGTCTCCAGGGGCTTCCCTGATTATACGACGGAAGCATGCTCTCTTTCCATCTATTGTAGCAGAGCAGTTCATCGAGGGTTCAATTGAGTACATACCTTTATATCATGACGCAATTAAAAGTGAATAAGCAATCTGTATAATAACATCATACTCCGAAAGCCTTCTAGAAATTTTTTGAGCGGTAGGATCTTGTAGAGCTTATACTACATAAACATACAGAGAGTTAGATGAAATTTAAAAAAAGCAGTGGAGAGCAATTAGTATGAAAGTTGAATTGGGAACCTCTTAACCGTTTAAGCATCCTCCTTCAACAAGTTTTCTCTCTTTTCTGCGATTCTTTGAGCTCTTCTCTCACGAGCAGCTCTGTTCTTGGATCTTCTAGCGTCAGCTTCCTCCTTCAAAGCCTTTTCACGTTGAGCATCAGCCTTGGCTTGGATGATGTGTTCGACCAAAGCTCTCTTGTGCTTGAAACTGTTACCCTTAGCCTCTTTGTACAAGACGTGGTACAAGTGCTTGTCGATCTTACCAGCGTCACGGTACTTAGCCAATAGTCTTCTCAAGACACGTAGTCTTCTGATCCAAACGACTTGGGATGGCAAACGGGCTTCCTTAGTACCCTTTCTCTTACCGTAACCACCGTGACGACCGTTTCTCTTGGACAAAGCGTAAGCTCTGGTTCTAGATCTGGAGTGGACAGTGACAGCCTTCTTGACGATGGTACCGTTCTTCACCAATCTTCTGATAGCATTTCTAGAGTTGGCTTGAGCAAGTTCAGTGGTCTCATTTGGGTCTAACCAAACCTTTCTCTTACCAACACCGATGACAGAAGCGGCAAGTCTCTTTTGAGTACGTAAGTTAGCCCTGTAAATAAGATTAATTGTTAGTCAAAAGCTCATTCAACATCGTGGAACATGGGAGAAAACGCTGCGTTACTGGTCTGCTCTCTTTCTCCATCTTAACGATTCCATTATAAATCCAAATGATAGGTCTCTTCACATACATTTTTGCTTTGGGTCTTTCTTGAAGCTATAAGGACAACGGATTGTACGATAGTGCGATTTTTAGTACCATCTTGATTGAATCTTTGATTGCCTTACAGAGAATGATCCTTGCCGGCCTGCGATGCCCAGTGACGTTACAGTAGGCCTGCTACAAGGAGAGCTGAGCCTAGGCTGACGAAGCTAGGCCCGAACATGCTGCGTCTGTGGAAGGAGCCCATCGGAACCTCTGCCTAGAGAACTCTGTCTAGGCTGGCATGCCACAGCGCGATTAAGCTTGGAGTCTGAGTGTCTTTCCGAGAGAAAAACGAGGGGCGACGCAAACACATCTTAAAAATTTGAAAAGTTTATGATCAGGTGTACAGATATGATGCATGGGTGCGAAGTTTAGAACAGTCACTCGATACCTCGAGCGTAAAATTTTCCAGATACCAAGATAACATTATCATCAACATGAGATGAGCTGCGATGAGATGTAATATGACTAACACTACTATCCGGTAGGAAAAGAAGCAAGATGGCTAAATCGTTACGTGCCAAATCACATCTACATGCAAAGAGTGTAAAACGTCGGAACGAGTTCCAAAAAGTGGTAGATGCTCGAGCAGACCGCTTGTCCGACAAGCTTAAACAAGACCTCATGGCGCAAAAGATGAAAGAACTGAAGGACGGAGAAAGCATGGATGTTGATGAGTCCAAAAAAGACGAAGGGAAAAAAGTGAGCACAAGCGGGTGGAGAGACGCAAGACACCACAACTATAAGAAAGCCAAAAAGATGAAACACTCTAAGAAGAAGGTATCATTCACCAAGTTTTAAAATCCGCTTGATATAATAATTTTGTACATTAAGGAATTAGTATTGACATTATGGTGATCATTGTTACTATGTAGGAATGCTATATTGTAGGGGAGGATGCGTTTGACCTAGAGAACTTTATCCCCTTTGCCCTAGCCCTCCTTTCTCGTCTGAGCCTGCTCTGCATCATGTAGTAAGTGGCTCGGCGAATGATCGTTTCGAGTACGGAGTGGTCGTACTCGGGGTAACGATGCTTGACCCGTTCGTGCAGTTGATCAATGAGCTCGATACGCTTATCCTTAAACGTATCTCGGACCCACGTCTTGTATCCCAAAGGATAATGCAGTTCGTTTTCAAAGATGTCCAGAATGTAACGTTCCCTCTTGAGTGCTTCTTCTGGTGAGTCCAGATTCAAAACTTTGGCCAAACCCTGCGCACTGAGCCTTGAATCCGAAACTTTTTTATGTTCACAAGAACTTCGTTGCGGCTGTGAATGACGATTGCTCTGGTGGCTGTCCGGAGACGAAGACGAAGACGACACCGACGAAGACCTCGACTTCGAATACCGTCCCTGTCTTGGTTGTCTTACGTAGTTCGCGCGCTGCGCGCTACTCTCCACCGCGGGGCCACCTCCGCCATCACCACCACTACCGATGTTCGGTTCCAACTGTGCAGCGCTTTCGACCTCGTTCGACAGCAGGGAAGATGGGGGTGATAGCTGCGGCTCGGAAATGATGTCAAGAGAGTAGGAAGAGCTTGAAATCGAGCTCATAAAGGGATCAGCCTCATCCCTTAACCCAGCCCCACCGAAGGGCGGAATGGCCACAGTTAAAATGGGCGAAATCGTTTCTACTCCACCTTGTGGTTGCTGTTTCTCATCTTGATCGAAAGTACCAAAGTCCTCCAGATCCCGAAAGCTGTTATCGGAAATATTATTATTATTGTAAAGGTCTGTCGTATTCTCCAGAAACCCAAACCCGTCAGCTAACTGCGAGAACATTACTTTAATTTATTATTTTCAATAATTACTAGTCAAGTAAAACCAATTCGTCAAAGAATTGAAGTCAAGTCGGAGTACCCTGAGACATAACGTATCCGGTCTATACTCGACACATATATATGTTAAATCTTGACAGATACACACACACCCTGGACTTTCTTGATAACTCAATCTGCACTTGATCAGAAAGAAAAAAAAAAAAAAAAAAAGGAAATAAATCACACTACAAGAGTATAGCGGTAGCGTAAACGTGCAACCGAAGACCATGAATCATAATCAACTTCGAGTCAAGGAACGATAATATGAAAAAAGACAAAACAGAAAGTAAACGCCTATGACAACGAACGGAGTGCTCGTGATGGCTGCTTGTCCTCGTACTCTGCATGCGTGTACCTCTGTCTTCTACGACGTCTACGATAAGACACAGCCCTACGCTTTCCTGTTCCAAGCAGGGCATACTGTATTGGGCTGGGACGCACATCTCAATAGGACGATGCTGAGCGGCCGAATCGGTCCATGCAGGTAACGGGGCATAGTCGATGCGCGAAACAAGTAATACTTGAGCAAATTAAAGCTGAGCGCGTGACGGGAACGAGACGGGCTTCTTCTTTTTTGTTTATTTAACATTTTAGGAATTTAATTTTCTGGAAGCGCCTTACCCGAACGAGTATAGAGACGTGTTACCCGTCCTTAGAGCAAGACACCCCTAATTTTCTGTTTTTCGTTAGCCGCTCAGGGAGGCTCGGCTACATATAAAGGGCGGCTCCCCAGAGGCGTCAACAACCGCGCACATCTTGCTTTCAGCGCACGAAGGACTCGAACGAATGTCGTTCTTTTGTATACCAATCGTTTGTGGAGTAAGACAGTGGGACCGTCCGTATGACACGGACCCCAACGTGAACGCCATCTACTGTCCAAACTGCCGGAACTACAGCGTTGGACCGGTCAAACGCCGAGAGTTCATTACGCTGTGGTTCGTACCACTGTTCCCAATATACTGGGGCAAGCAGCTGAGATGCCCCATCTGCCAGTGGCGCCAGGACTTTAAGAACAGGGAACAGCTCAACAAGGTGCTGCAAGAGCAAAAGAACGTGCGGCGATGAAACGTGATAAGCACGTGACCAAAGCCGAGACTCGGAAAAGACGGCGATCGAAGGCACGTGACGATCGGACCAATCAGATACAAGCGAAAAATTTTCCGTCGCTTCTATCGCATCTGGGGGTTTATTGCGGGTAGTTCGTTACGCTTTTTCAGGTTTTTTTTTTTTTGGACGTTTCTATTGGGAGGGGGAAAGGCGGTGAAAGTGTGGTATTTATATATATTTGTCACTCTGGTTTCGAGTTTTTTCATCTTTGGTTTTACTTCCGTTCTTCCTCTGGTGAAAGGAGAGTACCGGACCATATCTTCATATTCTTAACAATGGCTGAAAAGACCCAATCCAACTTCGCTATCGATTTCTTGATGGGTGGTGTCAGTGCCGCTGTGGCCAAGACTGCCGCTTCTCCAATCGAGAGAGTCAAGTTGTTGATCCAAAACCAAGACGAAATGATCAAGCAAGGATCTTTGGACAGAAAGTACAACGGTATCGCCGACTGTTTCAAGAGAACTGCTCAAACCGAAGGTCTAATCTCTTTCTGGAGAGGTAACACTGCTAACGTTATCCGTTACTTCCCAACCCAGGCTTTGAACTTTGCATTCAAGGACAAGATCAAGGCTTTGTTCGGTTTCAAGAAGGAGGACGGTTACGCTAAGTGGTTCGCCGGTAACTTGGCTTCCGGTGGTGCTGCTGGTGGTCTATCCTTGTTGTTTGTTTACTCTTTGGATTACGCTAGAACCAGATTGGCTGCTGACTCCAAGTCCTCCAAGAAGGGTGGTGAGCGTCAGTTTAACGGTTTGGTCGATGTCTACAAGAAGACTTTGGCTTCTGATGGTATTGCTGGTTTGTACAGAGGTTTCTTGCCATCTGTCGTTGGTATCGTTGTCTACAGAGGTTTGTATTTCGGTCTTTATGATTCCTTGAAGCCATTGTTGTTGACCGGTTCTTTGGACGGTTCTTTCTGGGCTTCTTTCCTATTGGGTTGGGTTGTTACCACCGGTGCTTCCACCGCCTCTTACCCATTGGATACCATTAGAAGAAGAATGATGATGACTTCTGGCCAAGCCGTCAAGTACGATGGTGCCTTCGACTGTTTCAGAAAGGTCGTCGCCGCTGAAGGTGTTGGTTCCTTGTTCAAGGGTTGCGGTGCCAACATCTTGAGAGGTGTCGCCGGTGCTGGTGTCATCTCCCTATACGATCAATTGCAAATGATCATGTTCGGTAAGAAGTTCAAATAAACAATTTGATCCCATTGCCTGACGGCGCATAGATTTTAATCTTGTTTGTTATTATTCATTTTGGAAAGATCCTATCTATTTCAACCTTTTTAAAGTACATAGTTGAAACTATTTTCCCACGTCCTGTAAAATAAACACTTTTACCTCCATATGGGCTTAGCTAATGGCTTGCTGGATGAGTTTCTAGCTTTCAGAAGCTCATCTCCCGCCGACTTGGAAGCCGCCTTGTGAGAGTAGAGCCTTTCAAATATTGATTGTTCTGGTTGCCTCTTTTCCAGACTGCAGTCGTTGTTCGCCAGGAGGCTTGGCGGCTCCAGAGGTCTCTGTGCAGTCAACCTGGTATCTCTGATCTGGGAGCTGTTATCATGGTTGGTCTTGATTTTCAACCGGCGGATTCTTCTTGTGATATCATTGATATGAGGTTGGGATTGCGACGCAGCTATCTTGCTTCGCTTCCTGCTCGACTCCTGGTGTTTCTGCGTCGCTTGTCTACCTGAAGTCGCCGAATAATGACCGTCTATCGAGTCCATCCGAGCAAATTGAATCTCATGCTTTCTCTGGAACCGTAAATGGGATCTGTCAGCTTCGCTCTGGGGCTTAGATACATCGGAACTTCGGAGTTGTTTCAGTTTGATCCCGACCCTGGAATCCAACTCTTTCACAAGAGACTTATCTAGCTCGCTTGTCACATCGACGGATTTGACCGAGGCCATCAGTCTCCATCGGTCTGTATAAGCTTTCTGCTCTCCGAGTTCTATCTGTGCATCCCCCATAGCTTTTGTCACCGCATGCCCTAAACACAACAAGGAAGAGATAAGGGTTTTACTTAAAAGATAAATACTAGTGTTGCAAGGCCTCAGAGCTAGCGCTGCGTATGCGAGCTTCACGTTTACCGATCTCCACACTTAGATTCTTGAGGAGCATCGATTCAGCGAGCTTGACGTTCTTCTGATGATCACCAACAATTGTGAAAGTTCTCGCCTGCTGGCTATCGGTCGGCTGGTCACCCTCAGATCTCTTTTCGACTAGAATCTTGGTCTTTGTGTATTTCCGTAAGTTGGCTATTCTGTTGCCTTGGCGTCCGACGATAGCTCCAACGTAGACCTCCGGTATGTTAACAATTGCCTTATATTCCTGGCTCGGGACAGCAGAACGTTCGATTTCTGACTCCCGGCTGCCGCCAACTTGCTCAGAGGATCGTGAGCCGCGTTCACCGAGGTTCGACTTTCTCAGATGAGGATAGTAGCGTCTTTCCGACGCAAATGCAATGTCCATTTCGTTGAGCAGTATTTCACTGATCTCTATGAGTGCGCTGGTGATAGACCCCGGGAACCCCTGCATCTCCAGCACCCGCTCGTCGCTATCCGGCAAGAAGTCCCTGGACGCTACGATCTTGACCCCGTGCTTCTCGATGAGAGACTTAATCTTGATCCCGCCCCTGCCGATAATCGACGACAACTGCGAGTTGGTGACCAACAGCCGCAAGGTCCCGATGTTCTTCAACTGCTCGGCGTCCTTGATCTCGTCTCTGGAAGGTGCTGGCAGAATGTGATTCAAGAAGTGGAACGAGAACTTCTCGTTCTCCACACCGTTTCCCACGTCGTTATCTCGGTCATTTAGCGTGTCTACCATGTCCCCCAGCGCGTTCGCTACGTTTCCGATGGTCCCAGCGCAAGAAAGAACCCTGTCGGAACAGCCGGGCTGTTTCTCCGACAGCCCAATCTTTACATGGTTGACCTCCCGGCTTCTCTGGATCGTATGCCCCTTCGTACCGATCACCTTGGCACTCTCCCTTAAAGACAACAGCGCCCTATGGCTGATCGTCGGCAACACACCCGGTGTCTGCGTCACGGCCTCCTCCTTCTGCTCAAACGGCGAACGAACTTGCGAACTTGACATCCTGATTTTCCTGACTGATCAACACTCCCACAGCACGGTTCGATCGATAGTGTCAGGAGGGAAGAAATGATAACTCTAATTTTTTCCTGCTCTCGCTAAATACTTTTCTTACTTTTCTCTTCGTCCTCTCTACACTTACTATCAAGAATGTACCTTAAATGCAGATGCACCGTCATGTAAGTGCAGAAACTTCTATTGCCTGCTGGAACGAGCCTAAATGTCCGCTACTCCCTTCCCTTGTGCACGACATTTCTCATCTTAAAACAACGTTTGCTTCGGTGAATTCTCTGACAGTATGGACCACAACCCTCTACGGGCAAAAGTGACACACAGACGCTCCTCTCACGCGCAAGAGCAACCCAACGGAGCCTTGCCATTCGCCAGTTTCTATCACTGGACTGCTTTTTCTCAATGCCTTGCTTTGTGACCCGAACGGGAAGTGATCGACGGCCTGTCCGCTTGGCGTGATCTTTTGGGACGCGTCGCGCCCGTTCCGGCTGGGCATGTCCCGATTGGGATCCTTTGTTGTTGTTGGCCCGATGGGGAAAAAGGGGTGCGTGTGCTACCCGGCCGCCCAGGGAATTTTCCGAAACGTGACAATCACGTGGTCGGCTTCTCTCTCTGTGTTACCCGGTGTAATGCTTCGAGGCCCGGCAGTATCTTAGGTCTCTCTTATGTAATGCTTCGAGGCCGGATCGTGGAACCCATTTACACTGGCAGACAGGTGTTTGTACAGGACTATGACGGCTCAGACAGATAGTTTGCCAACTGTGGTATGTGTAGCGAGAGCCAGGATTCCTACCACCCAGGGACCGGACATTTTTTTGCATCTGTATGCGAACGACCGCGATAACAAGGAACACTTGGCTATAGTGTTCGGGGAGGATATAAGGTCTCGGTCGCTGTTTCGCAAGAGGGCTGGAGAGAGCCAGCAGGACAGGATGGTGCGTGGAGCGTATGTGGGGAAGCTTTATCCGGGCAGGACCGTCGCGGATGAGGACGATCGTCTGGGGATGAAGCTGGAGTTCGACACGACGGGAGCTCTGATTGCAGACGAGCGTACCACCTGGGACGGGAGAGCCCGGGATACGCTGGTGAGAATCCACAGCGAGTGCTACACTGGAGAGACGGCGTGGAGTGCCAGGTGCGACTGTGGAGAGCAGTTTGACCGTGCCGGAAGGCTGATTGCGTGCGATCACGAGGTAGACACCGGGATCGTGGGCGGATCGGGCCACGGTGTGATAGTGTACTTGAGACAGGAGGGCCGGGGGATCGGGCTGGGTGAGAAGCTGAAGGCGTACAACCTGCAGGACCTGGGCGCAGACACGGTGCAGGCAAATCTGCTGCTGGAGCATCCGGTGGACGGCAGAGACTTTTCGATAGGGAAGGCCATCTTGATAGACCTCGGGATCCACAACGTACGGCTGCTGACCAACAACCCGGACAAGATCGTGCAGATCGAGGAGCCCCCCCTGATCAACTGTGTGGAGCGGGTGGCCATGGTGCCTCTGCACTGGAACTCCGAGACCACGGGGATCCATTCCGTGGAGATCGAGGGCTATCTGACCACGAAGATCGAGCGCATGGGCCACCTCTTGCAGAAGCCGCTTCATCTGCACACCAATACAACAGCAACGACGAACCAATCTTAAAGAAGTAATACGGAGTTTATCTAATATATAGTAGAATAACGAATATTGGGGGATAGCAGGCGCACAGGGTCAGGCGAAATCACTCGGTAACTCCGCCAAGCGACAAGAGGTAGTCCTTAGCTTCACCATGTATCGTAGCGATTGTTTCACCGTCCTGCAACACGTACCCCTGGGACTTGTCCTCGGCTAGAATAGTGGAGATCTTGTCACCATCGTGCTTGTTCAGTTTCTTGATGAAGTCGTTATACCCAGATACCGTAGTCAGCTCGACAGGCGCACTCTTCAAGAATGAACCGGTGGAATGTGTGAAATTGGAGCTCTGTTTGTATAGGGTGGAAGACATCGTTGGGTCAATAGGGAGAAGTTGATAAGTGACGGGGGTGCCAGAGCGAAATTGTTCCGTACCTCTTATATAGTTACGAATCTTGAAGCATATAATACCTAATCACACTTTACCCGGCTTGCATTCCTCTTACTGATCCTTGAAGGTGATTTACGCTCTTCAACTGGAGCAAGAGGCCTGTTTCATGAATTTGTCAGCAGTTTCAGGGTGCTTGACGCTTCCCCAGGACTCCTGCAGATCGGGCCTCAGGGTTGGGTCCCATCTTGAGGGGTCGTAAGGGTGAGAACTCATCAGAAGTAGCTTCTGCAGTGGAGCAATGTCTATAGAGGCGTCTGGATCGTTGAGTGCAGATCTTTGGTGGTCCACGAAATGGTCAATCACTTCGTCAAAGATCCACGATCTGGGGGTGAACAGTGGGTTGACCTTCTTCGCGATTTCGTAACGCTCTTCATAATCCGGTGCCAGGTCTTCGTAAAGTCTGGACCACTGCACAAGGTTCTCGAAGTACTCGACTAGTAGCCGCGTCTCACCTGAGTCAGTGTCTACAAAATGGGCTTTATCGGCATAGTAGGCCTGCAACTTAGTCTGTTGTTCGGTGTTGAAGAAAATGGCGACGTACTCCGGGTTCAGACCGTCGATTCCGTTCTTCTTATCAAAGATTGGTCCTTTGTGGTTTTGTAAATTAACAAAAAAATTGTTGTAGTCGACCCCAGTCTTTTTGAGGATCTCCAGAAGGGGCTCCATCACGGTAGTGCAAAAGTCCTTGACAACAACACTTGTCTTTTCAATATCGGAAAGATTCAAAGCAAGATCGATCCCTAGTCTTTGGCTCATTAAATGAGCATACTTTGTGGTGAACACGTACTTGTACTCATTTGCCGCTAGACCAATTATGTTATTTGCCCGTCTTGTCACCTCGGCCTCCACGTCGGTTGCCAGTGCTTTCTTGGCGCTTTGTAACTCAAGCACTTTGGCTATATGCTTCTCGCCGGCACCAATGAGTATGGCAATTGACTGAGCAAACTGTATCAAGTTCCACCAGATAACACTGGGCTGGTTATGAAATGAGTATCTGCCCTCTATGTCATCGTGATTAGGTGTGAACGACGGATCGAACCTATCGAGAAAGCTAAACGGACCATAGTCAATAGAGAGACCCATTATCGAAGTATTGTCCGTATTCAAAACCCCATTCATGAAGCCGTATGTTTGCCAATAGGCAACACACTCTGCATTTTTTCTAACAACGTTTCTGAAGAGCAGGTCGTACTTTGTAGTATCCGCGACTTCTTCAGCTTGGCGTGGCTCTTCGCCTTCATCTGCAAAGTAATCGCTTTTGAAAAGATTCACATCGGGTAGATACTCCTCGTTTTTGCCAAATACATGGTCAATGGTGTAATCTGCCAGCTTGATTAATGCCGTTAGATTCGGTTTCCATCTGATCAAATCGAAGTTTCCCAAGCGGATCCACGTAGGGGCAACTCTGCAATAGACGGCCGTTGGCTCAAAAGACATACCCCTTGTTGCTCTCGTTTTCGGCAAAAGTGTCAGTTGTAGGGCACGCGTAGAGGGTATGCCTATCTGGTACAGCGACTCACATATAATAAATTCTCTTATTGATGACCTAAGCACAGCTTTTCCATCCGCGAATCTCGAGAAAGGTGTCAGACCGCTTCCTTTCAATTGCAAAGTTTGATATTGACCATTCGTATCTTTAATATCGAATAAATTGGTGACTCTCCCGTCCCCTAGCTGACCAGCGAACTGACCGAACTGAAACCCCGCATAGGCCATACTATAGGGAAATATTCCTTTCTCGCTATCAATATAAACATCCTCACCACTGAGTAGTTTTTCTAGTTTATCATCAGGCTCCAATCCCAGCTCTTCATGTGCTGGTATAGACTTTATCAGCGTCCTGTAGTGTGGTCTCCTCTCTGGAACGGTATACGCAAAGTGGCTTCCAGTGGAGACAATCCTAGGTGTATGAAACGACCGTTCCCTCAACCTTTGAGGGTCAGCTTTCGTCTCCTCCTGTTCAGCTATTTCGATCGCCCTCGATATACTGGGGACCATCGAGTCCGGGGTCAGATACTTGATGAACCTGGAGGTCCCACTTTCCTTCAAAACATTCATTATACCCATTCTCTCGTCCATCGACTGGGTACAGTTTGTTGGGTAGCTGTCCTGAAAGTGAGATGCCAGGCCTTTAGTCTTTAAGGGATACCAGCTGGAGAGCAATAGTGGCGACCTGATCACTTGACTGGTCGCAATACAAACTTAAGTTTTCTATCTACCAATCCAATTTGATCTGGACCGGCACCTGTTAACACCTGATGTCTGCAACGGAAAGTGCAGCTGTCTATATTTGCAGCATTAACGAGGATTCCTCGAGTCTTGGGAGGTCTAGACGACCGTAGCTAAAAACTGCTCCTTTCTTACTTCATCAGCTACCCAGTTACAAGAAGGCATAGCAAGCAACCGAGGGACCACAGCAGTCCCTGCAGTCATCAGATGATGATGATCTATATTTTCCTGTGAGATAATCGAGCTACAACACCTGGCTTCAAAGTCGACAAGAGGATCCCACAGAAGTTGAAGCCCAGTATCAAGCCTAGTATGAAGCATCTGTGGTCTTCTCACTTGTGACAACAGATACAGCGGTCGACTTGAGTGTTTCTTGGAGGTCGTTATAGTAGTGTTGATAAGTAGGAGTCGCGCACTACGGTTGTGGAAAATTCATCCAAGTTCGATGAAGTTGTTCTAACTGGTGAAACTCTCAGATAGTCAACTCCACTCCGTCTACTGGAAGTCCTAGTTCATTTAGTTGAAACTCTGGTTTTATTGCCGGTTTTACTGTTTTGATCGCTTTCAAAGAAGCCTTCTGACACTCTTGGAACGTGAATGGCAAGGCTGCTATGTCAGATCTGAATCATCCGTTAACCACAGAACCACATTCCCAGATGAACGACAGCCACGGCGACGGAAACACGGCTGGAGATAATGGGGTCGCTGTCAGTAGTCACGGTAGTGGACATCTACTCGAGAATGGTTCAGCCGTGGTACCCGAAGTCATGCCATCGGGATTTGGAGCTACGAAAACAACAGGTGGACATATTGGGCTGCCTGTTGCAAATGCTCCAGATGACTCTCTTGCTCTAGGACTGAACCTCTCTTTGGTCCCAGAGGCTCTAGGAAAGGACTTTAGCTCAACGCACAGTAATGGCACCGGGGCAGGAAGTAATTCTACGGGTGCCACCTCAGGAAATAACACAACCATGCCGACTCCAATTACTATGAGTAACGGTAACACTACCTCGGCAGATAATAGTAATCCCGGTACGAACAAGAGCTCTGGTATTTCTGGTCTTCGGTCTAATCTGCGCACAATGGGGTCAGATCACTCTTCGCCCATTATGAGTTCAGATGTCAGTACAAATACCATGAGAATGTTCCAAAGAATGGATGAGATTAGTGCGAGGTTGATTGCTATGGAGGAAATGTTTCAGAAGCTCTGCAAGGCGGTCGAGCAACAGAGCTCAGCCATAGCCGATTTGAAATTGGAGAACCAACAGATGTCAAAAGAGATCCTTCAAAAGGTAGACTCAATTCCGATGCAGCGAAATCATCAAGGTGATGCTAGCGTGCAAGATACATTTGTCACAGACCTCCTGAACTCAATAACTAATGTAAGCAGTGCATATTTGAGACGGATGAGACAAAGCAACCACAGCAAAATGCCACTCAATTCACCAGCATCAAAACATCCTGCAAACGAGTTGGATTCGAATACTAAGACAGACAGGTATGCTCAAAATGATGAAATGGCCACGTCCAATCAGTTTCGTACTTTTGGAGAAAGGCAACCACAGCAAGCATCTTTCACACTCAACCCCAACGGCATTAAGAAAAGGAGGAAGGATGAGTTTTCCTCGGACAACCTCACTGCTTCTGGCCTAAACTCTGCGAATATGACCAGCGCTGCACAGTCTTACAAGGATCTGACTTCGTTAAATGCGTTTGGCACCATAAGTCTACCGAACTTGTCACTAGATCATACTGGTATGACACCGCTTCTGCGCAATGGAAATCAAGGCATGTCTTTCACACGAATGCAGGATGCTAGCAACAATAGCATGCTTCATCAGAGTCCAAGTCAAGTCCAGCAGTCCGACGTATCTTCGCTACAGCAGAGTCATGTACCGCATCCGCTCAAGAACAGTGTGACTGGCCGTTTCCAAAATGAAGGCAACAAACCCCAGGAGGACGATGATGATGGATATCAAGAAGATGACGACGATGACAACGACTCTGAGAACAGCGATGAGGAAGACGAAGAAGACATCGATGACGAGATGATGCGTAGGACCGAGAGCCTGCGAGAGACCAGTCTTCAATCGTACGACAGCGCGCAACAGAATTGGAGTAATCAAAATGTCACAAGTAACACCAAAGACAACAGCGCTACCCTTGGTAAAGTTAATGACAACACCAACAAAGACAATGGAACGAATCATCCAAAGGATTCCAAGCACGAGAAAGGATCAACCAGCGTTAATGACATGAACTACACACTTCTAAAGGCGCCAAGCAATGTACGAACCATATGGGACGAGTATACGGTTGGCATACGTGGTCATCCGCCCATCAAGAAGCTGGAGGAAAGATTTGGCAACAAATGGAGGCTGAACAAAAATAGGAAAACCTACGCTAGGAGGAAGAGACTTTACAAGTTCATAATCAACGGTATTAATAAAGGCAAGACAGCGGATGAAATGATCCAGATACTGGAAGAAAGGAGGCTATATAAGGATGAGAACGGCGAAGTCAAGAGAAGAACTATTGGCTGGTTGCAACAAAGTCTCACAGGTATACAATCAATGTAAGGTAGAGTAATTTTTTTGTAACAAGTTGCCTTCGAGAGACCAGATCCCAAATACGTGGATTTTTTTAGATTAGATTTCTTGGCGAATGGAACCTGCTACATTCTTAATGGATTATGTAGTGAACGAATAACAACGGAATCGCGCTCACCTAGAATTCGGGCTGTGGCGCAAGGTATTTTCGTGTGTAGGTAAACAGTGTATAGGAGGTGCAGGACATGCCTCCCCTCCCCCTTAGTAATATCAAGATCCATGGTTATATGTTAAGGAAGCAGCACAGAAACATATAAATTGGGAGAGGTTTTCTGGGTTGGGATTAAGTCGTATATACAAGAACAACAGTGCAAAATGGGTTTGTTTGATAAGGTGAAACAATTTGCTAGCGATCAGAGTAATAATGATCAAAGAGATAACAATGATGGGGACTTTGTTGACAGGGCCGAGAATTTTGTAGGTAAGGATAGGGTTGAGCAGTTCCAGAACAAGATCGGTAAGGACAACTTCGACAAGGTGGAAGAGACTGTTCGTAGCAGTTTTGCCAAGACCTCAATTAACGACAACGACGACTACAACTCGAACAGCGGTTCCTATGGGTCCAAGGAGAACGACTCGTACGGGTCTAAAAAGAAGGATACTTATGGAACTAACGATGACCCTTATGGATCGAACGACGATAACTATGGTTCCAACAACGACTCTTACGGTTCCAAGAAGAACGACTCGTACGGATCGAATAGTGACAGCTATGGCACCAACAGCGACTCGTATGGATCTAAAAAGAAGGACTCGTACGGGTCTAACAACGACAGCTATGGCTCCAACAATGATTCCTACGGAGCCAAGAAGAACGACTCTTATGGGTCCAACAATGACGCTTATGGATCGAACAACGACTCGTATGGATCTAAAAAGAAGGATTCTTACGGCTCGAGCAGCGACAACTATGGTTCCAACAACGACTCTTACGGTTCCAAGAAGAACGACTCGTACGGGTCCAACAACGATAACTATGGTTCCAACAACGATTCATACGGTTCCAAGAAGAAGGATTCTTACGGCTCTAGCGGCGACAACTATGGCTCGAACAACGACTCGTATGGATCTAAAAAGAAGGATTCTTACGGCTCGAGCAGCGACAACTATGGTTCCAACAACGACTCTTACGGTTCCGAGAAGAACGACTCGTACGGGTCCAACAACGATAACTATGGTTCCAACAACGATTCATACGGTTCCAAGAAGAAGGATTCTTACGGCTCTAGCGGCGACAACTATGGCTCGAACAACGACTCGTATGGATCTAAAAAGAAGGATTCTTACGGCTCGAGCAGCGACAACTATGGTTCCAACAACGACTCTTACGGTTCCGAGAAGAACGACTCGTACGGGTCCAACAACGATAACTATGGTTCCAACAACGATTCATACGGTTCCAAGAAGAAGGATTCTTACGGCTCTAGCGGCGACAACTATGGCTCAAATAGCGACTCATATGGGTCCAAGAAAAACGATTCGTACGAGCAAAATGACGACAGTTACGGATCGAAGAAGAAGGATCCCTACGGCTCGAGCAGCGACAACTATGGCTCACATAGCGACTCATATGGATCTAAGAAGAAAGACTCATATGGCTCCAACAGCGACAGCTATGGGTACAATAACGATTCATACGGCTCGAGCAACGACTATGCCTCTGGTAGCAAGTCCGGTGATAACTACAACCCCGGTGGTAACTACAACTCCAACAATTATTAGTTTAACAGATTGTCTCTACATACATGACTACCTCGTAGCCAACATATACTTTCCAAGAAATAACAACACTCCTACCACAGTCCCGACCATCCAAACCACTGTGCGGACAGCAATTCCGACCAGCGCAATTGAGCCCTCCATCACTAACCCCCTCTTTGGGGTTTCCACCTCGGACATCACCGTCCCCTCGGATACTCCTACTAAATTATCTAGTACACACCTCCCGACGACCATGGTAGTCCCTATCCAGAGGCCGATGACCCTCCCGGTGACCACCAGACTGCGCGACGCAACGAACGTCCCAATGGGAAGGACTACCCTCACAAACGGCTTCAAGACAACTGCGACAGCCATGCCGTAGTCCACTACAGGATCAACCACCTTGCATCTTGCATGCAGTAGCAGCTCCACCAGCCGGGCCACCATCTCCAGCACCCAATACGCATCCATCAATGCCCTTTGCACATAATTCGGAGTCACAGTTGCCATCAGGGCTCTGATGACCCCACGTCTCGCGGAAACCACTTGCATAATCCCTTCACCACATCCAAAGGCCTTGATCTTCTATTGTACTTGCTACTATATACGTCTTCCTCACTCGGGGGGTTTCCCCCATGAGGCACACTAGCTGGCTGGCTAGCTGTGATAATGAAATTATTGCATTGCATTGGCCGGCTAGATAGAAAAGTACGTATAGCTAGTTTACTTGTGTTGCTGTTTTTCACTGTGCTGCTTGAGGCTCTGGTACGCTTGCTCATTCCGAGCTCTAGTCTGCTCTTGCTCTTGGGTGGTTAAAGGGTACTTATCGGAGAGCTTTTTCAAGTGCTCGCTCGCGACATTGGTGTCGCCGGTAAGCTTGTCCTTAGCCTGCTGGAAGAAATCTGACATTCGGAGTTTGTACTGGAGGATACACCTTTTTTGCTTGTACCTGACGGGGCAGTGAGATGCTGTCGATGCATCAGTTGCTTAATATACAAAAGATTGTAGAGAGCAAAGTGACTTAATGTAGTTGCTGCTTTGCTTGGGCAGCAAATAACGAAAAGAAAGACCATGTAAGTAAGAGAGCAAAGGGACCTAAGTTCTTGAAGGGTACTTCTGATCGTATAAAACAGAAGTCTCAGTGTATCGGTAGCTGATCAATCTGCAGACTGGTAACGTAGAGTTCAATAGTAATTCGAAATGTCTCATTTACTAAATAAGTTTGCTGATAAGTTGCAGGGCCACGCACAAGAGGAGGAGAAACAGGAGAAGCAAGGTAAGGGTATGGGTCAGGGAGAGCACGAGGAAGCTCAACATCAGAGAGGAATCGCTCCCGGAACCCGTCGTAAGCAGGAGTACAACAGCGAGCAGTTGTATTCCGGTACTTCCCAAGGCTACGAAGGAGTGCCCTCAGAGGACACCGGTGCTTACATGCACTCGGGTAACACTGGTCGTGATAAAGACTCGAGCAGAGCTGACACCCGTTTTGGTGCAGGAACGTCTCGTCGTAGCCAGTTAGAGAAGGATGACCCAGACACATTTACCTCGGGACAGTACACGACCGGCCAGTTTGATTCCTCTGGCAGAGGTAAGCAGGTGCACAAGGAGTGGACCGAGCAGAGAGGAAACATGGGATCCGGTAACGAAGAAATGATGGGGTCCCAGAAGGGTGGACGTAACTGGTAGTTGATTGTTAGGGTTAGGGTTTTATAGTGTTTTGTCGCTGGTGAGTGCCGGTTTCGGCGTGCCAGGGTTTACTTTATAGCTTTCATAGTTAACGAAACTTTGCAAGAGTTAGGAGAAGAAGAGATCGAGCGGTCGAGCAATTCTTTGAGATCCCCAGCCACTGAGCAAGTTTAGTGATGTTGAAGTTGGTGCTCCTGAAGAATCCTCGTTTGCCCCTGAGTCGGGTCGGATTCCACGCTGGTCGCCTGCACAGGGTATCCCAACAGGAGCGTAACGCTGAAAGACAGTTGGAAGATAACGAGTATTTCAAGAAGATAGCCAAGGATTACCATGCTCACGATCATGTCCACATGCGTGAGTCTGAGACTGAGGAAAATGACTCCTTTCAATTGGGTGTGAAGGGTAGAGTGCTGGCATCGACCAAGAGCCCTACAAACTCTCACGCACACGCAAGTTCTCATTCTCACTCTCACTCCCATTCGCACTCCCACTCCCACTCCCACACTCATGAGGCAAACCCGTTGTTGATTTTAAACAAAGAGGAAGTGAAGAAGAATCCGGGGGTTAGAATCACCTGGATCGGTCTGGCAATTAACGTTGGGCTGGCAGCTGGGAAATTCGCTGGTGGTGTGATCTTCCATTCCCAGGCATTAATCGCCGATGCCGTACATGCCGTCAGTGATATGGTATCTGATCTGCTTACCCTTGTTTCTGTTGGTATGGCTTCCAAAACGCCGACGGCGGACTATCCCTTTGGATATGGTAAGGTCGAGACAGTAGGGTCTCTAGCTGTATCTTCGATTTTAACTGCGGCCGGACTCTCCATCGGATGGACTTCACTGTGCGCCATAGTGGGGCCTATCGTCCCTCACACGGTAATGGAGTTTCTCGCCCACTTCGTTGGCGAGTCGCACTCACATTCACATTCGATTACTAAGGAAGTGACCAATGTGAACGCTGCTTGGATTGCAGGTGCTTCTATCGTTGTGAAGGAATGGATCTTTCAAGCTACAAAAAAAATTGCAATTCAAACCAACTCCAACGTCCTTATGGCCAATGCTTGGCATCACCGCGTGGATTCTTTGACGTCATTGGTCGCGCTGGTCACGATCACTTCCGGTTACTTGTTTAACATCCAGTCCTTGGATGCCGTGGGTGGGCTCATTGTTTCTGCTCTGGTCATCAAAGCAGGCACTTCTGGTATGTGGAATTCCCTACGCGAATTGGCCGATCAGTCCTTGCCGAAGGATGATGATCGCTACATCGAAGTTCAGGACGCTGTTCAAGATTGCCTGGACGACTTGCTTTCTAACAATAATGCCGGAAAACCCTATGCCATCGGCAACTTGACAGTCTTGCCTTCTGGACCTAATGTGAGGGCCAACCTCGTGCTGGAGGTTCCCCCGCAAAGATGGGGAAACGTTCTGGATGTGAAGGAGTTTGAGGTTGTCAGCGAGCATTTACGTAACGTACTCTACCGTGACATCCCCGCACTAAAAAGGCTGAATATTGAATTCGTCGAGGAAGGATCAACTCAAGAGCCATCTAAAAACGAGGATAAAGGACACTCTCACGAGCATTAGATATCGAAAGAAATTAAGTAACAAGTATTGTGGTAATGAGTTATGTTGTCTGCGTGCGTAGTATACATAGAGCCAAAAGGTCCAAATTATTTGCCGACAGCCCAATCGTTCAACCCATGTCTGTTTCTGGCGATTTCAAAGGCGTAAAACTGGATTCTAACCACAAAACAGGTAGTATGTTGATCGTATTCGGCGCTGGAGTCGGTTCTCAACAGAGTACCAAAATTATAGTCTTCTATCTTCTTCTCAAAACGTGCGCAGAATTTTCTCCAGTCTTCTTTGGCTTGCTTGGTCTTCAAATCGTTCTCACTAAATTTCTTTAGTTTTTCCACATCTTGGTACTGAGGGAACATTTCCATAAATGTCTCATATATTTCATCATCGTGCTGAGTTAGACGTAGTTTAGAACCCTTGATCTTGGTCAGCAGACTCCAGTATGTCTCTGCCTGTTCCACTGCAACAACAGCGAATTGTTTCTCAATGTCTTCCAGGTTATCAGCGGTTTCAGCGTTAAAAGTGCTCATCCCTGCTCAAATGTGTGGCTGCTAATGATTCGACCTAATTTTCTGAAGAAATGGTACCTTTAAGTATTCATCAAGTGTCACCGTCTATCATCTAGTTGGTTCAAGCATCTTCTCGAGGCCATCAGAGTAAGTGAAAAATTCGCTCGTAGAGTGTGCTCTTTTACAAGCAGTGGACTAGCAAGTAGTCAACTAGAGCCTGAGATGAAGCCTCCAATGGTTGGTTGATGCTTTGGACCTATGCGAAAGGTGCCGTCTGGAATCTGGCTTATTTTCCAAGTTGTTTCACAGGTTGCGTACTATCCTAGAAGTGGAGTAAGTCCATTATGTGGTGAAGTCTCCCTTTACGCCGCGGCAGAATACTGGTCCAGTGAAGTCAATTGGGTTCCTCTTTGACTGCATCTCTCACGTTGGCATCAACAGGCCTGTTGTATCTTAATCTTGGTATCATCTTCTTCACGTGGGGAGCCATGGTGATCTAAAGTCCGTCATACGCTTAGAGCACCGAACTGAAGATTGTAACCTAATCAATGATAAGGCTCAGATCCACAATACAGGGCCTGAAGAGGATGTCAAACGTCAATGCTGCTTGTGTTATTATCGGGGATGAAGTTCTTAATGGTAAGATCATCGATACCAATTCAAGATTCTTTGCCAAATACTGTTACAGCCAAGGCATAAGACTGGGTGAGATTGTTACTATAGGTGATGAAGAGGCCCAAATAGTGGACACCTTGCAAAGACTAAGCAAAAAGTACCAGCTCATTGTCACATCTGGGGGAATTGGTCCTACGCATGATGATATTACTTATCAGTCCATTGCTAAGAGTTTTGATTTACCCACCAAAATTGATGAAGTTTGTAAAAAAAGAATGCATGCTCTTTCAAAGCCTGAATCCAGATTGGATGCCTCAGCACTTAAGGACTTCTATCGTATGGCAACTCTGCCATACGGCCCTAGTGTGAAAAACCACTATATATCTGATGATCTATGGGTTCCAATTTGCTCAATTGACAACAAGGTCTATATTTTACCGGGCATCCCGCAATTGTTTTCGAGAATGATCAAAGAATTCACACCAGTACTTCGTGAAATCTACGATCTGAAGAAGAATACCCATGAATACACCCGGTTCTTTATCAAAACTCCCTTGAGCGAATCTCAAATTTCGGAGTATTTGAGGAAGCTGCAAGAAGAGGCCAATAAGGTGTCGAAAGAAATCAAAATTGGCTCATATCCACATTTTGGTATGGGTTTCAACACAATTAGCATTCTAGGTACCAAAGACCACCAAGCGTTCCTGCAGGAGATAAACGATCGGACTATAATCGACCTTGATGGAGAGAGTATCTCGGCTGAAGAAGAGGAGAGACTATCGAACGCGTTTGAAGCATAAACATCTTTGATTAACTCGTGTATATTCGAACAAAAATTTAAGTATACAATTTATAAATGAGAGCTCACAATGGCCCCTCCGAAGTCATTCAATCTTCCTCCTCATCATCGGTATCCACTGGCTTCGGAGTTCCCTTGGGGGACGACAGCCAGTTGATGTACCGCAAACGACGACGTTCCGCCTGCGCCTTCTTCTCGTTTCTAGTCATCCTTTTAACTCTCTTTTTGACCTTAATATTGGCTGGAGAATCGTCATTGTCAACCGATGGAGAACCAGCCTTATGTTGTAAACCAACAGCTTTGGCGTTCCCTCCATCTTCGAATCTTGATTGGTCAACATCTTGAACGCCTTTTTGAGTTAGAACACCATTCTCGACAATCCACTGTTCTGGACATAGAGCACCGACGAACTCGTTGTTATGCGAGATCATCACGACACCACCACTCCAATCTCTTATAGCAATAGCAAGGGCACCCAAGGAGTCTCTGTCTAGATAGTTTGTAGGCTCATCCAGAACTAGCAAGTGTGGGTTATTCCACATTGCACCAGCGATAACAACCTTCACCAGCTGGCCACCAGAAAGGGAGCCCAGAGGCGTATGATTGGCGATCTCTGGGTCAAGCCCCACGTCCTCAAAATGTTTGGATATCACGGATGGGATTAATTGACGGTAGCCAAGACCTTCTCTTGAAGCTTCATGATCATCGAATTTCTGGACAAGCTTCTCGAAACCTTCTTCCACTAGAACTTCCTTAGGAACCCAAGAGTTATACTTAGGTTTCCACCACTTCCATTTGATCTCATACTGGAAGGACCTCTTTAGCTTCGATCTACCGACAATCGCCTCAATGGCTCTCTTACCCCTACCGTCACCAATGTCGATCTCCTTTTGCATCATTTCCTTCTCTTCTTCAGATATTTTTCTTGATTCTTTTAGAAGCACTTCACGATCATCACCAAATTGATAACGCCATTGTAGGTATTGGTTGGCTGTCTTCTCTTTATGCTCATTCACATGTTGTAAAGCGTGCTGAGCAATATAACCGATACGCAAGTTCGGGTGCTTTTGAACCTCACCTTCCTGTGGAACTAGTTCACCGGTGAGCAGCTTAATCAAAGTCGACTTACCGGCTCCATTGGGGCCCAAAACAGCAACACGCGAAGAAAGGGACAAAGCACAAGTAGCATTCGATAGCTGTGGTTTGCTGGCGCCAGGATATGTAAAAGTAACGTTGCTCATCTTGGCCACAGCTCTAGTGTTCGATTTGACACCTGTCAGGATGCCAGGAGGAGGGAAACGCATTTGGGCATTGGAGTCAGACAAGGTATAATAAGCCTTTGCCTCAGGTTTTTGCTCAACAAACTTAGCCAAGTTACCTTTGTAGTATTTCAGTTTTCTGTTCTCATAGTGTATGATGTCTGTGCAAACAGCATCTAGGAATCCAGAGTCGTGAGAAACAATCAGAGAAGTTATGTCGGTATGCTCAAGCAAATAGTCTTCAAGCCACTTAACGTTCGAGACATCTAAATGATTTGTAGGTTCGTCCAACAACAAGATATCTGCCTTCTGTAGCATGGCTCTGGCCAACTCCAATTTCATTTTCCAACCACCTGATAGCGAACCCACGGTTTGAGCTCTTCTGGACTCGTCAAAGCCGACAGACTCAAGGGCATTCGCAATCTCGTCTCGTGAAGTAGCTTGCAGTTCATCATCCAGAGCAATGAAAGAGACCAAGTCAAGGTCACCTTCCTCGCCCTGCAGCTTGTGTTCCACGAAGCAAGTACGTAATGTATCCTTGTCTGGGAATCCTTCTAATTGACCATTAGCAATTGCCCTCATCAGGGTAGACTTACCAGCACCATTTCTACCACATAAACCGTATCTGTGGCCTTTCAACAAACGCAGAGTTGTCTTGTTCAGCAGCATCCTCGACCCATAGGCCAAAGAAAAATCAGTGTTGACAATCTCAATACCTTCATTCTCGTCATGGGCTGCCTTCTCTTGGTGGAAAATTGCTCTCAAGTTATCTATCAACTCCTTTTGGATAAACTCCTTATTAGAGTCGCCCAAAACAGAAACAAAGTACTCTTCGAGCCTCTTCCAGTCATTCACGTTGGCATCAACAGTCAACAATTTACCTAAGTAGTCAATGATTGTTTCGTCTTCGATTAAAGACTTTGCCAAAGCACCAGAAAGATGAGAAATATGTTTCTGTAGGAATTCCTTACCTTGTACAGTTGATAGTCTGCCTGGGAATGCATCATCATTTTTAGCATCCTCGTCTTCTTTCAAGACCGTAAGAGCCTTTTCAGCTAGTTCACGAACCTCCGGTAGAGATGCCGTATCGACGACCTTTTGGATACCAGGTAATAATAATGGAATGAAACTCTCGATCTCAATACGATTGTTGACTAATCTAGTCAAGTTCTCAACAACAATAACAGTTTGCCTCAACTGTTCTTGCGATGATGAGGATAGGTTCAAAGACCTATTAAGAATAGGTACAAGCAATGATAATGCTGGTTCCGTAACTTCAGCGACAAAAGTGACGCCGGAAAGAGCTTTAACAGATTGCGGAACTTTGGCCGGATTTTGTAAGGTATCGACGATCAAGTTGTAACGAGGAGACAGATCAAGATTATCCAAAATCGAGACAAAGTCGAGAAGCGTTTGATGTCCTTGCTTGGCTAACTCTGGCTTGAAGTCAGTGGCTACATCAGTGAGAACTGGAACGGCATCTTTGAAGGTCAACTCCAGTAGATCGTTCGGAGCATCCTCTCTGATTCTATCCACGACAGACAAAGCGGCTAACTTCGACTGCCATTTGGCACCGGAGGCAAGATACTTCAGCACGCTTGGCAAAACAAAACTGGTGAGAGACTCGACGGGATACATGTTCACCAGTGAGTCGACTGCATGTTGAGCAGCGCGTTTAACTGTGTTCTCCTTGTCAGCGACGGCATCCAGCGCGTAGTCAAGAAGAGGCAAGAGATAGGCCTCTTGAGGGTGTCTATCACTGAATGTTTGAGCCAGTTTCGAAATCAACAGCATGGCGGACTCCTTAACTAAAGATGGGCTCTTTGGCTTGGTGAATTTGGTCAATACATCGAAAATTGACCATTCCGATAAGTTCTTAGCTGCATAATCGGCCTTGGCAAATTGTTCGACAATAGAATCGATAGACTTCTTACAATCCGAAATTTTCGCACATTGAGGGATCTGGCTCAAGTACGCAGAAACTGGTGATAGGCTCAGATCAGCCATGTTCTGGTTTAAAGATGTCAAAGACGTTGTCGAGGAGGATGGCGTTGGAGTATTACTTTGGGTAGGCGTGACAGAAGATTGTTGATAACTAGCTGACCCCTGGTTTTGGTAGCCTTGGTAATTTTGGTAACCCTGGTTGTAGTTGTAAGATCCTTGATAGTACGCATTTTGACCGTTAGAAGGCTGATTCCAGTCACTCTGTCGTTGTCTGTAGCCCTTCTGCTGATTCAAAGAACGCTGCTGTTGATAGTTATTGTTCGTATTCTTGAAATATCCGCCGAAAGGCGACGGCACAAAGTTTGGATCTTTGGGTTGCTCATCCAAAAAATCATTCAGATTAGTAAACTTTTTTGGCGGCATGTTCCTATAGTTCTTTCCTCTAGCCAGGTGTTCTAAAGTCAATTGGCCTAGTGATGAAGTAATGCTGCCTCATCAATAAATAGCAGATGATCTTGAAAATTGACACCTTAGAAGAAGAAATTAACTTACTGCGCAGTTCTGGCCTGGAAAATTTTTCAGCAGGTGAAGGTCCCGTGATTCTATACGTGTCTGTCATGTGATTTGGCCGCGATCTCGGCGGCTAATGTAGATTTGTGAATTCCAAGCATGAGCTGCGGAGCATAGAAACTCACATTTCTGGGTTCAAATCTTCCGTCTTGTGGCCCTAATCCTCGGTCTCTTGGGCATGCTCCAACCAGCAAAATTTTGGCTTGCTAGATAGACCTCTACAGCCTCCGGTACCTAATCGACATGCTTCATCCATCCATGTGTTGATGCAGTTAGAAGTGTGTTAAAGAGTGGTGAGTAAGAAAGAGGAAATGTTTTGCCTTTCCGCCCCCCTCTGAAAACTGCCGCCCATATCACGTGATGTACCCTTATCCCCATAATTCTGTAGGCAGTTCCAGCACAGGAAGAGGCAGAACCACCGGAGAGCCTTACATAGGCTGGACGAAAAGATTTCGCATGTCGTTCACGATATGGGACAAGAAATCGGTCCTCTTCCTGTTCAAGTCTCATGAGTGTATTTTCCTTCCTAGGCTAAATTATCACCATTGCAGCAAGCTGACCCGAAAATCAAGGTCCAGCATGGCAACTCTCGCTTACTGCTCCTTCCACGATCGCTTGATGAGAAGGCAGAGCAGTTCGATGGTGCAAGTGTCATAAGGTTGAGGAGGATTTCACGTCCAAGACTTTTTCATGCTCAAGTATCTGTGAGCATTTGATGGCAAGTGGCGGGTCCTGCGTAGCACGTTGTGTCCCTCGTGGATTCTTCCAGGCGATAGACATCTAAATCTTGCTAAAGCACGCGCTTTCCTCAGCTCTTGGCGTCCAGTTGGCGCTCATTCAGACGAAATGTCGTATGTTGTTCATACCCTTATTGGGTCGCTTTACGCGTCAGTACGCGAGAAACTTCGTGACGCGTTTTTTTCGCTTACCGCTGGGCTTTAAGCTCCACTCATATATTGATGGACGGCTAGAGAGATAAATTATGACAACCATCTACTCTCATCGATAGTCCTTCAATATCGTTGTATCATTCTGATTGTTAGCGTGTTGAGTGGAAGTAACGGTACTAATTAGAGTTGAGCTCAACGATCAAACCGCGAACTCTAAGGAACAAAGAAGGTTATACAACCATGGCAGACGTCTCAAAGATGGCCCTGAAGATTCTCTACACTCTGGATAATGGGTCGAGTGGTACATATCTTGCGCGCTCGAAGAAGCCACAATCCGTGAATGTTGTTACGATACCGAGCCCAAACTCTCCGGGCGAAGGCGACCAGGCAAACTTTAGAATAGGTGCAATTGAGTTGTCGCCTGTTCTTCAGGAAATATATATGAACTCACCTGAGCTTCTAAGTCATAATGTATCAAAAAGTGGACATGATTACAATCTATATTACAAGGACATATGCGAGGTTGACGAGCCTTTGGTCAGTCTCGGGTTGTTCTCCCACATACGGCAAAGGCTGCGAAAACAGACGGGAGAAGAAGTCGTGCAGGTAGAGGAAAACGATTACGATGAGCCTTATATGGTGACGGGGAGAATATGTTCAAATTTTGCTGCACTATTGAAAAGATCTTACAGCAACTCATGCGGAAACGACCAGGAAGAAGAAACTTCCCGCGAAACTTTAGAAGTAAAGTTGAGGTTTATTCGAGTAGTCACTGAGAGAACATCTAGAAGGCCCAGTAATGCGACATCGAGGTTGCCACGAACACCGCTGGCGGTGCAGGCACAACAACATGTGATAAGTAGGCCAAGCAGTGTGACGCGGCCTTCAAAGGTAATACGACCTGTAAAAAGTGGCGTTGTGAGACGACAGGTGAACCATACACCAGCCCCAAAGGCAGAGAGAACGCAATCTCTTCCGCTATGGAATCCTAAACAACAAATGGCCAACAATAGTGCATTTCCAGCCAACTCAATCGCTCATAAGATCTACTTGGCTGATAGAAGGGCCGACGGCACCCAACAAAGCACTCAGCAACCCTTGGCATATCAAGTCAATGCCCTGCAGCAAGATAATACTATACAAAAGTACAAGGTGGACGACTCAGTAAGCAAAAGGTTCGACTTTATGCTTAACAAGAAAAAAGAACCTCAGCAAGAGCAGCAGCAAGGAAAAGCACTGGCGGGACCCAAGAAGTCAACGGCTGCTAAAGCACGTAGGTTCAATACCATGGCAGCCATACCAGTGCCAGCCGCTGAACCCAAGCCAAAGGCTATTGCGAAGAAAACACAGCGCACAGAATCTGTTTCTGATGAGAATCTAACCCCAATAACGGAAGAGAGTTTTGTTCTACAGAGCCTGCTGGCTGGTGGATCTGTCAAGAAGCAATCGCAGCGATATTCTGAGGACAATAAAGAGAACCAACCACAATTTGGTGATGAGTTCGATCTCGACCTATTGTCCTTCCCAGAAATTGGCAGTAAGGGCAATGTGGAATGGTTTGGTGACTTTAGCCCCTTTCAATTACCTTCTTTGGCTCAGAGTAATCCATTTGACCAATCCAAAAAGCCATCTACTACCACGCCAAAGGATCCAAACACCTGCAATACCATCTCTATCGAGAATGGTGAAGAAGAGGACCAAGACCAGCAGACTCAGGATGAGCAAGGCAAACTTACCAGTGACATTGACAGGACTTCTCCAATTGACACATTGTCGATGCCTTTGATGGATTTAAACGACCGTTCAAGCGCACGCATGGTTTCTTGTCAAGAACAACTACGAAGGCTTCCGCTACTCGGAAAGAGTACAGAAACCTACGGGAAGCAGAGTCCTGGAAAGGAGGCTGTCCAAGAAGACGACGAAGTGACCTCAATAGTTCTGCAACTTTCCTCTTCCTGTCAAGATCTCAGGTATCCTCGAGATAAAGATACGGCATCAAAGGCGTCAAATTCGTCGCAAGCCTCTACTCCACCACTGACCCGTCACTTTGAGTATCAGGATGGCGAAGAGGACGACCTTAGCGAGAAGACAAAAAGGCAAAGAACAATGCCCTCTTCGCCCACAACCATGTTTAATTACCAAGAAGATACGTCAAGCGCGGGCGATACAAACGAGCTTTTTTCGTCCTTCATACAGTCAAGGCCAACCGAAAATAACAATGCAGATTCAACACCGGCAACTCAATATGAGAACCAGTCCAGCGATCACACAAAGTGATCATTAATTGTATAGTAAGTGCGCTTCACACATCCTCATAGCATCCTAATTTGATCATCAACGCATTATTTACTAGTTTCCCACGTGATAGACACCGAACCTCGAACTTTCGTGAACACGTCGCCAATGAAAAAGCCTTTGAGGACCACCATATGAGCTTACAAGAGTTCAACTCTATATTGTTGCATTGTCCGACTGCGTGAGGTACCTGGGGCTTAAATGTGTGTTGCATTGGCGAGGGATTATTTGCAAAATGTCGACCTGAAGACTTTGTTGATATCGCTGGTAATAGCCGTGATCAGCTCTCTCTATGCCATCATCAAGCTTCTGTCTCATACTCCAAGGCCACCTTTTCCCGAAGAGCTTCAATATCAGACTTCTGACGTTCAAGGTAACATACAGAAGGGTGAATTGCCTGATGTGACCGTCGAAACGAAGGATGGAATTGATGACATCATAGTATCCGTTGTTGTACCTAGTTATAATGAAACTAGCAGGATTTTATTAATGCTAACTGATGCTATAAAACATTTGCAAACAGCTGTCCAGGATAAATGGGAGATTTTGATCGTGGATGATGGTTCCAAGGACGGAACAGCAGAATATTGCTTAAAACTGTCCCATGAAGTGTTTAGATTAGATGCAGGCCAGTTGAGGGTCTTAAAATTGACCGAAAATAGAGGAAAAGGTGGAGCTGTAAGGAATGGGCTACTACATGTTCGAGGTAAGTACGCCTTGTTTGCAGACGCAGATGGAGCAAGCAACTTCAGTGACCTTGATGAGTTGCTGAAATCCATTCACGTTGGCGAGAATAAGGACGGAGACTCAATTAATGCCGCAATTGCAATTGGATCTCGCGCCCATATGGTAAACACTGACGCGGTCGTTAAAAGATCTTTCATCAGAAATTTGCTGATGTATGGTTTGCATACGCTGGTCTTTGTGTTTGGTATTCGTTCCATTAAAGATACGCAATGTGGATTCAAACTTTTCAATAGACAGGCCATTATGGAAATATTCCCATTCTTGCATACCGAAGGCTGGATCTTTGACGTGGAAATTTTGATAGTTGCCATTCGAAAATCGATTCCAATCGCAGAAGTACCCATTTCCTGGCATGAGGTGGATGGATCTAAAATGGATTTGGCTAGAGATAGCATAAATATGGCAAAGGACCTGGTGGTAATCAGGATGGCATATCTATTAGGTATCTATAAGGATAGCGTAGAAAGCGCGAAGTGGCACTAAGACCGTCATTTCATCATGATAGACAACATGCATCAAAATATATCTACACATACTAATTACATGCCCTTCTTTTGACCCTCAAAAATGTCATACGACAATGAGCTTAATTTCCTTCTTATAAGTGTACCGTTGTTTAGGAAAGTTCTTATGACTGACGCATATACTTTGCTGTCTGTAGTGATATCGTTGAAGGCGCCTAGCAGAGCAGGCGTGTTAATTTCGAGTTCAATCTCGTGAGTCACTTCCGAGTCGCCGGTTCTTCCATTTCTTTGATTTTCTACTTTCGTGACGTCTATTCTGGTGCAAGAATCGTTGTGGATAAAACTCACCCGCTGCTTGCCTCTTTCACTCATGGGAGTCTGATCCTTGTACTTTTCGGGGGGCTCTGTATCTGACACTGGAATTTCAAGATTGATTGAGATCTTGACGTCGTAGCTATCTTTCGGCGAAAACAGCAAGAGGTGAGCGACTTTTCTTTTCTCTATGAATTGGGCGACTCTTCCTGTATTGACATCTGTGCTCATTCTTAGAAAACGAGGTCTTTGGGTGGCAACTCCAACCCTATACAGCGAATCTCTAGTTTGTGACTCGATAATACTGAACTTCCCCGAATTTTCGCTTACCTCACTAATACCACGAAGGTATTTCTTCAGTTCTTCGAAAACAGGAGGTTCAATGTTGGGCGTCATATGGGCATCCAGCTCTGTATAGATAGCTTGTGACGATATAGGCGGGCTAATACGATCAGGGCTTTTTCTGTCCATAATAACACCAAATTTCATTTCCATCTCAATCAACGGCCTCAAATCGGGCGGGATAGAGTATATGGTAGCGTAAACCCAGTCCTGCACCGATTTAGTCAAATCATCATCGGGTATGATATTCAAGAACGAGTTATCAATCTTGAGGTCTTTCTTGTCGATATTTTGCAAAGCTTTAATGGTAGGCTTCCATTTTTGGGCCCAAATGGGGACGTTCTTGTACTTGTTGGGTTTCGAAGTTGCAGCTATCTCATTAAGAATCCGAAGATCTTTCTTCAAATTATTCTTTTTAGATTGCAAGGACGCCTTCTCTTCGAATATAGTGCTCACGGAAGGAGCCGCTGCCGCTTCTTCTTGCTTACTCACTTCTTTCACAGCCTCACCGTTAATTTTCGAACCATTGGATTTTGGAGACTCCGATCGTTGCTCAGCACCCACAGGTGCTTCAGTCTTTTGCGGGGAGTCTCTATCCTGCTTGTCGTAATCAAAGGTCATCTCGGTATTGAAGTTCACCTCTCCATTTCCCCCTACTTCGTCGTCAGTGTCTGTCTCATCGTCCATCAATGGGTTGAGCCTGGACGAATTCGAGTCATCGGATTCCATTACGTCCACATTTGCTTCTGCATCCTGTCCATTGGCGTCTCGCCTTTTCACATCCCTCTCATCGTGATTAACCAAGTCATCCAGCGACAAAGCGCGTTTTGGGAGAGACCTATGTGGCTCGCTAGAACTCATCTTCTATAAGTATCTTTAAACGTCCCACACACCTCGTTCAATTGAGCTACATGCTCATCCAAAGGACGTTCACCTTACTGCAATTAGATGATGTGCCTTATAGCTAACAAGAACTTGATATCAGTCCGTACGATAATCAACTAGCCATCTTCCATACTAATGGTTAGAAAATGGTTAATAACAATAATAGATACAATATAAAGAGACCGTTTCACCTAACCCAATTAATCCCACATCAAACAAATACAAAAATTCAAAACCCCACGTTCCTACTTGACCAACCCGTTACCGGACGCAGTAGGTGCTGGGCTGAAACTTTGCGAAGTATAGGGATTAAACTTTGGCCTCTGGAGTCCCAGTTTGGGAGATGATGACGGATTGATGCTGCTATGTTGCTGCTGCTGAAACTCTCTTAGCTGTTCAGCCATAAAGAGATCCACTCTCTCGCACGTAAGTTGCTCCTGCGCAGAAAGCAGGGATCTGGGGCAGTAGAACAAATCATCTTCGAATGACTTGCATATGTCGTTCTTATACTTCAACGTATCGATATCCAGGCTGCTGCCGCTGCTACTACTGCCTCCAGAAGCGCTACCACTCGACTCGTATACCAATGGCGAGTCTAAAGGTGGGGGGCTCACCGGTACCTGCTGCTGCTGTTGCAGAGAAACTGGTGGACCCCGACGCTGTTGGGGATCCGTAGGGTACTGGTTGAAGTTATTGATACTAATATACTCCGATTGTGATGGTGGGGTATTATATGGCATGACTGAATTGTTTGTTTGTTTGTTTGTTTTGGTTTTAATCTACTACTGACAATATTTCAACATAAAACTTGACAGCTTGAGCTAGTACAACACAAAAAATATACCTGAAACCGTATTAGCATAAATTTATGAACGAGTTTCGCCGGAAGATGACGAAGTTTGCTTGTTGATAGAACACTTTCTATCCCCTCTATCGCTCACTATCTTTAATCCATATGCATGGCAGTCGAGATTAGCCAGCCTTAGCGTCAACAAGCAGGTGATCGTGTACAGGGGTACTATCACGTGATATTTTCTGGAGAGTTCTAGAACGTTCTAGAACGTTGTCTCTTTTTCAAAGTTAGGGCACGCTAAATTAGGGCTTCCCCCCTTTTTTTTTTTCTCTCGATGTTTTTCACGTTTTTGTGTCATTTGCCACAAAAGCCGATC
This sequence comes from Torulaspora franciscae, assembly GCA_003705175.3. Taxonomy (NCBI): domain Eukaryota; kingdom Fungi; phylum Ascomycota; class Saccharomycetes; order Saccharomycetales; family Saccharomycetaceae; genus Torulaspora; species Torulaspora franciscae. The sequence goes on from PPHX03000006.1 coordinate 365,018, forward strand.
TTAGTAGGCGGTTATGCAGGATAGTCGATAATATGGGGAAAGGACCCTTTCGCCCAGTATGGCTGTGTCGATCTTCATCAGTGTCGAAAATACCATTGATTACCGGAGTCTCTCTTGTCAAATGGAAGAACAGACGTAGTGGTAGAGTGATCGATTTCGTTCTCAAGGATGGATATGGGATTGTATGCAAAAACTGTAAGATCATTGTCGATTGGGAGCACGACTGGCTCGTTGGACTCCAAACCCAGTAGTGGTGTTTCTTCCCGCTGGAGGCGTTTTTCCACGGGATCCACGCTTTCTACTGCCCCAAGTTTCGATGGCGAAAGCAACGTCCAGGAGTGTACCAAGCTGAGGAAGGTAGTTCGCTTTAGGAATTTAAAGCACGGAGGTACGACTATCAAGAACGACTCGGGAAATTATGAGTACTTTTATAACCCATTGGAAGTTGGTACCAACCCTTATAATACGAAGAGTGTTAACGATGATGGCGGATTTTCCGTCGAGTTGTCTGTTGACACCCTCAGTAAAAACGTCTACTTGTCCGACATTCAGACGCAGGCGGAAAACGCCTTTACTCCTTCAAGGTCGTCTCCTACATATGCAGATTCGTCGACGGCGGTTATACCAGACTCTTCGTTGCACAACAGTGCGGGTGTGACGGTCAGCGGCAAATTGATAGTTCGGGTTCTGCAGGAAAATAAGCCGGTGTATGTCAAGTCTCAATGCGTCAGGTTGAAGTGTTTTGTCCACGAATTCGTATGCATGACCGATACCGCAAAGAGGGAACATTCTTCGAACAAGAGAATCATTAAGATGTTGAATGACGGCGACACTTTTTCCCGCATGTTGCCCTATAAGGAGATCAACGTGGACATTTATGCCGGCGATGAACCTTGCTGTTTGAACAGTGGGACGCATGAGTTCCCGTTTTCTTTCCTCTTACAAGGTTTTCCTGCCAGCGTTTCATCGTACTTTGGTAAGACTTTCTACCGGCTGGAGAGCGTCACTCAAGTAGTCAGAAACGTGAACAAGAGGCCCTGGACTTACGATACAGTCATTTTGACGGATGAAATAAACGTCAAACGTATCTTGTCCACAACGAGTTCCAATTTAAAACACGAGTCAATTTTCCAGCAAGGCAACTGGAACAAAGGCGAATTGAACTACAGCGTAGTAGTCAATACCAAGCTGGTCGAAATCGGAGTACCGTTCAGCATGCAGTTCGGGTTCATGAGGGATACAAAATCGACCAAGTATTTGGACAAGATCACTGTTTCTCTAACACAAAGCATTACAATACCGTGTGCCGACTCCAAGACATCCCAACTCCTGCCGTCATCGTATTCGAAGGCGAACGAGATCGAACTCTACAGAATAGACGTGTCGTCCGGCAGTGGAGAAAACGCCAACGACGTCGGCAATAATTTTCAATACTATGAAATTGGAAACTTGAAAGTCCCACCAACGGACGGAGGCGAACTGTGCCGGAATTGGCTGAAACCTTACTACTGCGAACCAAGCACCAAGTACACCAACAGAGCACGTTTGAAAATAACGCACGCCATACTACTAAGGCTTATACTCTCCAACACCAACGAAGATTCGGCCCCAAACGCCAGCGACCGTCATCAATCGAAAAATATCACGTGCCTAACTCTAAGAATCCCTGTCCTACTTGTCGATCAAGACATGTCTAACAACCTTTGGTTGCCACCTTACCAAGGTTCTCCCGCCTCCGACTCAATCTCTCAGGATGAGCCACCGAACTATTTTTTTTAAGCAGGTGATATTGCTCAAGAAACCAGCCGCAGGCAAACAGTTTTGTGGCTAAGCTAGGTCTGAAGTACCTTATTATTCAAGCTCCAATGGCAGGTGTTACTACTGGCGAAATGGTTGCAGAGACGTGCAGATTTGGAGGGTCTCGGCTCGCTTCCAGTCTCCTACATTGATTTGTTTCTTCCAATGGGGGCCGGAATTTGTCGGTGCGATGACTCGATTTTGCATCGAGTCGGGTGTCTTTTCCCAACATTTTTCACAAGAAGCTCTGTGGCTACCAGAAGGGTTATTTTCCTCTTTGACTCATAGAAAGATAGGTCGAGCAGGTAAAGGTTGGGAGCTGAAAAAGAAAAGTAAATGCTGTCAAACGGTTATGACATTGACGTTTTCACTATCTTTCGCGCGGAAACGTAGTGAGCAGATACTCAGACATGTTTTCCCATTATGCAGTATACTCGGCCCTCCTTCAATTTGACAGATCATATGCATATCAGGCAGAGTATATAAGCGCAAGCTGGCAGCAGAGTACAGGAGACCGGTGCGATGTGGTCTCGTGCTTCCTTTCTTCGCCTAATCTTGTCCTAACTTATCCTTCATAGATCCCTTTTACTGACACAACTGCTGTTGATGTTATAACCTCGACGGAAAAGCTATCTGGTAATTCGCCTAGTTAATCGCTCCTGCATTTTTTTTTCATTGTGGTACCTCGCTTTTAGAAGCTGATTAATGCCATCTAAACCCCTCCCCGATACACAACAGGTCAGGTTGCCCTCGATTCGCAACCTGCTTTACTCGATAGACACGCCGGCAGCAATCACGGACCCACGAAATCACGTTGGGGGCGTGCAGGCTAACGTGGTTGGCGTGCCGGCTCCTTTCCACTCGGACCCACTGCCATTCCAGGCTCCGAAACCGCAGTATGTTCAGCATTCACACCACCCGCAACACGTGGAAGACCGACTGATGAACGGGCCATTGAGTAACCCTCCGGTGCAAAACGTGCCCACTTGGGCGTACGGTTCGCCGACACAGCCACAGACGCAAGAACGTAAGTGCAGTGTCGGAAAACTCGGAGGCCCTAACGGTAGCAGTGCTGGTGGCGGGGTTCATAACGGAAGGAGATCTAATTTACCAAAAGAGACTGTCCAAATACTGAATACGTGGCTTCTGGATCATTTGCGTAATCCCTACCCGACACCGCAAGAGAAACGTGAATTGCTGATAAAGACTGGTCTGACCAAGATCCAGCTGTCGAACTGGTTCATCAACGTGAGAAGAAGAAAGATCTTCTGCGATTACTATGAACTGGCTAACAGAAACCGAACTTCAAGCGAATGCACAGAAAAGGTTACAGAAGAAGCCGTCAGGGCTGCAACTTCCTCGTCGAACGAGGAAGAGGAGCTAGCCAAAAGGTTTGCTCAAGTGCCTCTGACCAGACGAAAGAAACTGATTGACAGATTGGAAGAACTGAAAAAGGTCTCCCGAGCTGGCTAGCAGGGCACAGAGTTTTTAATATTTTCTCAAAACTATAATACATATCCTGACGAATACATCTTACGAAGTATTTCTCTGGTCGCTCACTGGGGCACGTAATTATCATCTTCCTGATCATCGTGGTGTTCTTGCTGTGATCTAAACTGGCCCATAGCGTCGGGGACCTCGTTGTAGCCGTTTCTCCCTCTACGTCCACCGTGATGTCTATGATGTCTGTGGCCGTGGTATGTGTGGCCACCGTTACTGCTTCCACTGCCTACACGTTCTGCCAATGGGATTGCAAAGCCACCACGGGAAGCATCGTATTCGAATCTAAGCTCATCACTCACCTGTCCACCGCTTTTCCCGCGACCGAACTGTCTGCCATCTTCAAATCCAGGGTCAATATCTATGGTAATATTCCTGTCATCAAGCTTCGTATCGGAAAGATATTTGACTGCATTCAAGGCCTCGTCAGCCTTATTATATATGACGAAGCAGAAACCACAAGGCGTAAACTTGAATCGATCCAGTCCCATTACAATCCTCTTGATAGTACCGCATTTGCTGAATAGTTCGTAGATTTGTTCCTCGGATGTGTAAAACGAAAGGTTTCCAACGTATATGGTAGCAGATTTCATTGATTGTCGTAATTCGTCCAATCCATTAGGATTCTTTCTGGCTTTTTTCAACAGGTAGCTCGAGGGACTGTCCAATCTTTTAGTAGAGTGATCATACTTGATTTCGTCAAACTCAGCCAATGACATTTTACCTGCGCCTGATGCCAGAGCTGATAGACTTCTATTAGAACGCCGGTGCCTTTCCTTCAACTATGCTGTAGGTGCCGGTCATCCACAAAAGTTTCGCTGTCCATAACGAGAAATCACGTGACGTTCTTGGTCAAGCGAGGTCCATGTCGAGTTAGTCTTCAAGCTACTAGATGGTCGCCATGTAGCGGTTACTGTATTTTATGTGGAATGTCGTTGATCTACTTGATTCTGTTTTCTTCAATTTTATGTTTATCTCGTCTAGGTTAAAAGTTAAGGGAACGCGAGCGAGAAAGACTTCTTTAAAGTGCCAAAGGCTATATTGAAAACAATAAAGATGTCCTGCAATACATTTGGAGTTTTTGAAATTTGAGCCGCTCAGGAGAGTATATACTCGAGCCTAGGAACATCGAGTTCGAACGATGACAAGCTAAGCAAAAGCAGGCCGATGTGATCTCTAATTACATGTTCTCCAGATGCAAGCGGTATTAAAGATGGATTATAAACGGTCTGCTTCATGAGGTTATAGAATGATCAATGTGCTTCGCTACTTGCATCGGGTGTGATAGGCTTAGCCAAAACGACGTAATAGTATGATCGAAACATAGCAATGGACGAATCAACTATTTAACTAGGAACTAACAGCTAGAACAAGTGAGGCACACATGCGTGACCTAACCCCACTTGTGAATGACCATTGGAGTAGGAATGACCTTCATAGTTACGCCATAGATCCGAAAGTCTAGCTATATAAAGACGTATGAACAAGACTAGTGAAGTTTACCTAGGCCAGTTGAAGGAAGACAGCGACTAATTAAGTAATAAGTACAAACGTATTATTACACTTGGTAGCGCCGATTTTGGGATGTTAGATCATCAATTATCATGTGAGGTGTCCGGTGACGCACATGCTTACCAGTACGTACTATGGGATAAAAATCATGACACCCCCATGGCATCAGGCTGGATGCATGCGTATCGATATGATCCGTACAGTGCTCCTGGCGAGGAGTTAATACCTTATCCCGGAAACAGTGCTCCCGACATCGGAGTGTGCTGGACGAATTGACTCATCAATTAAGCACAACCTTGATAGTTTAAAGTAGATGGTCTAAGCGGATAAGGTAAGTTGGAGTAGAGCATCCCGAAGTTCTAAATTTGAATCTGACTTAATTTTAAAATAGAATAAAACAAGAAAAATGAAAATAGCTAGTGAGTTCCATAAGAAGTGCGGCTGGGCCAGGCTGATGGCATTAGTCGTGACGACGGCGCTAGCTGTTTTTGTTTTTTCGTCCGGTATCATTATACATAACATTACTCACAGCAGTGTCACACACAGCCCTCACACTGAGGACGGACCATATATCGCTACTAGCACTGCAAAACAGAACTGAGCCTTCGATTCGACTTGCAAGATGGCTAGACGAACTAGCGAATATGAAATTGACCTAGAATATCTCAAAGGCCCGGATAATGTGGTAGCTGATACGTTATCGCGAAACGTTCCCATCGACAGTCTAGCTACAACCTCCTGCTTGAACCCTACTTCATGGAGCGCGGACAGTGAGCGCGATGAAGATATAGCAGCTATTCGATTTGTCCTAGAAGGAAATAACGCTCACTTCGACTCACTACCAAAAGAGGTGCGACGTCGAGTGAAACGTCTGAGACGGGCACCACAAGGAACCGCCAAGTATCGGATTCGTAGGGATATACTCTTCTATGAGGAACGAGTGTACGTCCCTCGCCAAAGACAAAACGAAGTCCTAGCGGTATACCATGACCACGGACTATTTGGTGGACATTATGGGGACACGGTCACCTACCAGAAGGTAGCTAAAAGGTTTTACTGGCCGAAAATGATGGCGTCCATTAGGAAGTATGTTAGAAGTTGCATGCAATGCCAGATAATGAAAAACACCTCCCGCCAGTCACAAGGTTTACTGCTCCCACTCCCGGTCCCTAAAGGCCGATGGTTAGATATATCGATGGACTTCGCCACGGACTTACCGACCACGCGCTCAGAACACAACATGATCCTTATAGTTGTCTGCCGCTTCTCAAAGAGAGCGCATTTCATCCCGTGTACTAAGACGCTCGACGCCCGAGGCGTGATTGACCTATTATATCGATTCATATTCGCATACCATGGCTTTCCCAAAACGATCACATCCGACAGGGACACAAGGTTAACTGCCAAACTCTTCCGTGAATTTGCCGACCGCCTTGGAATCAAACTGACAATGTCTTCGTCGAATCATCCCCAAACAGATGGCCAATCGGAGCGCGCGATCCAGACCCTGAACCGCTTACTAAGGACGTATACGAACTTCGATCACACACTATGGGATGTACTCCTACCCCAGATCGAGTACGTTTACAACTCCACACCATCACAGTCCTCTGGATTGTCACCGTTTGAAATAGACTGCGGCTATACCCCCATGGAACCCACGATAAACACCGACGCTGAGATATCAGCCAGATCCTTCGAAGCCGTGGCACTAACCAAACACTTAAAAACCATCACTACCCTTGCCAAAGACGCGCTGGCAATAGCACAACAGCGCCAAGAGACGAATCATAACAGGGGGAGGAAGGAAATCGGTTTTGAAATTGGCGAGCTTGCTCTCTTGCACAGAGACGCGTACCATAACACAGGTCGTTACTGGAAGGTCCAGCCCTTCTTCGTAAGCCCATTCCGGGTGGTCAAGAAGATGAACGAGAATGCATACGAATTGGATCTACCCATAACATCTAAAAAACACCGAGTCTTCAACGTTAAATGGCTTAAAAAGTTCATCGTACGCGAAGGGACCTTCTACCAGTCACCTCCAACCACAGAGTATGCGCGAATCAGGAAATTGCAAGACATCATAGCCATAGTAGGCTATGATCCGGACGATCACATATACCACTGTAAGCTTCGGCGCGTGGACCCACAAATCACTGTTGAATTCAGAGAATCAGAAATCAAACAACTGGCTCCGGAGCGAGTAAACTCATTGCTCCAAAACATGAGAGCACTAACGGGAGTCGAACAGCCAGTGGAAAACCATTAGGAGAGGGAAGATGTAATAGTATGATCGAAACATAGTAATGGACGAATCAACTGTTAAACTAGGAACTAACAGCTAGAACAAGTGAGGCACACATGCGTGACCTAACCCCACTTGTGAATGACCATTGGAGTAGGAATGACCTTCATAGTTACGCCATAGATCCGAAAGTCTAGCTATATAAAGACGTATGAACAAGACTAGTGAAGTTTACCTAGGCCAGTTCAAGGAGGACAGCGATAATTAAGTAATAAGTACAAACGTATTGTTACAACGATATCCTGTATTGCTTCCGATGTAGTGTAACGGCTATCACACCACGCTTTCACCGTGGAGACCGGGGTTCGACTCCCCGCACCGGAGTATTTTTTACTGCCCCTGCAAGTTTTGAAGGAAGACGAATCGAATGGTATTTAGTAGCTATTGGTGAATTGTAAACTGAAACTTTATTGTTAGAAGAATCTAAGTATCCTGTAAAATGCATTTAAAAAAAAATAATAGAACGGTCATAGATAAAGAAGGAACGTGAAGATTCATTTCTTATCTTTTTTATATTTGGTTTTCAGATTCCCAGACGAAGTTTTCTTGTCGTTATGCTTCTCTGCGGAGTGAGGTTTCAATAGCTCGAAACTGCACATAAGACCAGTGGTGACGCTCATAACAGCCCCCCAGTTGTTGAACTCGCCGCAATAATTTGGAGCCGAGAAAACCGTAACGAACTTCTTCTTGGCAAAGAACTCGTAGCCGTCCTCAACCACCATGTGACCTCTAATCACGAGGTCGAACTTGAACGTAGAACAAAAGTCGATGACATTTTTCTTCCCAAAGGTGTAAGAGACTCCCCTGTCATTGAGCGACCAGTCACTCACCTGAGGGTCAGGATCACTCCAAAGGATGTCTGTGATCAAACCCTCGTCGGGGATATCGGTCGGCCTAGCAATATTCTCAATCTGTTTCAGAGACTTCAACTCTGGCGAAATACCGCCATGCACGCAAAAGATCCTGTCCTGAATAACCGCGGCAAATGGTAAAGTGTTGAAGACATCGATGAACATCTTCCAGGTCTTTGTTGAAGTCCTTCTCTTACACTCGTCGAAGAAACCGTACATCTTTGTCACGTTTGCAGATTCATGGTTACCTCGCAACATAAAGAAATTCTCCCTGTACTTGATCTTGTAGCAGAACAACAGCAAAATAGTTTCTAGGGACTGTTTACCACGATCAACGTAGTCACCCAAGAAAAGATAATTTGTCTCTGCCGGAACACCACTTAATTTCAAAATTCGCAAGAGGTCTGTAAATTGGCCATGCATATCACCGACAACCTTGATGGGTGCTTGCAGTTTCAGCAACGAGGGCTGACTCATAAAGATCTCCCTTGCGTGACTGCAAATCAACTGAATCTCCCATGAGCTGAAGGGAAAATCGCGTGACTTGTAGTACCTTGTTTCGCCGATCTTCAGCAGTTTCTCGATGGCATCGTCGATATCCAATCCGTCTTTGGAAGACGGATCGTGTGGCTGTCTCTTCAAGAAAACGTTTCTCTTCCGGTCCCTGTAATTGGGGATAGAAGTGTCCGATTTAATTAAGGAGTTACTCTCGACTCCCTTGTGAACAATCTGCTTACGAAGGTTGCCCTGAGGCGATCTCGCCGTCGGCTTCAAGTACGCAAAATTGTTGGGAACCGAATCGTTAAATGACGAAGTGGCGTTATTGGCACAAGTGCTTGTTGTGGTAGTAGACGGAGAAGGAGAAAACAACGTGTTTCCGCTTCCGGTGCTATCCGCACTACTGTAGCTACTGTCGCTGCCACTGTACCCTGTCACGTTATCCGGTGCAAAAGCCTTCGCTGTCGAAATATCCACATCAAAATTAAAACTAGACCTATGTGCCCTCTTGGCAGACGAGTAAAAAGGAGTCTGGCTCACCATAGTCATATCAGAATCAGCAGACAGAGACACTGGTGGAGAAAACACTTTCATGTTCTTTCCATTCTTCAGCTTACCATCTGCTGAACCCACATTCCTTGCTGTAATATCTATATTCTTCGTAGTCGAATAGTCATTGTTGTTGATAGTAGGCAGATACCTACTATCATCTGGGTCGTTAGGTTCATTAGCGTTAAGGTCATCACTTGGAGTAGTTAATTGTTGGTTCGTTGACGAATTCGGTACTGAGAAATTGGTATTATTAGATTTTGACGGGCTGTTCCCCATATCCTAGGCGTATTCTTTTTATAAGTAGATAATGATGATATTGTAGGTGTGCACTTTTCCAACCACGTTGGTCCCAAAGATTTCCCAAATCTTTATAAACTAATCACAATCAAACCCGACGGGCAAAAGTAAGCAATAGGTAATTAAAATATCCTCCCCAAGCTGCACAGCCCAACTGTTGAACGACCCTTCGTTTCTGATAAAAGTAGTAACCTTCCATGGGTTATTCCAGCCAAAGTTCCAGCCACTATCTCGAGACAGCAGGATAGGGAAGATGTATCACGGACAACGAATCAAGACGGGTAACCTATTATTAAGGCCCAGGATGATGATAAACTCATCGAGACATACAAGGGTCTGTTACGACTATCGATGTTGGCTGACCGGAGTAGCCCGTTGGTTTTGGTATGGACGTCATTAAGGAAGAGCCTAGTGTGGAAGAAGAAGTCTCACATGAGGAGGACGAGGGGGAGACCAGATGCGTGTGTGGTGAGATAGATCCTCCGGATGAATCGGGGTTGTACATCCAGTGTGAACAATGCTCTGTGTGGCAGCATGGGTCGTGTGTTGGGATTGCAGACGGAGAGGATAGTCATGTAGAAAAGTATTGGTGTGAACAGTGCAAGCGCGAGCTGCACCATTTGTACACGGTTGATAGTAGTGGAGCGACGAGATCGATCTACAGGCCTGTCGCTGAAAGAAGGCGATCGAACAGGAGAAACCACCGGCATGCAGATGCGGAACAAGAGGGTTCTGAGCAGGACAGGAAGTCTGATGAGGAAGCGACTCTGGGGCCTTCGCCATCATCGGGCAGATCGCGCGGGTCACGTGGTAACAAGGCAGAATCGGCCAGTATAGAGGGCAAGAGCTCTGGGGGTGGTAAATCGGGCCGGGATGACGACGAAACTGGTGTTGTGAATCCTGATGGGTCTGTGAATGGTGAGGAAGGTGACAGGAGACTACAGGATAGGAAAAGGGCCACTTTTTCAGCTCGCGAGGAGAAACAGTACCAGCTGATGCTGGAGAAGGCCATACGGGAGAGCCGGAGGACATCTCAGCAGGGATCAGAAGCTGTTGAGAAGAATGGAGGCCTCAAAGAAGACCCTGAGAGCGAGCCTCAGACTGAGGGCAGAGCGGTAGAGCAGGAAACGACAGGTCAAGAGTCAGGGTCTGCAGGTGACATTAATAACAGCAGTATGCCTCAGGCTGGTTTTCCTGCCCCTCCATCTCCACTTCCAGAAAAACCGACGCCCGCATCGATTTCGAGGTCTTCCAATTCGACCTCGGAGGAGGATACAAAGAAACGTCCGGGATCCAGACGATCACAGAGGGTCGGAAAGGTGTCCAAGAAGACCAGCACGAGTAGCTCAGATGGCAGCACTCGTAGTAGGAACAATACACCCAGAGGCAAGGGGGAGATTGGCATAGACAAACCTATGAAGCCTCGGATACCGCCTCAAAGAACATCTTTGAATGAGATGAGGCGAAGAATTTCTGCTATTCTGGAATTTATTTCGCGAACTCAGTGGGAATTGAGTGAAAGCCACTCTTCTAAGGAAGATCTAGTGAGATTTGTGGAAAATCAGCAGTTTGTTGACCAAATTGATTCGATTTTCGAAAAATTCGATCATAGTTTTAAACTGATGGATGACCTTACGAGGTCTCTGCTTTTGTGGGAGAAAAAGTATTCCAGCACTGCGAGCACCCAAGAATAATCATCAGGAGACATTTCATGTATTACGAGTAAAATTTATATAATCAGTGGTAGAGATTACCGAGGTGCCCCCTAAGATAACCCTCATCTTGTTCTTCATAGTGGCATTAAACTGATGGACGAATCTGGCTTCTTCAAAAGTAACTCCGCCGACAACAAACAGGATAATGTCCTGGGGAGGCGGCGAAAAAGTGGTTGGTGACGAGGCCGAGTGTGAGGAGCCTGTTTGAGCTTTGCCCACTGTTTTCAGTCTATCTGTTGAGACTTTGTTTTTTGAGAGATCATTTAGTAAAGTCGAGATTTCTGGAACGTGTTGCATGTACACATTATCTGTTTCTGGGTGACTCCTCGAACCCATTTTGCTATTGAACTTCTTGGCAAGTTCGCTCAACAAGTCTTCTCTCTCCGACTGAGGAGCTTGCTTGTCTTGTGCTTTGCTGTTGGCGCCAAAGGTCCTTCTGAACTTATGAAGGAAGTTGATATCCTCTGCCGGAAGTTGATGCGTTAGTAACTGCAGCATGTCCGTAATCTTGTGCTCATTCTCACCATGCTTCAAAATATAGATGCAGGCCAGCTTCAGCTTGTACTTGTTCTCCAGTTTAGGGTCTTGGAATAGGTTAAGCATATCTCGGTAATCATCCTGATTATCCTTATGAACAGCAAGATTCTGCTCGACTTCACTTAACTGCCAGATATTTCTTAGCTGCAGCTGCCTATCCAACTCGCCAACAATGGCCATATGTTTCGCCACACTTCCTGAGAGTTTTCTGAATTCCGGGTACTTCTCAATGAAGTTCTTTATATCTTCAATCGTGTCGATTTTGCTGCTTGAATGCGTCCTGTTCTTGTAATTTGTAACATACTGTTTCACACGGTCCCCCAGTTCACCAAAGTTCAGATACATTGTATCGTGGAAAAACGAATCCTGCTTTGGTGACAGCGTAACAGTTCGCAAGTTCTGGTCAATGTCCGGAATACTTGATAGATCCACTATGTTACGTTTGATGCCAATATATTCGTTCAGCATGGACTGATATGTCCAAGGTTGCAAAAGAGGCGTCAAAGGATCATTTTTCCGATCCAAAAGTACCAGCAAGGGAGATGAATCCATTCTGGGGAAATCAAATAAGGTCTTTTCATTCTTCTTAATTTCGTAATCGATCTCGCCGGCCAGTTTCGAGCAAACCTTACTGTTGGACTCGTACTTTATCTCAGGTCTTACTTTCAAGGACAACAGTAGCGACGTTACGCATTTCGTACATTCCTCCAAAGCAGCCTCTTCCCACACATCATGGCTTTGGAAAAGTCGCTCTATCGATATATCCAAAGAAAAGAAGTCCTCATTCAGAATGTGATAGTCTTGGAATATCTCCTCCACATGCGAGACAACCTCAAGGTCATCTGCTTCCGCCAGTCGTTCTAGTTGCGACTTGGTCACCATATTACTGAAGAAAATGTAGTATTCTTCATACTTCGGATTCTGTAACTCCTGTAAAAGGGCCTGAATGGTCTCCTCGCTGGGACTCACGTACACTAAGCATCGTAGATGCCTCATGACATCCCTATTTTGATTTTCAATGGTATCCACTAGATAGACTTCATGATTCAGCAGATCAGTCTGTGTTGCACACATTGATATAGTTGTAGTCGTATCTCTATCCAGCAACAGGGCTCTAATTCTACTTTGCTCCATTATGCTGGTGCTTCCACCCTTCGGCTTGGAGTTCAAAATTCTGCTGATGTAGTAATCTGATACTTTGAACAGATCCATCTCTAGTTCTATAATCACTTGATAACAGTCGTTCTATCCTCGAGTGGTACTCAAACTGTCTATGAAGAGGTCCTTATAGGTGCTTGACTTTCATATTTTCCCTATCTTGGCAAGGCGAGAGCTTAATTATGTGGAAATTGAACCATCTTGAAGGTTAGGCTACTCAGTGAAGCTACAGTGTTACAGCGTTGTTGAAGCTGACTTTTGGATGGTAGGGTGTGTGGATCAACTGCACTTCTAGATAATGGGACACAGGGGAAGATCTCTACGGTCTGATTTGGAGATGAGTTCTGCTCAGAATAGTGGGAGAAATTCAAGTCATCTCTCAACTACAGTGGCTGGTCATCCTGCCAGGCACTTTCGACAATTTACCACTCGTTCAAGGACAAAAAGTGCTGCCAGCTTTAGAAATCTGCACAGGATTTTATCTCATGAAGGTGCTACTGATGGTGACAGCCATGCGGTGTCAGCAAACTCGTTTACAAAAAGTAGAAGCTCAGACTCTCTGTATCGAAAGCGGGCTATAAGTGGTTTGAATATGACTATGTTGGCTAGAGTACGCTCACATCCCGGTCACATACCGAGAAGCAGGTCTGGATCCATGGTTTCTGCCCATAGTCTCGGGGGAAGCGGAACAAGACTGAAGCCCAGTAGAAGCAAGAGTACCCATATGGTCATAGATATGCACGAGGGTGACGAGCTGCACGACGATGACACTACGACCGATGAAGAAGTGGAGTACTTCACAGACGAAGAAGATGAGGTCCCTAATAAGGACGAGGGTGACAAATCGAATTGTTCTGATAGTGGCAGCCCACAGAATGAGAACGATGAGTCGAAATCGCGTTCGAAACCTGGAGAGTCTATGTTACTTTCGAGGACATTTAGCAACCTGACGGTTCCTGTGGAGGAAAATGAGCCAAGCGAGGGAGTGGGAAAACAGCCGAGCTATCAAGTGCCCTCTGACTTGATAGTAGGAAGACATGGTCAAAAAGAAACCAGCCAGCAAGATGAGGGTGGCTCAGAGAGACTGTCATCACTAGCGGTTCCACAGGAGAAAAGTGCTGCTCAGCATCAGACTGATGGGGAAGACGCCGATGCCGGAAATGATGGAGATGACCATATTAGCAATTCCAATCTGAATGTCTATGATACGGAGACGTTGCCCGCTCACAGTTTAAAAAGACAAGGAAGAGAGTTTAATGAAATAAGAGAAGAAGACCTACCGCCGGCCCTGAATGCAAATAATGTCGACGGTGGCCAACAAGAAGAGAGCGTCATACATGAGAGACGTAGGGATAGCGATATCGAGCAGTACATGCCCAGTATGATTCTCTCACAGTCTACTGGAGCTGTTAGAAGGTTCGAGCAACCGCCATCGATCCAGAATTCACTTTCTAACAACTACCACAATGAGACTATAGAGGAAGATAATAGAAATGGCAATGTAACTAATCATGCCGCGAATTACTTAAAAGCCAATGATAATGAAACAGTAGGCAAAGCAGCGGCTGCGGCGCATGCGCAGCACTACCCACCGAACCTACATGCAGCTTCTCAGAACAATTTTTCTACGTCCATTTCGAGCTTGACAAATAGCTTACTGAAGACGGCACCAGATAGTTTCCAGGGAACTTCTCGAATGAGCCATTTGGTGCGGAAGAGGGCTTCTCAGAAAAATCTATTTAGATCAGATCCAAGGCAGGAATATCCAAATTCACCTATTCACAAAGAGAGCCCCGCATCTGTTTCTTCCCTCAACAACTTTGCGCAGTTCTTAAAATCAGATGGTATGGACGGTGAGTCAAGAACGCAGCGTAAGTTGTGGTTACAGCGAGAAAATTCTATCATGGATTTGACGGCTCATAATGAAGGAAATGATGCGATTTTTATGGCAAGTAATATTGAAGTCAAAAGGGAGTTTGAACGGATTTCACACGAGTATTCCAACGTCAGGAGGTTCACCAATCCCTTGGAGGAAGCTATCACGAGAGTGAACTCTAACCAAAAAAATGTGCGGATCAAAAGTAGTTCGAATAAAACGAGTTCTGACGCTTTAGATCCGCCTTTCTCCAATTATGATGCTAGTGGTAACAACGCCGATCATCGTCAGCTCGAACCACACGACAGCAAGTTGCATAGGATTCTATCCTCCATATGGAAAGAGGAAATTGAGCAGTTCAATAAGGATACGAATCCATTGAGTAGACTCAAGCCGAATGGACCCAGCCACCATTTTCTTCAACCTAACCGCAGCTCTTTGAGGAGTGGCACAGGAAGTGGTACGGCACTTCAGCATCAAAGGACAATTAATTCTCTACAGCCCACCACCAGAGCAGTCAATCGTCGTATCGAAAATGCCATCCATCATCAACAGCGGCTATAAGCTATATCACATTACATGAGAAGTAAGTTTGTATTATCATTTACGCAGCGCATCATCTAACAATAGATCGGAAGTCTAATGAAACCTGACAATCCTTCATAAAGCGGTATGTTTACACACCTAGAACGGTACCCTATAATTCAGAGCTCTTCCCTCTGAGTAGATTCTGTCAAGGACTTGTTCCAACGTACCATTACTCTCAAGTTCTAGATATTTTTGATATAGTATCAAAGCGGTGTACGCGTCCTCTATCGAGTCATGGTTTCCCTCTTGGATGTTTCTACCAAGTAAGGCAAAGGCCAAGTATCTCAACGATAAGTAGCGTTTTCCACGTAAGAAATATATCGCTGTATCTCTTATTTGTTTCGGCGGCATGTTGATATTAATGTGCTTGAAATCGTTACTCAGCCCATGGCCAACAAAGACGCATCCCAGTTGCATTAGTAGCCACACCTTCCTATAAGTAACTTCTCTAGACACTAAAGGCTTCGTGCTTACGTCTAGGTCGAGATCTCCTGGAGATATACCGCTATACTTCGTCACGTAGTCTTGGACATGCTCCTTATTATAGATGTAGTCGTCGATAAACGGCACACCGAATAGTGGACCTTCAGCGCACCTAATTGCTGACAGTCTTGCAAGCGCTGTTTTCTTGGGCTTAACGATTGTCTTCACGCCATGGCAGTCAAAGTCACTCAACTCTTCATTTAAAATCACGAACTCTGCGTCTATTGCAACCATAGTACCCGGCTGAGGCGCTTCCTCTTTTGTGAGAAGTTGATACTGTACTTTTGCTGACTCCCTGAGTTGGTTGGCAAAACGATCGCGATATAAGATGCCATAATCAATAGGATATGTATCCACAGAAAAGAATGGCTTTCGTATCTCTTCTGCATCGCAATATATTACAGTTTCAACTTTTTTCCACCAGTATGAGATATTCAGCGCTTCATCCTCATCTATTTCAACAGCGAGATAGCCATTGAACAAGTACCACTTGAATTGATCTGACCCTGGATCGAATTTGCGGACATACGTTACCAGACGCGTCTCGCAATTGTTGTCAGTAATCTTGGCCACATAGCCATTTAGTTCATATTTAAAAATGGGAGAATTTCCTTTCAAATCTATTAAACTTGGCTGGATCACGGCCCCCTCCTTGGAGATCGTCGCATAAAACTCCCTCGACAACCAATTACGAACAGATTTCACGCTTCTCCATTCGGAATCGGAAAACACGATGTCCAACGAAAGCACTGCAGGTAAATTTCTGATTATTCTTTCATAACCTAGGGTTTCCTGCTTGCTTCCCGATATGTGTTTGACCCTTTTCATTGAGGACTCTAGATAAGGAAGGATTGTTTGGCTATTCAAACGTTTGGTGCCAAACTTCGAACCGTTTCTAATGGGAGAAAGAACAGTCAATGTTGGAATAATGCTGGAAGACTTATCATATTGGCTAAATTGAGAACGTACTACCGAGTCTAGATGGAAACCGAAAAGGTCTTCGAGCGCTGCACTTGGCTTTTCCTTATGACGTTCTTCTTCAATCAAACGCTTCAGCAAAAACTCATTGAAAGTTTGCGCCAGATCTTTTTGCAACTTCTCAGAATTGGACTGCGACTTCTCTTCAGCTGAAACGGCATTCTGCAGGAACTGAAGGTCGCTTGGGAGCTCACTGGTTAGTCCCAATTGTTTGGCCTCACTAGAAGCATTCAGTGACGACTGAAAGTTGGTGGATCGACAGATGGTGCCCTTTGATCTGTCCATCATATCGTACAAATATCCCAGCTCTGTCAGTAAGGAGTTGGATTGAAAGTTCTCATCTTTCAGACAACCAACCACAAAGTTGAAGACCTCGGGAACAAAGCGGTACAGTTGCAGAATAGCGTTAGTATATGTATTGTCGCCATCTGTATCTAGTGTGGAATATGGTGTCTGATTGAATGCCTGGAAATCGAAGTTGTCTGATCCATAACGGCCATGACTCAATTGCAATTTGCCATAAGCAGGAGGAACTTCTCCTTCTTTTCGCGGCTTGTACCGGAGAATATCATCAGGTATCGTTCCAGCCGCTATTCTTTTCCTCATGTCTTTTAGGCAAACGTACGGTGGTAAAGCGTTTCTACGTCCATATTTTTGTCTATCATAACGAACACTTGTCCATTTTCGCAGGTTATCGGGAGAATCAGCTTTACTATTACTTTTCGAAGTAGATGTTAACATATTTGCATCGATTGGTAAAGGAACTGTACCAGGACTTCTGAACACAACGTTGTTCCATGCCGATAGCAGCTTTTGGTTGTAATAAGGCATCCCAACACTACTCAAAGGGTAATCATAGTCATCGACAGGGGTAATTTCCGCATGGAACCCATCATCGACATAGTCTGGGTATTCCCAAACATCTGGTGTGCTCGTAAAGGAAGACGCCTCATTTGACCTAGTCCATGTAGTCAGTAAATTGTCGCTGCCCATGAAGGCTAAGTGTTCCCCATTTGGTGAAAGTACCACTTCTTTTATTGACTGACAGGGATGAACGTACTGTGTTCTCAACGTGGGATTGAGCAGATCAACAAAGTCAAACGAGCCAGATTCAGAAGCGACCACCATGACTGTTGGAAGCAGAGGATGTAGCTGAACAAAGTCCGCGCCCCCAGCACCCATTGTAGTGCCTTTAGAGAAAGAGACCGGCGGTAGTTGCTGCATGGTTCTCAAATCGTAATGGTTCACAAAGGGATCTGCATATGTATTGTTGAATCGCCTCGACTTACCTACAGTCACCAGCGTGTAGCCCCGAGCGTCCATCCCAGAAATTGTTCCAGAATGTCCAGCGAATGACTTGACGATACTATTTGAGTTTGGGTCCATGAGGTCAACAGCTCCTGACTGCTTGCCGATGGATATGAGCTTATTGTTAGACGATAACAACTTGACTTTTGAAGGGTAGTTTTTAATAGAATCAACACAACCTCTATTCAAATCCACACACACTATACCGGACGCGGGATTCCCTCCTGCACAGTATACTTTATCCTGCTGATCTGCTGAACCCAGACACATAGCATTAAGCAAATCGAAAGCTGCTACATCTACGCTGGTCAAATTGAGTAGAGTAATACCTCTGCGGTTTGAGAAATGCAACGAGTCCCCACCTACTGTTAATATACCATCTCTATGAGTCAATATGTTGGTGACCGCTGTTCCACCAATGTGTGCTGTGAACCTGGTGTACAGAGAAAAATTGGGGTCATAAGAAGAGACTCGACCATAGCTATCACCAACCCATATCAGATTTGCTCTGGGATCAAAACTGATCTTAGTGGCCTCTTTCTCTCTATTATCATACCGAAGATAGGGTTTTTTCAAGTGTTCAATAAGATCCAGCGAATGCGTGAAAGAATGCTGCCAATTGTTCATCGCTGTAAACCAGTGCAAGAACTACACCTAACGCCGGCTAAATCGACGGCTAAAAGGCTGCAACTAGTTCTTCTCATTGAATAATCCTTATTTAGCTGGTCAAGGCTTCAGATTAGTGGTTAAAGCCTTGGAAAATGTACAACTTTACCCGCCTTCGACACTTAGACTTGAAAAATCAGCTCATCGCTTTGAATGAGTTCTTCATCGATGAAGAACAGCAAGCCTACTGGGTCAAAGAGGTCTCAATTGTGCCGCTTGAGCTTTTTGGACCACACTGATGGAGTATTTGGCTCACTATGGACCCTCACTGTGCGTGAAAATTTGGAATGGTCTAGTTTTTGCTGGATATGGACCGTATCTGCATGTTTATGACTACCAGTCAGGTGAATTAGTCAATAAGTGTCGTATATTTGCTCACAACAAGATTCACGGGGTTCAAGTTAGTGATAGAAGCGATTTGCTTTTGTATGGTGCGACATCAGTCTCAGTAGTAAGCTCGAGAGATGCCTGCGGCTCGTCAGATTTATCCGAACAGGAAAAGATCGTTGATGGATGGGTTACCAGTGGGAACTTTAGCCAATCGGGGGACCAGACGTACCTTTTGACGTCATACAACAAGGTCTTAGTTAGTGATTTGGAGGGGAATGTCACTGTCGTGAAGGGACTGGAGGGTGAAAATTCAATTCTATACTCTGGATCCATCTCTGTTCTGGAATCGGGCAGGGTGCTAGTTAACTCAGGAACGGTCATGGGAGGTATTTTGATATGGGATCTCCACGAAGAGAAGTTGTTGCACAACTTGAAGGGCCACGAGGGGTCTATTTTCTACGTCATCGTCAGCGAGAATGGACGTTACGTTGCCAGTTGCTCTGACGATAGGTCTGTGAGATTGTGGGATCTTGAAAAAGGGAGCCTCTTATCCGTCGGATGGGGGCACACTGCAAGAATATGGAACCTGAAGTTCTTTGATGACAGCCGCCGGCTCATTAGTGTTTCAGAGGATTGCACTTGCCGTGTGTGGGAAATCTTTGAGAAAGAAAAGGGTCAGATCACTTTGGAGCAACAGGAGGTTCATGAAGTACATTTGACAAAGAATATTTGGGGCGTGGATGTCGACAGCGATGGAACGAGAGCCGTAACGTCCGGAAACGATGGTAGGCTCAAACTTACAAACCTAGCTTGTTCAAACACTGACCTGGAAGACGTTTCCTACACGCTACAGACTATTGGTGAACAGGCTAACATTGATGTTGGAAAATCTGAAATTATGAAGGGATTTCACTGGTTCGAGTTTGGCCTTGTCGCAATCACCTCTCAAGGGAAGGTTCTGCTTTTTGACTCTTCTAGTAGTAGCTGGAGTCATTTGCTGACTGATGACAGATTCACCTCTTTTAGTATTACTCATGGTATACCGGGCGACAACGTTGTAACATTTGCTAATAATAAAAGTGAACTGTTGATTCTAAAATTTGATGACAAGAAAGTTGTAGCACGAACCAAGGTCCAAGTTCCATATCTCATTAAGACAAACAACTGCATGGTGATAAAAAACTCTTCAACAGCTTTCCTTGTATTTCTTGAATCTCCAAACCCGGGGGAGAATTTTGTGTGCATGGAATTCAGTCTCAAAACTTTGGCACTAGAAAAGACTTACAAGCTGAAAAGACCAGATAATTTTGTGTCCTCATGTCTGGAAGTTTACCAGGATTTTTTGTTTGTTGGCTCGCGTTACAGCACCCTGGCACTCTTCAATTTGAAAGATAGCGAGTGCTCACCTTATGTCATTCAAAGGTTGACTTCTGGTGACACTACGACCTCAATAAGGTACGTCGAGAGTTTGGGTGATTCCCATGTTTTTTCCGTGACGAACAGAGACGGTTACTACACGTTCATACGGATCCGTTTGGAGGAAGCCATGAAAGGACAAGAGGGTTCTCATAGTATAATTCATTCCAACAAGATTGTTCGAGGCTTTCTCGAGGACGCTCAATTTGATGAAAATGGCGAATTCATCACGTATGGATTTAAATCCAGCCTTTTCTACATTTATAATGAAACTGCATGCTATGAGATCTCCAGTCAGGTTTGCGGCGGTGCCCATCGCCAATGGAAACTCTGTAAAGATAGCAAGGGCTCAATTTTGGTTTACATCAAGGCGTCTGTCCTCTTCTTCAAAAGATTCAGCAAAAATACTTTGCCAGAGGTTTTGTGTGCCGGTATTCATGGGAGAGAGATCAGAGACATTACGATACGAAAGCAAGAAAAATACAAGAACGGCTACTTGTTTTGTACCGGCTCTGAAGATACTACTCTCAAATTGATGCACATTAGCGAAAACTCTGGCAAAGTCACGAACTACTGGACACAGAGGAAGCACGTTTCGGGTCTGCAACGGTGCCAGTTCATCAATGAAAATCTCATGATCTCTTCTTCGGCTAGAGAGGAGTTGTTTCTCTGGGAATTGAATGCAGAAGGGAATTCACGTCCGTACATGGCGCTACGTCAGGCACTGCCAACTTCCAGCGACAATCCTGATCTAAGAATCATGGATTTTGACGTCAAGTTCTTCAGCATGAATAAAGATTTTGTCTTGGCTACCGTTTACTCAGATTCCGCCATCAAAGTTTGGCACTACAATTATAACAAGAACTCGTTCACACTGGTATGCGATGGTCGTTATAGAACGTGCTGCCTGCTCAATGTTGCTCTGCCCATTGTCCACAACCAGTTATACCTCGTGGTGTTCCCAACAGACGGGTTTTTGGTCTTCTACAATATAACCGAGTATATTCCCTTCGAAATCAACACAGAGTGTAAGAAACTTGTTGACAATGAGCTTGACGTTTTGTTAGTGGGCTTGCCGGATTATGAGTGCAGATTGCAAGTACATCAGTCAGGCATAAAGTGTGTGGAATATCAAGTTGACAACAGCGATCTGTTCATTTTCACAGGCGGCGATGATAACGCTTTGGGTCTTAGCGTAGCAAAACTGGACGAAAACACAAACAAAATCAAGCCTCAAGTGCTAGACTACCAACCACAGGCAGCCGCATCCACGATCACATCCTGCACCTTAGTGTCTAACGGTGCTAGGCTTCTCACCACCTCAGTTGATCAGAGAGCCAAACTTTGGGACGTAGCGGGTAAAAAGCTCGCGCATCAAAGCAGTCTGTACACTACTGTCTCTGACACTGGGTCATCTGATGCCCTTCAGACGAGCGATTTGCAATGGTTAGCATTAGTGGGCGGCGTGGGGCTTTCAGCCATAAAGATAGAGAAATAACTTCTAACATGTACTCGACCTGTAGTACAAGGTGTACTATACTATATATAAGATAAAGAATAATCTCAAATATTAACATGACGTGAAATTTGCGCTGATGCTCGCGCTGAAGTGACATCAACCCTGACGTTGCTTGTGCTTCTTATTAGACTTACAGTACACATATACTCTTCCTTTCCGTCTGACAATGTAGCATTCGCTGCAAAATTTCTTTACAGACGTTCTAACCTTGAAACCTCTGGTAAGAGGTGGAGCCATGGCTTGTGCATTGAGCAAATTTGGAAATGACAGGATAGATGTTGGCTTTGTCAGAAGTGCGGAAGACGTGGGAGCAGTCCTGCTCAGTTGAGCGCACGATCTTGTGATGGATGGAAGCAGTGAACGACGTAACATGAGGGCGAACCTAGCCAATTGAGCCACTCAACGAGGTAATGAATCAAGAACCGAAGAGTCCACAAAGGTTAATCCATCACAGATAGGATGGTAGTGTTCATATCTAAGTCGAAATTTTTCATTACTATGCGAACACAGCATGTGACGATCAGTTAATTCTAAGCACTTTGAAAGGTGAAGAAGATCAATGGGGTCAACTTTCCAGGATAGCTCACCTTTCTGGCATTTGGGTGTTTCCGATGAGATGGCGAACAATTGTTACGGCTAATGCTGTGATAAACGGCGATTACACGCTGATAAAGAACCATGCCCGATACCTAATGCCTAAGAAAGTTATAGGCGATGACTCTCTACATGAAAGCACAATAGTCAAAATGTTCTATCGTACGCTTATGAGATTACGCCCATTTGTGTCTAATCGACGGATGGTCAGAGACACCTACACGGACTACCTCCGATACAAGTTCAAAATCGAGAATTACGAACTCAAAAGATCGATCATATTCAGTGAACCGTCGCATGGCCTGAGACAGGAGCTTTGGAACACTTTGGTGTTTGTGACAAAGGCCGTTTCGTTCTTACCTGAAACTAAGCAGAGGAAATGGCAGCTGGCTCGGGATAATACTATGTGCCGCCAGATACTGAAGAACATACTAACAATGGAGTTTGAAAAGCATTCGGCAATTGTAAAAAAGAATGCCCACAAAGATAATCTCTATGCTGCTTTTAAACTCAACTTTGATCATATAAGATGTCCTGACGCTTCACCGGCCTTCAGAGTCTTGGGAGAGTTCGATATATGCCTGCTGTATCTGAATCAAATGCTACATACTAGGTTGTAACATGTATATAAGGTGTGTGTTAATAGTTAGGGAACTGTCGTTGGCCGTACATTGGGTATTGTAGATTGGTCGAATAGATGTCACCTGGGGCGTTGGCACCTACGGTGCTCTGCCTATTGAAGGGCCCTTGACTTTGGATTTGAGGGACAAAATACCTGCCACTAGCAGAATTGGTCGGCAGAGATGCACGGGGGTGTCCTCTGACTGCGAAACTAGCCAGGTTCGCGCTTGTCGATCTTCTAAGGTCAGAATTTGAGTCTGTATTGCCTTGAGCGGAGTTTGGAACGATGAAGTCGAGTACCAGATCTTTCGATAAAATGGCATAATCGCATTCCTCCAGAAAACCAGTCAAAATATCCATTGCCCTTGTAACTGAAGGGTTTCCCTGTTCGTATGTCATCCTTACGGTGCTTTTTGAAAATGTCACCTCTATTTCCATTGTCTTTTTGAAACTAGTGACAATATTGCTGTAAAACTGGTGGGTTGCTTCGAAGGGTTTGTCTAAATTCAATTCTCTCTCTATACCAAAGCATGTTTTGATTAGCTCCTTTGCAGCCTGCAAAGAGTTATCAGCATTTCCCCTTATCTCAAGAAGGTAGTTTTCTGGAGGTTCTTCGAACGGAAAGATTATGTATACGTTGTAATTCTTTTCGATTTCACCTATCGTTTGAGCCCCCTTATGCGGGGTTGATGATAGCATGAATCGGTATTGGCCAGGGGAGAATTTGATAAAAGTTCTTGGCTGCGAGTCACCGTATTCTCTGGCGAGCGAGTTGAGCTCTTTCTTTGCATCCGATATTGTAGAAACGTTTTTAAAAGGACATCTTATGATCACATTATCATACCTTGCATGCGACAAATTATTCTGTGGAAGAAAGAAGCTGTTCGAGAACCGGACGAATACGTTATATCTTTTCATTGTGGCTTGGATAATGGAGCCTCCGGCTCCTATTACCGGTCGATGATAAACTTCGGGCACAAAGAAGGACTCCTCAGCCGGCAGCTCATTGATAACCATGGCAAGCGTATGTGAAAACGCTTCCAATCCGTCTGCTATTAATGTCAAAAACAGGTTGTCGTCTTCCTCGAGCTTTTCCAATTTGATCAAGCAAGGAACACTTTCCATGATTCGAGTAACCTTACCGTTTTTCTTACCAGATATAAACTCCTCATAGTCAGAATGAAGCTCAAAAACGGCTTTTAATTGTCTCAATGAGTTGGGTGGCAGCGCATTCAAAATCTTGGATAAGTGATAAATAATGGCGTTGTCACTGTTATTCGTGGCAGACTTGCTGGGCACGTTTGAATGATTGCCAATGAGTAAGAGCTGATCCTCGCGATTGGAAGATTTTGCAGCGACCAACGGTCCGCCCTTTCCATTGGAGGCTATCAACCTGACCATCTCGTCAGTGAATGTAAACCCACTATCCAGAGTAATCTGTACTTCCACAATCTGATGTAGGACATTGATGCTGAAAACCTTAACCACCGTATTCAATAGAGTCAAACATGGAGACTGGAACTCTACGTACGAGTCCGTGACTCTAATGAAGGACCGATACTTGATCATTAAACGCACAATCTCTGACGAGTAGTGCTTTTGTATGAACAACAACTTACCGGGCGAAACATTACTGAGCTTGTGATAGTAAGTGGACGAGCCAGATTTTTCCACCGTTTCCAGCAGCGACTCCTTAGCAGATTGCACCAAGGATTGTATCTTGCCAGAAAGATGCACCTGAGGCCTGCGATACTCGCCCTTTTGGTCTTTAAACGGCAGAACCAGAGATGGAACTCGCACTTCAGTTCTGTAGGTAGATGCCGCATGCCTTATATTGGCCATATCGACTCCGATCACCAATGGCAAGAGCGAATGAGCATCCAGGTCAAAACACTCCACAAATTTGGGAGCCCCACCGCACATTGATAGCCCATGCAGATCTAGTAAACTTGCCAGATGCAGCTCTGCTGCTGAAACATGAGACGATGAACCAATCACATGAATGTAACTCTCCCCTACTAGACTAGACTTGTCCCTCGAGTACCCTTTATCCTTGGTGATCAGAATTTCCACGTCAAACTCTTCACACAATCCACCCAAATTTCGCTGCAGATCCTGTCCGAGACTCTGTTCCGACCAATTAAGCCCCTTCGTCGAGCAAATGACCGGTTCGAAATAGCCGCTCTCCGTGACGCCCTTCACATTAATTGTCCCATTTCGCAACTCGCCCAGCTCCAAATTAGTCGCGTCAGCAGGAAGTACGTAGATAGCCTTCCCAAGCTCCAGGTGACTCAATTCTCCATCAGCCACTCTCCATAGGCGCCCGGCCTGATACACGCTGTCGGTCTCACAAAACACCCAGGTCTCAAACAGACTGAAAACTCGACCACTCATAATTCCGTCCACAATAAATCCATTAACTTCACCTCACTTAATAGAGGTTTGAGCCTTCTATCGCCTACAGGAAGCTGCTCTCAATCTTATTCGTGGTAGTTTGTGTTCTTCCCTCTTTATGAAGCACTTGTTATTGTTTACGTTACCCGGGTTAGGAGATGAGCTTCGTTAGTATGGCATATGGTCGATAATAAGGTACTTAAGAAGCCGGTAACGGGACCTATGGGTGTGGTCGGTTGACAGTAGAGCAATTAGACCTACTGGAGCTTGTCAAGAGGCTAAAACTGGGATCAGCCAGAGCATCAAAAGGTACTCAGTAAGATCCGTTTCTAGTGATCGGGTTCCATGAGAGTACCATTGGTTTAAAAGTTGACTAGGTAAAGAAGGTGCTTTGGAGGAGTAGTCGAGTGTTCGTGAGTCCAATAGAACTGTGTTTGAGCTATTATAATGGCTGTCATAAGGAAGAGACGTACACCTCATACCAAGTCTGGTCGCCAACAGCAGATCCAACAGCAACAACAGCTGAGGGCCAAACAAAGGTTTGAAAATTCGAGGTTGCAGCCGGAACAATCGACCACTATGATTCATGATGAAAGTGACACTGTTTCGTACAGGTCGTATTTACTGATGAATTTTGTGAAATCTGCTGAATATATCGATATATTGACGACGCAGCCTGTTCCGAACGACAAGATCCGTCCTCCACGGTTGTTCAGAGAATCTTGTACTTTGAATGCTATGAAAGAAAGGCTCAGGGTGCAAAGAGAGCAGCTGAATCGTGCAAAAGAGGCCCTGGACAATTTCTCAGATCAAGTTGACAAGGATGCGCAGTTTCTGAAGGAAAAGCTGACTAGCTCAGAGAATCAAGAGGCTGATTACGATTCGCTACTGAAAGAATACCTAGAGCATTTTGGTCTGCGATCCCAAAAGGACAAGGTGGTGTTCTACATGGGAAAGTTCAAGGATTTGCGTGGGGACACGCGAGAGGCTCCACCTGATTACTGGCAGAAACATGCCATAATGGTGCAGGAGCGCAGGAAGAAGGCACTTTTGTCCAAGAAGCAGCAAATAGAAGCCAAGAGGCAAAGATTACGTCTGATTGAGGAAGAGAAGAAAAAAGCGGAAATGGAGGAAGCGGCAAGGCAACAGGAAAGGGAGAAGCGTATACAGCTTGAGCAATTCCGTCAAAGTGAACAGATGGCAATGGCTGGAGTTGATGGAGAGTCTTTCTTTCAGGAGCCAGGCCAGCCAAGTCATGGCTCTTTCATCCAGACCCGCGACGCAGGCCGCGGTTTGCAATTTGCGGCAGCTACCCAGGCCGCGCACTTCAACCCCGTTGTCCCCCAGACCCAGCAGCAGGCACAATCAGAGCTGCCAACAGAACACGAGCAAGAACGTGGGCAACAACAACAGCAGCAGCAACCCGCAGCCCAACTGCAACCGCCGGAGCAGCAGCCGCAACTGGAGGCAATGGATTCAATCTTTGGTGATTTCGGTAATGAACCCTTCACAAACGGATTTGAGGATGACTTTGGAGATCTCGATACTGCATTTTTTTAAGCAGATGAAGAACTCAATTATAATTGCGCTTCATATTGTCAGTAAGAATGACAAAGTTGTATATCTATATTTACATAACGACTTCATTTCCAAAAGATGTCGTTAATCTGCCTAATAATTCTTCCACTAGCGAACGCTACAGTACCGAAAGTGATGACCAACTGCACAGCGATCAAACTCATGCTTGCGAATAAATATCTCGGGCAAAATATCTTCCATACCATTAGGTGTCTACGGAAGTGGGTGACCCATACGAAGGAACTCAAACAGAGAACGGTGTTGTAAACAAGTAGGGACCCACAGTTCGAAACAATTCTCCCCAGAAGAGTCTGCGGCTTCAAAACATCTGGTTGCTGTTTCCACAAGGTCAAAAGAGCCACAGATAGTGCTACCACGATATGGGGGCCGAAGGTGTTCAATATGATGGGTAGATGAGTGAAGGGAAATTTAACAGTCTCGGAAAGTATGAAACCAACGTCCCATTGAACAGAGGGAATCGTAGCCTGATGGCCGGTGCTGAAGAATTGTGAATATGCTAAAAGTGCTAATGCAAAAGGACCGATGATGTTTTCTCTCAACTTTAGAAGATCAATTATCTCCAATATGGAAAGAAGTTGATTGCACATCAGATAAAGGGATAATTGTGCTAGTGGCTTGTTGAATAGTATGATACTCATGATGGCATTGATCACCAAGAGGAAGAACTGTGCACCATAGGCATTTGCATATCCCAAAATTGTGGCTTGATGAGATTTAGTATCGGTATTGTGAACGTTCAGTTTCACACATAAGGGACCCATCATCCAACCAATGTTGGATGCAATCAACGAAAAGCCCGCAATGATTCTGGCAATAGTGAATTTAAATATTGTTACATTCCATGTCCAACCCGTGATATTATTCTCCAGAGCCGTGAGAGTCCAATAGATGAAATTTGCAAACAGCACACCTTTTAAAAATATTCCAATCCATATGGGTGCGGCCGCTTGGTAGGACAAGGACAGGTTGTAATAGCCTTTGATGCAGGAGGGCAACAAGGCAACAACCAACAGACACAATCCCATGCACCATATGGAATAGTTGTTCTTGTTCGTAAAAGTTGGAACGCAGTATGCTCCTTGCTCTTCTCGACATATTGTAATCTTAGATGCAATTCTAGTACAAACTATCAGTACTATTGAATGATAGACACCGAGTAAACGAGCGAACCGCGTAAGAGGTAAGGAATCAGAATTTGCAGTAGATTGGTTGACCCCCGATGAGGTGCCCTGCTTTTCGCTAATGGTTGCTGTCAGCAGAGCTGTGGTAGATTGTCTTTTAGGGAGAAAAACGAATTCATATAGCGTAAGCATCCCAAGAGTTATCAAGAGAAAACTGACAATTCTATCTTCCCATATCGTGAAAGAGTTCGATGTGAACGAAATTGCGTGAAGAGTTAGTAGTAAGGCACCAATTCGAGACCAGTAGTCAGACAAGTCTTCGAAAAACCTGATGAGAATCCATTTTATATTATAGCGATCGAACACAGGTATACAGCACCCAACGATTATACCAACGGCTGTTGCTAATAATGAGCACCATAAAACATCTTCCAGAAATGCAGGTTGTCTGAAGACGTAAAATAATCCGTGAAAACATGCGTTCGATACCAGAGACATCGTGACAATCCACGGTACAAACTCTGGCACCATTTGTCCTACTACGATCGATGGTATCAATTTTGTAATAGCGAGTAGAAGTATCAACGAGATTGTGAGTAGGGTTATGCCTGTACCAATGCTCCAGTAGTCGAACCTAGTCCATAGGTCTTTGCAAACCTCTAAAAACTGCTTCTGATACGCTGCTCCTAAAGGAGGGTCATTTATCGCTTCCTTCCAGGCATCTTCAAGGGCCATATTTTTCTCTGGATTTGAAATCATATTGCTTGTCTTCTTATATAGTTGCAGTTGCTCCAGGGTGACAGAAGAATATAAGTCACTCTCTGCTTTTGAAGTAGCAATTTCTTCAACCGGCCATCCCAGATTGTTGAATGGAATGGGCAATCCCATTAGAATGGACAGAGTTGGCACCAGATCGATTTGATTAATTTCTCTATAATGTACTCCTAAGTCAGTTGTGTTGTATTCTGATTGGTTCTTGAGTTTCCACATCCCTGGTCTCTTGCTATACAGAAAAAGGGCACTTTCCAGTTCATCTTTGGAGTCGCCCCCGTGGTTTCCCGTATGGTCCATACCGTGGTCCCCCATGATTACCAACAGCGTGTCATCGTCCAAGGATTTCTTAATCTGCTTGATAAACTCATTGACCTGTAACTGCTTCTCGCGCATGGTAAAGTGGCTTGGACCATATTTGTGCCCAACATGATCAACGCCCAACATATGTCCAACGAGCACATCCCAGTCACCATTCGTGTCTCCTAAAAAGTGGTCATTGAAGTATGAAATCACCCCATTATCCACTGTATCCAGGTCCCACACATTGAATGACTCAAAATATTTGCTTTGCGGTGAAAGAAATGGACTGAACAGGCTTTCCCAGGTGTCATCGCCCGCAAAATAAATAGATTTTCCATGCTGGTACATCTGTTTTATCAAGTTGTCTTCCTCGATAACACTTCCACCAAAGTTGGAGCCAGCATCGATGAAAGTTGGCAAAGACCCCGTGGTCAATCCCTTGAGTCTTTGTAATGTGACCGTGGGCGCATCGGCAATGAACTTCAAAAGCAAAGAGGAACCCTGATCATCAATCATGCTCTTGTACAAAACATCCAGATTATTGTGGAAATTATTACTATAGTTCTGGTGGTCTTCTTCAATGGGTATCACGAAATCAAACCTCAAAGCATCTACGATAAGAATGACAGCTTTATCGAATTTACCATACTCTGCTGTCTTAACAGCCACGTCATCGAGGACTTGTCTGGTCAGCAGGAACCCCCTGGTAAAAAACGCTATAGCAATGAATTGAAGGAGGGCCAAAGATGCGAGTAAAATCACGTATAAGCTGTGTGATTTTCTGAATTTCTGGATTCGCACCCTATAAAGTCTTTTCTCATCGGCACTAGTGCTCAATAGAGTCCGTTTGATCGAGTGTTCATCCATGACCTTGTGTATCCTTCCAAACACTCTGGAACTCAACCAATTGACCACTATATAGGGTTGATTTTCGTTGCATCAAATGTCGAAGATCGACCTATTATGACTACTATTAGCCTGTATATCGATGAGTTTCCTAGAGCATTTGGATTGTCCGGTCTACCGGTGTATAACCGGACAAGCTGATCGTCAAGTATGCACCGACTCCTTTGTACGACCCAGCAAGGTGTCCTTCAGTATCTCTTCTGACAAACACAGTTCAATCCATATAACATACGCCAGTCATCTCCGGAGGTTGTCAGTGCTAGGTTTAAGTCTCAGTTCACAAATTTCAGTATCTTCTAAGATAGATTATATTAAGATCTGAGGTGGATAATTTAAAATAAGGAAAATAATGTCAACTGCCAGACCATCTATGGTATCTCTGAGTGGGCGTGATAGCGGCATCCATCCGTCCAGTGGTAACCCCAGATCGTTTAGACCATGCGCGGACTGTACTTGTTCGCCTGGTTTGCTTTCGAGACAAGGAAGAAGATCCTCCGCATTTCTGAAGCAACTAGAGAATAACAGGAGGAGAAGGGGCCGTGGAGAAACTTACCGTGCCTCATCTTCGAGCGGGAATGAGTCTGTTTACTCTTCAGATATGATTTGCCAAACGACTAAGGAGATTAATACTACAGAAAGACTGTTACAATTACGATTGCAGATGATAAAACATGAATTGTGCTGTTACATTGTCCCCAGTGAAGACGAACATCAGTCGGAGTACGTTTCTCTAGCTGATCAAAGACGGTCCTTCATCTCGGGGTTCACAGGATCTGCAGGTATTGCGTGCATCACCCGGAACCTACTGAATTTCAACGACAAGGATCCCGATGGAAAATCGATCCTGAGTACCGACGGACGTTACTTTAACCAGGCAGCGCAGGAGCTGGACTTCAACTGGACTTTGTTGAGGCAAGGTGAAGATAAGCTCACGTGGCAACAATGGTGTATCGAAGAGGCGAAGGAGATGTCCGAGGGTCTGGGGGGCAAAGTGGCCAAGATTGGAGTGGATCCGAAGCTGGTCAGCCTCGAGCAGGTCAATGCTTTTAAGAAAAGAATACTGGAGTCAACCTGCTCCAGCAACGTGCAAGTGGAGCTGGTTCCTGTCGAGCAGAATCTGATAGATGCCATTTGGAGCAAATTCGAGCCCGTGCCAGAAAGAACGTGTAACGAGTTGATGCTGTTGCCTGCGGCCTACCACGGGGAGGAGTTTAAGGAAAAACGGAGCCGTGTTTTAGACTATATTAATCAGAAATTCCGAGGACCAACGGCTCTG
Source organism: Torulaspora franciscae (assembly GCA_003705175.3). Taxonomy (NCBI): domain Eukaryota; kingdom Fungi; phylum Ascomycota; class Saccharomycetes; order Saccharomycetales; family Saccharomycetaceae; genus Torulaspora; species Torulaspora franciscae. The sequence goes on from PPHX03000006.1 coordinate 396,489, forward strand.
ACAGTTGTCGCACTGGATGAAATATGTTGGTTTTTGAACCTACGGGGTACAGATATTGAATACAATCCGGTTTTCTACGCATATCTAGTGGTGGACGATAACGAAACGACTTTGTTCACGGACAATCCTTTCAAGGCCGAAGTCAAAAAGTATTTCCAAGACAACAAAATCGACGTTAAGCCATACCAAGATATTTGGAGCCATTTGCAATTGCGCTCTTCCCAAACAAATAGCAAGGATTCAAAATTCCTAATACCTGATAACGTATCGTGGCAACTGGTCCGGCAAATCGATTCTGCCAAGTACCAATTGGTTCACTCACCGCTAGACCTTTTCAAATCTGTGAAGAACCCCACGGAGATCAGAAACGCCCGTGTGGCTCAAGTGAAGGACGGTGTGTGTCTTTCCCAGTACTTCGCGTGGCTAGAAGACCAGCTGGTAGCAAACGAAGCCCTTATCGACGAATACCAGGCCGCAGAAAAACTTCTCGGCATCAGAAGGACCCAGCAAGATTTCATGGGCAACTCGTTCGAGACCATTTCCTCCACAGGTGCCAATGCAGCAGTGATTCACTACGCACCGCCTGAGGAGGGCTCTTCGATGATCGACCCATCCAAGATCTACCTGTGCGACTCCGGCTCACAGTTCAGAGGGGGGACTACGGACATCACAAGAACCCTGCACATGACCACCCCAACTCGAGAAGAGATTGACAACTACACCCTGGTCCTCAAGGGTAATCTAGCCGTTGAAAGACTTGTCTTCCCAGAGGATACTCCGGGCCTATACATCGACTCGATCGCCAGGCAGTTCTTATGGTCACGTGGTCTAGACTACAAGCACGGCACCGGTCACGGAATCGGATCCTACCTCAACGTCCACGAGGGTCCAATAGGAATCGGGCAAAGGCCCAGTTTGGTCAACTTTCCCCTGCAAGCGGGCAACATCATCAGCAATGAGCCTGGTTACTACAAGGACGGTGAGTACGGCATCAGAATAGAAAATGATCTTCTGGTGAAACCTGCTCACACCGACAGCGGGAACACCAAGTACCTACGTTTCGAGAATCTCACCCTGGTTCCGTACTGCAAGAAACTGATAAACGTCAAGATGCTGACAAAGGAGGAAAAAAAGCAGATCAACGAGTACCATTCGCGTGTATGGCAGTCGATCGCTCCTTTAGTACAGCCGCGCAGCATAGCTGCAAAGTGGCTCAAGAACGAGACCTCAGCTCTATAAAAGAACCAACCCAGTATATAATTAACTTTGCCAAGATTTTTACATCGTTCCGTGGAGACGGCGTTAATATGCCACGGACCGTTACAAGCCCCATCCCGTTCCGCGGATAACAGATCGTTTACCCAAATAGGATTATATCAAAATAGGTTTTTCCGTTTGTTTCTCTCTCTTCTCCGTTCGAAGGTTATTCCCTCCCCGTCATTTCTTTGTTCTTCCTCTCATCGAGCTCTTTTTCTTGGTTTTTGCTGCGAGAACAGAAGAGTGAGCTGGTATTACTAAAAACAATGGATGGCATCACCGTATGTGTCATCGAACAAGCTGTAACCTATATAAACATCTTGTGTTCGAGCCGAGTCACCCTGTTGTGACTGATTATCATTCTCTAATGGCTCATTCATTGGATTGTAGTTTGTAACACCCTAACATTCTTTTGTTAGAACTGAAGAAATAAAAGATGTCAGACTCATCGCCTCCTTCGCAAAAGGATGAACGTCCCTTGGGTGATAGTTCCAGTCGTTCGTCTTGTTCCTCCGAAGCGCCTTACAGCGTTGCAGACACTGTGCCTGAGGGCGATCCTGAGGTCTTCGCCGGTACAGGACGGCAAGCCAGCAAAGTTGCGGCCGATGGTGCTTCGATAACATCTGCTGCCGAGTCGGGTGTGGCTGCAAATAGAAAGCTTTCGCGCATTTTAACGGGCTCATTCCAAGAAGCTGAGCGGGTAGCAGTGGATTACAGCCACTGCCCCAAGATGGGCGGGGACAGACCTTTTCCTCCTGCTCTCCCGGACAGTAGTCTTTACGAAGTGACTTTCGATGGGCCCGAAGATCCAACTCATCCTTTCAACTGGCCAATGAGGAAAAAGGTTATCCTGTGTATTGTGCTCGGGTTGAACTGTATCTCGATATCTATGACTTCATCCATTTTCGCCTCTGCCGTGGAGCAGATCTGTGTGATCTACCATGTTATCCCAGTGGTGGCCATTCTAGGTGTTTCGCTGTTTGTGCTGGGTTTTGCAGCTTCCCCGATCGTGTACGCGCCTCTTTCGGAGTTGTACGGTAGACGTGGGGTGCTGGTGATCTCATCTTTCGGTTTCACCCTTTTCAACTTTGCCATTGCTACCGCCAAGGATCTGCAAACAATCATGATCTGTCGTTTCTTCGCGGGTCTGATAGGTGCAGCTCCTATGGCAGTTGTTCCTGCCGCCTTTGCCGATATGTTCGATACAAACACCAGAGGTAAATCCATTTGTCTGTTTGCTCTAGGTGTCTTCGTCGGGCCTATTCTAGCTCCCGTGATGGGCTCTTATATCGTTCAGCATACTACCTGGAGATGGTTGGAGTACGTTACGGGTATGTTTTCTGGTGCCGTCTTTGTCGGCATAGTTCTTATCTTCGAAGAGACGCACCATCCAACGATTCTGGTGAACAAGGCCAAGGCTATGCGGAAATTGACCAACAACTGGGGAATCCATGCGGCTCACGAAACTGTTGAGCTGTCCATTAAGGAAATTGTGCAAAAGACTATCATGAGACCAATCGTCATGCTTTGTACAGAGCCAGTGCTTCTGGTTGTCACGATCTACAATTCTTTTGTCTACGGTATCTTGTATCTGCTACTGGAAGCCTATCCAATTGTCTTTGTGAAAGGCTACGGATTCCGCGCCAACGGTGAATTGCCTTATATCGCTTTGATTATCGGCATGTTCATATGTGGCGCTTTTATCTGGTACTACGAGGTAGATTACTTGAAGAGAGTGGCTAAAAAGGGTGGCCTGGTGCCGGAAGCCCGGTTGATCCCCATGGCTTACGCCGGTGTCGTCTTCCCAATTGGTATCTTGTGGTTCTGTTGGGCTGGTAACTACCACGATAAGGTACACTGGATGGTCCCCACTGTGGCTGGTGCCTTCATCGGGTTTGGTTTAATTGGTATCTTCTTGCCCTGTTTGAACTACATCATCGAGTCCTACTTACTGCTAGCTGCATCTGCCGTTGCTGCAAATACTTTCCTGAGATCAGCTTTCGGTGCATGCTTCCCACTTTTTGCTGGTTACATGTTCGACGGCATGGGTACTAACTGGGCCGGTTTACTGCTTGGTTTGTTCGCTGCGGCATTGATTCCAGTGCCACTAATTCTACTAAAATACGGCAAGAGAATCAGAGAAAAATCCAAGTATGCATACTCTGGCTAAATGTCCGAAAAGCACAACTCAGGATCAACGCAATTCAGGGTCCTCACAACAACTTCCAGTCACTAAATAATCTACTAATACCCAGAGCATATTCTTTTAATAGTCCAGATTATCCTTAATAACATGCAGCTCGGTGATTGGTTGTCCGAGATCGGCTTTCCCGTAATGACCCTAAAGGTCACCCGGCTCACAAAACCAGATTCCTCCGGGGCTCTGTAAAGCTTATAAGAAGTCATCTCCATAACTAATTTACTCCCCACAGAGCATCAGACCACAGATAGTCGCAACTGACAATCCATGGAGAGATGATAGCACAGGTGCTGCGTAAAGAGAGGATCCCTGTGCTCACTCGTGGGCACAGATATTTTGCCACTAGTGTCGTAAGGTTTGATAGCAGGAACTCACATGGAGCGTCGGCGGGTTCACACGGCAGGAGGTTTTTGCAAACGTCGTTGAGCGATGATAGTAACTTTAGCAAGCCACCTTCCTTAACCCGGTGGAATTTGAGTTTCAATCCGAAGAGACAGGAGGCAAACAAGGGTAAGGTCAACATATTGTCAGATTACACTCCATCCAAGTGGTCGAGCTATTCATTACCATCCAAGAAGGTATTGGAAGATCAGGAACAAAGACTGAAGAAAGAAAAATTAGAAAAAGAGGACAAGATGGCCGCTGCTCAGGAAGCGCTGGACGTTAAAGGAGAAAGTAAACCCGCAAAAAAGAGAAGAAGAGTCTTGAGACCCCGTAAGGCGCTAATAACACTTACTCCGAAGGCGCTGTCACATTTAAGGAGTCTACTGGATCAACCGGAGCCGAAACTCATCAGAATAGGCGTCAAGAACCGTGGTTGCTCCGGCCTCACTTACGATCTACAGTACATCACACAGCCTGGCAAGTTCGACGAAGTAGTCGAGCAGGATGGCGTACGCATAATAATAGATTCCAAGGCACTTTTCAGTGTTGTTGGCAGTGAAATGGATTGGGTGGACGACAGACTTTCGTCTCGCTTCGTTTTCAAGAACCCCAATTCAAAGGGAACATGCGGTTGCGGCGAAAGCTTCATGGTCTAAACGTGTTGAGCCTAAAGGCCTCGGAAGGGCTCGATTATTTATCATATCATAGAAAGTTAACTAATTACATTATTTATTCGAACGATTATTTATTTTTTTTTCACGTGGTTTTTGTGCGTGAGAAATTGCAGATGCTCGAATTATCTAGATGTTAGTAGAATACGCTCAACTAAACTGGTAACAACGGGAATCTTCACAACCCCCTATCCCTTGAAGAGTGATGAAAAGTATATAAGGACTTCTTGCATCTCAATGGTAGTTACTTTACGACCTCATTGCATCCAGAAGTAAACAATAATACATGAACGACGAAACACAGTTTACGGAAAAGGCATTAGAAGTCCTAACGTTAGCTAGAAAACTAGCGTTGGACCACCAACATGCACAATTACAACCAATTCATTTATTAGGAGCTTTCGTGGAACCTTCACCAGATGGAAGTGTTGGGTACCTTCGAAACCTCGTCGAAAAGGGTCGTTATGACTACGACTCTTTCAAGCGGACTGTAAATAGGACGTTGGTGAGGGTACCTCAGCAGCATCCTGCTCCTGCGGAAGTTACACCCAGTTACAGTTTAGGTCAGGTTTTACAAGAAGCTGCCAAGATTGAAAAACAGCAAAAAGACACATTTATCGCTCAGGACCACCTGTTGTTTGCCCTGTTCACGGATGCATCAATTGAGAAAGTGTTCAAGGAGGCACAGGTAGACATTGAAGCTATAAAGCAGCAGGCTCTGGAACTGAGGGGAAACCAAAGGATCGATTCGCGTGGTGCAGATACCAACACTCCCCTAGAGTACTTATCCAAGTATGCGATCGATATGACAGAAATGGCCAGACAGGGTAAGCTAGATCCCGTCATTGGTAGAGAAGAAGAGATCAGAAGCACGATCAGAGTATTAGCAAGAAGAATCAAGTCAAACCCATGTTTGATTGGTGAACCCGGTATTGGTAAGACTGCTATCATTGAAGGTGTTGCTCAAAGAATCATCGACGATGATGTGCCCACGATTCTACAGGGCTCCAAGCTATTTAGTTTAGATTTGGCCGCCTTAACCGCTGGTGCCAAATACAAAGGTGACTTTGAAGAACGGTTGAAGGGTGTCGTAAAGGAAGTCGAAAACTCGAAGACCTTGATCGTACTTTTCATCGACGAAATACACATGCTGATGGGTAACGGTAAGGACGATGCAGCCAACATCCTAAAGCCAGCACTATCCAGGGGTCAATTAAAGGTCATTGGTGCTACCACGAACAACGAGTATAGAGCGATTGTCGAAAAAGACGGCGCGTTCGAAAGAAGATTCCAGAAAATCGAAGTTCCTGAACCTACGCTAAGACAGACCGTGGCTATCCTGAGAGGTCTGCAGCCCAAATACGAGATCCATCACGGTGTGAGGATTCTGGACAGCGCTCTAGTCACAGCCTCTCAATTGGCCAAGAGATACTTGCCCTACAGAAGGCTACCCGACTCTGCTATCGACCTGGTCGATATCTCGTGTGCCGGTGTAGCGGTTGCCAGAGATTCAAAGCCTGAGGAACTGGACTCCAAGGAACGTGAATTGCATCTGGTTCAAGTCGAGATTCAGGCCCTAGAGAGAGACAAGGATTCCGACAGTACAACCAAGGAGAGACTGCAACAGGTCAGGCAAAAGGAAGCCTCGCTAGAGGAAGAATTGAAGCCCCTAAGACAGCGCTACGAACAGGAGAAGCACGGTCACGAAGAACTCACCCAGGCCAAGAAAAAACTGGACGAACTGGAAAACAAAGCCCTGGATGCCGAGCGCCGGTACGACAACGCCACGGCTGCCGATTTGCGCTACTTTGCGATCCCCGATCTCAAGAAGCGGATCGCCGAACTAGAAGAGCAAGTAGCCGAGGAAGAAAGTCGCGCCGGTGCCTCCTCGATGATCCAAAACGTCGTCGACTCAGAGACCGTTGCAGAGACCGCGGCCCGTCTAACCGGTATCCCCGTGAAGAAACTGACGGAGTCCGAAAACGAGAAACTGATCCACATGGAACGCGACCTATCGTCCCAGGTCGTGGGGCAGCAGGAGGCCATCAAGGGCGTGTCTAACGCAGTGAGACTAGCCCGCTCCGGTCTTGCCAATCCAAGGCAACCGGCCTCCTTCCTTTTCTTGGGGCTTTCTGGCTCAGGTAAAACGGAGCTAGCCAAGAAACTAGCCGGTTTCCTGTTCAACGACGAGGACATGATCATTCGTGTGGACTGTTCGGAGTTAAGCGAAAAGCACTCCGTTTCCAAACTTCTTGGTACAACTGCGGGGTACATCGGCTACGAAGAGGGCGGCTTCCTCACAAACCAACTGAAAATCAAGCCATACTCCGTCCTGCTGTTCGACGAAGTCGAAAAGGCACACCCAGACGTCCTCACAGTAATGCTACAGATGCTCGACGACGGAAGAATCACCTCCGGCCAGGGTAAGACGGTCGACTGTTCCAACTGCATTGTCATTATGACCTCTAACCTCGGCGCCGAGTTTATCGCGCGCCAGCCAGGGTCCAAGGTCCAAGAGGCTACTAAAGGCCTAGTCATGGGCGTCGTAAGACAGCATTTCAGACCAGAGTTCCTCAACAGGATCTCCAGCATAGTTGTTTTCAACAAGCTTTCCAGAAAAGCCATCCACAAGATAGTCGACATCAGACTCGCCGAAATCGAAAATCGTTTCGAAGAGAACGACAAGCACTACAAGTTGGATGTCTCACCAGAAGCAAAGGACTTCCTAGCCAGATACGGTTACTCTGACGACATGGGCGCCCGTCCACTGAACCGACTCATCCAGAATGAGATTCTCAACAAGATGGCCATCCGCATTCTTAAGGGAGAAATTAGGGATAAGGAAACCGTGCGCGTAGTCTTTAGAAAGGGTAGGCCACGCGGCTCGGCTCCTGAAGATGAGGAGGACGAAGAACGGCTGGAGGTGCTGCCCAATAGAGAGTCATCCTTTACGCGTCAGGACGACGAGGAGATGGACATCGACGATGACCCGGCCATCGACGGCGACAGCAACATAGAGCTAGACTAATAAAAAGAAAGACTAATAAAAGAAGTGTATATAGGTAGGTATCTAAGGTAACTATTAGAGAAAAAATAACGCTCAACGTTCAAAACCTTTGTGAAACGCCCGAAACATTTTCCTAATTAGGAATAAAAGTAAATTTCATCGCTCCCTCCGATGGCTCCGGACCGCCCTTACTGTCTCAGGATTATGAGCTGGTAGCAAAGAACAAAGGTCTCGTAGAGTTGGCTACTCCGTACCTGATAAGACATTGCCAAAGGTGGGGCCCTGCAAGACGCACCTCAATTCCCCGTTTGAGAATGCGCGCGTGCAGTTGTGGGGCATTTTCTATGGGGCGGCGCCATGCATGAGGGTCAGTTTCACAAAAGACGCGCTTTTGCTGCATGCATCATTACAGTAGGTTCATTGTACGTTCATACTGGAGATTTGCGCGGCAGGTTCTAAGGCGCACGATGTAACAGATGGTATACAGATAAAAACATGTGGCACGATTATTGCCTGAGAAGGCAGTTTTTGCCGCTCATCCTATGTTTTTGTGTAACGTTAGGTAAAAAAAAACATTGACTATGATACAGCCGAAGTGCCCTGGAACCTAAGTCTGAGGAGTGAGGGGATCGAAAAGTATAAAAGGGAAGCATATCTACCGCCTTTTTCTGGGTGTGGGAGAATGTTTGGTACGCTGGTTCTGTAAGAAGGGAGGCGCCAGGTTATATCTATAGAGTTTGTATATCTTTAGCACATGATGATCCATTCTATGGCCGATACCGCTAGTGAGGATGCCGAGGGGGAAGCTATGGATGTGGCGGTATTGAAGAGCGCGAAGTCGAGCGCGCTGATAAGCGAGAACATGGGAAGGTTTTTGCCGATGGAGGTACCCCCATCGGTGGAATCCGAGGACGGGGACGATGACGACGACGATGAGAACCTGCTGGATGAAATCGATGATGATCAGGCCGGGAATCAGGACGCGGACAAAGAGGGCAAGGAAAAGGCTCGGAGTGCACGTGATGACGAGGGCCGGGATTTACGCGGCCGTCCCTCGTCGTGCGTGTTTGTTGCGTCCTTGGCGGCCTCGCTGTCGGACGATGAGCTGTGTGTCTCGGTAACCGACAGTTTCAGGCAGTACGGGGAATTGGCGCGGGTCAAAGTGCTCAGGGACCACGCAAACAGGCCCTACGCGTTTGTCCAGTACAAGAACGACAAGGATGCCAAGCGGGCCCTGAGGATGGCGCAAGGGTCCGTTCTGAACGGCAGAACCCTGAGGTGCGAGTCCGCGAGAGTCAACCGTACTCTGTTCATCACACATACCACTCCTCTGCAGTTCACCAGAATCGCCGAACTCTGCGAGCAGTTCGGAGAGCTGGAGCAGGTGGTGCCCAACAGAGAAAGCGGCCATTTCACCAAAAACCCCGGCTACCCGGTGACCAGCGGCCATTCGTGGTTTGTTCAGTTCGCTTATCGTGATGATGCAATCAGGGCATTTGCCAATTTGAGAAGTGACTCCAAATGGGACGTCGAATGGGTACAAAATATCGAGGTCCCCAGAAAATTCAACTTGTTGTCGAAGGACTGTGACAACGATAACGATTATGACAACGATAATGAAGATGAGACCAGCAATGGCCATTCAGACGAGGATTTCGACAAGTTCGATGTCATAGATAAGAAATCCATCTTCATTGGGCAACTGGACTCGTCCGTAACCAGAGAAAGATTAATTGATAGATTTTCAAATCATGGTGAAATCGTCGATGTTAACTTGATCAACAAGTCAACAAACGTCTTCGCATTTATACAGTTCAAGACCGAGGAAGCTGCTGCTGCCGCCTTGGAAAGGGAAAACCATGCAATCTTCCTTAACAGAACGATGCATGTACAATACAAGGTTATCGGCGGTCACCACAACAACAATAGGAAACACGGTAGGAAACACAGTTCTTCCAAGAGCTTTATGGGGCCTCAGGTCAATTTGGCACCTCCACCGATCAACATGTACAGAAGAAGATCCTACGAACATGATCCAATGATACCTTACATCACACCAGTGATGCCATCGCATTCAGACTTCGAAATCAACCCGTACAACCCCTACATGAAGAACGCATTTAGGCGTACTTCGTTGCCAAGCGGTTGGTCATCAGCAAGAAGCTTCAGCTTCAAATCTGAAAGTGAGAACAACTATGGCGGTGATGGCACCACCGACGTGACTTCCGAAGCTTCCGCATCGGCAGGAAAGGCAAACTCTGCAACCACTTATAACAACTCATCTGCTGGCAGTATTGGGCAAGAAAACTTGAACGAGAATACAAAGAGTACTAGTTTCAAGAACAAGAAAAAATATTCCAAACGTAACGGTTTTAATGAACCTCCTCCAAAACCTTATTATTTCCAACCATATTATTACCATCCAATGCATTATCGGATGGGACCCATGGGTGCTAGTCACCCATCTCCCGGTCCTGGTGGAAGTCACCCATACATGATGGTTTACCCGATGCCACCACCACCAGCCACTGGTGTCGATGTCGATGGCGCGATGATTGGACCACCTATGCCTTTAGGTCAAGCCGACCCCAGGTTGCATGTTACTCCACCAATGGCGCAAACTCCCTTTATTCCAAATGATTCCGGCGATTATAACGGCGGTAATAAACCATACAATTTGGATTATTAAAGCCCTGACATTCACTCCTTCTCCTGACCGGGATTGTCTTCCCTCGTTTAGTTAGTTGTACGTAATTTATATTAAATCATTTCACCAGTGATGAAACTCCAGTAAATAACGCGACATTACACTTAATACCCTCTTGATATCATGCCTTGAGACTCCTTCTCTTGCTACCACGAGCTCCATGGGCGTTCTGCCGTTGAAATGGGGTAACAATTTATTGAACAGGAGTTGGAAATCAGTGGGTTGGTCCTGAATACATTTGTAGATCCATCTCTTTTCAATGGCGTTCGCCTTCTCGGGCTCCAGAATGATGGTGTAGTCTCTCTCCATTGTCGTATCGTCAAAGGTGAAATTCTCAATATCGTCCTCTGGCTGGTATACGTGGGCAGTGGCGGGCTTCTTATCTTTTGAAATATTATCTAACTTGTCTTGTTCACGATTCAAATGCTCTTTCTTACTTCTTGGTGCCTCTTTTTCCAAATCTTCTTCGACAGCCATCTTAATTTGCTTGTCCACTCGAATACATACAAACGTCAGAAGCTGGGTCACATAGCCATACCGCATGAGCCATGTGAGTGCTCCAAGGTAGATCGGTTTGTGCTCTTTCGATGGAATTATACTGCCGAACTGTTTCGGCTTCTTGCAGGAAAGCAAATTCAAAAACGAGATTAATGACGGTAATGATGGGAATCGCTTCTTGAATATCTTTTGGTTTTGATAAATCAGCGGCGTGTCCATGTGGAAATCTGACCACTCCAGATTGCCATCATGTGAATAGCCATGGATGGGCGCTAACGGTGACACAATGTACGTGCTCTTTGAGCTGATGGGTATGATCACTCGCGCGTGTCTTCGATATAGAAGGTGTAGAGCACATGATCTCAGCATGCCCGTTTGGAAAGAATTCTGGTTGTCCATAACATAGTCCTTAGAGGTCCCTAACAAGTCGTTTACCACATTTTGGTAAGAGCGTAATGCCACTGTAGGCTGAATTTGTCTGATCATATGGGTTAACACCAAGTTGATTATGTCATCCTCAGACGATAGGTTCTCCAAGTCTTTGATGATTGCCGCTGGCTCGTCGAGAAGCAATAAAGCATAATTTAAAAGGTCATCATCTTCGTCCTCCTCCACTGTTCCTCCTTCATTTTCGTCCCTTGCAGAAGACGTTTCCAAAAACTTACTATTCAACACCGATGTCAGGTAGGAACCTCTAAGTACGGGATGAAGTTTATAATCAGGAAGAATCCTGAACTCATTTTGAATAGGAATTTGAAGTGATATTACCTTATCGTCATCTATCTCCAAGCATGCAATTTCATTTCTTTGCAACTTGTCAACACACGTTGTCAATGCCCTTGCTAATGACGACTTGGCAAGTATCCTTTGATACAAATACTTTGCCTTGTTCCCTGACCCTCGTATAGATTCGTAGGTCTTGGAGTTTTTCAGAACCTTCTCCTTCTCTCTCAAAATCAAGTTGCATTGTCGTGAGACATAGTTCGACTTAGCTTGTGAGTACCTTAAAAGCAGTGATAACCTCGCAACAACGTAATGAAACATATCGTCGACTTTCTCATTGTACACAACTAGGGAAGGGTTCATGACAAAGCAAACGTGGAACATATCCATACTTTTATCAAGGTCATCATGCTTCTCTAAATCAGAATGTTCGTTTTCATCAGAACCCGTAGATTCGTTCCCACCATCAAGGTTTGGAAGAGAAGTCTCCTGATCTAAGCTACCCATCGTATCGTTGACATCAGAATTCTTCGAAGTGCTTCCGCGCTTGCTGTTCTTACCGCCTGAACTATTAGATCTCTTGGATCTGCTCGAGTGTTTTCGTCGTCTGGACTTCCTCCACTGCCCATTTTCATCAACGCGTACAGGTAATCCGAGGAAGCATAACTCGTTAACTGTAAACTCAAACCTAGTATTGCACATTTCTCTTTCTGGAGAACAAAACTCGGCTATGAACTCGGGATCAAAGTCAAAAACCTTATTCAGAGAAAGAAAATTCTCTTCGGCAAAGTGTTGATCGTCAAGGTTTATCAACCCGCTATCAATCATCTGTGATATTTCAAAATTCTCTCGTTCCTCAAGATCTTCAATGATTTCATTACCAGCATGAATCGATGATCCTTTGGAAGCATAGGACGCCCTCCTTCTATTATCATCGTTGTTTACAATGTCCAACAATCTGCTTGCATTTATTTGGGAACCCTTCGGTTTTATGGACTTTGATGAGGATGGGGAATCAGAAACTTTAGTCGCATTTGCAAAATTGGACGCATCCAGCTTCCATTCACGAGAGTTTCCATTTGTAAAAGTAAGCTCCGATACATCAGGTTTTGCCTCATCATCTAGCGCCGAGCTCCCATCTGAGGAGGTACTCGAACAATCCGCGTAGTCTGTCGATAATTCACTGTCGCTCAACCCTGACGATGATGACCCTAAGTCAGATTCGCTTTCTGAGCCTGAACCATTCTTAACCTTATCGAAGTCTAGCATGCCTTTGGATCGAAAATTGGCCGAAGTCGATGGCTCGGTTATTGGACTAATACCGCTACCTTCCCCATGAGATCGATATTCGCTTGACTTCAGGGGCTGTGCATTTGCATCTGTTGGTTCAAATTGGCTGCTAGAGTGAGCAGCTGCTGACAATTTTTTGTTTTGGCGTTGCTTAGCCTTCAGATGATCCACTACAGAAGGCGGATAATGGAACACTACTTGAGGTCCCGAGTGAGTAAATATAGTTAGATGAATACCCAGTAGGCATGAAATGGGCAAATACTCAGTCATCGCCCAATCGGTCGTTTTTTCTTCAGTTGCTTGCTCATCATATAGTTTCCTTCCGAAAGACATATATCCAAAGGAAGGTCGCTTCGGCTGCATCTGGATGGCTTTGGCTATCTATAGAATCACAAATTTCACGCAGTTAATAGCCATCCTAGTATAGTGGTTAGTACACATCGTTGTGGCCGATGAAACCCAGGTTCGATTCCAGGGGATGGCATTTATTTTTTAAGACGCTTGTGCACTTTTTTGAAACTATGTATATAGGAGGAGGAAACCTACAGGGAATTATCGGGCTCCTTCACTCTTTAGAGCATCATCCTTTCAACTAAGTTGTTTTTATTTTTTTATGTTTTGTTAAACTTTTGGTAACTAAGATGTCAGTGAAGTGCGAAGAGAGTAAAAATCGTAAATCAGAATAAACTTCAATTAACGTGTAGTGTAATTCACTCTTTAAGCCAACATTCCTTTGATCAATATGGGAACTATTCCGAGTCATGTTGATTACAGTCTAGACAATTTAAACCCTGCTCTTTTCATAATGTACTTAGTGGTGCCTAAAGTTTCACGGTGATACCTGTGGCTTATAAATGTAGCGTACTATATATAATTCCGCAGACTAGGATAGCTCTGGGATTTAAGGATATTCAACATGAATCGGCGAGAAGCAGTATCATTAATTGCTATGAATTTGTCGTGCGCTCTGTTTGAATCTTGTGGTCACTGCCGCGTCGTCGCCGAATATAGTAGTCCTCTTATTCCTACATCCTCAACAAATTACATGGGCGTGTGGTCTAGTGGTATGATTCTCGCTTTGGGCGAATCCTCGGAGCACCGAGGATGAACAACATACAAGCATGCGAGAGGCCCAGGGTTCAATTCCCTGCTCGCCCCAATTTTTTGAATGCTCTTTAGCAAAATTAACCGCCATAAGACGATTGTCTTCTGGATTTTGAAAAACAAAGATACTTCGCTGTAAACGTAGGCTGACCTGACCATTCCCACCAAAACTAATCCGGGTGTGTTTAATCAAGGCTTCGGTTTTTTGTTTCCATATTCTATTATTGTACAGTACACATATATATAATCATTAGAAAGAGTTGTGAATTATGCAAAGTTTATCAGATAATTCAATCGACTTCTTCAACGGTTGGACCTTCAGCTTCTGGAGCTGGAGGAGCACCACCTGGGAAACCACCTGGGGCAGCACCACCTGGAGCACCACCGGCCTGGTACAGCTTGGTCATGATTGGGTTAGCAACTTCTTGCAATTCCTTCAACTTGTCGTCGAATTCCTCCTTGGTAGCAGTGGTGTTGCTGTCCAACCATTCAATGGTCTCCTCAGCCTTCTTGGAAACGGTTTCCTTGTCGGCTTCCTCCAACTTGTCGCCAGCTTCAGAGATGGAGCTCTTCAAAGAGTAAGCAATAGATTCCAATTGGTTCTTGGAAGCAATTCTAGAAGCTTCCTTTTCATCTTCCTCCTTGAACTTCTCAGCTTCGGCAACCATCTTCTCGATATCCTCCTTGGATAGTCTACCCTTGTCGTTGGTGATGGTAATCTTACTAGACTTACCAGTGCCCTTCTCGACAGCGGAGACGTTCAAGATACCGTTAGAGTCAACGTCGAAGGTAACTTCGATCTGTGGGACACCTCTTGGAGCTGGTGGGATACCACTCAATTCAAACTTACCCAACAAGTTGTTGTCCTTAGTTCTAGCTCTTTCACCTTCGTAGACTTGAATCAAGACACCTGGTTGGTTGTCAGCGTAAGTAGAGAAAGTCTCGGACTTCTTGGTTGGGATGGTAGAGTTTCTTGGAATCAACTTGGTCATGACACCACCAGCGGTCTCGATACCTAGAGATAGAGGAGCAACATCCAACAACAATAGGTCTTGAGTCTTGGAAGATTGGTCACCAGTCAAGATAGCAGCTTGAACAGCAGCACCGTAAGCAACAGCTTCATCTGGGTTGATAGATCTGTTTGGCTCCTTACCGTTGAAGAAATCGGTGACAAGCTTTTGGACCTTTGGAATTCTGGTAGAACCACCAACTAGGACAATCTCGTGGACTTGGGACTTGTCCAACTTGGCGTCTCTCAACACCTTTTCGACTGGATCCAAAGTGGATCTGAACAAGTCAGCACACAACTCTTCGAATCTGGCTCTGGTTAGAGAGGTGTAGAAGTCGATACCTTCGAACAGGGAGTCGATTTCGACAGAGGTCTGGGCAGAGGAAGACAAAGTTCTCTTTGCTCTTTCACAAGCAGTTCTCAGTCTTCTCAAAGCTCTTTGGTTACCGGTCAAGTCCTTCTTGTTCTTTCTCTTGAACTCGTTGGCCAAGTGAGTGACCAATCTGTTGTCGAAATCCTCACCACCCAAGTGAGTGTCACCAGCGGTGGCCTTGACTTCGAAGATACCGTCTTCGATGGTCAACAGAGAAACATCGAAAGTACCACCACCCAAGTCAAAGATCAAGACGTTTTCTTCACCGCCCTTCTTGTCCAAACCGTAAGCAATGGCAGCGGCGGTTGGTTCGTTGATGATACGCAAAACGTTCAAACCGGCAATAGTACCGGCGTCCTTGGTGGCCTGTCTTTGAGAGTCGTTGAAATAGGCTGGAACGGTAACGACAGCGTCCTTGACGTCACCGCCCAAGAAGCTCTCGGCGGTCTCCTTCATCTTGCCCAAGACCATAGAGGAGATCTGTTCAGGAGTGAACTTCTTGGTCTCACCCTTGTATTCGACTTGAATTTGTGGCTTACCATCGACCTCGACGATACTGAATGGGAAGTGCTTCATGTCACCCTGCACTTCTGGGTCGTTGAAGTTTCTACCGATCAAACGCTTGGCGTCGAAAACGGTGTTGCTTGGGTTCATAGCCGCCTGGTTCTTGGCAGCATCACCGATCAATCTTTCAGTGTCGGTGAAAGCGACAAAAGATGGGGTGGTTCTGTTACCTTGATCGTTGGCGATAATTTCCACACGATCGTTGGAAAAGTGAGCAACACACGAGTACGTAGTACCCAAATCGATACCGACAGCTTTAGACATTATTCTATAACTTTTTTAGCACTTTTTCAACTAAAATAAAAATTACCAACTGAACGAAGAAAAAACTTTAAGATTCCTTCAATTGACCTTTTTATCTGTCTTATGATTCTTACTGAATTGAACGGTAGAAGAAAAGATTAGAATCTCTAGTCGATCGCTATAACCACTTTGAGCGCGCTTTTATATCTTTTATCAACCTGTGCTCTCGACGGCGTCCTCTACCTCGAGCGAGTTAAAAGCCCACCGATGGAACCTTCTAGAAGAGAACTATAGATCCAATAAGCATCATGTAAGCAAAGCTGTGGAAGCAGCCCCTCTGGCTGGGAACCGAGAAGGATCGCCTGGAAGATTCCGAGCCAGGAACGAGATTTTCGTTCTTCTGTGAGATTCCAGAGGGTTCTACTCCACGTGACCTGCTTCGGTCCTAATCGGGCCAGGTGGGTGGAACGGCGGGGCGGTCTGGGTTTGAAGCGGTCTCTCGGCGGCTAATTTGATGGTTCGGCTAAATTGTAGAGTATGGGCGTTATCGTATACTAACTTATATGTAACGTACTAGTGGCGTACTCATTCGTTTTTGGCGCTGTGTTGTGCGGTGCTTTTCGTAGTTGCCGGCTGGGGTTTGGATAGGCGGAAGTGAGAGAGCCTGATCAACGCGGACTTTGCGCTCCCATAGGCGCGCTTCAAAAAAAGAGGGACGGAGGGGTGGCTCATGATTCCGTCTAGTCTGACCCTCCATTGGGCAAAAGTAGCTTGCATGTACTTGGAGTTTTCGAATCTGATCTTGACAAACAGTGAGTAAGCCAGGAACACAATCCAGGATCTTGGGTAGAATAGGATGGCTCTGAGGGCCAGGAGGCCCTCGAGCGCTAGCTCGATGCTTCCGACCCAGTACATACATCTTTCGTTGTAGTTGCGCACAAAAGTGGTTATAAAGCCGACCAATTTGCTGTTGTCGGCGTTAAGGTTGACCACTTCGGGCAGCAGCACGCTCTTGCTGTAGATCAACACGTGGAAGGTGGAAAACATGGCGTATGGAAGTAGCGCTAGAGTGAACATGGGGGTGAGGAACCAGAGGAAGGCTAGCGCAAAGTACAGCACATCGCCGTTGTGAAGTAGGGCCTGAGGAGTCAGTTGGCTCTGGGAACCGGGGGCATTTGACTTGGGATAATAGTGCTGGTAAGTGATTATGCCAAAGGATTCCAGAACACCGAACCATGCGAGTCTGTAAAAGAAGCGGTTCATGGAGGAGAAGCAGATTATGGCGCTGAGTAAGGTCGTGACATGACCTAGGAACCAGGCAAATTGCAGGGTTTTCGAAAGGTGCAGTAGTTTCGATAGCGGGGTAGCCGGCTTGCTAGCAGATGCGGTTTTGTTGGTCTCGGACATTGGGCTGGCTGTTTGGTGATGCTGTTGTTTGGTAACGGGTTTTTTTTCATTTTTCATCCTGGTAGAACGCACCGCCCTTTTAAAGGAACCATCCAGAAAATCAACTCAATTGCTTAAAGCAAATTATTTTTTCTACTATACAATCTGGCTACTGGCTGTGAGTCTCGGGGAGAATGCATCAGGTGGTCTCAATTCTTGAAGGGTTTCACTTCTTTCTGGTCTTCTTTACCATCTTCGACAAGTCGTTGACCTTGGCCTGTTTGGTGGCCTCCAGAGCCCGCTTCAGTATCGACTGCATCGTGAACTCTTTCTTGAATGCTGTCGCTGCTGATTTGCCCGTTTTCAGCGTCTGCAAGTCTTCTTTTATACGCTCCAGACGGGCCTCGTCCTCTTCGGTGTCCTTGGACTTGTTGTGCTTGATTCTGTTCTTCAGCATGCGTGAAATTTGTAGAAGATACTCCTTGTGCTGTTCGCGTGTCATGTCTTCGTAGTTTTCTGTGTCGAGCCACCTCAGGGCCTCTGCTAGCTTCATGTAGATTTCGACCGCCGTGTCAGACTCCGCGGCAGAAGAAACCTCTTTAGACAACTTTATGGCCTCTTCGTAGTCCCGTACCGCCTGCTGGAAGTCTTCCAGTTCCTGGTCGATATCACCGAGCAGTTCGTAGATCTCCACGAGCTTGGACTTCACCTTGGCTGGCAATTGTTCTGCAGGCTTCGAGGAGTCCACGTACATGATACGGGCCCGGTACAGCAGTTCCATGGCGTTCTCGAACACGTCTCCTTCTAGGTAGTTCGGAAACCCTTCCACCGGAGAAAGCGCTTGTTCCAACGGCTCCTCCTCCAGACCCTCTTCCTCGTCCGATTGTGCTTCATTCCGGGCCGGTTGCACCTTCCCACCGTCCAGATCCTCTTCTTCGTGATCAAACTGGTATAGCCGTGGATTTATGCTCTGTGCGCCTCTCTGTTCTGTTTCATCGTCATCGTCTTCACTGTCGTCATCGACTTCCTCATCCTCGCTTGAGTCCCCTTCTTCTTCTCCGGCCCCACCGAACATGTCGTTTTTCTTCAGCCCAATTTGGTACAAGCACCTGGCAAGGATCACATACGGCTCCGGCTCTGCAACTCCAAGATCCAGCACGGTTGTATAGCACTGTACAGCCTTTTCCAAGTCCCCACTAGCCGTGAACTTTGCACCATCCACTAGCAAACTTTTAATCTTTCGATTAACCTCCACATTATCCACGGACTCACTCATCGTATAACCCCCGGAGTGCCCTAATGATACTTATGGGCATTCAACTGACGATGCTCTTCCCATCGACCTTATAAGCTGGTTACGCGTCGGTCCGCCGTTCAAAGCGACAATAAGGGCCCTTTACAGCGGAAGTCAAACACTTTAGAAGCTTTATCATACTTAACTGGTATCTCACCATTGATAACTCCTATGTACTCCAATTCTGATTGCCCTCCTCCTCTTGGTCGTCTACAAAACGCGTTAGTATGGCCTTGGTTACTGGTTTGGCGTCCTGTTACCCGGCTTGTAGGCCTTAATTTTTCACTGGTCAAGCTACTAGGATCTCGATTAGACCGAGCTACGTTTCGGGTCTCTAGATCAGGTATTTTACAGGTGGAGAGCACTTAAGGAATTATCGCGTCAGTTGGTGGCTAAGCACTTGAACCTGGTGAGTGTTGGAGATCAGAATAGTAGCAGGATGTCTTCGATAAAGGATGGTCAGGTTTCTGTTAAAAGAGAGGACTCGGAAATAGCCAGCGTTGGGAATGTCAGCAATAAAAAGCCCGCTCAAAATGGAAATGGAGCCATGGAAACTTCTTCTGTTGTTGAGGGTGATGTTGAGGAAAGACCGGCTGCAGAAACTACTCCCGGTCGCGATGATGCTACTTCTGAAGGCGATCTCGCGGGGCAGGTGTTACCAAAACAGCCGGATCTAAAGATCATACGCCGTCAGATCTCGGGGTTTGTTGGGTTTGCCAACTTGCCCAAGCAATGGCACAGGAAATCCATTCGCAGGGGGTTCAATTTCAATTTGATGTGTGTGAGCCAGAAAGGGTTCGGTAAGACCACTTTGGTGAACACTTTGTTTAACAGGGACGTGGAAGCCTCGAGCCAAGTGACGACCAGCGGAAATGATGACGTGCATGATAAGATGGAGGGGTTAAAGATTGAAGAAGAGGAGGATTTGGAGGGTAAAGTGGAAGAAGAGATGACTACGTCATCGGTCAAGATCAAGACGTACTCTACAACGATTGAAGAGAACGGCGTCACTTTGAAGTTGTCGGTGGTCGATACCCCAGGCTTTGGGGACGCTATCGATAACACTGGGTCCTGGCAACCTATCGTTGATGAGATCAATTACCGGTTTGACCAGTACTTGGACGCAGAAAACAAGATCAACAGGTCTCTGCAGGATGACCGCAGAATCCACGCATGTTTGTATTTTATTGAACCTACCGCACATTTCCTAAAGCCTTTGGATATCGAGTTCTGCAAGAGAGTCCACCACAAGTGTAACCTGATTCCAATCATCGCCAAGTCGGACATACTGACGGAAGACGAAATCGCGCTGTTTAAGCAGCGGATCAGAAAGCAACTGGCTGATGCACAGATCGAGCTATTTGAACCACCTCACTACGCTATGGACGACGAAGATACCGTTAAAGCCTCGAATGCATTGTTCGAGAAGATCCCATACGCGGTGGTGGGATCTAACCAGTCGGTCACGAATGCCGAGGGTAAGACGGTAAGAGGCCGTTCGTATCCTTGGGGTATAATCGAAGTGGATAACGCAAAACACTGTGACCTTGTCTACCTGCGCGATTTGTTGATAAGCCAATACCTCGAAGAGCTACGCGAAAGGACCAACAACGTCCTCTACGAGAAATATAGATCCGAGAAATTGAGTAAACTTGGCATCAAGCAAGACAATTCCGTTTTCAAAGAATTTGATCCTGAGTCTAGGCAGAAGGAAGAGAAACAGTTGCATGAGGCCAAATTGGCCAAGTTAGAAGCTGAGATGAAGAGTGTCTTCCACCAAAAGGTCTCTGAAAAGGAGAAGAAGTTACAAAAATCAGAGGCCGAACTATTTGCAAGACATAAAGAGATGAAGGAAAAATTGACAAAACAACTCAAGACTTTGGAAGAGAGAAAACACCAACTAGAAGTATCGTTATCCAACCAAGCGGCTCAATCTCCAGCTCAACCGAAGAAGAAGGGCTTCTTACGTTAGGACGGCAGCACTAATAATTCATTCATTTTATATACCGAAACCTAGAAGTATTCCACCTATCTCGTTCGTATTTTATGAGCCATTTCTAACGCGTCAAAGAAGGCTTCGTTGCACAACTGGCATGATAATAACTTCGAACAGGGCATCATAATAGCCACCGGTTTGCTCATTTAGGGTTCTTGCTGCTCTTTACTAAGCGGTATTCTTCTTCGAAGTCAGGGGAGATGAATAGTTCATCCGACACTGCAATTCATCACAGAGAAGTCTATGGATATTTCGTGGCATTACAGCATTTCTTTCGAGACTCTGAGATAAAACATGATCGTTCGAACTCACCAAGGGCTCAAAAAGCTAGAGCTAAGCTGTTGAAGCTGTCTGGGTCTCAATTTTACGAACTCAGCACAGACGTCTATGACGAGCTTCAAAGACGCACTAATGACAGCGGGGATCAGCCGGAGTATCTTTTACCAAAAGCCAGCTTTCATATAAAGAGAAATCAGGCTAGACAAAAACTGGCGAATCTTTCCCAGACCAGGTTCAACGATTTGGTGGACGACATACTGTATGAAATAAAAAGAAGAGGATACGATGTCAATCCAGACACGAACAAATATGTGCATCCTGGAGAATATGATTCATCTGACAGAGGTCAAGGAGCCAACAACAGTGACCAACGTAACGAAAACAGCTTTAATAGCGCTTCTGATGATTCAGTGGTCCATGTGCCACCAACGGCGACAATTCAAGCATCTCAAGTGATTCCCATGAAGGCTTCAATTGATTGGTCTTCAGAGGAAGAAGAGGAACAAAAAGAGGAAGATCTATCCGGACCAGCCGCCGACAATTTCACCAAAACTAAAGTTGCAACAACGAGTGACGAAGGCTACGGAAAAAAGACGCCGTCCCTCGAGTTTACTCCTCTAAACAATTCGCTCAGCGATAGCTACCATTTCGATCTGAATCAGTCTCCTGCGGGAATTCAAGAGAAACGAAGGAACAGTTTTAGCGAAAAAAATCATACCGGCGTGAGTGAGTCAGCGAAGAGCATTGACTTGGGTACGTCGATTAAGAGTAACACTGAAATGCAGCATGAAATAGATGATCTGAAGCTGGCTAATGATAAACTTCAGTATCTAGTCAATGAGAAGGAGACGGCACTGGAAGAACTAAAAAAGGATAATAATTCATCAAAGAACAGAGATTCTAATACCAACTTTCAACGAGAACTGACGTCTTTAAGCTCTCAAGTGAGTGCTTTATCGATTGAAAATGAAACTTTGAGGCAGCAAATTTCTGAGCTTGAACTAAAGGCCAAGTCTATAGCACCCTCGAAGACAACAGACGAAACCAAAAGCCTCTTAGATGACCTTAAAAACAGATACCCGCTTGACGAGCAGTCATTAACAAAATTCGCGGATGCTGATGGTCTCATCACTTTAGAAACGTTGAGGGACCTGCATGAACACATTAATGTGATGTTTGTCCATATACAGTCAGACAAAGAGGATATTGGAAAGGAGCTATTTGAAACTTTGGCTCGCGTATCAAGTTGCATACATCAGATGTTAATTTTAGTTGATATTCCGCAATTCAAGGATGAGGTCCTACTTCTTAGGGCCTCTTTTTCACATGCCGTGACTGCTGTTCGGTATTATGCAACCTACCGCTCAATCCTCCCTCGGATAACCGTACAGGCAGCGATTTCTGAAGTGGCGTTTTCCATCTGCAATCTTGCCAGCTCGGCCAAGATCAAGCTGGAGGATGTCAAGGGTGAAATGAAAGCTGCTGAGCCATTTGAGAAAGCAAACAGAGAAAGTGGCTTGGCTCCACGAACACCTGTTGGGCCTAATTCTGGTCCAAGATTTTCTCAAAGTCTGCTGCAGAAACCTGACACTTTCACTGTGTCGGAAGACAGCAAGGATGAAATGTCACCGGTCAAGCCTTTGAAGCTCACTCAGAAGGCCAACATGAGCCCCAATTCCAATCTTAAACCATCTTCAGCCCGCAAAACATCAGGAAGTTTATTTTTTGCCTCAATGATAGACACTAAATCACCAAAATCGTCTCTTTCCTCGGCTCACTCTAGTAAAATAACTTTGAAGTCTCCAAATATCGCGACGGAAGGATCTATCGAAGAGAACGGAAAACCAGTATTGAAGGTCGAAGTCGGGAAAGAGAAAGAGCAAAAACCATTTGATAGAAGGAAGCAATCGAGATCTGAGGTGTCTCCGATAACTCCAACAAAAAGTACAAATAATACATCGATTCAGGTTATTGATGGCACGCCGTCCTTGCCCACTCCCTCTGCGATCGCTCCAATGTCAGTCGAGAAGTCGTCCACCGAGGAATTCAGCATGGAGCCATCTGATGAAAGCTCAGTTGGCAAACCTTCAGATAGAGACGACTCTGCAATGAAAGATTCAGTAAATAAGCCGACGAATGAGGAGGAGCCAAATCAAATTAGATCTCATGATAAACCGGCAGAAAAGCAAAAGCCATCTGAAAGTGCGTCGTCCGACAAACCAATGGAAAAGGGGAAGCCATTTGAAAATATGTCAATTGACCAGCGGACTGGTGTGAGTGAGTCAGTCGATCAAGAATCAGCAAAGAGTTCTGGCGAAAAGGAAGATGTTCCTCTCGAAAATGCAAAGCCTACAGACGGCAGCCCAAGTAGAAGTTTTGCAGATAAGCTTAGGTGCTTTGCAAACGGCTCGGGAATAGGCCTGAGAGTCGAGGGGAAGCCGCCAATCAAGTCTGTAGGCCCTGAGATTGATCAACCGAAAGATGATCCTTTTAGCAAGACACTCAAGCTTGACACCAAGAGTGGGATTGAAAACCAGAAGCATGATGATAAAAATGACAAAACAACTACAAACAAATTCAACTCATTCCAGACTAACTCCTCTCCGGTAAATCTCGAAGACGCAAGAAACAGCCCGCAGCGTAGCGTGAAAGAATCGAAAAACTACTCATCGTGGCCCCATGAAGCGAATCCCACACCCTCCAAACTCACAGAGAGGTTTAAAAAGACTTTTGAAGATATAAGCGATAACGATAGCGGCGACGAAAGTAAAAGCGATCTCAACGATAGTTCGAACTTCAGCGACGATGGTTCCACTTATTTGGCTCTGAAGCAGTCTATGAAGAAAACGGATCAAAAATCTGATGGACCGCGCACTATTCAGAAGGCAACAGTATATTCTCCCAGAGCGCAACAAAATAGTCAGTTCCGAGACAATGAGACGGCGGAGGGCTTTGATGCGGAGCTCTCTGATGAAACTTCGGATTCTTTTGCGAAGAATGAAGACCAAATTTTCGATAAGCCATACCAGAATGTTATCCCCCAAACTCATAATAGCATGGAAGCTGCGCCAATGACAGCTAACGATGGAAAAGGATTTAGCACCAAAGATGCTGATGAGCTGTCCCTTAATGCGGTTCCTTTTGAAGAAGATTTGAATGCGCAAAAAGTCAAGAAGGAGGACCTCGACGAATCTTCCGAATTTCAGTATGTTCCTCTAAGAAAGGAAGTAGAAGCTTCTACCGCAAATCAAGCTGAAGGTTCTCATCAGAGTGTTGAAGGTCCTGACGATCTCGACGACGAGCGCGAGGTAGATTTTGACTTCGACGCTTTTGACATAGAGAACCCTGACAATACGCTATCCGAGCTATTGTTGTATCTCGAGCACCAGACTGTTCAGGTGATCTCAACTATTCAATCGCTGTTAACTTCTATCAAACAACCTCAGGCTACGAAAGGTAACCTAAGAGGGGAATCAAATGCAATCAACCAGGTTACTAGACAAATGGTTGATGCCACGAGTATATCAATGAACCAGAGCCGCAACGCTAGTTTGAAAGAACACGGGACATGGGTGGTTAAGAGTTTGGAAGACTGCTCCTTAAGGATGATTACGCTATGCCAACTGGACCGTGAAGGTAAGGTCACCAAAATCTCGGGCGACGAGGACTATGCTGATAAACATTTCAAGCAAAGGTTGGCGGGTATTGCATTCGACGTTGCAAAATGCACAAAGGAATTGGTAAAGACAGTTGAAGAAGCAAGCTTGAAAGAAGAAATCGCGTTTCTGAATTCAAGAATAAACTAGAAAAGTAGGAAACTACGCTGTAATATGTAACAATAAAACTAAGAGATAAAAAGCAGAAAATGAAAATGTGCACTTGCTATTTACAGATGTAATTACAGTAAACTATGATTGTGTATCCCTCTCTTGAAAGTACTCATTAGCAATCTTGACCAGAGAAACGTCCGACTCGCTGTTCAGCAGGACCTTTTTCACAAATTCAACCGTCTTATTTGAACCATTTGTCGCCAGAATACCTCCAACAAAGGCATTAAGAACAGTCGAGTAAATAGTAGTCTCACCGCTATGGTGAGAGTCTTTGAACGGATCCTTCATTTTCCAGAAGATCAAAGAGTCCAGCTTCTTGTCCTTAATAAAGCGAGCCGTTACCGGCCTCGAGATCAACAATTTAGAAAGCTGAGTACCCAAATTTGTGAAATTGAGACCGTTTATGCTTTGCTGAACCTTCCCCTCTGCCACTGGGGAGAGAACATCGGACTGATTGAGCGAATGTATCGACGCTTGGTACTTCAGGAATTGCGCTCCCAACAAACTTAGCTTCTCATTATAAGGTTTGGATCCATGTGCAAACGACTTGTGCGTCATACATTGCAGAATAACGTTATTGGGCAGGTTGATACCTAGCTCCTTCAATCCCAAAATCTGTATAACTTTATCGTGATATTCGGACTGCTTTAATGCATTGTATGATATCCCCTTTGGATTCTTCAGATAACTCTCTGGATCCCGTTTCAGACCGCGAACACGAGCACCGGAATGTAAATACGTGATTAAACGAACAGCTTGCCGGCGCGTCTGAGTTACAGTATTCTTCGATGTTACCAGTATCATACGTTTAGGACAATGAGATACAGCTAGAAAGCGCTTTTTTCTTGTTGAAGAAGCAGGAAGATACAGAAGATACCGAACTTAACAAAGAATCTTAATCTAGGCCAATTGGTCCTTACAGAGGTTCTGACAGCGCTACGATCGCTACTGATGATTGAAACTTTTTTCAGCTTCCTCAAGATTTTTCTTCAGCGTCAAACGTTAGGAATGATTTTGCACTATATGAACTAGCTCAGAAACCATGAAGTTTGACCAAAGGTCGTATTTAGACTAGACAAGAAGTGATAGCACACTTAGGGAGCAGCTTTTGGATCCATATAACCTACTGGACTTCTGATGGAGAGGTTAGTCGGGTTCATTGTCAGTTCTTCGAAAAATTCTTCGAGAAATTCTTCGAAATGCTCAATATTGATCTTGAATCAAACGGTCTTGATCATGGCATCGATAAGAGAGTTTTACAGGCTTGATTGTGACTCTTCAAAGGTGTTTTGTTGTACTATTAGTGATGAGTCATTTGGAACGGCCTTTTTCCGGGGTTATCACGTATATAAAAGGACGGAAACGGGATGAGATGAGTTATCTTTCTGATCTTTCAACCCGATAGAGGCCCTCTAGACTGCGTAAGACGGTTTCATAGCTAGGTAGAACATTGGGATTTGGGAGTTTGATTTTGTACGGTTGCTCCAGAATTTTAGGCCAAAGGGGCATAGATAAGAGGTTTCACAAGAGCGATAACCAGGGATTTTGGGCACAAGGGTTGTGAGGTATTTCTGGGACAGGCAGAACACAGGATGCCAAGGAAAAACGACGGTTGGAACGTTATCAAGCTTCCTGGGGAAGGTCCAACGACTCCCGGGACAGTCGTGGCAGACGACTTCTATGTCGATGACGATGATATCCTTTCGAATACCAGCAGTGACGACTACGCTGACATGACGAACCCTTTCAATTTCAGCAATAAGGATGTGGAAAATTTGCAGGCAGTTTCGGGCTCTTTCGACACTTTGACCGGGTCTAAAGAGTGTGGTTCGATCAGAGATAAGGCGGACGGGCAGAGTAAGAAAATTAGTACCAAGGATGTTCTTTCGCGGCTTGGAAGCTTACGGAAGCCTCAATTAAAGATTTGGCATGTGGCATTATTATCCTCTCTTGTAACGTTCGTGGTCTTGGTTGGATGTCAGAACTATCTGACAATTTTTGACGGAATTTTACAGCATAGCGCTTGGGAGTCGGTCAATCAAAAACCAAGCAACAAGGACCTAATATATTCTGAAATAAATTTCTTGAATCACGATGAGCCTTATTCACCTACCTGGAAACCAACCGGTCAGTATTATGTGGATTTTGACAATCACATCGCGTATCCACTGCCTTCGAAGGAGCTGTTGGGATGGGAAAAGCTGAAGACTGACTCGCTTATCCTGTGGTATACCGTCAAGTCCAAGTACCGCTCAATGCTGAATTCGGACTCTGCAGCTATCGTTAAATCGAAGTGCTACCAGCTGGTAATTTCAATGAGGTCTGATGTGAATCGAATCCGAGACAAATTAAAATGGGCTAAGCAGAGGCTGATCGAGAACTATAAAGCGAAGATGCCAACGCTCAAGGCAAACGCAGTGGAATCATGGTTCAAATTACAAAGGGATACCGAGACACTAATCGCTAATCTGGGAAAAGCATCCAGTGCGTACAGTTTGAAGATAAAGCAGGCTGTGAAGCCCAAAATGCAGAGTTGTCATATTGCAATTTCCAGACTTGCCAGAAGAAAATACAAGGCCCTTCAAGATGGCTTCGCCACTCTAAAGTTACACGTTGGACGGAGGTCTTTACCAAAGCTAGGCGGGTTCCACAAGAAACTTCTTCAGAAGTCAAGAAGATGGTTGGGTTATTCGAACAAACGTGTCAAAGTATTTCTTTCTCATTTCGAGAAGGCATTTCGCAAGAAGAAGTCGCATCTGGTGTTGGAACGATTTTCAAGTAATTTAAAAACTTGTGAGCAGGCTCTCAAGAAAAAATTCAAATGTCGGAAAACCTCAGGCATAAGATTTTCAAGGGGGTAGGATTAGGTTAGAGGCGGTAGTAAATTTTGGTTTTTAGGTTTGTTTTAGTGGTCTTTTACTCTTTCGTTTTCATGGAGTTCATATTTGGCTATTTTTCTGTATTTACTTGAGACTGTATAAGATGCACTTTTATTAAGAATATATAGGAAATTGATTAATTGACTAACATTCAGAATCCTCCATAGTCCAGCTAATCATGACTGCTATGAAAAACTTCAACAAAATAAAACATATATAGGCATGGCTTTACTGTGTCGAGCAGTAAAAAAAAAAAAAACCGGTCGCCCTTTAAAACTTACCGAAACTAGTTATCCCCTCATCCAAAATCCCCAAATTAAACCATTCATGCTCCAACGCTTGTCTTGCAGTAATCCTTTTCGTAGGATCAAATTCAAACATCTTACGACAAAGGTCGACGAACCAGTACCAGAACAAAAACGTCTCCTTGTTCAAATCGCCAGCAGTCATTCCCTGATGCCGCCTCTCATTAGCCAACTTCGATTTGATCAGGCTCCAATTTTTCTCTGGGGTAAGATTCCAATTAATGCTAAACCACTCACCATAATCTGCCCGAATCTTTTTGGAAATGTAGATGTCTAACCTGTCACAAGAACCCATGACCCGTTTTATAGACTTTTCCTTAGTGACATAGTCACCCCTCTTGTTCTTCTCAGGCCATTGAAGGGTCATTGTGTTGGTATCAAAATGCTTGATCACTGTGGAATTTAAGTCCGAGGGAGAATTTCCCAACTTATGAGCTGATTTGTATAGCATCTTTTCAACAAGATGTGGCGGAAATGGTTCACCATTGATACGCTGCATCATCGCCATGTGCTCTAAATTTTCATGTATTGGATAAAGCGATTCACCGGTTGCCAACTCTACCAACACACATGCAATCGACCAGATATCGCAAGGAAAAGACCAGCCTAGCCCCAAAACAATCTCTGGTGCCCTGTAGTGACGGGTCGATATTACGGGTGGATGGTATTCGTTGTGAAACACGGCACTTCCAAAATCGATGATCTTGATCTCGGGATTTGTCAGAAATTTCCTGTTACCGCCGCTGGCTTCCTTTCGCCTTGCACTCATGGACCTCACCACTGACAAAGGCAAGCTTTTCTCAACGGAACTTTCATCACATAAAAGAACATTCTCCGGCTTCAAGTCAGTGTGAATGATACCCAAGTCATGAAGAAAGCAAACCGAACGAATCAGCTGTTTGGCCATGGCCTGTACATGCGAACCTGGGAAACGCGCGACACCATTTCCACACATAAAATCGTACACAGATTTTCCCAGCAAATCTGTGACAATACAAATGTGGTTCTTGTAGTCAAAGCATTCTTGTAAGATTAAGCACTGATACTGGCCGTTAGGATCATTCTCATATATGGCCTGTAGAACTCTAAGCTCTGTCTTTGCCGCTTCTCTATACCTATCAATGGCTCTGATAACTTTAACCGCCACGTACCTTGATTTAGTCGAGCCTGTCGAGCTGTAGCTAGATAAGTTACCAGCGTACCCAGTTGTACCATTAGCAATGTCTCTACATTTCAATACCTTACCGAAAGTTCCCTGACCCAGCAGCTGCTTGACAACAAATCGGTTGCCGCCAAAAACATCGCCCTCTTGATAAACGTAATGACCATCCTTATCCGTCCTAAAATTCTCCCTTTTCTTCGTCTTAGCCTTTTTGCCTACAAGCTTAGCAGCAAGTCTTGGGGCAGAAAGCCTCCTCAAAGACCTCTTCTGTCTATTGACATTTTCGTTAGATTCCGCCACCATGGCGGGATCAGACTCCTCTGACGTCGAACCTGTGAAGCAGTCTGGGGTGGGCGAAACCGAAGAATCGTAAAATGGGTCGTTATTCGATGGCGAGGGGCTCTGTATAACCCTTAGGTTCACGTTTCTGTTACCATCCAGCGTCATCGAAGTCGAACCTGTTAAATGTAAGAGCTCATCATTGTTCTGCACCCTTGGTGCCTGTTGCATAGCCTGATACAACAGTTTTGCATGAGGAAGCTGAGGCAGAGAGATAGTTCTCTGCTTCTTCAGCTTCTTGCTGGTCGTCGAAGTGTAGTTGCCGGATCCAGATATAGTTGGAGAAGTGAAGTGCACAGGCTGCTCCTTGATGAATATGAGATCATCATCGTCTTCGACACGATCATCATCTTCCTCCTCGCCGATGGCATCAACCTTGTGGTCCAGATCCATGATAGCGTTCTCGTTATCAATGTAAGGGGGAACGTTGTGAACAGTATGACTATCAGCAAAATTCAAACCTTCCTTCAAGTTGTTCTGCAAGAACGAACTCTGTCTCGCTAGCATACCTTCCAACAATGAATCTGCACCATCATTCCCACTGTCCATATTGGAGTTGTTTGTTCTTGTACGTTTCCTTCTAGTTTGAGTACTCACCGACATTGGCAGCCCCTCGTAGTGGTACCCTGTAGTGCTACAAATGCTAGCTACCTATGATACGATGAGACAATCGACTCTCGCTCCAGAAACCTCGAGCCCTCGTGTATATATAACCAGTGTGAATCAAAACCAAATAAAGCAACCTTCCGTTGGTGTAAGTCTGCGGTTGTCTCCAAAAATGCACTGTACTTCAATCTGTAAACTGCACCAACACACTGACTGTCTCTGAAGACGTCAATAGCCTAAATGATAATAGGACTTACGCAATTTAATGACTGCGGGAATGCATGTCCAATTCCAGACCATTCACTGTCAGTCTGTCTATCTGTCTCACCGTCTGGCTATCCTTGCCGGCCCTCCACGGCTCTCCTACCCTCAGTGTTCCACTGCATTCCACTCCTAATCTCACTGTTCGCATCGCCACACCCCGGCCCACGAGGGGGGAAATTGTTACTCAGGCGCGCGTCTCCAAGCCTCCTCAGGGAGACAATGGCCGGCCCACCCACTGAGGGCGAGCAAGAGAGTTCTCGCCATGCTACGGGGTAAAGCCCAGTGGGACGGCCATGGCCATGACGTTCCGCGGGCCATCTCCGGCGGTCCAACCAAATCCAGGGTAACCCACCAATCCACGTGACCAAACAGGGGAGGACCTCTGACGACGGCGGCTAGTTTTTAGGATCATCGTCCGGAAGTCCAAGGTTCTTCCACTCGTCCCGATCCATCAGCTGGTGGTCCATTCTGCATTTCAAGTACTCTTTGGCAAGCAACCGGCAGTTAGGGGCGTTTTCGCCCTTCACAAGTTTGATGCACTTGATGTATTCTCGCATTTGTTTTGTGCAGTCTCCATCATGATCCAGAGGAAATGATCCACGTTCTGGTGGGGTTGGACTAAGAGCTCTCAATGCATTTCCTGGGTTTCCTGACATGGTTCCTATATTCTACGGTTGTTGATAGTTGTTGTAAAGAGAGGCCGATGAGAACTTTTTCACTATATGGTAGGGAATGCCGCTCAAGGAATATGTCGTGGCGCACGACTGGCGCTTAACAGTGAGTAAGAGTGTCTATAGAGTGACTAAAGTAGGCCCTGTACACGGTTGCAACTATGGTCTCAATCTCTTTGGGTCTCTTGGGAAGAGCGAGGCTCTTCTGATGTTTTTCAAGTCCAGGAAAAACATGACGACTCTTTCCAAACCGATACCACCACCCGCGTGAGGCGCGCAGCCGTAGGTGAACGCATCGCAGTAGTCCTTGAGACCTGGGTCTTCTGGGGACAGACCGTGCTCCTTCATTCTCTTCTGTAGTAGATCGTGATCATGGATACGTTGGGCACCCGATAGGATCTCCTCACCCCTCATGAAGAAATCGTAAGAGTTGGAGTAGCGAGGGTCTTCTGGGTCGGGCATGGTGTAGAATGGACGAATTGCCAAGGGGAATTTGTCCAGAATGTAGAAATCGGTGTCGTACTTGTCTTTTACCAGCTTACCGAGCAGTTTTTCGTTTTCAGTGCTCAAGTCTTCGAAGTCGTCGATCTCCTTACCGGCCCCTCTCAACATGGCGATCCCTTCTTTGTAGTGGATACGAACGATTTTGCCGTCGTTTGGCAGCTTGAAATCCTCGACTGGGTATTGCTTACGGACCAAGTCAATCTCCTTGGAGTATCTGGCCTTCAATTCGGTGAAAATGAACACGAACAGGTCGCTCAATAGATCCAACACTTCGTGGTAGTGCTCTTCGAAAGTCATTTCTAGATCAACACCGGTGAACTCGGTCATATGACGGTGCGTATTGGAGTTTTCAGCTCTGAAAACAGGGCCGATCTCGAAGACCCTTTCGAAATCAGCAACCATCAACTGTTGCTTGTGGAATTGTGGTGATTGGGCCAAGTAAGCCTTACCCTTGAAGTAGGAAACCTCAAAGACACTTGCACCACCTTCACTTGGCGCACCCAACAACTTTGGAGTGTGGGCTTCGACGAAGTTTCTCTTGGTCAAGAACTCTCTGAACAGAGAACAAACAGCAGACTGGATCCTGAAGATTGCCTGGTTGGTGACAGTTCTCAGGTCAATAACTCTAGCATCCAGCCTGGTGTCTAGGTTGACCACAGGCAAACCAGCAGCTTCAGCCTCGGCCTCAGAACGTGAGGCATCCTCCAATAGGATGGGTAGAGCTTCAGGAGTTTCCGAGATCGTGTGAATCTGAGTTATATGAATTTCGAGGTTTTGCACAGTAGCAGACTTGATTGGTTCCTCAACTTTTCTGACAATACCACGTACGAGCACAATGGTCTCCAGATTCAGAGAACCGGTCCATTTGACCATTTGCTTCGAGACAGTGCCCTCTTTGTTGGCTTTCACCAAAGCCTGAATCAATTCGCTTTGCTGTCTCAAAGTCAAGAAGGCCAAAGTGGCACCCTGTTGTCTCTTGTTGTGCACACGAGCTCTGAACAGAACCTCTCTACCGTCATCTTTACTCTCATCCAGGTCATGGAACTTGATTCTGGGCTCACCAGTTCTCGTAGCAGACTGAATTAGGGGATATTTACCGTAGTTCTCCTTAGCCGTATCATTGAGAGCCGCCTGTCTTTCACGTTCTTCCTTCTCGGCTTGCAATTGACGGGCTTTTTCCTCTTTCTGTCTCTGCTTTTCCTGTTCTTTTTGCAGCTTCTTTAGAGCTTTTTTGGATAGTGGTTGACCGTCTTCACCTAGGAGGACTGGTGTCTGGTTCTTATCACCTTCAGACATCTTCAATTGATTATAAGCAGCTATTCTGATGACTTTCAGAAACGATGCAACTAGAGAAAGTGACTAATTCTTCACCTTTTCTTCAAAGCATAGGCATTGTAGACAAAATAATAAGTTCTATGACCCGGACATAACACTTTTTTTTCATTTTCTTTGTGGTTTGTTTTTGTTTACAATGCAAATGGATCGGAGGTGGCGAACTGGTAACGACGGCGGTTACTTTCAAGAGGATCATGGACCTGGATCTGATAACCAATCTGAACTCAACGTTTGAATGAGCAAACTCTCCGACTCAGGTTTCCCGTTGTACGAAAAACTTGTCAATAATAAAGACGTTCAGGGGAATGACAGTGACGATACCGACGCCCAAATCAAGCTGCTGACGAAGTTCAAAGGCCATGTGAAAAAAGAGCTATTGCACGTTCCGGCTATACCCAGTTATTTTCTCAGTCTCTACTACGTGCTTGATTCCTCATCCACATTAAGCGGCAAACTGGTCGTTTTGGCTCATTCTTCATTATGTTACCTTGTTAAGCGGGTGGCCATGCAGCTACCAAGCTATTTTGAGGACCCGGAAGCGACAAACGAGGTATTACAGCATCTTTTTTTCCTTCAAGATGATAGAGATGAGTGTTTGCAGAACAAGAACCTATGGGCTAGCGCCTGCAGGGCATTAGAGGCCATTTACCTTATAAAGCCATTGCTCTTGCAAAAGAGCCTCCAGAATTACCTGTACAACCTGGAGACAAAGAGAAAGATTTTATTAGTTGTGGACGAGTTTTTGCAGATCAACAAGAGAAACAATGCAAGTACCGATAATGATAGTCTCATAATGGAAATGTTCAACACGAAGTTTCTTCAGGAACTATCCTCGGGTTCAAAAAATGAGCAGAATAACCAGCTGACATTGGACGTCCTCCGAAGAAACTTTAATCATGACGATCAGCTGAAATTATTCTCACAACATATTAACGAAGACAACGGATCTTTCAGGGTACCGATATTTGATATCGACTATGAGCTGGGTCTCATATCTGAGGAGTATCGTATTCACGAGAATACTATGAACACGACGAAGCCAGATGGATCCCGGCATGCGAGGGAGTTTACATCTTTGGACGACCTGCATTCCTACGTTGAGTCGCTGTTGCCCCCTTTCCAAAGTCCGAAAGAGACTGAGAAAAACTGGAAAGATAGGCAAACAAACCTAAACTACCTGCGGGATCTAATATTCGAAAGCCAATTCGTTGCTGATAACCAAGTCTCGTTTACATCTATTTGTAAAGACTTGCAACTAATTGATTGCATCGGAAAGGCAGCTCTTTCGCTAAGAACAACTTTATCTATGACTGCATGCCACGTCATCAAGGCTTTACTCATAAAATTTCAACAAACTTTGGACCTGGCCATTTTGGATCAAATTTTCTCTGTACTTAAGAGCTTGTTATTGACTGCCAAGAGAATATCATCTAACACAGCTTTCAATTGCCTGGTTCTCATGTTCATCCACATTGGATTTCACAATAAACTTTTCCAAAACTGTCTCATGCTTATCAATGAGAAATCCGTTGCACCAAGGAATTGTTCGGCTATCTTGCTCAGAATAATGCTAATCAAGTTCACCGACTCAAAAAAATTGGATTCATCCGTTGTCTATATTGAGGAGTGGCTGAAGAAAGGAATCACAGACGCGCAGACTAGTGTAAGAGAATCAATGCGACTAACCTTCTGGTATTATTATAAGAGTTTTCCCTCGAATGCAAAGAATTTTCTGAACACTCAACTTTCGCCTCAATTGAGGAAAGCTGTTGAACTATCGATACCCAACCATTTAAAAGTAAATTACTGCTCAGCTCACATTGCTCCTTCTTCCTCATCTTCGGAGTCCTTGCTTAAGCCCAGTGACCATTTTAGAAAATACCCCAGCTATGCAAAACCTACACAATCGTCTAATGCCCTTTTGCAACGAATGGCGAACCAAAGGTCGGCTAGTGAATATCTGCCGAGCGACGCGGATTATGCAAATAATGTGAGGAGGAAAATTAGTGCACCTCCGTCTTCATCGTCTAGACGAAGTATCAACGCGATTACCGAAAGGCAAACAAGCAATGGCAGCAGTGATTTTGGAAGTTCGGTACAGATCGAGCTCACCGATGATTTCTCAAATTCCCACTCCAACAGCCTTATAACAAAGTATCTTGGGAAAGAACAACATGTTGACGATTATGAATTGATATACCGCAACTTAGGCTCACATTCCCTAATGACCATAAAAGATGGTCTTCATCTGTTGCAGAAAAAACTTCTTACTGCGAACTCTGAAAGCGATGATGCAATCGATTTTAGCAAGGTGATTCCAGCATTAAAAACAATAATGATCAAAGCACCTTCTGATCTCAAACCCTTTCTAGCAATTCCTCAATTTTGCAAGTCAATTCCCTTAAATTATCTACTGGAAATTCATGCAATCAGTTTTCTCGATTTAAGCGACTACATTCTACAAAACACATCTGAGTCTCTCTTTCTAACAACCATCACCGAGTTACTCAAAAGAGTTCGTTCAAGCGCTTCTGAAAATGATGAAAATGAAGGCATACCGGAATTGGCACTGTATTATATGAAATACAGGCAATTTATCCTCAATTTTTGTTTTCAAGTTCTCTCAACTGTGTTGCATAGAGTCCAGCACTCAATTCAGTCGAGTATAATAATTGATTGTGTTCAATCTATGGCATCAGTATGGGGACTCGAATTCGATGACAAACTCTATTTTGAAACTTGTGATCAGCTGTACCGCAATAACGAGAAAGCTTTCAAGGAAGCGATGGCGGGCATAAACTCGGTATCAACTAAGCTTAAAATTTACGATGAACTGGCTGCAAGAAATAGTGGAACGATATTAGATAGCAATGAATTGCTCAGTAAATCGCACGGATCATCTGAAGATATCCGGCAAACCAAAAGGGATGATGATGTGATCCACCGGCCATTTGAGGATGATGAGGACGTAGTGGAGGATCGGAAATTTTTTGAAATGACTATGGTGAATCCTTTCAATCAAAATGGGAATGCGAGTGGTGGCAGTGTTGTGCACCATGAACCAAAGGTAGAAGCTCATAATGTAAGGCAGGGTTCGCAAGAGCCAAAAGTCTCAGAAATGACTAAGGTTATTAGTATCTATGAGATCCCTCAGACCTTCAACGAGCAAGATCGAGATGGCGATATCAGAATGAATGAGGAGCAAAACGTCAACTTGAGCGAGATTTTTGGAAATACGGTGGAGCAAGAACAAGCAACAGTAAAATTTTGTAGCGAACCTCCGAAGGTGATCAATCCTAGTGTTGGATCGTCGTCTGCTGGTGGTTCGGCAGTGGCATCAGACTCACCCTGCGATGAGAGTAATCTCAATAAAGAGGTTTCATTGGAGAGAGATAAATCACCTGTCACTCCACTAGCCGATCATGAAGCAAAAATACTAAGCCATGGGATAAACAGTATCGATTTAAGTCTTAAAAACAAGGCAAACAATGTACCGCCCTGCGTTTCATCAGAAATTCTATCTAATGCCATACAAAATGATGAGTACGAGGAGAATATTGCAAGTGAACGAACAATTTTTAGCACGTTGTCAACTGAATCTTTGACCTACTATGAAGTTTCGAGCCTATGGGATGTGGGTATCGTTGGCGAACCAGAAACTCGTTTCAAATTGATGCTTAAAGCCATCAGTAGAATAAAGAAAGGCTCCTTCACTATCAAACACTTGAACGATGTCGTTGCTGCACTGCCTGCGGTTGCTCATCATGAACCTTTGCACAATTGGTTAGAGAAGGAGAACGGTTACGAAGAGCTACTCCATTTGAGCAAGATAATGCTTAACTCAGCAGATGAGACTGCTTTCATTCCAACGAATATGGCATCGAAATGCATAATAATGGTGGAATGTCTCGTCCTGATGAACGATTACCTGTCGAATGTGCCATCTCTTACGTCTTCTGAATTTCGTGATATCTGGCACTTTGCTGTTGACATGGTCGGTAAACTTTCCGACTACTCAAACGAAGTCTACGTACTCCTGCAGGAGTTGAGAGATTTGTTCAACGAAGCTTCTTTTTTCTCATCCAAAGAGATTACGGGCATCGTCAGTATGCTTGCGACACAGACTCAAGAATCAGGTACGAGAATAAAAGAAACATATCTCATAGAGACACTCTCTCGTATCATTTTGAACAATGCAATCCGTATAAAAGAGCATCAATACGCTGAGATCGTTCAAATGATGCAGTTTTTTTTCGAGAGTGACTTTAGCGAATGGCGTTGCGCCAGTGCTGAAGTCTTAGCAGCGGCATTGAGGCAAGTCCGCTTGAACAACTCATCTGAAGATACTGTCCGGGATCTTTTCGGATTTCTATCTGATCCACATTTTGAGCTCCTAGAAATCATTGTTTCCGATTTACTATGATGGGACAGGTTTTTCTTCGTAGTTGAAAGAACGCGTCAAGAAGTAAGTAGTTCGCGTAAAAAAAAGCGTTATGGTGGATGATCTTCATACATAACTACTCTTCGATAGCATTAACAAACAGTTGCATCCTTTTTGTGTGAGAGGGTATGGTTTCAGACTCAGAAGTCATTGCTCAGTTCGGGCCTGAGGCGGACAACCGCGAAGTTATATCTGCTCTCCGGAATTTGATGAATCTGCATGCCCTAACTCTGGAGGACCTTTATATCAAATGGGAGCAATTTTCATACCAAAAGCATGAGAAGAGCACCAGTCTCAGCGCAGAGAACTTGGATCGATTTAAGCAGTTTGTGCAGTTGCAGGTGGAAAAAAATGCAGCCCAAATTTCTCAAGCCAATTCGAATCCATCTTCCAGCACCAAGAAGCCAAGAAGTCTCAAACAGCTGCAATCTAGTCCTTCCCTATTCGGCTTCAACATTCCAAAAAGCTTGTCAGTAAAAAAGCGGAAGCTTACCGCATTCTCTGATCATCAAGCTCCAGATACTAGTTCAAAACTAGAGTTTTCGGAAGACCCTATTAGAGACCACACAGATAAAGAAAACGAACCTTCTCGGGGAAGTGCGAATAAAAGCCCTGATGTACCAAATAGTTCAGGCAGCATTGCATCTCTTTCGGTAAAGAGAACAGTCGAGGCAGGGAAAATACTAAACAGTTTAAATTCAGAACTGGAAGTAGCACCGGGGCTCGAGGAAGAGAGTGACAAGAAAGTTAAAATAACACCATTTTATGACCCGCAAAAGTACAAATTTAGGACTATGAGACAGAACCTGTCAGATGCCTCTGATTTCCTTGACTTGCAAATAGAAATGATGACGGAAATTATTCAAGGGCATTACAAGTTGAGTGCTCAAGAGTTTGGGGATCCCACTATACAGGCTCAGAGCGAAATCCATGCTGTAGGGAGGATTGTTCCCGACTCTTCTTCAGATGACTCTGCTAATATGGACTCCCTGGCATTAGAAACATCTAGGATGGCTGGAATAGGGAGGAGAGTAAGACTGGATCTCAGTAATATCAATGAAATTTCTTTGTTTTGCGGCCAGATAGTGGCTGTCAGGGGTAAGAATGCCGACGGCGACGTCTTTAAGGTTACTGAGTTCCTGCAACTACCTTATCCAGAATCACCAGTCTCCACATCAGAGGAGATTCAAGCACATCAGGCCGCCCTTGAGGGCAAAAGCTTGAAGGTGGTAGTGATGAGCGGGCCATTTACTTCTGACAACTCTTTTGATTTTACTTACCTGTCAGAATTTGTGGAAAGGCTGAACTCCGAAATAAAACCTCATGCCGTCATAATATTTGGACCACTGATTGATATAACACATCCCATGATTGCTGCAGGGGCACTTCCTTATTTTCCACATTTGAAAGTCCAGCCACAGACTCTGGATGACCTTTTTGTAAAAGTAATGACACCAATATTGAAGAACATACGATCAAATATTCAGGTCATATTAATACCGTCGACTAGAGATGCGGTCTCCAAGCATGCAGCGTACCCTCAA
Organism: Torulaspora franciscae; assembly: GCA_003705175.3. NCBI lineage: Eukaryota > Fungi > Ascomycota > Saccharomycetes > Saccharomycetales > Saccharomycetaceae > Torulaspora > Torulaspora franciscae. Next base: position 435,354 of record PPHX03000006.1, read on the forward strand.
GATGCATTAGACAGGAAATCTTTAGAATTGCCCAAGAACTTCAAGTGTTTTACTAACCCAGCCACCTTTCAGTTAAGTGAAGTCTTCTTTGGATGCTCCAACGTAGATACATTTAAAGATATGAAAGAAATGACGAAAGGAGGGAATACGTCAATGCGAGACCGGTTCGATCGAGTGTCAGAGCACATACTACAGCAACGCAGGTTTTACCCTGTATTTCCTGGTGGGATCAAGAAAAAGCTTCTCACGAACCTCGAGGGCAAGAAAAAGGTTTGCGAACACATATCTGGTGCTGATGTCGACGTGGCATATCTCGGCTTGACCGAGTTCGTTGGCAATTTTACTCCAGATATAATAATTATCCCAAGTGAATTGAATCACTTCGCAAGGGTAGGGCAGAATGTTTTGATGATCAACCCTGGAAGGTTCGTCAAGCCCTGGGGACATCAAGGAACGTACGCTGAAATATCAATATCCTCCCCTGATTTGGAGGATGGAAAACTCACCAAGATAGATGGCCCAGAACCCGTCTATTTGCATAATATCTGGAAACGAGTCAGGGTGGATATAGCTAGCGTCTGAGAGGATTTATTGAGAGGTTTTTCTACGCATATACCAGGTCTTAGTAGCGATTGGTATACAGTGTGACATACAATATTGACTTTAATGAATGTATTTATACAGTTCGAACGAGAGCTACATATGAAAAGGCAACTGAGTAGGCACTAATCGCTGTAGGATACATCGATGAAGTTACAGTTTTTTCTTTAATTTGTGTAACAGTCCTTTCTTATGCTTGGATTTGTGTTCCGAAGTTTTGCCCGTGGAATTTGCTGGAATGCTATCTATCGATGCCCTTCTATTACCCGCTGGTCCCTTTTTTAAAACAGGACTTGATCGAGAATCAGTAGAAGCTGTAGCTTTGGACTTGACACTACTGGCGCGTCCAACTGAGGATCTTTCCTGGTGACCAACAAACGCTTCATTTGTGTTTGTCGTCTTTGCTGGAGAAGGAACGTCACGGCCAAATTGCTGTACAGCGTGGACCTGAGAAGGATTACGTGAATGGGCAGATTGAGCAGTCTTGGCAGCGGCAGCAGCAAGCGGAGAGTCTGCGTCAACTTTGGTTGGTGCGAATTCCGCAACTTGCTGCTGGACGTGATGGATTTGAGGTAATACGGAAGTCGTTTTGGCAGGATCAAGCGAACGAGTTACACCTGACGTGGCTTGAGCCACCGTTTCTTGGATTTTTTCCTCCTTTTTCGGCACCATCTCATTTTTATGTTTATCCTCCTTGCCGTTAGCGTAGTTACTTCTTCTTAGCGGTTTCTCTTCAGCATTGAGGACACCATCTTTAGCTCTAGCCACCTGTTCGGTATTCGAGCCGTTACCTGTTTTTGGCAGACCTTGCTCTTTCTCATTCGAACGTTCGTTATCTATTGGCTCACCTTGCTTTTTAACGAGTGAGGAGTTGCTTGTTAGTGATGAGTTGAGAGACTGGACTGGATTACCATCCTTGTCGTATCTTAAGTGATAATTTTTGGAAGTTGGGATGGTCTCAGGTAAAGTTGCACCAGCATCATCGGATACTCCACTAGGCGAACGTCTAGACTCTTCTTGATCGAGTGAATCCTTGATAACGTTTTCACTATCTGAGCCGCCAATTGCTTTCTCCTCTGCAGCCAGTTTCTGGGAATCGTTATTGTAGCTTTGCTTTGGCTTTGGCTGCTCGACCGAAGTTGTTCTTGGAGGCAAACTAGCCACCTCCTGAGATTTGGGAACTGAAATGCGTGCGGTATCCCCACTATCTGATGACACCCACTGATCGTTCACTTTTTGAATAAGTACAGGTTCATTCGAAGTCTTAACTCCGGACTTCAGAGGTAGCTTCTCCTCACCAGGAACTTTAGTCGAAGACACATTTCTACCCTTGGTGGTGGTTGACTTACTGTTATCCAATTTAGATTTGTTTGGTTCTGGTACATCAATTTTCAAGGAAGTGTCGCTAGCGCCTGATATTTTGCTCATGAAAGAAGTGGTTTCTTTCACTAATGCGGTCAAATCGATCTGTGGCGGCTCTTGGAGATCAGCGGCAGGAACAAAGCCGCGAGTCTGTTTCTGTCCAGAAACAAGGAAAAGTTTCTTTAGGTAGGAGTAGGCAATCAGAGCCATATGCTCAGAAAAGAGTGCAATTAGTAAAAAGATGGTCCAAGAGTATGGCATAGGAGAGTGCTTGTACCACAAATCACGCTTTTCTAACTTGGTTTGAAGTCCGACACCTGGCAAACCACAGTATCTGTACATTAGCAGGAGAACGGGGCAAATGGTTCCCCCCAAACATGCTATGAGTTCTAGGATACGATTCCATGGGTCAGCGGACACCGGAATGGCATTGCAGTTATTTTCGTTAACTTGGATGTCCTCCGGTTTAGAGGATGGCTTACACTTTTTCAAAGCTCTCCATATGTCAACTTTAAAGATTAGAAAGTTGAAGACAAAACAAATCAATGGAGCGAGGGGCCATATAATTGAGAAAATCACCAGATATCCAAACTGAATCACAAGCTTTCTGAAATTCTCATCAACATCAAATTCACCGTAATTACTGGTATGATAAGAGTTGACTTTCTTCCACAAAGGCAATTCCCGTGGAAAATATGACTTGACTACCGACGATAAGACCTCATTGAGTTTATCATCATCCGCCTTCGCTTTCTTGTTTTTCAGAAGTGGTAAAAGCTTGCTGATGGCAATTGGAAGTAAATTCTCCATAGCGACTGCTATCACCTGGTTTGTCACGATAAAATAGAAAAACTGACTTCTGTAGCGCTTCACATCTACGATGAAGTCAGAGTTATTAGACGATGGATCGATTTTGAAACCCAGGTTACCAAGGGGCATGTTCAATCTGAAGCTCCATTCTGCTATTACAGCTCTAAGTTCTGGTGTGACCTTGTACCCTAAAGGAAGGTAAAAAAATAGAGTGATGAATAATGGCATGTAGCTTGTAAAGAATGTCAGCACAAAGTTTTTTTCAACTTTTGATCTGTCTGGATCGGGGCCATCCTCCCAGGCAACTAGCTTATCAACAAAGAAGTTATTGTAAATGAGAGTCAGAACGGGAATGAACGAACAAATCAACAGTGTTGGAATCAAACAAAAAATTGACTTCAATGGTCCAGAGTAAAACTGCGTCACATAGATTTCGATAAAGAAGCAGAAAAACTGGAAAGAAACTAGAGAAACGACGAAAACAATTGCCACTGGCACGAAACACAACTTCTTGCACAACACGACTAAAGGCTTACTGAACTTTTTCTCGCTAGTATCAATGCGATTTTGCACCTTACCAAACTTTGCACCGTAATATGCGTGGTCTCGATAAACCCACGAACATGTGAACAACAAACCCCATGCGATGAGGACAAAGGTGTATGGTATGTTAAACTCCCAAGGTGTTGAAGGGCGGATTAATCCGGTAAATGCACCAATTGCTGATAGTGGTATCAACCAGATAATGTACCTTCTGAAGTACGCAAAATACAGCGCCTGTCTTGGGTTTCTGGTCAAACGCTCCAGGAGAACCAAATCATGCTCTGTTGGGAACGAGAAGGGGTTCTTTATCAAATCAGCCGCTGTCTTATCCAATCTCTTACGAGTCTCTGAGTCGCGAATCGGAGTGATTGATTTCACAAATGTAAGTGGCTCGCAAACCTTTCTCAAAATTGAGTCCCCCGATTCCTCATAGCTCTCTAAGGCAACTTTTCCATTCTGTTCATAAGGGCTTTGGACATCCCGCTCTTCCACTCTAGTAAAGGCATATAAAGTAGATTTATCGTACCCTGGCCTGGGCAACACATGCAATCCTTTTGCAGAAAGCTCTGTTACCAACTGGGTCAAATTATCTACGGAGTATTCGAAAGCGATAACATAGTTGGGATCCAATTGATCAATTGACTCCGACATGACGACGGAAGGAATAGAATTTTCGAATATAGCCACGAAACGAGTTTTACGTTCACTGGCCTGTGAAAATGAGAACTGAACCTTCCTTGAACCCAATTGATCCACAAGTGACTAGAGAATCAACTGAAGCTTCAAAGGTTCCTTGCTATCCGAGTTAATTGCTCTAATGCGCTACTAGTGGTCATTATCCCTTATGTCTTCATTATTTTTCACTTTAGGCAGGGTTATCAAGACCGTCTAGTCACCTGTAGTACTGATATGGTGAACTACACAGTATCGCTGGACCTTTCTAGCTCGATAGTCTTGAAGCTTGTCATTTCCCATGAATATATCATTCATGGAGAACGCATGCTCCCAGGCCGCTTTTGGCTTTTTGTTCAGCGACCTTCGTTTTACTTCGGAGTTGCCTACACCGATGTTTATGACTAGTTTTATGTGAGTAAAAATCTATGATTACCCTTGAGATAGCTTACTGGAGGTGCTCTTTGTGAACTTGCATTCGTCTAGTGTTAGACACCTTAGTCAAATAGAATAAGTCAGTCAAGCGCCTTGAGAATCCCCTACAATATCGCCAGGTAATACATTATATTTAAAGAGCAATGAAGCCACAGGAATCTCAGAAAAAAAGTTCGCTACTAGAGAAGGGAAAGCGGTTGTGCTCAAGCATCCCATGACATGGTCCCATTATCACGGATAAACTGGCAAACAGAATTTTCTACATAAATTGGCCTGCTCTGTCAATGAAGGAAAGAACAATGCCACATGCGGGTACCATCTGGGAATCGTCATCAGAGCATGTGGAATAGCCCATCTTGTTAATATTTTCACTCTTTAACTGCATCGCTTAGGAAAGCTACTACAAAGATCGTGAAAAAACGCCTCGAGCTGCGTAAATCAATGTCAATAGTGGTAACCCAAAGAGCAACAAGAACAGTCAGTTCAAATCTTTTACGCTTGAGGAAGTTATTCAGTAATAGCTACAGTATAATGTCTCAGAAATCGCACTATGATTCAGAAAGACAGAAGGAGTTAGTGGATCGTTACGAAAGTGCCAAGAAGAACTGCGAAGATTGCGCAGTTCGGTACGCCAAAGACAAAAACGGCATCTTGCTTTTAGCAGTCTCGAAGTTAAAACCGGTGAGCGATATCCAGATTCTTTACGATCATGGGGTTAGACATTTCGGTGAGAACTATGCCCAGGAGTTGATCGAGAAGTCGAAAATCCTACCAAGCGACATACATTGGCATTTTATCGGTGGGTTGCAAACAAATAAATGCAAGGATTTGGCGAAAGTACCCAACTTGAGTTTCGTTGAAACGATAGACTCGTTGAAAAAGGCCAAGAAGCTCAACGAAGCCCGCTCAAGATATAATCCGGACGCAGCCCCACTGGCTTGTAACGTACAAATCAATACTTCCAGTGAGGAGCAAAAGTCGGGGTTGCAACAAGAACAGGAGATTTTTGAAGTTGTACGCTTCTTCCTCGACGAAAACACAAAACACGTCACACTGAATGGGTTGATGACGATCGGCTCTTGGGATACGTCTCTTTCCAATGATGCGACAGGGGAAAACGAAGATTTTAAGAGGTTAGCACAGTGGAAAAGCAAAATAGATTCGGTGTTTGGCACTAACTTGAAACTATCCATGGGTATGAGCTCGGATTACCAACAGGCGATCAAACAAGGGTCATGCGAGATCAGAATCGGTACCGGCATTTTCGGTGCCAGGCCTGCCAGAAGCGAGGCCACAATAGTGTAGTCATATCCTTTTGTTATTTACTCGTGTACTTGTTCAAATTGACATTACGTGCTTCACGCATTCGACTATGTATTTTGCCAAGGGTCCTGGCGAAGTCGTCTTGCATGTAATACTAACCAGTCTCAGCTTCTCATCGAACTTAACCTTCATCAGGCATCCAAAGTTACCATCGCTCTTTGTGTGAATGATCCCTGATGCGAACAATGTGTTTGCGATGTTGGACTGCTCAGCGACGTCAAAACCCATTCGTGTAAGTGACTGTCTTATGCCGCCAATCTCGTTCGAATAGTCCGAAGTACTCGACTTTTTTCTGTTCAATTTGATGCTATTCATTGTGAACTCGCCTTCTTCCCCGAGAGCTTCCCGCAGCTTTCTCCATCTTGTTACGAATTGTAATGGGGTTATCGATGAGTTTCGATTATCCGTGATCATAGTGCTGGTCAAACCAACACCCAATTTCAAGACCACGGATTTCGAGGTACTGCCACAGCTGAAGTAAATTTTCACTATCAAGCTGTCATTTACAGTAAATGGCTTCCTTACAACCATTTCAAAACTCTGTTCCGCCCGTTTGTGAGGGGCTATTTCGATGGATGACGGAGCTTCAACGCTTTGGAGAACGTACTCTGGGTTACTTCCAGTTTTCGCGGCAAAGAGTTCTGTAGAGAAACCCTTCATATCCCATTCTGACTGATTGATGTACACTAACGAAAGTTTGAGGTGGGAAGGTTGCCGGGAGTCGATGGTGGTGATCGAATACAGGACTCTCAACATTTGAGAAGTGTAAAGCACACCTTTTTTATGTGATAACATCCGTGCAAAGCCTTCCTCCCACTTCATCGACAGCTCTTGGAGCGCATACTGACTGAAGCCATTATTTGAAGTGCCGTTGGGAATTCTCCTGTTACTTTGTCTCGAAGGTGGAGGGACAGGTTTCTCGCTGGCTGTAGCGGTATCATCTCGGTCGGATCCTAAGTGCAAAGATTCGACCAGTGTAGCACTACCGCCTGAAGATGGAAAGTTTCCCAATCTCTTCAATAGAGGATTAGACTTTGTGTTGAAGGGCGGCATGGGCGCAAAGAGAGTTTTAAGCAGGACCATGTCACCACTCAGCTTCGATAGTTGTATCAAATTCAAGTACTCAAAAGATCTTGTTTGTAGCTCAATGTCAAGCGAGTTTAGCTCCAACTGAAAGAACTTTATCACTACTGACTCAATTTTGGGCTCGAACCTGTATAGTTTTATCATGGTTGTTAAAATCATTGCCTTTGTAGTATTTGAAACGGTGAAATACTTGTCAGTGAAGAGGTTGAACAGATCCCCAACAGAGACCTTTTCACTTATCAAGTTTCCATAGTCAGCGAGCAAAAATGCACCAGCTTTGACAATAGCCTCGCTGGAATGATTCATGTAAAGGTAGTCTATCAAATGCTCGCAAGTCACTTGATGCAACTGTGGATTGTTGACAACAATTTGACATAGACGTTGCCAAATTTCATCATCATTTAGGGATGCAGAAGAAGTTAACGACAGTAGCTTTAGCGATACCAGGATGAACCAGTTGGTGTCCGTGGCATACTTTTCAGTCAAAATTGCCACTTTTACCGCAATATCAGATTTTATGGTAGGATCTGTTGAACGCCTTGTCGATGAGATATAATTGAACAGTTCCTCCACTATAACCTTAACGTTTTCCGCATCCGTAAACGTATATAATAAATTTACCACTTTGCGAACAATAGAAGAGTCGCTTTCGGTATTGAGTAAATGGAATATCAAATCGAGGTTTTGGTAGCGTACTGTGTCAATCGCAGGTTTGCCATTTAGAGAGCAAAGTTTTACCAAAGAATCTAACGTCAAATAACGAATGTTAATTTCTGCTGAGCGAAGTAGTGAACATAGAGCGGTAACCGAGTTGCTGATCGCTTCATTCGAGGGATCCAGCTTTGAGGCGAAATTGATCAGTGAAAAAAGTATTGTGTTTAGCACCAGGCGTTCCATAGCATCATTGCACTGCTTTGTACCAAGTTCTATAGCTCTCGTTACACATACTCTTAGTTTCCCTAATGTTTCGGGATCAATGTTTGTGGGATGAAGAAGTTTTAGGGTCTCGTTTCCGGCTTCTGTTGATGAGACTATCAATAGGCTTAACAAGGATACGATTTTCGTTACTAGCCACGGGTTAGGTGTATTAGCGAATTTAAATTCTTGAGGAAAGGGTGGGCTTGATGTGGAACGCGTCCCAGCAACAACGCAGTTGTGAAGGATCTGCGCTAACTGAGGAAGCAGTCTTAAACAGCAAGTAGGATCGATGTTTTTCGCTATGAACTCGACTAGCGGCAGTGCTGCCAGCATTAGTCTGTAGTTATGCGTGTCATCTAGCAAGCTCAGTATCCTTTGAATCCACAGTTGTTTACGCTGTGGATCGTTAGTTAAAATCTGCTCATTGCATTTTAATAATGTTAAGAATGATAGCGATGACCTTTTCTTCAAATACTGCGGCGATGTTGGAGATCTTAGTATATGAAAGACCTTTGAAACAACCTCGTCATTCGATGAAAGCTCTTGGTCCATTTTGCCTGCGACCCCTATGAAATTTAGGGCCAGGGCAACGAAATTATCTTCATTTGAAGATAGGTCTTCGATCAGTATTTGCGTGACTTGGACACCCACCTTAGAAACCACTTCAGCATGCTTGTAAAGTAAGGCCAGGATCATGTAAGCCATGTACTTCTCCGAGTAGAAATTCGAACGCATCAGAACCACCATCTGTTCCAGCCCAAACATGATGTGTTTTAATTTTTTGGTGTTCGACGTGATATATATATATGCCAGTTTAGCGACATACTTCTTCCGTTGGTAGCCACCTATTCTATCTTGTCCGCCGGGGCTCTTCTTTCCGGCCGATTCGAAATGCTGTTTTATTTTCACAATCTCAGCCTGAATTCTCTTTTCATGATCATCCGAATGTTGTGATGACCGTAGGTCAGCTATGAATAGTTGCAGGCCCTTAATGCTACTTCCATTATGCGAATTACCACCATTCAAAACAGCTATTCTGCGCTCCATGGTAAAGTCGACAGTACAAGAGAATTAAATCAGAAACAACCCGGAAACAATCCAATACCGGACGTATCGCTTGTCAGATTCTCCTATTTTTTCCTTCGTCGGTAGTTTAACCTCACAGTCTTAAACCTCCCAGGAATCGTAAACCTACAATTGGAACCAGACAATTCTTAGTCCACTGACGGGATCACTCAACCTAAATTCTACGCGGACTTTTATATCAATTAGATCTTGCACAACTTAGCGTAGCTCATGTCATAATTTTTCAAACTTTGATCAAGGTCGAAAACGCGATTTAACTCTTAGAAAGATGAACTGTAAAGAGAAGGCCTTAAGTCTATCAGAGAGGGCCATTGAAACTTCAAACTGTAAAAATCATGTCTTTGTGGGTTGATAAACATCGTCCCAAGACTCTTCAAGCTCTGACCCACAACGATGATTTGACTAATCTGTTGCAGTCTCTGTCACACCAGCCGCGTGATCTGCCCCATCTCCTACTGTATGGGCCCAATGGTAGTGGGAAGAAGACGAGATGTATGTCGCTACTGGAGTCGATATTTGGATCTGGTGTCTATAGGATGAAGATTGATGTAAGGCAGTTTGTTACTCCCGCGAGGCGGAAGCTCGATTTGAATGTAGTCAGTTCTGCGTACCATCTAGAGATTACACCGAGCGATATGGGGATCAATGACAGGATCGTTATCCAGGAGCTGTTAAAAGAGGTGGCTCAAATGGAGCAGGTTGATTTTCAAGACTCTAAAGATGGGTTATCGCACAGATACAAGTGCGTGGTCATCAACGAAGCAGATTCGCTGACAAGAGATGCACAGTCAGCATTGAGACGGACTATGGAGAAGTACTCGAGGAACATTCGTTTAATTATGGTATGTGATTCGATGTCCTCGATAATTTCGCCAATCAAGTCGCGGTGTTTAATGATCCGCTGCCCAGCACCAACGGACCAAGAGACAATCAACATTCTCAGCAAAGTTGCCACAGCAGAAGGTGTTAAGCTGGAGTCCGAGGAAGTTTTGCAATCAATAGCCACAACATCGAATGGTAATCTCAGAACCGCCTTGTTGACGTTAGAGACAATGGCGCTTAATAACGAGATGAACTTAAAGATGGCCACCCCAGTAATAAGACCCGACTGGGAGTCTGTAATCCTAAAGATGGCCAACAAGATCCAGAAAGAACGGTCCGTCGGATGTCTAGTTGAATGTCGAGCTATTCTTTACGATTTGCTTGCGCACTGCATATCTGCACGGATCATTCTTCAGGAACTCACGTTTGCACTTGTAAAGAAGAACAACAGTGAAAAAACAAAAGTGGGTATCATCGAAAGCGCAAGCGTCTTCGACGAAAGGCTTTCGCTGGGCAACAAGCCCATATATCACCTTGAGGGCTTCATAGCCAAGGTTATGTGCGCCATTGAAGGCCAATAATATATAAGTATCTACAGGAACTGCCGCCACTCACCTCTAACGTCCTCTGAACAGCCTATACTGCTTTTCTTTGGATTTCTGTAAGTTCAAATACTCCTTGTTTGGTTTCTTCTTCAGCCTCTCCACATAGTCGATACTGGGGTCTTTCTTGGGGTCTTTGAAACCATGTAGACCAACCCTCACCAGGGAATCTGTCGAGACAAAATCATAGACACCTGGGAGTTTAGTACCAGCTTTCCGGAATGCCTCCCTCGCGACCCTTTCGTGCAGGTCATCACCACTCATTTCGAAGATTATCTTACCGGTGGGGACCCGAACCATCCAATGATCAAACGCACCTTTACCCTTACCCATTCTGGTCTCGTTACCCTTGATGCATACCGCAATATTTGTACAAAGTCTTCTGTAAAGTTTACCATTAGTCAACGGCCTCACATATCTCATCAGCGCATTATCTGCCTCCTTTAGTTGCTGGGCAGTTAACCTTGTACCCTCAGTTCTTAACCGCATCCCATAGGTACCAAATTGCATTGAAGAGCCCTTGATCGAACCACCTATACGGACGGGAACCCGACCTTTTTGCTTTTTCTGCACCTCTCTAAACCTTGGAGCATACTCATGTTTGAATCGCACAAAATTCAATAAAGATTGCGGAAGCCTCAATGGCTTACTACTACTCTTGAAAACAACTCCCCCGAACATTACTGGTTCAGTCCTAACACTCACAGACCCTTGATCTAGCAGCTCTTAACACCATATTTTATCAAAAGTTCAAGCTTTTTCAGAACCATACAAAAAGGTCCACCTAACGTGAAGAACGATCGTCGCCATAACACAACTATATAAACAAAGAGGGCGACCTTGATCCGATACTTTACTAACAACTCCAGACTCTAGTAGATAGGACGGCTTGCGATAGGATGGATGGTATTGCTGTGTTGCTCAGTGGGCGGTTGTTCAGAGAGGATGATAAGCTTGCTGGACCGCATTTAAGCGCCTGTTCCTCCGTATAGCCGCGGTCGGTTTACACGTTCTTCCTGGACCATTTAGAGCCCAGCAGTACGCTAGAACTGACAAGATGAGCTACTGGACCACACAGCAATGAAGGAACGGCCTTTAAGAGAGTTTGTTGGTTTTGTTGACAGATCGTCTGGCCGGAGCAAAACGTTAACCAGAACACACCAGGTTGCTAACGGGGACACGGTGTGACTGAATGCCACAAACGAAGCACTATACGGGCGGTTCAGATTTAGCCGCCGAGTGGCTGTGCTCTCCACGTGACTGTCACGCGACCTAGCGGAATCCCACGTTTTGTCCCACGCGGGAACTACTCAGAATCTGAGCGAAATGACGAGTTGCCATAAACGTTGCTCAGTCCGTTGACTGTGTTACGATGAGTAGTCATTACAATGATTTGCGTACGAAATATCCCTGGTATAACTATAGCTGGTTCATTTTAACAGGAGGTTTTCAAAGTGCTCTGTTCAGAGAGCGACAGCTTTGATTACAAAGATGTCAATTGCTTTGGGGCCCATCATTTGGGCAGCTGTCAGACCAATCATCAAGATTTATCTTATCATTGGTACAGGGTATGGTCTAGCAAAAATGGGCATTCTCTCTGTGGAAGCAACGAGAAGTATCTCAGACATCGTGCTTACGATTTTACTGCCCGCTCTTTCTTTTAATAAGATTGTAGCCAACATTGAAGATCAGGACATCAAGATAGTCGGGATAATATGTTTATCCTCGGTACTAATCTTTGCCACAGGGCTTTTCTTTGCGTATGTGGTCAGAAGGACCATGCCAGTGCCGAGACAGTGGTACGGCGGAATTCTGGCAGGGGGGATGTTCCCAAACATCAGTGATTTGCCAATTGCATATTTACAAACTATGGACCAAGGTTTCATATTTACAGCAGAAGAGGGAGAAAAGGGAGTTGCGTGTGTTATTATCTTTCTCGCTATGTTCATGATTTGCGTATTCAACCTGGGGGGTTTCAGGCTTATTGAAAACGATTTCAAGTACAAGGATGATGAGAGCGGCGTGAGTAATGAAGAGCTGAACATGGATCCAGTTTCACAGAACGGGGCTTTCAGTGAAACATCTAGTGCAATTGGGCCCACTGATGGTTTGCCCAGGCCAGAAAAAGCAGTGACAAAGAGTTCTGGGAGTGATTCGGAAGATATCTCCAATGAATTGAGAAGTTCATCTGTGGCACCTGAGGTCGAGCAGCCCAATCCATCATCGATCTCTATCACTACTCAGTCGTCCCAAAATGTGGACAGCCGCAGCAACGTCGATGAGTTGGCATTCACCCGTAGAACTAGAAGCACACCAATGGCGTATACTGAGGAACATCCAAGAAGTTTGAGGCGACCATCTGTGGCTACCACTATTCGGTCTCTGGATTTTCGTGATGGTCCTGCTCAAGACGTTCACGATCTAATCCGGGAGTACTCGAACGTCGATCAGTACGGCCATGCCAGAAGAAATTCATTGCTGCCCGATCGTGAGCAGCTAAGTTACACACAAAGCGGCTCTACAGCACTAGCAAAGCTGAAAAATTCAGATCTTACAAAGATTTTAACCTCGGATGCGACCGTTAATAAACGCTCCATTGAGACTTCCGGCGGCTCTTTACCATTGTGGTTACAAAAATTCCCTTTGACCCCTTACATCGTCTTCTTCCTGAAGAACTGCCTGAGGCCATGTTCAATAGCAGTCATACTTGCATTAATCATCGCATTCATCCCATGGGTAAAAGCACTTTTCGTCACATCCGCACACACTCCAAAAATTAAACAAGCGCCAGACAACGCGCCCGCCTTAGCATTCATCATGGACTTCACAGCATATGTTGGTGCCGCTTCCGTGCCCTTTGGTCTTCTCCTATTAGGTGCCACTTTAGGTCGCTTAAAAATCGGCAGCCTATACCCAGGTTTTTGGAAATCCGCCACCCTTTTGGTCATCCTCAGGCTATGTGTGATGCCTATTTTTGGTGTGCTCTGGTGCGACCGTTTAGTGAAAGCTGGATGGGTTAACTGGGAAGATGACAAGATGTTATTGTTCGTTATTGCAATTGATTGGAGCTTGCCGACAATGACCACACTGATCTATTTCACCGCCAGTTATACGCCGCCTGATGCGGTAGAAACTATTCAAATGGAATGTACATCATTCTTCTTAATGATCCAATATCCAGTAATGGCTATTAGTCTGCCTTTCCTGGTAAGCTACTTCTTGAAAGTTCAAATGAAGGTTTGACGGGAAATGAAATAATAACTAGATTTTAACCAGCATATACAAGCTTATAGAAAAACTCACTTATTCATTTATGACCGCGATTCCATGCGTATACTAGATGCCTTAACCCTCATTACGTCCCTTTCTCAAACTCGGAGAGGAGGTACATCGAAATGTTCTCACCAAAGTTTATACCAAACTGCTCCTCGACCGTCAAAGTTTGGTCAAACCACTGTCTCATAACTGTGACTCTGTTCCTAGGCCAGTCATTTGGCGAGCTAGTTCCCTTCTTGACGAAAGCACAAAGATCAAGTATTACTCCGTGGTTCTTGAGTAGCTCTGAGACCACGAGGGCAGTTAGATTCGGATACTTCACTTGAGAATTTTTATTGCATTTTATGAGACAGACGAGCAGTCCCCCAGCTTTCGCAATTATACAATCGCCTATGTCTCTATGAGCACCTGAGACAGTCTTTTCCAAATCTCTGACGAAGTGAGTAAGCCCAAGGATTTCTACCGTTTCATTGATGCTTCCCAGTACAAACAAAAGACGGAGTTCCACGGCGTTTCCCTGCGCATCTAAAAAGGGCATTTTTTTCATGAAGCCCAAGTCACCAGTTCTCAAGTAAGTCAAGCCTTTGTCTGCTTCACCTTTCAGTTTGCTTTTGAACTGATCCGTAATAAATGGATCTTTGATTAGAGATCGTGATGCCTTCGAGCTATTCATGTCAAGTGCATCGTTGCAAATGGAATAACCATATGCATTGGCTTCAGAGCAGCACCAAATTTCGCCAAATTCTCCTTCGAAGCAAGGACGATGAGTTTCGGGATTCACAATTGATACGTCGGTACAGACAGGTACTATACCCGAGTCTTGCATTCGTAGTAGACTGCCTGGAGCTGTGGCAGGCGATTCCACAATTTCCACAGTACCTTCCCGCAGTGCAACTGGATCCAAGTGCAGATTTACTGGCGGGATGCCTAGGTGTGATCTGAGAGAAATAAACGGATTGAAATGGTGATGATAGACGTAGTTCACTTGGGCCAGATTTAAATCGATTGCCGAATTTCTCCTTAGCAAAAGTTCGATCTCTGAGAATTCTGGTCTACCAGTGAATGGAATCATGATATTCGATACGTTCTTGAAGGCATCTGGCCTGAGTATTGAAGTGGGGATCTTCTTGTTTATTTTTGGTGTAAGCTTATTTGTCACCAATGAGTTTGCTTTCTCTATCAGCATTCGAAATGCATCCGGCTGTAGATATAAATCCTTGACATTGGAGTTTTGTAGGGCTAGCAAGAAAGCTCTCGGGTCTGAAGCAACTTCTTGCAAGCTGAACAGCCTCGTCGGACAACCAACATATATGCCTAAAAGACAACTCATGATGAAGCCCATGCTATGAGTATGCCCAGAAAGAGAGAATAATGGGTGGCTTGCCGATAATTGTAATGTTTCCTTTAGGATTTTGCAGGACTTCATCAGCGCCGAGTGTGTCATATTGACATGGATGTTACTTTTTGCATCATTCTGGTCGTCAATCCACACAACGCATGACACTGCCGTCGGGTCAATTCCTGGCTTCCTTGCGTACTTTTCTTTCAAAAGGTTTTTGAACGTGTTAATCCTTAACCCCGACTTCTTCTTCACTTTGGAGAAGTTTGAAATTTTAGGAAATAGGTGTTTGTATTTTTTGAGAGCTTTACTTATCGTAATGCCGTTGTCGAGTAAATTCAAAGTCCCGGCATCCGTAAATATTCGGCTAACTCCATATGCTCTTACAACGTTTGCAAATTTTCTCATGGAGCTTTCAGCATCGTTTTCATCCAGGGCAGCATAAGGAATGATAATGAAGTTGCAGTACATACAGGCAAGGACCATAGCCACGTACTCAACCGAGTTTGCGCACATAATAATGACCCTATCTCCTGCTTTCATAGGCGATTTGGACCCCACAATCTTCTTGATGAATGACGCCACAATGGTCTCAAATGAGCTCCAAGTCAACTTTTTGTGTATGTTGTTTTCATTACTCGAACCAGTTGATTCACCACCATCACTAAAAGATGGATAGTTGGGCCCATTTTTAGTTCTAGATTCCAAGACTTGAAGGATATTATCGTAGTCTGTTAATACTTCTCCTGACTTTAAATCGACAGATGCATCCCGGTAATCAATGCCAGAAATTTGCAACCCTGAATCTACAGAGGATGCATTCGTCTCTCTGAAGAGTTCTATGAGGGCAGATCTCCTCAAGCTGGAAAGATGACTCGAAAAGATACTCTCATTGTAATATTGAGAGTGCGGTAAAAAATCTAGAACGATATTATCAACCTGGAACTTGACAAACTGAGCACTCAACTCGCCACTGAAAAACTTCTTCTCAACAGTACTATTGGCAATCTCTAAGGAACAATATCTCCTGGGCAATGAGTCTGGAGACACCACGATAACACAGAACGGCTGGATTCGGTGGAAAATCCACAAAATACGGTAAATTTGCTCCGTTACGTCGTTCATCTTCTTTTGCAACACTTCTTTTTGTCGTTCGGCTATGGTTACGGGAAGAGGCTCCTCTGTGGGAACTGTCCTGGCCAAAAAGCTCTCTACAACAACTACTAAGAAATGCTCGTCTTTATTATGATTGAGTTCGAATGCTGATACTTCCAAAACAGTATTCACGGTCCTCACAACAGTTTCTGTAACCTGTTGTAGATAATACGTTTGTACAACCCTTCTTATTTTAGGATAAGAGCCATTATACCCCCTTTGGGCCACAGAAGTTGTATCTTCGTTTAGTCGGTTAACTTTGTTTAGGTCCGAAGTATGAGCCCAATTCGGCAGTCTGATTAACTGATTTTGTAAAAACATGTCTTCAACCAAAGATAAAACATAAACTTTACCGTTGTGGACGAAACCCATCAGTTTAGTTCTAAGGAACACTGCTGAGGAAGGGCAGACATTCATTATAGTGTTGAGTCTTTCCCTCTCACTAGAAGAAGCGTCTTCTCGAGACAAAAAGCTAAACATCTTAGCATAGTTTAACTTCGCCCTGAATACGAAGTCTGTGATCCTATCCATCTGGAAGAATTCGTCAGTCAGGCTTTCTGAGTGAGCCCAAATCTCGCCAACGGTCAGATCAGGAACTAACGTATTGTCATCAGGGTTCACCACACAAACAGTTGAGTCAGGTATAGGGTAGCCGAAAGTTGCTAGTCTCAAATACTCTTTAAAAGAGCTGGATGAATTCATCATTGCCGAAACACTTGGCTCCACAACGTTGCCTCTCAGTTTTTCTTTGTTGACAAATAGTTCATCATGCAGACGTAGTTTGGGATCATGAACCTGAAAATTGTCCAGATTTCCAAGCTGGTCCCTGACGGAAAGGAACACGCCTCCAAAATCGAGCAAAGTCAGTATGGGGGAATAAGAAATCGTTGCATCCAGGCAGCCTAAATTCTTGAGCCACTTATTGACTATCATGTCTGTAACTTCGGTATCAATTGTTGTGCAAGAGGTGAGACAGCACTTAATACAGCTCAATTCTATTCTGTGCTTCTTTGAGATTGTGGACTGCGGGTCGTCCAGATAATTGATTACCACTTGCTTCAATTGCAGTTGGTCGTTGAGGAGTATGTCTGCCTTGTACCGGTCTATCATGTTCTCATAGCTACCGGCTTTTTGAAGCAGCCTGTGGTCGATCGACACAAGCAGGTTCCCGGAAAACACATTGAAAATTGTTCCCAACACAAGGCCTGTGGACCTGGTTGGATCTAAACTGTTCAGAATAGTATATCTTGTGAAAGATTCCTTTTTGCGTATAGGCCTTATTACATTATTCTTTTTCCAATGAGGCATGGCTCGCGAATTAATGACGTTTGCCAGCGTTTTGAACTGATTGAATAAAATTTTATGTTTCATCAGCACTCCTGATAGTCTTCCAAGCGGAGTTCTCGTAAACTCTATGTACGAGACGTCCGGTACATCGAACTTAGGAACAGAAGACTTTGCTTTGGAGTAAACACCTAAATCATCGGTCTTGATAAAGTTGATCTTCGAGAAGAAGTCGCTTTTAATAACTTTAACCTTTGCATGATTTGAAGTTGAATGTAAATTGTCCACCTGGCTGTAACAGTCATTGGATATGAGCAGATGCTTTGAGTTTGTTAGTTTGATGATTTCGACTATCTCACTAAGGGAATAGGTTTCGAAGGAAATGGGTACAGCAACCATACCAGCTACAAAGCATCCGAATAGCGCCACAGTGAATTCGATAATTTCGGTCCTGTTGTACCACAGCAAAACCTTGTCCATCTTTTGCAGGCGTTCCTTGTGTAATACGTGCGCAACTTTCTCAGTCCTCAGGTACAGCTTGTCCCATGAAATGGATGTTTCCTTGCCTTTAAGGTTCACATTAACGATGGCAGTTTCTGCGGAATAGTGTTCAAACCTGCCACGTAGAATCGAGCTCCACGAATCAAGCGAAACGGGACTTCGCTCTCTCGGCAGTAGAGGTATCATGGGATTGTACGACACACCAGACACCTCATTGGAAGGTATTGAAAGTTGTACAGAAGGTGCTTTGTCTTTAGAAGCAGTACTCGAGTAGCCGGAAACTGAATTACCTGTAGTAACCCGATACAGCGACTGATGACGCCTATGTTTGATTTGGGAAGAGTTCCTCAGCGACGAATCAACGGTACTAGAGTCATTCTGGTACATTGACGAGGAAATAGAACTATTATCTCCCCGGATCGGGGAAGCATGTGTTGTGCGTAAGTTGGAACTGCAACTTTGATTTCTTCGATGGAAAGGTGCCATACTTTGAATTGACGATCTCACGGGTGTAATAGGACCCCTATGTCCGTTCGCATACTGATCTAGAAGTAATTTTCTCTTACTTTCGTAGCCCTTGACTGTCAAGTGCTCGTCAGTGTAGTCATTCACAAGTTCCTTCAGTTGGTTTTGCAGAAAAGCGGGCAAATTGGCTGGAATTGAAAGATCAGGCATTATGAGAGCGAAACCACAAACAGCAGCATTGAAACCCACCGACAATCACGGTTAAGCTTTCTAGCATTCCATTCCATTGGTGGTGAACCGTCATACTAACTTACAAGGCATTAGGCCTAAGAACACATCACGTGACCGAATGTTCACAGTGAGCTCAATCAGCTAACTAACAGCTCTTCTTTGACAGCATCTAGATGGTCTGTTGTTGACTGCTGTAGTTTACGGTTATGCCTCTATTAGACCACTGAAGAGGATTGTACTTCATTTAAGGTATCTAAACGAGGGACAACATCTGCGCAGTCTGCGATTTTTTTAGTTGTGAAGGGTTCAAAGCTAGCATACACTCAGGCTGTGAATTAAGGTTTAAACTAAGATAACATGGGCAATTCGGTATCCAGGGCTCTGGGGAAGCTCTTTGGCTCCCGTGAAATGAAGATTTTAATGCTGGGTTTGGACAATGCAGGAAAAACAACGATTTTATACAAGTTGAAGTTGAACAAGATAAAGACTTCGGCACCAACCGTTGGGTTTAATGTTGAGACAGTTGCTTACAAAAATGTGAAGTTCAACATGTGGGATGTTGGTGGGCAACAGCGATTGAGACCGCTCTGGAGACATTATTTTCCAGCAACCACTGCCCTGATATTTGTCATTGATTCTCAGGATAAAGATAGGCTGGACGAGGCTAAAGAGGAATTGTACAGTATAATAAGTGAAAAAGAAATGGAAAACGTCGTGCTACTGGTATGGGCTAATAAACAGGATCTGAAGGGTGCGATGAGACCACAGGAAGTCTCTGATTATCTTCAGTTGGGGGAGAATTTGAAGAATCAGCTATGGTGTGTTGTTGGCAGTAACGCGCTAACGGGCCAGGGACTTGTGGAGGGGCTGTCGTGGATCTCCAATAACACACACAAAAAATGATGATTATGCGAGAATTAGTAGCAGTTGTATAGATACAAATGAGAAGGAAACCCTAGATAACTTCTGGCTTTTCGCCCTTGGACTGGATCTCTACAGATCCGTCAGAGTTACCGAAATAGACCTTAGCGGCATTGTCGATGAACAGGCCTGTTTCAACGACTCCGACGATGAGTTTTATCTTCTGATGCAACTCTGCAGGGTTTTCAATCTGTCCAAAATCGGCGTCCAGGATGAAATTGTTATTGTCGGTGACGATGGGGCCAGCCTTGGCCTTACCGCCCTGTCTTAGGACCACACTGACAGCCTTCAGATCATTCAAGAGTTTGTGCTTCACCAGCACATATGCTGGTGGAACTACCTCGATCGGAATGCCCTGTCGCCAGTTTGACCCCAGCAATCTGGGGGACCTCTTAGATGAGTCTGCCACCACGATGAAGGTTTTGGCGCTTGTGCTGACCAGTTTTTCTTGCAACAAGCACGCACCACCACCTTTGATTAGTTGTAAATTATAGTCCACTTCATCTGCACCATCGAAGGCCACATCAACATCGGGATTCTGCTCGATTATTCCGTAACTCAGTCCGTTGTCCATTATCAGCTGTTTTGATTGGAATCCAGTTGCAACGCATACAGCTTTCGACATAAAGTCTCTGAACTTCAAGTCCTTCAGGTATTGGCCCAGTCTTTCCGCCACATACACTACCGTACTACCGCTTCCAATCCCAATGACGTTGTGTGAAAAGACATCTAAGTTTTCATCGACTGCCAGATATGCTGCTGCCCTTTTTGCGTTCTCTTTTGGGCTTCCCAGAGAGGGCAAATCTTCGACCTTAGGGACAGTACTATGAGACATTCTTCCAAAGATCAGTGAGAATCTGCTTGACTGAAGACCATGTGCAAGCTCTCTTCTAGAACAGGTGAATAACTTGCACCCTAGGCCACTAGTCATCCTTAAAAAAAAAAAAACTTGATGGAGAACAGCTTAATAATAAATGGAGATGAGGTGTGTCACTTTTCCATCGTGAATGTCAGTGGTATGGATTCTACCTCCGGTACCGGCTTCGGGCGTGCAGCGGGCTCGGTGAGATCAGGCACCATTAGAGGAAGTAGAACAAAGACAGGCTACCACGCAAGGCCATCCATGGTGGTACGGCGTCCCGACACTAGAAGCGTATTATCGGTTGTAGCCACAGTAGCTGACTTGAAGTTGACTCACGTGCATTTCTTCATGATGACTGTCTAAGGAATAACAGCAAATGGCTCAGTCAGTCCATACGTTCACTTGTCTAAGTGTAAGAAGCGAATAACAGTGGCAATCTTCCTGGGAGGTTTGGCTCTTCGGCGGCTAATCAGCGAGTTCGTGTTTATGGACGAAAGTTTCCGCACCTTGAACAGCCAAAGTCAGTGTCTTTTCTGAAGAAATGTGTAGACTTTGAGCAGCCTCAGAAAGCTCCCACAGGGGTGGTGCCCGCCTCTTGGTAATCTTCAAACCTGTTGATCTTCCCAAAATGAACGGTTGTTTGAAAGGTCTTAGCTGTCTGTGACTGTCATCCGTACATCTCAACTGGTGTATACATCCGTGCACCTTAATTCTGAAAGTTGCGTCTTTTTTCGCGTTACCTCAAATTTTCCATTTCGTTTGTGCGTGGGGACACGCAGAGGAACTTTTTCATCAATCGCCAGGCTAGGTGAGAGAATAGGCTGAGGCCGGGACGGCGAGCATCCGCGCTACGCTAGGAGCCCGGCATGGCCGGCAGCTTCTCCTGGGAGGAGCTAGGCTGGGGCTTCGTCCCGCTTCCACGCCGGCTTCCTGTCTGCCAGCGTAAGCCGCGATGTCTAGCACAGGCGGACAGTGGCATCAGTAGTAGCAGTAGCAGTAAGCCATGGCGGAAGGTTGACGGTAGAATATGTCGAATGACACAAGCGTATTGTGATTTTAGAGGTATATCTTGATAGCGTGTGTTTGATACAGGCCAAGGATTTCGCAACCAAGAAGAAACATCATCTACAATGTCTGCTCCACAAGCTAAGATTTTGTCCCAGGCTCCAACTGAGTTGGAATTGCAAGTTGCCCAAGCTTTCTCCGAATTGGAGAACTCTTCTCCAGAGTTGAAAGCTGAGTTGAGACCTTTGCAATTCAAGTCTATCAGAGAAGTATGTTCAATGTGGATTTAACCATAGACGAAGAAGACCGGACAGTGCCCAAGGAGGATTAAGAGAAAGATTCTGACAGGGACTGCTGTCTGTTTTTGATAATTCAAGTCTGGATCACAGGTTTACTAACTTTTATTTTTCATTTGCAATAGATTGATGTTGCCAGCGGTAAGAAGGCTTTGGCTATCTTCGTTCCAGTTCCATCTTTGGCTGCCTACCACAAGGTTCAAACCAAGTTGACCCGTGAATTGGAAAAGAAGTTCCCAGACCGTCACGTTGTCTTCTTGGCTGAGAGAAGAATCTTGCCAAAGCCATCCAGAAGATCTAGACAAACTCAAAAGAGACCAAGATCTAGAACATTGACTGCTGTCCACGACAAGGTCTTGGAAGACTTGGTCTTCCCAACTGAGATCGTTGGTAAGAGAGTCAGATACTTGGTTGGTGGTAACAAGGTCCAAAAGGTCTTGTTGGACTCCAAGGACGTCCAACAAGTTGACTACAAATTGGAATCCTTCCAAGCTGTCTACAACAAGTTGACTGGTAAGCAAATCGTCTTTGAAATCCCAGGTGAAACCCATTAAATGTAGCACTGGCCGATTTGAATGTCAAAAATAAACCACTCCATCTCATATAGTCCATTTTCTATATTAAATAAAATGTTTTAATAGGTGTACAATTTTTAAAGCGTTTTCATCTGTACCGTAACTCTATATACTATTCGTCCTTGCAAGAGTCTTTGAAAGCTGCTCTGTTTATAAATTTATCGTAGGCGTTCTCTGTGGGGAGTTTCGTGGTATCGATTTTAGTTTTGGGAATGTCATAGTACTTGATTTGTTCGAAATTGTCCTTCCCCAGACCTATACCATCTTCAGATCCCGTTCTTTGATTGATGACTTTTCTTGCCTTCAGTTTCGCCCCCATTCCATCCTGAAGGGCAAGCGCCGGTTGGCCTTTCTCGGGCTCCTTGTTCTTGGTGCTCAGTATCACTATGCATGCAGTGATACCACCAATAATAACAATGTACTTAACTAAGGTTACCACTGTGAGCAGTATACCACCGACAAACATCTTCATAAAGGGTCCTAATAGTGAAATCGTTATCATCAGGGAGCATCCCAGTACGAATGAGGGTAGATGGATCTCGTTAAGGGGTTCCACCCGCAGCTTATGGCCAACATTTTGTTCTATCCAGCTACTAATGGACTCCATCTATTTTTCAATTGGCCATTTGATGCCTCAGAATGTTTGTAAGGCTGTGTTTACCAATTATGCGAAGATCTCTAGATCATCAACTAATTGATAGTGGATCAGCGACTGATCTACATAGTCAGAAAAATATAGTAACTATGGGTATTCGAGAGAGACAAAAAAAATGTAAATCGGTTTGAAGGCTCGTAATACGATTGTTATGTAATGCTGGTAGTATATATATACGACACGTTATCTTCTTGACTGTCTCATTCTTGCCAATTTTCTGCCCGGAGGTAACTGGAAGCTGGGTGCTGGTGCTTGCTGCTGTGCCATAGGAGCTGGCTGTCCTACAGCCACGCCCCCAGAAGAACCAAATCCCATAGGTGCGTTATTGAATGCTGTTGGAGCTTGGGATGCACCGCCAAATATTTGGGATGGAGGAGGTGTGGTACCGAACACCTGTTGGGGTGCAGTTGGGCCCGAAGCTCCCGAGAAAACTGTACTGGGATCAACTGAACCAGCGTTTCCAAAATTAATGTTAATCGTGTTTGATGGCGTAAACGTTCTGCTTGGATTATTGGAACCATTGATTGCCGGAGGAGAAACAGATTTGCCGAATGCAGGAGATGGAGTTGTGCCGAATGCAGATTGCAAAGGTTGAGGCTGCTGAAACGCGGGCTGCGTAAAACTGCCGCTACCACCTGCAGCTGAGCCGAGCGAAAATGCTGTATTTGGTTTAGAATTGATGAAAGGATTTCCGTTTGTAGGAGCAACAGCCGTCGAGCTCTGTGCAGCAGGCGCTGAGGGGTTGCTAACTGGTGCGAACTGAGAGCCAAACGAGGTATTAGTCGACTGTGGGCCGGCACCACTGCTTTTGTTGAAAGAAAACGCACCATTGCCCGCGGCCGGCACTACAGCGGTAGATGAGGAACCTAGGCCAAAAGAAAGCGCCTTATTCTGCGAGGCATCTGGTTTGCCGAAAGTAAAGGCAGGTTTGTCGGTATCCCCACTCTGTGGCCTGCCAAACGAAAAACCGCCGCTAGGTTGAGACTTGATCTCTGGTTTTGCAACGGAGTCGTTAATTGAACCGAAACTGGATGCGGTTTTCGGAGCTTCGTTTTGGCCATCACTGGCCTTGGTGTCCCTTACGAAGGAAAATGATGGTGGTGCTGTGGAACCCTTCTTCTCGCTGGTTCCAAAAGAAAATGAAGGAGCCGTTTGAGGGGCCTTAGCACCAAAGGCAAAGGATGGAGCTGCTGCTGGTTTATCGCTCTCGTCGTTGGCTTTAACATTAGACGCTACGGCGGGCGTCGTATCTTGCTTTTGTGAGCCAGAAGCGCTACCAAATGTAAAGGAGGGTACAGACGCGGGCCCAGCCGGCGTATCCTTCTTATCCGTAGCACCCGTATTACCGAATGAAAACGCTGGTGTTGTTGAGGTATCTTTCTTTTCACTAGAAGCACCAATGCCAAAGGTAAACGAAGGTCTAGTTGTCGTATCTTTCTTCTCGGTAGAAGTGCTGGCGCCGAAAGAAAAGGTAGGAGCCGTGGGCGCGTCTGTATCGTTACTCAAAAATGTACTGCTTTCTGACTCTTTTGTCGAAGTGTTGCCTCCACTTGTGAAATTGAAAGATAGTTTCGGTGCTGAAGGTTTTGATGCGGCTTCTCTGTCGTCCGACGTAGGGGCAGCCTGCTGCACTTGAGTTGGTTTAGTGCCGAATGAAAACAAGGGTTTTGAAGGCAACTCATTGCCACCTTTGGGTGCAAAGGAGAGTAAGGGCTTGGCTGCTTTGTCCCCCTGGGAACCGCTATCTACATTGCCGAGCTTTAGTTTTGGCTCCGACGCAGTTGAATCATTCTGCTGCTTGCCAAACGTGAACGACGGGGTCGGAGCTGGCTTCCCTGCAGTTAACTTTGACCCAAAAAGAGGAGGGTGATCCTTACCACCATCGCCTTCGAAAGCGGGTTGCAGTGCTAGTTTAGAAAATGTACCTTTGTCACTAGGTGCAGCTCTCTTTCTCCTGGGCTCATTCTCTCCATCACTCTCTGAGACTGATTTGCGGCTCTCTGAGCCAGTAAATTTGAAGGTCGGTTTGCTTGACTTTCCGGCTTCGGACGAGAAAGTCAAGGCTGTGCCCGTTGGCGCTGCTTGCTTTTGCAACTCATCAGGCTTGATCGGGCTTATTTTGGAAGGAGTATCGTTCGCCTTGATGAAGTCAAAACCTACAGATGGCAATATACTCTTGTCGCTCTTCTGTCCATCCAGTTTATCCAGTTTCAACGTAATCTGACCCGTCTTCGAAGCCCTAGTTAGGTGGCTATCATCACTCTTGGGGACAAGGCTCGATGGCTGTCCCTTTAGTAAAATTTCTCTCTGAGCCTTCGACAAGGTATTTGTATTGACGTCCTTAGCGTACTCGTCCTGCAAGACAGATCTTTTTGCTATTGACAGCGTGGGTGAATCGATTGGGCCTTCATTTGCATCATTTTCCGTGGCTTTCACCTCCTTGCGCCGATCATCATATTCTGATAGATCGTAATCGAACTCACCGGTCCATTTTGTTCCCTTGCTTCGCACGTTGGACACTTTCTTCCTTTTCAGGCTCTTCAGCCCATCTACTTTGTCGTTTTTCAACGTGCTCTTGGTTGGGGAGGGTGTAGACGAAGATGCACGCGAGTAGCTCGGGTTTAATACACTAACCTCAGATACCATCGTCTGTGAACCTGAAAACGAACCCAACAGGTCTGAGCTCAACTTTCGCCTCCATTCCTGCTTCTGCCTCAATAACCTCAATCTCTGTACGGGTAGGATAGGCAAAACAGGCGGCCTCACACGAGAATCTGTCTCAGTCTCATAAAGTATCATTGAATCCTGCAAATTAGGTCGAGCGATATCTCCATTCATAGAGTACATGGATCCTTGAAACCCGATACTTGTATCATCCATTTCGTTCTCATCCTCGGGCTGAAGGGACTCTCTTTTAACCCGTTCATCGCTATCGTAACCAGCGGCATGCCTTTGTCCATTTTTCCTGAAGAAGTCCACTATCGAGGAAGATATAGACCTCGTTTTAACGTCCATCATAAACCTACGCCCAAAACCAACTGCGATCAAAGTCGGTAACCGACAAGTAGCTATGTATCAAACCGCTGAAATCTGGCCTGGTTATGAAGTAAACTCACCTTTAAGAAGCCCATCTTAAGAACTTGTCAAACTTTTCGCCGTGACCTACGATGTTCGACTAGTATAAAGGCTGAGTAGTTCGCGTTACCTTACAAGACTTTCTCAAACTAGTGAATCTCGATCGTAAAGGCTGCTAGCTCAGTGTCTCTAGATTCTATCTGCTGTTGCTGTTGAATATGGTGGAATTCAAGACTCCGCCCGGGAAAGAGCGCTTCGTCAAGCTCTTGGGACTTGCTGTGATCGGCCTGTTGACATTCTTCGTGATCTTTAATGGTGGTAGTTTCAGTAGTTCAGGCTACCTTACTTCCAATACAGCTGTGAAGTCAGATAAATACGAGGTGGAGGAATTCAAGTTTCCAAAGTATAACGGAAAGAAAGAAAAAGCAACATTTGTGACTTTGGCTCGTAATTCCGACCTTTACTCTCTGCTTCCTGCTATTAAATCTGTTGAGGACCGGTTCAATCACAAGTTCCAATATGATTGGGTGTTTTTGAATGACGAAGAGTTCACCGAGGAGTTTCAGAGAGTCACTTCTGCCCTAGTAAGTGGTGAGACAAAGTATGGTCTGATTCCAGAGGAACACTGGGGTTTTCCCCCGCACATTGACCAAGAAAAGGCAGCTGCTACCAGGAAGAAGATGAAGCAGGACAAGATTATCTATGGTGATTCTATTCCGTACAGGTTCATGTGCCGCTACGAATCGGGTCTGTTCTACAGACACGAGTTGATGCAGGACTATGACTGGTACTGGCGCGTGGAACCTGACATCAAGTTGTACTGTGATATTGATTACGATGTTTTCAAGTTCATGAAGGATTACAACAAGAAGTACGCGTTCACGATCTCCATCAAAGAGTACGTTGGTACGATCGAGACGTTATGGGCAACTACCAAGGATTTCATGGAGGCCCATCCCGAGCATTTGGCGAAGAACAACATGCTTGACTTCATCAGTAACGACGAGGGTGCCACCTACAATCTGTGCCATTTCTGGTCCAATTTTGAGATCGCGTCGTTGGACCTATGGCGTAGCAAGGCCTACAGCGACTATTTCGACTGGTTGGACAAAGCCGGTGGATTCTTTTACGAAAGATGGGGAGATGCGCCCGTCCACTCTATTGCGGCTGCCCTCTTTCTGGACCGCAGCGAGATTCACCACTTTGACCACATGGGCTACTACCATCCGCCCTTCCACCAATGTCCCGTCGACGAAGAGGTCAGATTGCAACACAAGTGTGACTGTAACCCGAAGCAGGATTTCACCTGGAAAAGTTACTCCTGTACGACCAAGTTCTACACCGTTAACAAGCTCAAGAAGCCACGGGGATGGTACGAATACGCAGACTGATTATACATTGAACTTCTTAAATAGTGAGTGCGTCAGTTCGACCCCCAAAAAGGTTGCTGCATTGGCTGGGAAAGATCTTAACAAAGCAGGCCCCAGGCCTGGGAAAAATCCCTTGACACCACCTCTTGTCCGATATATTTCTCTAGTGGCCTCCAACATGGTTTGCCTGTGCTGCGACGCAGAGGCCTGTAGCTTCGTTTTTATCGTATCGATAGGGAACACAACCAGCCACATTGAAACACCTGCGATCCCACCGGAGATACACACGTTCGTAATGTTGACCTGCCCTCCCGCTGGTGCGCCACCGTTAAGCATCTTTTTGCTCACCTCATAAGAAGCAAAGTAAATGGCGCTCCCGGGCCCATCTCGCGCAAGAGTGGCCAAAGAGCCCTTGAAAAGTGACTGCACACCACCTTGCTGGACCAGCCTCTTTGCAGCCCCTATGAAAGATTGACCAGAAGATGTCTGTAACACGACTTTTATCCGCTCCGTGGGCGCCATAACCAACGTGGTGGGGATAGCGCTGATAAACCCGGCAGTAGCCATCTGCGAAGTGGTCAGAGGTGTCCCAGCCACCTCTCCACGGCTCACAATCTTCTTGCCAACGTCATAGCCCCAAAACGAGACTGCAAAGATCGGTGTGACACCCAAGAGCGGCGGAATCACACCCTTATAGAACCCTCTCACGGAGTTCGCCAAAACAGTGCCACTAGCAGCCGTCCGGGCCTCTTTCAGGATAGTCGCAACCGCATCCCCGGCTCCCTTGGCTTGTCCGTTCTGACATCTAACTTTTATCAGGTCAAACGGATGGCCTGTCAACACAGCACACACACCTCCAACACCACCGGCTGCCAGCGATTTCAGATTATCACGAAGACCACTGGCTGTAGTTCCCTGGCTTTCCAAAGAAAGCGTTTCCTCATTCATTAACGTTCCCTCCTCTAAGACTGTATCCGAAGACATATGTATTGGTAATTACGACAGACACTGACCACTAGGCTCTACTACCACAAACCTTCAACTCCAGTTTATATACAACTGGGCCACAGCAGGTGGTCATGCGAGTTGTTTCGGTCCGAGGGGGCCATAAGCTGATACATCATTGTTTATCAAGAAGATTATGTGACACAACACATAGGTCGGGTCAACTACGCAGACTCCGAGCGCATGACCTGCGGCGTCACGACTCTTGTGGGGTTTCTTGAAAACCTGCATGACAGTCCCTGAAGTGTCTATCGGTGGATGGACGTTATGGGCAATAAAAAGATGGTTGCTAAGAGATTCGAACTCTTGCATCTTACGATACCTGAGAATTCCGAGGTGCGTAGTGTTGCTACGCACAAGAATCGAACTGAGGATTCTTGAATCAGGCGCCTTAGACCGCTCGGCCAAACAACCAGTTATTTTGATGTTGTAAGGTACTTGTGAGATGGTGTGATTGGGGGTTTTGATCATGTTTTTCAGCAAGTTAGCTGAGGCCAGGGAGTTGTAGTCCTAGAGCTATGTATATTCGATTAGATAACCTTCAGGAGTATTTGCGTGGTCTCTGAGTGTTCTGTGCGCTTCGCGTGATTGATCCTATAAGGCGCTCTGCTGAAGGTACACGAGCGATCATCATCAAAGGTCACTGCACACAAAGGCGTAATGAGTGTCCCCGCCAACCTGTACCCCGGTCTCAACGACATCGT
Organism: Torulaspora franciscae; assembly: GCA_003705175.3. NCBI lineage: Eukaryota > Fungi > Ascomycota > Saccharomycetes > Saccharomycetales > Saccharomycetaceae > Torulaspora > Torulaspora franciscae. The sequence continues at coordinate 464,332 of PPHX03000006.1, forward strand.
CGACGTCCTGGAAGAGTTCCCGCTGGAGACCTCCAGATACTTCACTCTGTTACACGAGATCGATGCAAAGTGCGTCCACTCAACCCCGAGTCTTAACGACAAGATAGACACCTTTCTAGAGGGAAAGAGTGGCGATAAGGGGCAACTGCTGAGGCAGATGAACGGGCTTTTCGAAGAACTGATGCCCTCCCTGGAGGAAAAGATGCATGTGTCATCGATCATGCTTGAGTCACTACGAAAACTAACATCAAGGTTAGAGCTGGCGTATGAAGTTGCTATCAGAAACCAGGAGATCCCGTCAGGCCTGCGGCTTGGGGCTGGGAACCATCCGGCCATGCATTTGCACCACGAGCTGATGGAAAAGATAGATGCAAAGTCCGGAGCCAACGGCGGAAGCGGTGGCTCTGGCGGGCCCAAGACCTCCCAGGCACTGAGAAGCGAGTCCCGAAGAGAAGCCATGGTGGCCAACAAGAAGCATGCGACATCCAACACAAGAATACCCCAAGACGCAACTGATGACTATCTCGAAACCGACTCAAGAAAGAGGGCTTCCGCAACGTCAAACGGGTCGGGGCCAGATGCCAGGAAGCCCAAGAGACGAGCCAACGTGAGCACCGTACCCATAAGCCGCATGCAAGAGGTCCAGAATGACTCGGAACAGGCAAATCCCAGGACCAACGAGTACGGCGAGCCACTTTACTGCTATTGTAACCAAGTGGCCTACGGCGAGATGGTTGGCTGTGATGGAGCGACTTGCGAGCTCGAGTGGTTCCATCTACCGTGTATTCATCTCGACCACATCCCAAAGGGCAAGTGGTACTGTGACGACTGCAAGAGAAAGAAGGTGTGAACTTATCGGTTGTTGGTAGTCTTGTTTATATAGTTGACATTTTTTCACATTAATAAATAGTAAGGAAATCCCTTACTTGGGAAAATTTTCAAGGAACTCGAGGAATATTGACCAAGTATCAAGCAATACCCAGGTACCAATTGGACAATTAGGTGCAGCTAGCCATTGAGAGCGTGTTACACTCATACTTGGACCAAAAAAGTGGCAGATTAAACGTTCTCTATGAGTAAATCGAACATCAGAGAATATAAGTTGGTAGTTGTTGGTGGGGGTGGTGTCGGTAAGTCAGCGTTGACAATACAACTGATCCAGTCACATTTTGTGGATGAGTATGACCCCACGATAGAGGATTCTTACCGCAAGCAGGTTGTCATCGATGATAAAGTCACCATTTTGGATATATTGGATACTGCTGGTCAAGAAGAATATTCCGCGATGAGAGAACAGTACATGAGAACTGGTGAAGGGTTCTTGCTGGTGTACTCGGTCACCTCTAGAACATCTTTCGATGAATTGATGACTTACTACCAGCAGATTCAGAGAGTCAAGGATGTCGAGTACGTTCCCGTGGTGGTTGTCGGTAACAAATCGGACCTAGAAGAGGAGAGGCAGGTTGCATATGAGGATGGCTTGAACATGGCCAAGCAGATCAATGCACCTTTCCTCGAGACTTCTGCTAAGCAGGCGGTCAATGTCGAAGAGGCATTCTACACTTTGGTTCGTCTCGTCAGAGAGGAAGGCGGAATCTACAACAAGCATCCAAAGCGGAACGTCACGCCGGCTAACGCCAACGCGGGAGTCTCTAGCGTGGTTAATTCCCACGATAACGACGGAAGCATCGCTGTTGGGACCAACAACCCTGACCTGAGCAGCCAGATCGACTCGAACGTCTTGAACTCACAGGGCAACACCAGTCACAAGGCTCAAACCAACAACGTAGGCCAGCAAAATGTCCAAGCCAGTCAGGGACAGGCTGCAGCTGCTTCTGGCGCCAATGCTAGACAAAGCAGAACGCAACAAACATCAAAAGTAAATGATTCTTCCAACGACTCGAGTGGAAAGTCCAAAGGGTGCTGCACCATTTGCTAAAACAATTAGGGATTAACGTCGTCGAGAATTTTGTATCATTAATATATATCTTCCCCTCGAAGAAGCGTTTCTAGGACTCAGTTTATGAAATGTAGACATATAAAATGCAAGATAAGGCTGGCTAGCACAAACTCGCCAAAAGCTCTATTTTTTGGTATCCCAGGAAAAGAGCTCACAATCTGTAACCTCAGACTTATCAATAGAACAAATTGGCCCACACATACTATGAACCCTGCCAAGAACGCGTTGAAAGGGAAAGTGTCTCTGATCAACGCCATAAACACGGTTTGCACCAAAGCGATTGCCACCAAAAACACACAGAATATGTCAATCAATTTCAAACGGTTATCCTTCTTGACCTGAGTAATGTATGAGTTCAATGATACCTTGAATGCATCACGGAAATCTTTAGAAATTGTTCCCGAGGACGGAATCTTGTTCTTTAAACTCCCAGAACCAGTCTGGGCTGCAACAGCTGCCTTCTTCACCTTTGGTGACATGATAAAGAGCTTACACAGGCTTACAATCGCTTATACTACTGTCAGGTACTTCGAGTAGGTGGAACTTCAAGCAGTTTATAGTCAAAAAACTAGACATTACCCGAATTTCCAGTATATAGTTAATCTAATGCTGTAAGGAAGTCCTTAATAGCTCTGGAACTACCAGTCTGACGACCAATTTAGACTGGTTAGCGAGTTCCCGATGATAGATTCGGTGGACGAACATAGCAGGAACTTGAAGGATCTGGAGCCGGACGAATACTTAGGCGAGAAAGACAACGAGGAAGAGGAAGAACCAGATGAAGAGGAGGACAATCTATACATAAATGAGGAGACCGAGTCCGGTCGTGAGCAAGTGCTGATTTCACATGGTCCTCAGAAACGAATAGTCCCACCATTAAACTTTTGTCCAGTGGAACGATATCTTTACCGGTCGGGACAGCCATCACCAGTGAATTTCCCATTCTTACTGAATCTAAACCTGCGAACGATCATATGGCTGGCAAATGAAGAACCACAAGATTCTTTGCTAGAGTTTTGTGATGCGCATGATATTAGGCTGCAATTCGCAGCAATCAATCCAGATGGGGGAGAAGACGATAATCCTTGGGACGGGCTTACGGAACATTCGATTATAAATGCACTCAAGACCATTGTGGATCAGGAAAATTATCCTCTGTTGGTCTGCTGCGGGATGGGCAGACATCGTACCGGAACGGTGATCGGGTGTCTACGACGAATCATGGGCTGGAACCTGGCGAGCGTCTCCGAGGAATACCGTCGGTTTACAGGCAGTCGTGGTGGCCGTATCCTGGTTGAATTGCTTATCGAGGCCTTCGACACGAAATTGGTGGAGATTGATCCAAAGAAGGCTCCCAGTTGGCTGTTAACGGCAAGAGGATAACAACAGTTTCCCTTTCTGTGGACCAAATTATGCATTAGAGCTATCGCCCATACAAAACCTCCTTGAAGTGCAGATCATCGATGAAGATTGCCGGTCGATGTTTTCATGTATACGACGTTTTGAAACTTTAAACAGCGTATGCGCAGGCATCCTATCTTCTCTCACTAGTTAAGTTGAATGTTATCTTATTTACATATGTTCCTAATTTACTTCAAGTGATCGCTAATGCGTTCTCTTACAACCTTCAAGTTTTGCTGTAATTTTGCGTCGACAGTCCTAAAGATTTCCCTCTTTCGCTTCACCAGCCCTTTGACATAGTACTCTTCCCACAGACGGTGACAATCATCTACTAGCTTTTTAGACAACACATCTCTTTGGATTGTTGACCAGATGTTGGTAGCCGTCACTGGAGCCAACTGCGCAAAGACCGTACCGGCGAGTGCGAAGGGAAGAAACAGCCTTGATGGTATGCTAGTGCAGATTCTGCCCAGTAAAGACGGACCACCACTGATCAAATTACCCTTTCTTCCCCAGTTATTGGGATTACTCAAAATCCTGCCACTGAAAAATGCGCTAAGTGAAAGGATTGAAGAAGGAACCACCAATTCTCTGTTTTCATGAGTATCTGTGAACACGTTTCGACTCAAGTACTCCTCTGCAGATGCGATTTCATTTCTAGCTGCACTCTTCTGCGTTCCCCACTCAGCCCTTAGCCCGTCGATCTTATTTATAAGTGAGTTCCTCCAATGACGAAAAGTTTCGGTAAGTTTTAATGACTGGGTTATCTGATTACCAGTTGGCAGAGTTGAATTAATCATATCGTCTGAATTTTGAACCATAGCAGGAATAATTGGGCCTTCCCGGCTTCCAGCATCCTCCAAATGTGATGGATAAAAAGTTTGGCTCATTTTTTGATCTCAATTGGCGCTTAAGAACTCAACCAATGTCTTGTAATCAGTGTTCAAGGTTTGTATGAACCTCCTTCCAGCATTTAACGGGTTCTAGGTTCTAGTTCGATTGGTTCGTTTACGGTGATTCTTTAGACGTCAGTAATACAGAGTGACAGTATATGATCTATTAAAGAATTAGTTAAAATGATCCATGGTATCTGTATGATATTGGTAGCTTTATTAGCCAGCGAAGATACTTTGGTAGGAAGTGTAGCACATACTAGCGCCTCCAAATAATATTAAAGCCCAGTCGAAGGCAGACCTCCAGGGGAATTTTTGTCCAAAAGACCTCGGGCGACTGTAGCTCTGCAGATGTAGCATTGGTGGATACATGTACACTAGTGGAATACAAGCAAAGGAACCGATGATTGCAACAAATCTATCCAGTTGTCCAGCCCCAAAATAGGCCATCAGGACTACTAAAGCCACGATGATGGACCTGACAAAATTCTTGAGCCATTTGATTTTCCAGTTTAGCTTCCCGGAGTTCGGACGCAGTTCAAAACCGGTAGTGTTGTCATCGTTTTTAACATATATTTTGGTAAACTTTGGAAACACTTTGTTTTCGATAATCTTAATGGCGGGAAACAGCTGCAATGGGGTGGAGAGCATGATGGCCAACGAGTAGAAAAACTGAATTAGGTTCACGAATATGTTTGCTTGGGGCAGGTTTAATAGAATTACCGTCTTGATGTCAGAGCCGTAAGCCAAGTATCCTATCGATGCAATGGTGATAAACAATAGAGTGGAACTTCCAATAACCAGCGCGAGAACGAGGGGAAACTTCTCAGGGTGCCTCATTGAATCTTGTACTGGAATAATTAAACCAATACCTTCAAAAGCGAAAATGGCCGTACCGACAAACATAGACCACCGACTGCGGTTGAAATTCATAATGACTCCATCAGCTGCTTTCATGCCATGATCGACAACCAAATGCTTGGTACTGAAGACCAAAACGATCGCCAAACCAGCCATCACGAAGAAGTTTGCTAACAAGGAGGGCAAAGAAAGTTTCGAGACGTTTCTGATAAAGGAAAGAGGTATGAAGATGATCAGTTGAAGGATCATAAAGAAGGATATTGGTACGTCAGATGATATCATGACGTTTTTAGTGAAGGCCTTCAAATTTTCTGCAGTGAAGATAACATAGGCACCTGAAAATCCTATCTGAGTTAACACCAGCGAGAATAAGATGACAAACTTCATCCATGGTCCAAAGAGCCTCAAACCAATATCACCAAAAGATGCCACGCCGGTAATTGTTTTAGCTCTTATCAGAATAAAATAACACCAATATGAGTAAAGGCCGAAAAATGAAAGCATAACTATGGAGAAGAACAACCCCCCATTAGAGAAGGCATTGGGGAGGAAGAGAACTCCAGTGCCTATGAATGATTTAAGCAGCAGGAAAAAGGCTGTTAGAGTGGGCGTGTTACCTTTGACAGATTCCAACGAAGTTCCAAGTCTACCTTCCTCCAATATCAGCTCAGACCTCTCGCCAACATTTTTGTATGGCAACTTACCATCATCGGTCAGGAAATCGTCCTCGAACGACTCGCCCGCAAAATGCCCGTATACATAGAGAAACTCCAAGAAGTTTCTCGTCAGGAAAGGAACCTTATCAATTGCCTCGCCCGATAAGGAGGCCGATGGAAGAAGGGAACTACTTGGTGAACTTAATTGAGTTGTTCCGTAATCTGAAGAATATTGCTGCTGTTGCTGCTGTTGCCTAACTTTACTGACAATATACTCTCTTCTGAATCCACCAGGAACGTTTAATCCACTTGCCATAGATTTTCGTCTACGACTTTCAATAGCCAAAGTAACATCTTCCATAGATCTCGCACCTTTGCCACTAATCTCATCCTTCGGCGTAGCGAATTTATAAATATCTCTCGTGATATCACCTCCCGCACGCGCCATAGTAGATGCCAGAGACTTGTCGGGCGAGCCTGTGGCGACAGCCGTATTGACATCGAGTATCGAACTTCTCCTGGTGTTGCTATCAGGACTATCCACTGAAGAGCTGGAGTCTCTCTTGTAGTTGTCCGACAGAAAGGTTTTTCGAAGACTGTTGATTATTTCAGTTTGATCTTCAGGATGCTGAGTTTGAAAGTTTGGTGACACAACGTCCACCAAAACATGCGAGTCAAAACTTTTACCTGACTTCCCAGGCACCATTTGGAATGATCGGGACAAAGAACTTCGTCTTGTTGCCAAGGATCCAGCCTGGAGAAACGATGTTCTTTTACCATTCGGTATCGTAATTGCGGCTTTTGGCGCGGACGGTGAATCTAATGCTGCTGAATCTCTGGATTCGCTGATATTCATCTCGATCAAAGATGACAGGGATGTGGTCTGAACTAGCAGATTAGAAGGGTGATCGAGAGTCAACAAAAGAACGACCTTTATACGGTTGCAGCTTTTCGATTCGAACTTTCCCTGAGCAATTGGCCCTGTTTTCCCACTTGTGGTCCCAAAAATCCGAGTGAACTACCAGAAACAAGTTTCCTCTGAACTATTCTCGTACCGTTCCTCCTGGTAGGGCTGAATCTGAACAGAAGCGGAGGTTTCTCTAAAATATAAATCGACCCCGTGCAAGGGCACAACGGGTTATCAATGGCCGATAAGAGATCAGATCTTAGTCATACGTTAGGAAATCTATCGCTGAGACATGAAGTCAAAGATACTACCCATATCGACGTACCTTCTGGCACAGTCACTTAAGTATTTTTGGACTACGGAGCGGTTGTTTTCGAAAAGAGCCCTGTTTTGTTCTGTAAGAGCTTTGATGGAGGCTTCATTAAGTTTCTCTTCTGGAAAATCCTTGTCACCCGCGTGGTATAGCGGTTTGAGCTCTTGGTTCTTGTTCTTTTCGCAGTTGAAAAGTGAGTCGAAATAGAGCAGCTGATTGTAGAGTTGCTTGTCTGAGTATCTATATCTCATCACGCCTGTGCAGCCGTCGTTGAGGCACCTTTTGCCGAAGACCGAGATCTGTCTAGTGACGTTACCGCAGGTCGGATCGTCACACTGTAGCCATCCTGCGTAATACAAGGATATGTGCGATCTTATAGATCTTTCCAGTTGGCAGCTGATTTGTAGAGGGCTGAAAAGGTGGCCACATTTCCGGCATTTGAGTCCATTGTAGCAGAGGGAGTAGTAGTTGGAAGCTACTATGCCTCCAAAATCAAAAGATACACGGCAGTTAGGACAATTTAGCCTGAAGTTGGCTGTATCCTTGAACCTTTCGGTGTCTGGTATGGTGCTTTCTAAAGGTTGTAGGCCATTAATTCCATTACCGTTTGTTTCACCGCTGCCGCCTCTATTAATATACCTTCTGCTGTCCAGACCGAGGGATTGACTCAGACGAACTATGTCAAAACTCTCGATTCTTTCAAGTAATCTCTCTACGGGGCCGAATATCTGTTTCTCAAGGTAGTATTCGGGATCAGGTTTCAAGCCACTTCCCTTGGCCATGACCTCGTTTAAAGCTCGGGCTCTTTCGGCCACTGAAAGGATTGGTTCGCTGTCCTGTGTCTCATCCTTCTCTTGCTTCGTGATCACAAACGTGATAACTGTCCCCGCCTTCACGACACGACCGTTCTTTCTCATCCTGAGGGCGACCTGGACTGCCGGCATATTCTTGCCGCCTGGATATGCACTAGGGTCCTTCGAAAGTCTCGTGTTTATCTTGAAACGGTCCATTCTAATCTCATGCTGCTCGACCTTTCTTCTGATGTCTTCTAGATAGTCATAAGTCTCTTGGAGTGCTGTTTCAGGATCCAAATCAGACAAGATCGTGTTCAAGACATGCACAGATACATCTTTTGATAGAGGGCAATATTCACGACGCTTCATATCAAGACCCTTGACTTCTAAAACAACATGCTCCTTACCGTCCTTGTCAATTGTCGCATTAAGTGCAGCGTACTTCTTTTTGGCGTGAAGTAGCAGTTTCTTGAAGACGTTGTCAATGTCAATTTCGAGCAGCTTGTATCTCTCGTTGACTAATTTCTTGAAATTGTTACCAATTTCTAAAGCAGCTCCGTAACTATCGCACCCACTGTCAATCATAACGGAGTCCGTATCTCCATACACAACCAATAAACTCATGCTCTCTGCAAGCTGCCTCGTATTCATTAAGATCTCTCTACCTTTGTTAGTGACAAGCATGGCTAGAGGCTTAGCATAAAATCGACTGTTGACATAACCCAGACAACCGTACATTGAGTTGGCCGTCAATTTTAAAGCCTGCTGTCGGATATCACACTGCACACGTTTGTGTGGATCAGATTCCTTAGCCATTATCTTCTTGACCTCACGACGACGTTGAACCAAGTTGGCCAGCAAATGTGGTAGAACCCCCTGTTCTTTTCCATCGATTGGCGCTTCAGGCAACTCATCGGTGTCTTCAAGATTTCTGTCCACTGTCGTGAAGCAGATATTAAACTCTTGTATGATAGATGGATATAAAGAGTTGAAATCCATGACCAGAACGTAGTTTTTGTGAAGGCCCTTCTCAGGTTCAAAAACAAGGCCACCTTGATATTTGGATTTTTTGGAGGACACCACAGGCTCTGCAACCGACGAACCTCCATCCACATCGAAATCCTCTTGTTTTCTTGCCCTTTGCTGTCTGGTTCTGTTTGTCTCTTTATCAGGAACTATGTAGCCGTTCCTCGAGAACTCATGTAGTAAAATGTACTCATTTCGACCTGCCCTGGTACCACCCAAGGTCTGCGACCAGGCGTTACCTGCCAGATTGGTCAGTTGCTTTGTAAGTGACAACAGCTGGATTCTAAATGATATTTCAGCCGTGATTAATGAATTCTCAATATTCTCATTCAACGCCATTGCTAAACTGTTTCCATCCTCCTGAAATTGTACACTCTGGTAGTTGATGTCAAGCGCTTTTCTATCGGCGCCACAGGTTATTTGGTACATTTCAGCGAGATCCCAACTTTGGCATTTTGGAGTCAACGATTGACCCATTTCGTTCGCTATGTCGCATACTAGTCTCCCAGACATCAACTCATGCACATAAAAATGATTCATATTAGAGTTATTCTTCCCAAATCGGTCGGGCCATTGTTTCCTGGCACGGCGTCCCAACGCATCAAAGGTCGGTATATTGAGGTCGTGCAATCTGTGGGATAAAACGTCCAGGTACACACTTCCTAGACGATGACCTATGATAACGTCGGGGTCAGAAAGTTTGAGCATGGCACAGAAGCATGAAAGCAAAAGCTTCTCGTTATTAAAACAGCGCGTCTGGCCCTTCAACTTTTGTTTCGCCAGGTTTGCAAAACCTAATGGGAATGAGTTACCTCTAGGTGGCCTGACAAGGGTTACAATTGAGTCAGGTTTGAGGTTTTCTGGAATGGGAGAATCTAGAGAGATATTCTTGTAGGTGGAGATGCTCATTGAAACAATTTCTTGCTTGTTGTCCTTTTGATTCATTACAGTTTGTATGGCCAAAGACATGGCATCCAAGCCGGGAATGCTTTTTATATCCAAAGGCTGGATGTCTTGTGGCTTGTTAATTAACACTTCCATGGCACAGTTTGAAGCATTTTGAAGAGCATTAAAGTCACCATTCTTAAACTCAAGCCAGCATGGGCCCATGATCTTCTTCTGAATTGCAAAGCTTTCAAATATGTTGGAACTCCCGCCAAAGACATGATAAAATGTATCGCTTGATAAATCAGACGGGATCAGGTCGTGTTTGCTCTCGGGAGTATCAAATGGCAGCAGTACTTTTAAATAATCAGATTCCCGTGGAATGTCTGGCAGCTCAAAGCAATACTTCATCTTTTCAGATTTGGCCCGAAGGGTGCTCAGGCCATATTTTTTTAGTAACAGCGGTATGATTTCCTCATGTATGTCCTGTGGAGTCTTTCCTTCACGGGGTAGAAAGTATAGTTCTCTACACAAACCTCTGATCTGAACCATTCCGGATACGAAGCTATTATCGTTGGTTTTAATCTTGCCAAATAGCACCAATGAATTGTCAACTTCGCAATAGTCAAGCCAGAACATCTTGAAGTTACCATTAGAGTCGAGGACTAGATCTTTGTCGCATTTACTTCTGCCGATAGTCAGTGGCTCAGGTGAGGAGTTGAGACCTCCTCGTAAGTTCTTCTTGCGATTAAAGGCAGGTGTACTTGGTGCAGTGACGAACGGTGAAGATGGCGTGTTCGAATTAGAATTGAAGTTTATTTGTCGCGTGGCTGCAACACTTCTTAACGTTCTTCTACCAAAAGTAATTTCGTCCTCGCTATCACTATCTTCAAGTACCTTTTCAGGCTTAGCTTCCTTGGCTAAGATTGTAGTTCTTTTACTCATTGGAGAGTTCTCGACATCTTTCATGAGCTCGTCCATATAGTCCTGCTCTTCCATCTTACGTGCTTTAAGAGGTGAAGAATCTGGCATGCTGTTGTCGTAACTAGACTCATTTCCTATCTTTCTCTTCCCTGGACCCCTACTTTCAGCAACTGAACTGTCCAATCTTTTAGCCGGCCTTGTTGGCGAGGAGGGCAACTTCATTCTCATGTTCGGTTTAACCTTAACTATGACATCGTTGTCAAACTCACCCAAAATATCATCGAACTCATCAATGTTCACATTTTTAGGTTTCATTTGGGCAGCTCTCCCAGAAAGCAATTCCCTGTTCTGCTGCACACGTAGCAGATTACCGATCGAGTTCTTATCCTTTTGCTTTTTGCCAGTTTTCTTCTTCTCGACAGCGGCACTTCTTTCGGCAGGATCTTCATCCATCTCATCGTCCTCACTATAATCGTCCTGCTCCTCTTCTACACCTCGGTCCACATACCCCAGACCATCATCATCGACCACAAAGTCATCTCGAAGAAGCTCCTGGCGCTTCCTGCTTCGGTACTCGTGTTCGTCTATCTCGTCATACAACTTATCATCCTCCTCATCATTGGCCAGCTGCATACCATTCCGGGCAGCTCTCAACTTTTTCAGCTTCTCCAGCCTTTCATTTTGTCGACTCATCATCTAGCTTGCTTCCCTTGTTGTTGTTCGAGGAATTGTCGAGTTCGTTGTTCTCTTCTTTAGCTTGGTGGATGGACCATTTTGTTTCTTTACGCGTAACGCGTTTCGCCAGGGCATTTCAGGCAAGACAGAGAAGCCAAGCTTCCGGGCCATATAGGAATCGAGTTAGCTACCTTCAAGGCCTTATAATGGGAAATGATAGTCTCTTGAACCTTGGGGCCCTTGAATTGACGATTGTATGAAGTCGACTCGCCCGCGCCTTAAATCCCTAAACACTCAGTTCATTCCAATTCGGAAGTGTACCTAACTTAAGTTGGTTCTTCTGATTAGCGTTGTAAAATGTAATGGAAACTTAATATGTGCTCACTCTCTTGGGTTGCTTGTTGCTTAGGTGTGTTTGTTATTGGCGCTTGTTTTCATGTTTAGTTCTGTTCAGTAAAAGTTGAGAGTTAGGGAACATTCTAACGCCTAAAAACAATTATCGATCCACAAGCTGGCAACACAGAGCTCTTCAAATATATTAGTTAATCAGCCAATGAGTATTATAGACATAGATAGTCATACTTTGCAGCATTTAGCTATCAGTTGACCTTCCCCAAAATGCCCGGAGTGGATTGTGGTCTATCTTAGACCGACTATTCCAGCTTTACTCGGCAAACAGGTTTAGGAAACAGCTCTTATCCTTGGTAGATTCCCCTTTCTACGGTAGAACAGTTGAAGAAGTTTTCGTCTAGATCGTCAGAACTTTTCTTGAAGAACCGGTTTTACAGCCTTACTCTATATGGTTTTGATGTGACTTCAGAGTCATTGGAGAGTGGAATGCCAGTCACAGAATGCTGTCATAGACAAGGTATCTACATCCATAGGTCTGATACTTCTGTAGGGTGATCTTTGTATGTCACCAAAGGGCGCACCCCTTACAGAGTGTACACTTCACAGAATGGAGGTTGTATATACAGTTGGAAGATTGTATTCAAAAGCTGACGACCAAAGGGTGCTCGATTTAGACGCCCAGAAACTTATCATTAACTATAGTAGCTTGTTCATTGTATGTGAGGTAAGCGACATCTGAAAAACCAGCAAACAATCACAAAACGAACTGACATTCCAACTCTTAAGAGAAGCACATGCGGGAAACTTTCAATGTCATTTTTCGACCTCGAAGCTCAAGGCTCCAGAAATTCTTTCAAAGATGATGGAAAGCTGCCCACTGGTGGTAATGATCTCATTAACCAATTTGCAGAAGAGCTAAGGAAGTTGGAAAGACAAGTCAGTAAGATAGCCACAAAGAGGGATTCTCAAGGGTTGCGAGATAATATAGAGACTGAGAGCATACCGCTCTGCAGTAGTTTACGTGACAAGATCGAGGAGCTGAGGTGGAATAATAATGGTCAAGCCGTTCCGCAGGGATCGAAATTGAGCAGTGACTACCAGATCTTGAGGGAATCGTTCCAAAGGTTGGAACGAGATTATAAGAACAAAAGAGCCAAACATATGCTCAAGAGACCGACGAAAGACGCTACATCGAAAGCAGCGCGCGGAGATTCAGGCTCAGGCTACGTGTCCATCCAGATCAGTGAGCAAACTCCTTTGTTACATGAGGAAGGGCCCGGTGCTCAGCAGCAGCAACAAAGATTGGCGCAGATTCCGCAAGACGCTGTCCCTCAAGATGAATTGGACTTTAACACAATAATACATCAAGAGAGGTCACAACAAATAGACAGGATCCATGGTGCCGTTCAAGAAGTAAACGCCATTTTCCACCAGCTAGGATCCCTAGTTCACGAGCAAGGTGAACAAATTGACACTATTGATGGTAATATTGGCAATCTGTCGCAGAATGCGCAAAAGGCAAACGAGCAATTGAACAGGGCGGATGTGCACCAGAGACAAAGAAACAAGTGCGGACTAATAACGCTAGTAATAATTATAGTGGTTGTATTAGTTGTAATATTAGCAGTCCTTAGTTAAATACGACTGAAAACTAGTGCTTAGAGCTACATGCTTTCCTTCTTTGGAGTTGTCTCCCGCTTACCCATATCGTCAGGTCGTCCTTTCGTGTCATTAATCTTCTTCAGAATCGTTTTTTTGATCTTCTCAGCCCTCTCGATGCCTTCGGATTCGCCGCTCGAAATTACCAGATTCTTCAACAGCTCATTTTCCATCTCTAAGGTATGAATCTTTTGTTGCAACGACACGGCCAACTCACTCAGTTCATGAACAGACGACTCTAATTCCGACTCTTTCACTTTCCTTTTAGAATACGTTTTAGATGTGCTGGGCATTGCGCTCGAAGACTTCCGCCTCTTCAGGTCGGGCGCTTGAGCGGGCAAATCAGAATCCTTCCTGATGCTGTCAGTGGATCTCTTTCGCGACATGCCTTCTGGAATAACAGTGTCATTTGCTGCCGATGGAGGTCGTGAGCCACTGGCAGGAGAGTTCCCCGCAGCGTTAGGTGATTGTCCTTGTCTCCGCGGTTGTGAGCCATTGAAAAGGATATCTATTAGGAAAGATGCACCGTTATCAGCCACCTGATTGGACTCTGAGCTATCTGGCCGGCTCGACAAATCATTCTCTCTGCGCTTCTGCTTTTCTTGTTCGTGGTGAGCAATGATCACCGCAATTGCATCGATTTGGTCTGAATCAAGACCTTGGTTGAGCAAAGACTGATACGCTGCAGGCGGAACCGTAACCCGCGGCAAAAGCGCCACCAGTGTTGATGTCGGTATCTTTGAGTAGTCCGGTAGTTGTATTCGTGGGGTTCCTCCATCCGCGGATGGTACTTTGTCCTCCTTCCAAGAGCTTCTGGAAACCGTGGTCTCTGGACTATTCGAAAGCGAGTAGGGCTGTGATGCAACAAGACTGTTCAGGGGCGAGCGGACCGCGGGGGCGTACATAGAAGCTCCATTGACAGGACCAATGTCCACGTTGACAAACCCGCCGTGATCCTGCGCCGTAAAGGGCGTCCGCGACTCACTGCTTGGCGACCTCGACTGTTGCTGGTCGACGGGCTGCTTTCTTCTGGACGAGAACCGTGATTTACTGTGATCGTACTGCGAAGTCAAGAAAGTGTTCCTTCGCTGGGTCAGGAAATGCGAATTGCTCTGCGACTTTCCGTTCTCTTTCCCACTTTCATCAGCGTCTCCGTCACCTTCCCCGCCGCCATCTCTGCTGCTGGACTGTTGTCTCTTGTCCTCGTCCGGAAAAATAAACGAATCATCAGCAAATGCACTCAGTTCCGCTGCTAGCCTCTCATCGAATGCCATAGTACGGCTATTGGATCCGTTTTGTTCTCCAGTCTCCTGTCCCTCCGACAAAATCCACGAATCTAGCGTCGCATATTCCTGCTCCAAAGACGGCATGAAATTGTCAACATAAGCCAACTGCTCCAGCAGTATGCTTGGGGTCACATCGTCCCTCGCATGGACGTCGTCACGCATAGCACCGGCTTCCGCCAGCAGAGCCGTTGGTTGCTCCGAGTTCTTCCGGGAGCCTTCCTCGTCACCATCACCACCGGTCCTCCCATCACTTCCAAACAGATTTTCGAAATCGGTATTGTACGAAGATAAACCTCGATGTTCGCTCATCCTGCCAACCTACCGCTAGTCTTGCTGACAACCCTCAACCGCTGTTGAGCTGCTTGTTTAGCCTCGAGATGCCCATTTAATTGATGATTTTTCAAAATTGTGGCTTCTTTCCCCGTTAGCTTACCCGCAAAAAGTCCTTCGAAGGAACAACTTCTTTTCACAAGCAGAGAAGAATAATCACCGCTAGTGGTGACAGCTCATCGCGCTGATTATCGTAGCGGAATTAATCGCTTCAAGTCTCTTAACAAGAGTTAAACTACTCTGATAGTTTCGGTTCAAAGTACTGGACTATGAACCACAAGATGGTCACATATCCGCATCCTCCGAGCCTGGAAGAGTTGCTGGCACAGGGTGATGTCGAAGAAGAGATGACACAGCGAGCTTCTTCATATCCGCCTAGTTTGTCCCCGTTCAACATCAAAAATTTCGAAGCTTTTTTGGTAAAATCGCACTGTGACGAGAACTATGAGTTCTGGAAGGCCTGCAACTACTATCTAAAGCACTCGGATATCCCGACCTTTGATTTTGTCCAGTGGAACACCAGTATCTACGAGAATTTCATCCAGGTGAATGCGCCGATGGAGTGCAACCTGCCGCAGGACATCCGAAGTGCGTACCAGGACTGGTACGATCACGGCGTAATACCGAGCAGGGAAGTGGTGTACGAAGCGCGACAGCATGCGCTCAATCTCCTGTCAGATGCGTATCGACAGTTTGTGCGATACACCAACAACGCCAACCCACCCCCACCCTCGCCTTCGGTCACCTTGCAGCCTCCCGCTACGTCCTACTTTCCGCAACAGCGGGATCTCAAGAGACGCAAGAACTCTCGCGAACGCCGGCCCAACGACCTGAAATTACAGCGGTCCACCTCGGGATCCACCGCTTCCAAGAACAATTCGCGCGTCAGCATCGTCATGGACTCTGCCTCCAGCTCGAAGAGCGACCTCTCGGACGCTCTCAGGGCTGGTGGCAGCACCAAAAGGCTCATCAGCAAGGGCAAGGCTCTCGTTACTAAGCTCAAGCAAAAGACCAAGCGGCCTGCTTTGAGCTCTGCCCACTCTGCTAACAGCGGGCTGCCGTACTAAGTACCAAGACTGAGCTACAAAATTTGCATACTATCCGACTCATACCAAAACACTGCTATAAGAATCATAATGTATAATATCTGTGAAGACACAACGCACCTGTAATATTGCTAATAACCCATGCTCTCTCGATCTCCACCTTCTGTAGGCTATGACTCTTCGAGGGCTCTAATATGACTAACTTGACCACTTTTCGATGACGCCGGTGAAAAATTTTCCTTCTGTTTCTTTTACAAAGAACATCTCGACTGTATATATATATATACATACGTTAGGTGGCATTATCTGGAGAATCGCAATACATTCTTATCGAAGTCCGTAGTAATAAGGTCAAGTTTCGAAAATGCTCTTTCGTCAGACTTTAGTAGCTCTAGCAGAGCATGCTGGAAGGGCTTCAAAGTCCATACCCGGCGTGAAGCTTGCGTACAAGAACATGCTTAAGGATCCATCGGTAAAATACAGAACGTTTCAGCCTCCAAAGATGACCAGCAGGCAATGGCCCGATAACACCATCACAAAGGCCCCCCGTTGGTTGTCCACAGATTTAAGAGATGGGAACCAGTCTCTTCCAGATCCCATGTCTGTGGAACAGAAGAAGGAATACTTTCACAAACTGATCGATATTGGTTTTAAGGAGATAGAGGTTTCATTTCCTTCGGCGTCTCAGACGGATTTCGATTTTACTCGTTATGCGGTTGAAAACGCTCCCGATGATGTGAACATTCAATGTCTAGTCCAATCCCGCGAACACCTGATCAAGAGAACCGTGGAATCCCTAACGGGTGCCAAGAGAGCTACCATTCACACTTATCTGGCTACCAGTGACCTTTTCCGTGATGTGGTTTTCAACATGTCCAGAGAGGAGGCAGTCAAGAAGGCCGTCGAGGCAACCAAGCTGGTCAGAAAGTTGACCAAGGATGATCCATCACAACAGGCTACCCGTTGGTCGTACCAGTTTTCTCCAGAGACTTTCAGTGACACCCCGGTGGAGTTCGCCGTTGAGATCTGTGAAGCTGTCAAGGCCGCATGGGAACCGACGGAAGAGAACCCTATCATTTTCAACTTACCAGCTACCGTGGAGGTCAGCACTCCAAATGTTTACGCTGACCAGATCGAATACTTCTCCACACACATCTCTGAACGTGAAAAAGTCTGCATTTCTACCCACTGTCACAACGATCGTGGTTGTGGTGTAGCAGCGTCTGAACTTGGTGTCCTGGCTGGTGCTGACCGTGTGGAAGGTTGTCTGTTTGGTAACGGTGAACGTACTGGTAACGTTGACCTTGTTACCGTGGCTCTGAACATGTACACCCAAGGTGTTTCCCCCGAACTAGATTTCTCCGACATCACTTCTTTGATCGAAGTTGTCGAACGTTGTAACAAGATTCCAGTCTCTCCAAGAGCTCCATACGGTGGTGACCTCGTCGTTTGTGCCTTCTCCGGTTCTCACCAAGACGCTATCAAGAAAGGTTTCAACTTGCAAGAAAAGAGGCGCGCTAAAGGTGACCAGAAATGGGCCATTCCATACCTCCCATTGGATCCCAAGGACATTGGTCGTGATTACGAGGCTGTCATCAGAGTCAACTCTCAGTCCGGTAAGGGTGGTGCTGCATGGATCATCCTGAGATCTCTGGGCCTAGACTTGCCAAGAAACATGCAGATCGAATTCTCAACAGTAGTTCAGAACAAAGCTGACTCTCTCGGCAGGGAGTTGAAGTCAGAGGAGATCACCAAAGTTTTCAAGGAAACCTACAACTACAACAACGAACTGTACAACGAAATCAGCCTGATCGAGTATAACGTCGAGAAAGAGGGCGCCGAGCGTAGAAACCTGACGGGTCAAGTTTCGATCAACGGTACTGTCCACGAGATTCAGGGTTCTGGTAACGGTCCAATTTCCTCTCTAGTCGATGCCTTGTCTAACTTGCTAAATGTGAGACTAGGTGTTGCCAACTACACTGAGCACTCTTTGGGCTCCGGTTCCTCCACTCAGGCCGCCTCTTACGTCTTGTTGTCCTACAGACGTGACAGCGACAACGAAATGGCCTACCAATGGGGTGTCGGTGTATCCGAGGACGTCGGTGATGCATCCATCAGAGCCATTTTCTCCACCGTGAACGAAATTGTCCACTCTGGTGAAGTCGCTTTGCCAACTTCAGACAGTGCCAAGGCGGCAGGATCGGCCTAAGTATGAATTACAATAGACAGTTGAGTTTCCTGCATCTAATACATATTTAATCGTAAAGTAACTACTAAAAGTACCTTTGTATTCCACACTGTTCGTTTTTTGATTTATTATACAGTTTGTCCATTTTTTTTTTCTTTCTACATAATGGCGACGGGGGTACGAACTATTGACCACTCTTAAACATTTTTCAAGATCAAACAATTAGAGGAAACTACATACCTAGAGCTGTTTTGAGGGCATTTGTTACAATCTAATAAGGGCTAAACCGTATGCTAATACTTTTATCTCAAAAGCCCCAGCGAAGGATCGCTATTGTTTCGGAATCTTTCGCTTTAATTCTAAAATCAGTGGGCAAGGATCCTTCTAGTAGGCCTCATTGTGCTATCGAGTTAGTACCAAAGAGCGATTTGAAAAATCAGGAGTTTAAGAGGCTATCGAGTCATGAAATTCACGGATTCATAGGTCTGATCGAGGTCGAAGGGCTGATCTTTGTGGGAACCATTACTGGAAAGTCTAAAGTAGCTCAACCAATTCCTGGAGAAACCGTCAATAAAATTTATGCGGTTGATTTTTTCTGCCTGAACGATGGACGCTGGGACTTTGCCGAAATAGAATCTTCAGGCTATCCTACCACTTCGGAATCAGACTCCCCAGAGTTTCAGGAGGCTCTCCCAAGACATCCTTGTTATGAAATCAGGAAATTGCTGTCGAACGGTTCCTTTTACTATAGTTCTGACTTTGACCTGACGTCTACATTGCAACATCGTGGATTTAGTGAGTATTCCTTGAGTGTAGACAACTTTCAGGAAGAGTACATGTGGAACTCATTTCTCATGCAGGAGATTATTACTTATAGGGATAGGCTGGATGAAAACTACAAACAAATTCTGGACGAGGAGGGCTTCTTGACTACAGTTATTCGTGGATTTGCCGAGACCTTTGTTACTTATATTAAAAAGCTAAAAGTAGCTTTGACAGTTATTTCCAAGCAAAGTTGGAAAAGGGCAGGGACCCGTTTTAACGCTCGGGGTGTCGACGACGAGGCCAATGTCGCGAACTTCGTGGAAACTGAGCTCATCATGTACTCCTCTCAGTACTGTTATGCATTCACACAAATTAGGGGAAGTATTCCTGTTTTTTGGGAGCAGGACACTTCGCTACTTAACCCCAAGGTCCAGATAACAAGATCCATGGAAGCAACGCAGCCTATATTTGACGAGCATTTTATCAGATTGATCGATGAGTATGGTCCCGTTCATGTCGTTAATCTGCTTTCGACCAAGTCATCTGAAATTGAGCTTTCAAGAAGGTATAAGGCTCATATAACGAAGTCTGAGAAATTGAAAATGAATCATGACGTGTTTTTTACAGATTTCGACTTTCATCGTGAAACAGCTCAGGAGGGGTTTTCTGCTGTCGAGAAGGTGCTTCCCAAAATTATAGACTCTCTTCTGACAGCTGGGTATTTTTCCTACGACGTGAGGGAGAAGAAAGTTGTTTCGGAACAACAGGGCATTTTCAGAACCAATTGTTTAGATTGCCTGGACAGAACAAACCTGGTTCAACAGGTCATATCGCTAGCGGCTTTCAAGACTTTTTTGGAGGACTTCAACATGATCACCGCAAATTCGTATAGCGATTCTGAAGATTATGTTATCAAGCATAACACGCTTTGGGCAGACCATGGTGATCAAATTTCTCAAATCTACACCGGTACTAACGCTTTGAAATCATCTTTCTCTAGAAAGGGTAAGATGTCATTTGCCGGTGCTCTATCTGACGCAACTAAGTCAGTTAGCAGGATGTACATCAACAATTTCATGGACAAAGGCAAGCAGCAAAATATAGATGCTTTGCTTGGCAGATTGCCCGACCAACAGCCAGTGCAGCTGTACGACCCCATAAATGAATTTGTATCATCAAAACTGACCTCGCTGTCAGATCAGTTTACCTCTCATTCCACGATCAATCTCCTGATTGGTACTTACAACGTGAATGGATCCTCCAGGCCAGCCGATTTATCTAAATGGCTCTTTCCAATTGGCGACAAGTTTAAGCCAGATATTGTAGTTTTAGGACTACAAGAAGTCATTGAACTTACTGCTGGATCAATTTTGAATGCAGATTATTCTAAGGGTTCGTTCTGGGAGAATCTAGTCAGCAAGTGCCTGAATCAATTTAACGAAAAGTATTTACTGCTTAGAGTGGAGCAGATGTCTTCCTTGGTTATCTTGTTTTTTGTTAAAGCGGACAAAGCACATTTAGTCAAACAGGTCGAGGGAGCAACCAAAAAGACTGGCTTCGGTGGAATTACTGGTAATAAAGGAGCTGTAGCAATCAGGTTTGAATACGGAGACACGTCATTTTGCTTTGTCAACGCACACTTTTCGGCAGGTTCCAATAATATCGAGGAACGGCGTAATGATTACGAAAGCATCGTTAAGAGCATTGCATTCCAAAGATCGAAAACAATTCCTCATCACGACTCAATCATCTGGCTAGGAGATTTAAATTACAGAATAACGCTGCCCAATGAGGAAGTAAGAAGAGAGCTTTCGTCTCAGGAAGACGGTTATATTGATAAGCTTTTGCGCTATGACCAATTAACGAGAGAAATCAATGCGGGCGTTATCTTTCAGGACTTTAGAGAGCCAACTTTGAAATTTCGCCCAACCTACAAGTTTGATCACGGTAGCGATAGATACGACTCTTCAGAAAAAGCAAGAACTCCATCGTGGACAGACAGAATTGTTTATAAAGGCGAGAACTTACATCCCCTGGCTTACGCTGATGCACCTTTACTAATTAGCGACCATAAGCCAGTTTATGCTGCATACAGAGCTAAAATATCATATATTGACGAGGCAGTCAGACTGGATTTGACAAAGCGTCTGTACAATGAGTACAAGGCTGCTCATCCAGACGAACTTGATAGAAAGAACAGCCCCTTGATTGATATTGCTGCAGCTGAGAACGCGGCTAAGAGGCGCCGTTCACTCGCCCAAGCCACCAGCGTCACATTACTTGATTTCCCAGGCTCACCATCGAAAGCTCCATCTCCCACATCGTCATCATCATCGTCATCTTTGTCATCAGCTCCCTTGCAGCCGGTCAGGAGGAAAGATGCTAATTCCGCTGAAAGCATCAAACCTAGAATACGTCCACCTCCGCCTCCTGCTCCAAGATCAACCAGTCACCTGGGAACTGTTAACGGTGCCATGCCAGGTGAAGAAGATTCGAGTGATACGAGCTCTCCAAGGTCAAAATCACCCGAACACAGCGCTCCACCACCTCCGCAGGCAAGGAAGACTTTACCACCAGGATTTAACGAGACCATTTTAACGCCAAGGAACGCCAGTCGATCAACGACACCTACCAACTCGAAGACAGAGATTCTTCCTACCAGAAGTGACTTTAAGATTGAGACGCCGGTTTCCGCTTCGCCCTCCCCATCATTATCGAGTTCGATCAATGTGCAGTCACCGCGCATTGAGATGGAACAGGTATCCACTCCGGCTACGAAGAAAAAAGTGGCCCCAGCTAAGCCCGCCAAGAAACCAGAGCTGGAGAGCTTAACCATGGATTCCTGGAAGCCTCTTACGCCCAAGTGAATCACTTCAGGAGCCCGCTTTGAGTCATTAATCTATAGTACATGTCTAATCTTTGCATACGTCAAATATATGTCAGACCATTTTCAACAAGCCCCTCATCCCAATGCATCCTAATTCTCCAATTGTTTGGCAATTTTAGCCTTTAATTCTTCGATTTCACTATCTACTTTCCCAATGCCAATTTTTATCCTGTCGATCTCCTCCTGCTCTAATTGTTTGGAAAAAACGCAACCGTCAGTCTTATTGGAAGGCAGCAGATTCCCAGGCCTGCTCATCAAGAGTTTGAAGAACTCCTCGTTCGGTTCATTGAAGACGAGTTCATCGTAGAAGATGGACGATATTTCATCGTTGGGTGCCTGCGGTTCTGCCTTGACGTTGTGATAAGGATGTAATCTCAGATGATGGTAAAAACTGACCATCTTTTCGTTGGCTTCATCTACAAAATGGACCTTCACATTAATCTCGAATTCTCCCCAGCCAGTTTCGGTCAGTTCGAAGGGTGGAGCTTCTATCGTTCTTGTAGCATTTGGGTAAGTATCATGGAGCTTGAAAACTACTTTCTTTATGAGATACGAAATATCCTCATTTTGAGGGCCTCTTACAAATATTGTCCACAGATGAGTATGTTCTGCCGGAGCATTTGGCGGCCTCACTTCACCAAACTTCTTGGCCGTATTACCATATATTATGGGGCGCGTTACACACAGAGTCTTGATCCTTTTGCTGACACCTGGAGCCATTTCTGCCTCATATACGATCTTACTCAATTCAAGGCTGAAAGGTTTTCTGGTCTCTAAGTTATCGTCGCTCTTGGCAAAAAAGCGACAACAGTAACAACTAGATTTCGAACAGGTTGACCATCAAAACTCGTTCCGATAAGTCCATAAAGTAACCATTGCATGGTTGTTAAGACAATTTATATTGCCAGACACGGCTATAGGTCAAATTGGCTGGCCAATGGGCCTTACCCCCTTCCACCAACTGGCATCGATAGCGATGTACCGTTGGCAGAGCACGGTATTCATCAAGCTAAGGAATTGGCACACTACCTAGTGTCTCTGGAGAATCAACCAGAACTGCTGTTTTCGTCCCCTTTCTACCGTTGTATCCAGACCAGTGAGCCGATCGCAGACATGCTGGAACTACCGATAATGGTTGAGCGTGGGATTGGGGAGTGGTATCGTCCAGCCAGACCTGTGATACCCGTAGCAGCACCATTGGAAACCCTTGAGAAGTTTTTCCCTGGCAAATTAGACCCAAAATGGCACTCCCTCGTTATCCCAAGTGACAAGGGTGAGACTGAAGAAGATTTGTTCAAGAGGTGCGGGAAGTTTTGGCCACTATTCATAAACCAGGTGGAGAGCCAGTACCCGAACGTCGAAACAATTCTCCTTGTCACGCATGCGGCCGCCAAAGCGGCATTGGGGATGAATTTGCTAGGATTTTCCAACTGGAGAGAACCTATGGATGAGGACGGGACGATTATAAGAAGCGGAAGTTGCTCATTAGACAAGTATGAACTGGATCTCCAGAGCACCTTCCAGGATGGGGAGAAAGAAGTGCCCCTCGAAAATCGTAAATGGAGAATGACCATGAACGGAAATGTCGAGTTTCTGCTGAAGGGTGAAGAGATGAACTGGGATTATAGAAATGCCCACGAGGCTGGTTCAGATGCGGACATCAAACTAAGACAGGCAGCGGGAGCAGCTGCCATGGGCACTGCTGCAAACACAGAGCCAGAGATGGAATCTGTGTACGTCAGTGTAGATATCCCAAGTGGGAACTACCGCCAGGGAACTACAGTAGATAGGACAGCCAGCCTACAGCAATCGGGACTAGAGACCGATGCTCCGCTGTTCAGGATCGGTGATCAATTATACGAGGGCAAGTGGAAGAAACTTGTGGGGACTGAATTGGCGTTCCCAGGTGAGCCTGCGACCAGCAAGAAGCAGCCCAAGCCAACCGAGACAGAGACTTCCGAGGAGGTAGACCTTGAACAGAAGGCTGATACCAATGAAGCCGGGCGAACAAGGAAAGACCGTGACACAGACGGTGGGCATCAAGAAAAGATCTACAGGATAAAGGACCACATAGTGCTGAGTAACGTGGAGAGCATTTGAGGCTCGCTTTCTTAGATAGACTATTATAAACAAGTATAAACAATAGAGTTAACCTTTCTTTCTGGCAGCGCGAAGTAATCGGTCTACTTCAAGATATACTTCCAGAGAGCCAGAGCAGGATCTTACTGACTGATATTCAACAAGCCGACCCACATGGCGCAGCAGAATGTATTTGAGCTAATCGACTCTCAGGTGGACATCATTTTGGCCAGCTCTTCGCCCAGAAGGTACGAGATCCTACATGACGTGATGGGGATCCAAAATTTTGAGTTGATGAAGCCTTCTTTTGAAGAAAATCTGGATAAAGCCCTCTACAGGAACGATCCAATCGGCTACGTGTGCGACACTTCTCGCTGTAAAGCACGGGGAATTGTGGATGATCTAACCTTGAAGGAAACTGAGGAAACGCAGAAGGACAAACTAGTAATCTGTGCAGACACTATCATGATCGACCACGACAATCTAATCTACGAGAAACCAGGAACAGAGGACGTACAGTTGCGAAACCTGCAAAAATTTTGTTACTCCGGTAGCGGGCACCCATTGCGTGTGGTTACCGCGGTGACCCTGGTCAGATGGACAAACAAGGACCTATACAAGATACGAGAACCGTTCTACGAGATCACAGAAGTGTACTGCGATAATAAGATTCCACTGCCTCTGCTCAAGCAGTACGTCGCGAGCGGAGACGGCCTGGGCGTCGCAGGAGGATTTAAAATCCAGGGAATAAGCGGAATACTGATCAAGAAGATCAACGGGGACTACTACAACGTCGTTGGACTACCGTTGAACCGCCTCTTCCAGGCCATTTACCAGGAGTGCTGTTCAAGAGGATGATTTCGCATGGCCCGTCCTGTATGATGACAAAAATTTTCAGTATACGGTTTGGAAGCTCATCTCATCTCATCTCACCTCATCTCATCACATTTAAGAGGGCAGATGCTCGATTGATCTTGGGTAAAAGCTTGATTAAGGAACAGTTTACTGGCAAGTAATCAGATGGTTAAGAAAGTGACGAAAAAGGACTCTGTGGAGCCAAAAGAAGAGGTTGAAAAAGTAGTGGAAAAAGCGGAAGAAGATGTATTAGACGTAGCGGGCTCCCAATCAGAAGAGTCAGATGAAGACGATTTTGAGGGTTTCTCTTCTGCAGATGAGGGGGATTCCAGTAAGGTACATACGGTGAAGAAGCTAGACCCAAAGAAACGCAAACAGACGCAGACAAAGGAGCAAAAGGTCAGCGAGCTATCGGGAATCATTTACGTCAGTAGACTGCCACACGGGTTCCACGAACGCGAGCTGAGTAAATACTTCTCTCAATTCGGGGACTTGAAAGAGGTGAAGCTTGCTCGCAACAAGAAAAGCGGTAATTCTAGACACTACGGGTTCATCGAGTTCGCCAACAAGGACGATGCCAAAATAGCACAAGAAACCATGAACAACTACCTGCTCATGGGCCACCTGCTACAGGTACGTGTGCTACCAAAGGGCTCCAAGATAGATAAACTGTACAAATACAAGAGAAGGGCCTTCCAGCAGGCGCCAGTCAAGAAGACCGTCGATGAGCTGAAAGACAAGGCCAAGGCCAAGCACGAAGAAAGAATGCAACAACTGCAGAAGGCAGGCATCGAGTTCAGCTGGTGAGCTCTTTAACATACTAATCTGTATACTAATACATACTCGGTCCTCGTGATTGTGTCGCAAATATCGCTTGTAAGCGTTGTTGAGCTACGTCGTGGTCGTTGGATAAACGAGCCCGAACAAACGACAAGATGCGGCTCGCCTTATTGCAAAACTTTTATATATCTACATGGACACATATATAATGACGGCAACAGTATACATCAGAAGATCATTGTCGATCTCCCGATAGTACAACCACACAGTCGCACTTTCCCTATCCCAATGTCCAACGTTTACTCCTACCAGCAGATTGCGGAACACAACGCTTCTGAAGATATATGGATTGTCATTGACGGCAAAGTCTACGATGTCACCAAGTTCATGGATGAGCACCCAGGTGGTGACGAAATTATCCTAGACCTTGCTGGTCAGGACGCATCGGAGCCATTCAGAGATATCGGTCATTCTGAAGAAGCTTTGAAAATTTTGAACACTTTGTGTGTTGGTAGAGTCGACATTAACAGTAAGCCAGTTGACGTCGAGACTCCCGAGACTTCCACCCAGGGTTCTCATACTACTGGGGGTGAGGGAAGTGGTAAGCTTGTTCTCGCCTGCGCCATTGTATTCTTCATTGTCGCCTACTACTTCGCTAATAATCTTTAGGATAGCCCGCTTTCGCTATTTATTCCATCATATCCTGTAACATAGAAGGGTCCCTTCGTGATGGCCTGCCTGACCACTCGAATGCCCACCAGATAGACAAATCTATATACTTATTTATGTTCCTATAACCTGCTCAGTCATGTGGTTGTTGTACGGTTGTAACGCTCTTAAGAGATCAAGTACTGTAGAAATTGGTAAACAAAGAGAAAGGAACGTTATACAGAGATATGAGTTTCATTAGCTTGTTCAAATCGTTGTCGAACTTCCAGTTTCCCTATACACTCGAGGATAAGCCGGTTTCCGAGACAGCTTTATGGCAGGCGTTCAATGGGTCGAGGAAATCTGATTCACTGCCGATCACAGTGTTTAAGGCCAATAGATCGGAGCAAACTGAAGCTCTGATCTTGAATGCCATACATAAGGCCAAAATTTTGAAGATTCCCGGACTTTGTAATGTGCTAGAGACGTTCGATTCTGATCCACAGTCTACTTTCATCGTCACCGAACGTGTTACGCCATTCCCATGGGACGATATCGTCACCCTCCGAAGGAATAAAGAAGCTTTAGAGCTTGGGATCTCCCAACTTTTGACCACTCTGACATTTTTGAAAGAATTTGTATTAGGTACCATCGGCAAAGACTCCATTTTTATCGATTCGAAGGGTCAGTGGCTGCTGTTTGGCCTAGAACTGTGCTCCAAGTCCGCAGATATCACCAACCCAGAAAGGTTTTTGGATAGTGTTCAATCTTATAATAGGCTGGCGGGGTTGCCAAATACTTCACATTCAAACTGCAAAAATATCGATGCGATCAAACTTGGTTCCCTAGTCACTTCTGTTTTTGGTGGCGCTTCGAGAGTACCAAAGGACTGGCAACATCCAGTTCAAAGTCTGAATAGTGGGAGGATCAGTATCGAAACCTTTATGAGCAAGTTACAAATGACAGACACTTGGCTATCAAATCCACTGATCAATATTTACCAACAACTGAAAGAACTACACATCAAGGAGCCGCACGAGAAACATGCCGTTATAACCAACCTGCAAACGTCTTTTTTTGAGAACAAGGATCTGTACCATGATTTATCTTCCCAGTTTGTCGAGGGACTGATTATTCCTGAAATGGCAAATGTGATCCAATGGCTTATTACAACTCCAAACAGCTCTAATTCGGTCATAGCCAGAATAACTCCCCTGCTGGCAATATATCTTGACTTGTCCACAGATAAGCAATATTTTCCGGAAAGCTCTAAGCAACTTATTTACGACTGTTTTGGATTACCAGATAGACAAGTCAGGTTTTTGCTGCTCATATACTTGCCCAAGATAAGCAAACATTTGAGCAAGAACGAAATATCCACAAAAATCTATCCACGATTCGTCCAGGGAATGGCGGATGCAGATGCTACCTTGCGTTTGCAGACTTTGAAAAGGGTCCCCATCGTCGTTCCATTCATCACTGAGAGACAATTAAATAATGAACTTCTGAGATATCTAGCCAAGACACAAGTTGATTCAGACGTGGAAATAAGGACCTGGACCGTCATTATAATCACGAAAATATCCACATTGCTCTCCACATCCTCCGGCAACAGATCGAACATTTTGGCCACTGCATTTACTAAGTCTTTAAAGGACCCGGTAACCAAACCAAGAATGGCGGCGCTTTATGGGCTAGCCAAGTCAATTGACCTGTTTGACGTTGTGACCATCGCTAATAAGATCTTAACAGTGATTGCTCCGGGGTTGCTCGACAAAGATCCTCTGGTTCGCTCAAAGGCCAAGGAATTGTTCGAGAAATATCTCGACAAGCTGGAGGATGAAGCAAAGGCCCTACAGAGTACAAATCCGGGGTCTCAATCGGAGGACATCAACTTCGACCAATATGGCGACGACGCAACTAGCGATGATAAAGAGCTCGTCAATCAGTTCATGACAACATTGAAGCTATCGTCAACTCCCGAGCCCGAGATAGTCACCAAAAATCAGGCTACCGAAATCGGTTCAAGGGAGATCCAAGGGCAAGGCTTAGATGACGACGTGTGGAACAGTGATTCCACACAAACTGGAATGAACAATACAAGAGCACCCTCTGAAGACCATTGGGATAATGAGCTCAAAGACGATTTTGGCGACGAGGGTTGGGACGACCAGGGCTTGTGGGATGAACCACAACCGAAAGAAGCCCCTAAACCTACAACCAAGAGGGCGACGAAAGTAAGCGTTCTGGCGGCCAAAAAGCCCATGGGCGGTATACTAGCGGCCAGGTCGAGCTCAAAGACCTCGAATGCTAGAACTACGACAGCCTCAATTCCCACAAGAAAGCCAATAAGAAGCATAAAGAAAGAAGCAGCAGTTTCGGTAAATGACAAAGAAATCCCAGACGATTCTTGGGACGGGGACTGGTGATCAATTTATCAGTGTTGTAAATACTATACAGTTTAAAAAGTGAAGCAACGCAATTGCACAAAGAGAAAAAGCTAAAATACACGGGATGGCAAACAATCAGTAGTTATTGTTTCCCCAGGCACCATCTCTAGGTCTGTTGTAGCCACCACGACCACCGCGACCGCCGCCGTAGCCGTAACCGCGACCGCGACCTCCACCGTAGCCACCACGACCACGACCACGACCACCGTAACCACCGCCGTATCTTGGATGGCCACCGTAGGATCTTCTGTCGTACGCCAACAATTCTGGTGGGATGTCCTGTTTAGCTTCTCTCATAATGGAAATCAGCGAAGCACCAAGTCCCTTGTTAGCCTCAGTGAAGAAAGAGATAGCGGTACCTGTAGCACCTGCTCTACCAGTTCTACCAATTCTGTGGACGTAATCCTCAATGTTTCCTGGCATGTCATAGTTGATGACATAGTTGATACCCTTAACATCTGTAACGGAGAGTTAGTAATAAAGCCTACGATTTGATAACTACTAGAGATAACCACAAGAGTGCATTATTTTAAGCAAGCAAGGTTGGCTTAAATATGACAATTTTGACATCAAAAATGATCATATTTGGTTTCAACTTAGCACAGTTCATTTTTTACATTTGTTCCCCACCCGATACAATAATTTCAATGACAGACCCTAGCCAGTATCAGTCCAGCTGACAGTCGCTAGTCCGTGTATTCAAATTGAAATTTTCATCAATTGGATCAAAATGGGCACAAACAACTACAAGATTTGTCGTGAAGAGAAAAAAGTGAAATTCAAGGAAATTGCAAATTGCTGCTCCAGCTCTGTCCCACGTATTTCTCCCTCGTCGATCATACTAATGCCAGTCGTTTGTGCTAAAAAACGAATACCAATACTGTGCGAAAACACCAACACCCTGTTTGCTAATAATTGTGATGTAATTAGTAGTAGTTGAAAACAAAAATGGGAAATAAAAGTGAAAAACATACCGATACCTCTAGCGGCAACATCGGTAGCCACCATGATTGGCGATCTACCGGTTCTGAATTCGTTGAGAACCCAGTCACGTTCTCTTTGGTCTTTGTCACCATGGATGGCGAGCGCTGGCCAGCCGTCGTCTCTCAAATACTTGGTGATCTCATCACAAGTTCTCTTGGTAGAAGCGAAGACCAAGATCTTGGACTCCTTATCCTGAGAAGCGACGTCCATGTGTTTGACAAGACGGTCTCTCTTTTCGAAATCAGTGATAACTTCAACGACTTGTTTGATGTTGTGGGAGGCAGACAGTTCCAGAGAACCAATCTGCACCTGGATTGGATCATGCAGGTAGTCGCTGGCCAGCTGCTTGACCTCCTTAGGCCAGGTAGCGGACCACATAAGGGTCTGTCTGTCCGGTCTGATCTGGTCGACAATCTTTCTGATCTGTGGCTCGAAACCCATATCCAGCATTCTGTCAGCCTCATCCAAAACTAGATAAGTGACCCTCTTCAAGTTAGTCTTACCTATCTCCAGCATATCGATCAATCTACCGGGAGTAGCAATGACAATCTCTGCACCCCGGGACAAGTCCCTGATCTGCTGACCACGAGGAACACCACCGTAGACACAGGTGTTTCTGATTCTCGAGGACTTACCAAACTTGGAGCACTCCTTCTGAATCTGCACGGCCAGTTCTCTGGTAGGAGCCAACACCAGGACGATAGGACCATCGCCCGGGGCCAGCAAAGGCTGCGCGTTGATGTGCACAATCGCAGGCAGACAGTAAGACAGCGTCTTACCGGAACCCGTAGCAGCCACACCAATCATATCTCTACCAGACAGAGCCATAGGCCAACCCTGGCACTGAATGCCCGTTGGCTTGTCGAAACCTTCCGCCTTGACTTCCTTCAACACGTAGTCCGGGAAACCAGCCTCGTCGAACGTAGTGATAGGCTTTGGGATATCGTGGCCGGAAATCGTCATCTCGTTCTCCTTTCTGAAGCGGCCGATCTCTTCATCCGATCTGCTGCTGACGGTCTCGTGCTCCACATAGAAGTTCTTTTCGAAAGTGGGCAAATGAGGGAGCTCTTCCTCCCAGTTTGGCTTGACCAGCTCCTGGGGGCCCTGTTGGAACGGACGATTGCTGCGGAATCCTCCACCAAAACCGTTGTTGTCTCTGTTGTACGAGTTTCTGTCGGAACCCCTCCCCCCACGGAAGTCTCCACCACGGGAGTTGTAGTTAGACCTGTTGAACTGCGCGTCTCTGGACATGATACTGCTACGATTCTGGATACTGTTCTGGAGACAACTCTTCCTCGATGGCCTCGATGCCCAGCCTTTTATACAGCTCATCGCTGAAAAATTTTCCCAAAAGAAACGCCTCGAGAATCTTAAACACACTACAAAGCTATATGACTAGAGAACAGATTGACGGTTAAGAGCTATAGCTCTCTGATCCGGGCGGTGAAGCGGTCCTCGACCGCGTCACAGAGCTCCATGAGGTCCGCGAGCCCCTTTTGGAGCACTTCCACAGCGGTCGTGGCGCCGTACGTCTGTATTCTTAGGTTCAGTAGGTTTTCGGACGGATGTGGGATCGAGTAGCCGCAGAACTCCACCTCCTTGTTCTTCATGATCACGTAGCGGAGCGCGTTGCCCAGCGTGTGGTCCTCCTCTGCGATCTGGAACGAAGCGCAGGTGCCGTCCTCGGAGCAGGCCTGCGGCAGCAGTTTTATCTTTTCGCGGTCGGGCTCGTCGTCGTCGACCATGTGGACGTCTTCTTCGTCTGCATCGGTAGCTGCTGGCGGCTGTTGGACTTGGTCGGCCATCGTCAGGTCTGTGTGCGACTGCTGGCTGGAGTGGAAGTGGTGCAGAGATGAGGCGGGTTTTCTATGCGGGCGCGAGCCTCTGTTACCCGGATTGCACGCTCAAACGCTGCGAATCCACCGCTCTGCGATAACTTGCAAGACTTGCAATATTACATTGCGCCATTTGCAGATATCACTATGAATAAGATTTATTAGGTTGTCGTATATGCAAGAAAATCCCGTCATAATCAAATAGTGAAGATTGTAATTCATAAATGAAAAATTAAGTAGAATTAGTAGACAATTATATGTCAGATGTAGACGCCGACTGTGCATTCACAGACCGCAATAGCGTGAAGATAAGGCCATTTGCATCCGCCCGTCGGATCGGTTTAAAAGCTAATAAATCATATAAATAATAAAATTTATCAATTAAAAATAAACATTTACCTTTATTAGATTTAGAAAAGGAATAATTTTATCTACAATAACCTTTAATTTTTCAAGATGTAATTGAACTTTATTGTTTTTAATATCAAGATAAATTTTACTTTCTAATTTTAAATAATATCTAATATTCTCTAAAAGAATTTTATCTTCTAATTTTAATAGAATATTAAAACTAGAGTTACAGACAGATTACGTTCACAGATGTGAGGTGGGTCCTTAAATCTCGAGCTACACTAAAGGCAGTACGATCAGGAAACAAACTAAAAAGGGTGGTACTTGTTGTATGGCAATGCAATGTGGAGATCAGAATAACATAAAAATGGTAAATATAATATTAAAGTTAAATTAAATTATATTTAATATATATATGCGAGGGAGAACGTATGTACAAGGCTAGCCCTACAGTGAAAACAAGCAGCATTGTGTTGCTGGAATAGTCAAGACCTGTCGTTCCGCTGTAATTCTCGTCGTGCGGAGGACCTACCGCGGAATCGGCAAGTTACTGCCGCCCCCTTGTCTAAATCGTACAGACACTCGAATAAGCCGAACTCTCTCTGCGGCTACCGATTGCCTCGAGTTCACAACTGTATGTTGGGCTCTTTTTGATTCGCTCCAAGCACGTTTTCCTAAATAGGAAATGCAGGGTCCGTGAGCATGAAACAGCGAGTGACAGCCGATAGTAACACGCAACACGCAACACGCAACTGTCTGAGGCTGGAAGGGACGTGGATCGCGAGGATGTGGTGGATTTTACAAAGAGGTGAACCGGGCTGGGGTCGCAAGCCGCTTGGACAAATTTTCAATGCCAAACCAGCTGCACTCGCGTTTGGACTGTGATATGTACACTGTTACTCACTGCCAGAAGAGGCAGTTTGTGATGAAGGGTGGATCATGAGTTGGCCGTTCTTAGAGAAGCAAAGTAATTGAGCTGGCGAGTCGCGGAACAGAATGATAATGCTAATCAATAATAATTTTCACTTTTTTATTTAATTTCTCTTTTATATTAGAAATATATACGTAACACTTTGAAATAACATTTATTCTTTCAACATTAGTAGATAATTCAATAAACTATATAAATATTAGATTTTTTTTTCAAGAATAATTATTAAAATATTTAATGAAAGGTTTTATAGCTTTTACTCGTTTTCACTAATGTTGCCATGATAATTTTATCATATTAATATACTATCACATTGTTCCATTCATTTTCTAAAATGATAGATGTTTCAGTTCACTTGGTATATTTATAATAATTATTTATTATTTTAAACATAATTTTTTATGGTTTATAAAAGATTAGTACAATTTAGTATTGATTTTAAAGAACCTCTTCAATTAAATAATAATATGCTTGATTTATGTTAAATATAATTCAAGTGATTTAGGAATTACTTGTGACATCAGAATTTGTTAGATATTTAATATATCATTCACAAATGATTCATAAGTTCAAATATTAAATTCTAAAAATTGTCTAATTTTACCTTTTTTACCTAATCTTGTTTTAATAAGAGGTAAGTTAGTATTACAATAACCTGAATTACAATACGCTTGTGGCGCGCTACTCTGAGTTTGAGGTATTCACCCTTTTATATTATTTTTATTACTCGTCAAGTGAGTTTTAGAAAATCATTGATACAGCATGTCCTGCAAATAGTTGATAATACAAAAATATGCTTAAATATATAATAACAGATGGAGAAATCACCTCTCGAGGAGAGTAGCCCGGCTGTCGCCCTGTTACCCGCCCAGAGAGCCACGGTGTTACCCGGGGGCGTTCGTGGGGAGTGTTTCCCTTCCGGGTCTCCCCACAAGCACAGGAGGAGTCTTTAAGAGGCGCGTAGCACCAGCAGGCATCCCAGCAGCTACACAGGGCCAACGGGCCGCGATACAGCAGCAGGAGCAGCCGGTGCGTGTGTTTTGTATCTCCCATGAACGAGGACTCCCACAAGGACAGGAGTCTCGAAGAAGCGCGAGGAAATGGGGCCGTCGAGAACGGGGCCGGCGCGGGCAACAGCCGGGCGTCTGCTGGGGCGGCCCAGCAGGCGCCCCAGCAATTGCACAGGCCGTCCCGACAGGACTCGATCTCGATGTTCACCAACTTCAACCAGCCGCGGTTTTCGACCGATGCGTCGATCAACTCATTTCTCAACATCTCGGAGCGGCCGTCGATCAGTGTCCCGACCGAGCTGTCGCAGATAGGCCGCGGGTTCAGCATTGTAAATGGGCTGTGGGGCAACCAGCCGCAGTTCAACACGGCCAGGCGGCAGAGCGAGACGCTGGAGCCGTTCATGCCTCCCCGGTTCAAGACGCCGACGTTTTCGGCGAAGGGTGGCAGGCCGTGCCAGCCGTGCCAGCCGTCGTCGAACCGCGGGTCGATCTACTTTGGGCCAAACGAGACCGCAGAGCTCGATTTTTTCCATTCCACAGGCAAGCGGGATTCCACGGGCAACCCGATGAAACCGCCGCTGCTGGTGCCCGCGTCCAGTGGGAACTCGACGCCGACTGTCAAGTACAACGGTGCGCCAAGCTCGGCTCCGTCGTCGAACCAGCAGCAGCAGCAGCAGGAGTTTGACACGCTGTTCGCGAATAACAACCCGCACTCTTTGCTCGGGTCGCGCAACAGCTCGGTCAAGTTCAACCCAGAAGACTTCGATTTCCCGTTCAAGAGACGCGATTCGTCCGTGAGAGCCACGCTCGACAACCAGCGGTACAACGTGGCAAGCAGCAGTCCCGACCCAGCGACGTCCGACGTCGTCCTGGAGGAGGCGCCTGCGGAGCCACCGCAGGCTAAGAGGCAAAAGAGATCCCACAAGGACCACGTAAACGATCTCATGATCAACCCGACCCACGACACGCTGTCGAAATTGCCAAACTGCATACTGGACTCCGCGGAGTCCGCCGCAATCGAGGATAGTAAGCCTCTCCTTGGCGTTACCAAAGTCGACCAGCTGATGCTCATGATCCAGGCGCGTAAGAAGGGGGTCACGGAGAAAGTGCCCACCACGGCGGACGGCAGGCTGTTGATCGACGAAACGTCCGGCATTCTGCCGCCTTCCAGCCAGCTTGTTGGTGGTGTGGAGAAGCCAAAGGGCTCCCACGGTGTCAAGCAACACGAGTGCCCGTATTGCCATCGGTTCTTCACGCAATCCACACATCTCGAGGTGCACGTTCGCTCCCACATAGGCTACAAGCCGTTCCAGTGCCAGTACTGCGGTAAGAGGTTCACACAGGGCGGTAATCTACGCACTCATCAGAGGTTACATACCGGTGAGAAACCGTACGAGTGTGAGCTCTGTGGTAAGCGGTTCTCCAGAAAGGGTAATCTGGCCGCACACGTAGTCACACACCAGAAGCTCAAACCGTTCATCTGCAAGCTCGATGGCTGCAACAAGACGTTCACCCAGCTGGGGAATATGAAGGCGCACCAGAATCGTTTCCACCTCAACACTTTGAATGAACTGACTCAAAAACTGGCCGAGATGGACCCCAATGAAAACATAGCACCCAAGGAGCGAGAGCTACTCGAATATTTCGCCTCGCTTTACAAGAACTCAAACAAGGGGATCAAGGGCCGTGGGAAGGGAAGCACAAGAGTCACCCAGACAGACCTCCAAAACCAGCACCAACGCCATCAGGCGTCTCAGTCGCCACAGAACCAGCCGCTGGGTATATCAGACAATCCGCTAGTGGCTAGCCTGAGCTCAATAAAGACTCAGCCACAGCCCGCACCAGTGCCTCAGACCATAGACCTCGCAAAGGAGGCGGTGATGAATTACGAATATCCTACTATTGCGCCCAATGGTCAGCATTCAGACCCAAAAAGTTCCTCGCTGCCATTACAACCACCAACGTCAGCATCTTCTGCTGGTCAAGGATTCGCATTCTCGTTGGACCAGCCAGACAAGATGGAAGAGTCCACGAGTACTTCATCAAGTGCTCTCAAGGGACAAGTTCAGTTCAAGCACGTTAGTTACAAAGGTTAGGATGATGTTTTAGGATTTTCGTAGCATATTAGTATAGGGACTATTGATCTTTTAAATTGTATTATTTTACTTCCAATGACTTGTGGTGAGTCGCGTAAACGAAAGGTAAACAGAACACGAAATCGAGATCATTTGTATAGATATATATATATA
The DNA here is from genome assembly GCA_003705175.3 of Torulaspora franciscae. Classification (NCBI taxonomy): domain Eukaryota; kingdom Fungi; phylum Ascomycota; class Saccharomycetes; order Saccharomycetales; family Saccharomycetaceae; genus Torulaspora; species Torulaspora franciscae. Next base: position 500,311 of record PPHX03000006.1, read on the forward strand.
TGTATATATATGTATATGTGAACATCGGCCAAGATTGCAAAGGGATTTTGTCCTAAGAAGGGATAGTTGGGCAGTCATGCACGGCTCCAGGGTTCTCAAGGCGCAACTGTCACAAGTTGTGTACTGGTCGAAGAAGTCGTTTGAGAGAGAGCTCAATAGCTTGCCCCACACAGCATTCCAGTACTACTATTATTCGAAAATCAAGGAGCTGCGCAATAGTTCGGACGACCCTTACACAACTGATATACTCAGCTGCGGGCAGCAGAATAGCGCATTCAGAAGGTTCATCAGAAGAGAATGGAATTTGCTATCTATGTCCAAGAAGAGGCTCTACTATGCGTTTTTCTTCCATTTCACAGGAAGAGATCATAATTCTCTGAACAAGCACGAGCTCGCCAGGGTGCTTGAGATCCAAACTCCAGCGATAAGTGATTACATGCTGTTCCGGAATAAGTTCAAGCACAGGTTCGATAACATATGGTGCCAAGAGACCGAGCAAAGATCGCGCAGGAAAAAGGTGGTTTTGAAGCGTAACTCCATAGGAAGTGGCCATACTATCACCATTACTGGCGGGAACAACGTGTTCAACGGGGAAAGTCACAGCTTGACAAAGAGATTCCAGAAGATGTGCCGGGAGTGTCGACGTACGTGGAACCAAAAGATATCCGATGAGCAGAGACTTGAAATTCGGCACAAATGGGAGGACCAGAAGCGACAATTTGAAGCTATAGTTGCGGCTGAGCGAGCTGCCCTCGAGATCAACCTGAGTCGTCTGTCAAAAATGAATTTGGATTCAAACACAAGGTCGCTGCGGGTCGATCGCTGTACCACCCGAGCGATCAATTCAGGCATCATGATACCTTACAAAAAAAAGTAGTTTGTGTTCATATCTAAATACATTCAGTGCAAGTTCACCTGAACGTGGAAGCTAATACCCTTGGCAAAAGTTGCCTTGGGACGATCAGTTGGCCGATCAATGTACGAGGCCATGCATACAACTTCTTCCTGTTTATACCCTAGCGATGACAAGACTCCTTTGATGATCCCGACAGGGATCTCCAAGAAAGGCTTGATCATCGCCAGTTCCTCCTCTGTAGACTTGTCATCGACTGCAAACGCCTGAATCGGCCGGTACTCATAGTCCAGTAAATAAAAAGTACCTCTGTGGTTCGTCTTCAAATTGTCAATCTGCTTTCCATACATCTGTTTCCATACATCCCGACATATGAACTTCATGACCGAGAGCAGATCCATGCTTTTAAATACCAGATTCGGATTATTACTGAATACTAACAGTTCTGTCACTTTGTTACCGATTTGAAATCCCATACCTCTCAGCCTCTCGAGTGTCCTTTTTTTGGTCTCTTCATTCGACTCGTACAATTGCTGACATAACTTGTGGGATGGTTTATCCAGAGGAGGGCTAATGCACAGTTTATCGAGCGTCTGTTCTAACTCATCTTGACTGCTGGAACCTCGCTCGGTATCGCCCTTAACTTCTGATTCCACTAACTTGTTCTCCACGGAGACTGCCAATGGGACCATCTCATTCAGCAGCATTTGGAATGCGATCTGACTTACTTTGGGAAGAGAGTTCTGGAAAACCTGCAATTGATGCTGCAACCTCTGTTGTTCAGTTATACCATCCTGTTCGGAGGTTGTATGCGATCTTATTTCACGGACGTTTGCACTTTTCATCTTCCAAAGCTCAACTGCTCAAGCTCTTTCTCTTTTAGCCTTGTTCATTGATTTGTTAAATGTGGTCAATCGAGGGTCTAAGTTTACAGAGCGTCAAATCTTAACTTCGACCACAGCTAAACCTTCCGCAGGATAAAGCAGAAGCTGAGTAAGCCTGTCACTATGAGTGATAAGCTATCAATTGGTAACGAGATCAAAGATGCTTACAAGGAGACCCACAAATGGGTTCAAAACAACCTGAAAGGATTGAAAGACATCGAGCAGTTTTATCGGGAAAGGGCTAAATTGGAAAGAGAGTATGGTGAGAAGCTGAGTGGACTGACAAAGGAATTCCTAAACAGAAAAAGCAAATCTTCAGTATCATTATCTGTCGGGGATACTCCAACCATTACCCCTGGTTCGCTCGAAGCGGCTCATATGGTGGCCTGGAATGAGATATTGTCACAGACCGAAATGATTTGTAAGGACCACAACCAATTGGCGAATGACTTTGAGCGTCAAATTGCTGAGCAACTGGCAGGGTTGTACGCCAAACTTGACATGACTTTGAGCAAAATAGGAGGGTTCAATGAAGAAGTGACTAACAAGCGCGATACCATCAATCAGGGTTTGGAAAAAACGAAGAAAAACTATGATGAGGCCTGTGCTAGCATGGAGATGGCAAGAAACAAGCACACAAAGTCTCCAAATAACCGTAACAAACGAAAGCTGGAAGAGAAGGAGACTGAGATGCATATTGCGAAGAATAACTATTTGATCAAGATTAATCAGGCCAACAGAATCAAAGACAAGTACTACTTTCAAGACGTGCCTGAAGTGCTTGACCTTCTACAGGACCTGAGCGAATCTCGGATATTTTTCCTTAACGACATTTGGAGATCCGCTAAGGATCTCGAAGTTGCCGCCGGTGACAGGATTCATGAAAGGCTCAATACTGCCGACTCCGTAGTATCGCAGAACCTGCCATCACTGAGCTCGACTATGTTTATCAAGCACAATTTAAAACAGTGGAAGGAGCCTGCAGATTTCCGCTTCGAGCCATCACCTGTATGGCACGACGACGAGAAATTTGTTGTAGTTACACAGGAAGAATTGTCAGATCTCAAGGTACAGTTGGCCAAAGCAGAGCAAACGTATAATCACTACCAGGATTTGTCGCAAGCTGAGATGTCCACGTTATCTACATTGAATCAAAGAAGGAAGGATGCCAAAGCTGACAAAGCCTCAGCAGAAGCCGCTGCATTCTATGAGACCCTGAAAAGCTACCTGTCGGTAATCACCCCGTTCACGTCCCACGAGACCTTGAAGTTACAAGCAGAAGTTCAGATTGAAAGCATCCAAAACAACGTCCCTTCAGAGTACGACCTGTCCACTGACGACGTGGATCTATCGAAGCTCAAGAAGAAGTCTGGCATCTTCAGCAAGTTGAAACACAACCTGCTCAACCCGGAGTTATCGTCTTCCAAAGCCAGCCACAGGCTATCAATCTTCAGCCCCGACAAAAAGTCCTCGTCGGCACAAAGTGTTGACAACGATTCTGCTTCGGTAGCGTCCAGTTCCTCTATATCTACAGACCACACCTCAGGTGCCAGCACGCGCAAGAACAAAGTGCTCTATGCCTACGCAAAGCAGGACGAAGATGAGGTTTCCGTCAATCCGCGCGATCCAATCTCACTGGAGGCAGCCGACACAGGGTCGGGGTGGACTAAGGTCAAAAACTTGGCCACTGGCGAGGTCGGTCTTGTGCCCACCTCATACCTTGAGATAAACGAACCTGCCAAGGGCAAAGAGGCTCCAAGAGTCCCTCCTCCCAGGCGCACGAACATGCCAACCCGCACAATGCAAGCGCAATACGACTATCAGGCCCAAGGCGAAGATGAGCTTTCCTTGACAACGGGGGACGTTGTAAAAGTTATAAAAGGTGATGACGGTAGCGGGTGGACCTACGGTGAGCTCAATGGCAGCAAGGGTTTATTTCCCACAAGTTACTGCAAATGAAGAACAAGCACTACTGATCTCAAGTACCCACGACCTTCTAGCGAGCCGGTAGTAAGCTTTGAACTAGTTCATTGAACTTGTAGTCATTGGGAATATAGACAGTCTAGAGCGATGCCGTGACCCGGCCAAGGGGGTGTTATTGCTTCTCAAAGTTCACTACACTATTGGTGTTGTTATGAATGGTAAGTTGACTTGCTATCCCTCTTATTTATCCTTTAGTGGTTCCTAGATGCCAGGATGGGTGGTAAGTCGATCTCAACCAGCAACAGATCCATTAAAAGCTCGACCCATTCTGGGAATATCTTAGGGGACTCTCGAGTGCTAGAACCGATGGAAGAGGACGGATTGCACAGTGGTCAACCGCAGGTTGAAAGGGATGAGCAACAGCCTTTGTTACAAGAAACTACAGCAGTACAGGGTAAACCTTCACATAGGGCTATCGGTGCTCAGCCCGCGACCAATTTAGGTGGATCAAATGTCGAGGAAGCTGAATCGGAAACTTACTTCCAAAGAAATCTGTATCGGGTGCATAGGAAATACCGACTTTTCATCCATAATGCTAAGTGGGTTGTGAACATTTTTATTTTGGTCAATACAATTTGGCTTGTTACTACGCTGATAAGTGACTATTTTTTTGATATCAGCCTCTTCCACAGCAATAATAGAGCCAATAGCTTCAACGATATCGTCTTGATCTTTATTTCTATTGTCGCAAATGCGTTCAACCTGTGGTTCAACAAGCTGGGTCTTTATTCTTCTTTGGACTACATTTTGAACATCGTGCTATGCCTTCTAACGCTTTTCAACCTGGAACTAATCTACATCATAGCCTACACTCGTCGTCGTATCGGTTTTATGGGTACATTCACGTACTTGTGGGCCGCATTCTCGTTTTTCGTGGGGATCGTGTTGGATTGGTACCTGCTGGACTATAATAAGCAAATCACTGAGCCTTTTAGCGATGACGGCCTAGAGGCTGCAGATGACATCCAAGGTCAGAGGGCTCGCCAACAACCAACAACATCTGGTAAACACACTATCGGTGAATGGATCTTCATTGGCGTCAGAAATTTGGTCAAAACCCTGTTATTGGTGTTTTTCATCCTGTTCACCCTCAACACGTTACTGTCCGCCTGGGACATTCACCGTGTTACTGGAAAAGTGACCGACGTGAGCACGGAAGCCGCTACCTACGATGCCTTCCATTGGGTGGATGAAAGTCACTCCTACAAACTACATATCAGATGCTACGGGGACGTTTTCAGCGAAACAGATGTCCTAGACGATGAGAAAAAGCAGGCCATCTTGTTGTATGAGCACGGCGGATACGATACTGCATACTTGTCAGCAACGTGGATTCAAGAGCTTTATCACTTAAACAGAGTTCAGAGGTATTGCACATATGAAAGGCCCGGGTATGGGCTGAGTGACTCAGCGCCAGCACCAACTTCGATAGCTATGGTAGCTGATCATCTCCAATATGCACTTTTGAAAGAAGCTAAAATCAAGGGTCCATTTGTAACTGTCGGATTTGACCTTGGAGGTTTGTTTACGCAAGTCTTTACTGCCAAAAATGTCGATATTGTTGAGGGAATGATGCTTGTTGAGTCTTGGCATGAAGATCTTCTTCTCAAGAACTATGTACAACGCTTACTACCTCCTGACCGCGGCGGAGATGGCGATGGAGACTCTCAGCCTGGCAGGGATCCAGACGATCACAGCTGGGTTCCACCGGAAATCAAAAGATACAACGAGTTCAAAATTTGGTGGCAGGGGTTGTTGTCTACACTCGGTTTGAGATTGCAAACTTCGTGGCTATTAGCTCATCATGGTTCCAATGAACGTATATACGGCCGTGACATGCAGTATCAAGGTAGATTCTTACGTGGCAAATTCCTAGAAAGTGTCACGAGCTCCATGTTAAGTTATAAGGATGTGGTAAATTACAGGGACAAGTTGAAAAATGTTAAAGTTAGTGTTGTGAGCGCCAAAGAAATGGTTAAGAAATCCCCACAATGGGGAAACTGGCAACGTGAACTATCTAAAATCTCATCGAAGACACAAGAATGGAAGCTCATAGATGGAGGACACGAAGTTTATAAGTTTGGTCTGGGTAGACAACAAGCACAGGACGTCTTGCTGAGGTTGATCGGTGAGAAAGACAGATATTAGTCATGTATAATGTAATGTTAGTTTTTTATGGGATTACAGGTCCTAACGCTATGTAACAAAATTTGAACATCCAGAAGCTTGAAGTTTGAGAATAGCAATAATATAAAAGAAAGAGAAACTTCTATTAACCCATATTGACGTCTTTCGGATCTTCTAACAAAACACCCAAATCATCCACCAATTGCCCACCTTCGCTTTCGTTCTCGCTTTCTGATTCCGTGTCACTGTTTTCTAGACTTGCTTCCAAATCGCAGGCTAACCTACAATTAGGGCATACAAATTGGGGATAGGAAGTCATGACCAGCCGACGAATACATTGAAAGTGCCAACAATGTGAGCAAGGGGATATGAACATTGCCTGGCAAGGTTTAATTTTTGATAGACAAATCGAACAGTCTTCTTCTTCAACACCTGTCGTGAGTTTTTGCAAATTCCTTATTCGCTGAACCGCTTCCTTGTTGAAAGCATTTGCTCTTCTTTTCCATGACCTATTAAGCTCCACTCTTATCTTGACACAGCGATAAATCTCCTCGGTACCACCACGGAAATCCATTCCGAGTTGCAGAATATCGCCGTCGTGAATTAAGGTATCTTTGGACAAAGTAGAAGCGGGGGCTAGCCTCTGGTGGTTGAGAAAGGTTCCACTTGAGGACCTCACGTCTTTGATATACCAGTTACCTTGACTATCGACCTTAAAACATCCGTGTGTTCTCGAGACAACTTTCGATTTGAAAACCACGGGATGATACTGTTCTGGTATCTTAGAAATTGCCTCACGTACTCTTTCGGTATACCTTCCAATAACCAGTTGCGAACCGGGACCTGCAGTTCTAATCACTGGATCAAAGGCCAGACCCGGATTTGTAGAGAATGAGCCATCGATGAATGGAGTCAGCCTTATACTGAAGAGCCCGTTCTTATCCTTACGTTGCTCAACGTTCTCCCGATCAACGGGTTCAGGGAAAGGACCGTTTCTTGGCAGATCAAGATTGAGTAGTTCATCGGCATTCGGTTGGTCTGCTGCATAGATGTAGTGTCGTAAATTCTTCAATGATGCAATGTTATCTGATGCCTGCTGGTTCGCCTGAGACGCACCTGGGTGCGTATTGAGCGAGTTGGCGTTCCCTCCGGCACTGGGGTTAGAACTGTTATCATCGGGGCCTTGTGGATTGTCGTTGCCTTCAGGGTTCAACGGATCAATCTCCGCGAGCGCTCCATTCATAGGCGTGGGATGTGTGTGTGCATGTGATGTAGGCGCAAATCCTCCCAACGGCGAAGTCGAGGCAGAAACGGAAGCTCTATGCTGCTGCTGTTGCTGCTGCTGGGGGCCGGAAGAAGCATTTTCTGTCTGTGGAAGCAAAGATATTGAGATCGGCAAATGCTGTGAATTACCAACCTGCTGCCCATCCCGGGTGTGGGCCTGTGCAGGCGACTGAATATGCGTTGTCGCACCCTCTGGACGTCTATTAGCGAGCTCATCGTCCTCTGGTCCGCCAGCGGGGCCAGCAGGCCCCGCTGACTGGCTATTGGTACTGCTTTGGCGGATGCCAAAAGTATTCAAAAACGAGTTCAAACCAGAGCTTCTCCTTCTTTGCGTACCACCCGTGTTCCCACTCCCACCTGGTGCTCCAGCTGCATTAGGGCCCGCGCTTCTTGTCGTAGTCGTACCATTACTACTGGACGCGATATTTGAGGAAACTGCCACAGGAATGTTCATAGCCACTCAGGATCTGAAGACAATCGTGATTACCGACCGGAAAATCCAAACAGAGTCCTTATGAAGAGACCCTCTTGTTGCTCTCTTCAAGTTCTTCCACTATCTGCAGACCATTGATTTCTTCCAGGAGGTTTAGGGCTCTTTTCATACGATCCACCATAGTTAAGCTTTTAGACGATTTAAACTACATAGAAACTAAACAGCGACCATCAGAGCTTGCTGAGGTCGGTAGGCTTCTCCTTGACAGTGACGATTTCGTCGTAGAGCAAGGTAGTGAGGAATTCACTGAATTTCTCGCCTGTAATTTCTGGCAAAAAGTACTTGGCAGCAAGTGCGAACTTGTTCTTGGGGCCGACGGGACTGGAGGCCGAGAGCCTATCGACTTGTTCCTTCAGAATCTTGGCTGTCAACTGCGGGGTGACGCGCTCACCGGTGTCGCTTAGGGTCACGCCGTGCTTGACCCACTGATGCAATTGACAACGGGAAACCTCTGCGGTAGCGGCGTCCTCCATCAGACTGTTGATTGGAACACAACCAGAGCCCCTGAGCCAGGCTTCCATGTACTGTAAACCGATGTCGAGATTCTGGATTATACCCTCGGTAGTAACTTTTCCGCCCTCGATCCTGGTGTTGACCAGGTCCTGTGCTGTGACTTTGACGTCGGGAACGAAATGAATCTGGTTGCGTGTGCCCATGTTGATGAAGACTTCGTTACAGATGGGAGCCAATGCAGGGTGAGCGACCCACGAGCCGTCGTGACCGTTGGTCAACTCGCGGATCTTGTCGTTGCGGACCTTGGTCAAGGCCTTCTCGTTGGCAACCGGGTCGTCCTTGATTGGAATCTGGGCGGCCATACCACCCATGGCGTGCACGCCACGACGGTGACAGGTGTTGATGAGTCTCTTGACGTAGGCGTTCATGAAGGGCGAGGTCATCGTCACCTGATCACGGTCCGGTAGTACGTGACTTGGTCGGTTTCTCAAACGCTTGATTGTGGAGAAGATGTAGTCCCAACGGCCACAGTTGAGACCGCTGGAGTGCTGTCTCAGTTGATAGATGATTTCCTCCATCTGGAATGCGGCCGGTAGAGTCTCAATCAACACGGTAGCTCTGATGGTCCCACGGGGCAAACCGACGTAATCCTGGGAAACGTTGAAGATATCGTTCCACAGCTTGGCCTCCAAATGGTGCTCCATCTTGGGCAAATAGAAGTACGGGCCCTTGCCGATCTCGATCAGCTTGCGCGCATTGTGGAAGAAGTATAGCCCGAAGTCGAAGATAGAAGCACTGATAGGTTCGTCATCCACGTACAAGTGTTTTTCGACCATATGCCACCCGCGGGGCCTCACGATCAACGTGGGCAAGTCGCGGATTGACCCTCTCAACTTGTACTCCTTTCTTGGGGTCCTAAAGTCGATCTGGTCGCGGATTGCATCATAAAGGTTGACCTGGCCGTAAATCTGGTTATTCCAAGTCGGGGAAGCAGAGTCCTCAAAGTCCGTCATGTAAGTATTAACAGGAGCATTCAGGGCGTTCACCAACATGTTCCTCACTGGAGGTCCCGTGATCTCGGTGGAACGGTCGATGAGCCCCGGGGCGAGAACATTCCCCTGCCATGTAGGGTCTTCTCTAATCTTTGCAGTTTCGGGCAAGAAATCCAGCTGGTACGACCCAGAGTCCAATTTCCTCTGCACAACCTGACGATTTTCTAGCAATTGCTTGCGTCTGCCATTGAAAGTCCGATGCAACAAAACAACAAACTCCAACGCTTCCTTAGTCAGGATATCGGCCACGGTAGTTTTTGAAGGGACAAACTGAGGCTCCCGGTCGATATCTACCAGCAACTTGACGTTATCCAAAGTGACTTTTACCATTTCTGACTTGTAATGTAGTAGCAATTGAGTACTCTTACACCGGTGAGAAAGCTCTGAGCAACTATCATCAATTGCCCTTCATACCACTCGTATATATATACGGTTCTGCTCCCATTCCCGGACCTTCGACCCTGTTGGCCCAGTCACGCACTTTGCTTATCGTGGGTCCTTTTCTTCCCTTCGTATTACTGTTGAAGATCCCGGAAACCGCCGGTTGCTCCTTCGGCCCGAAGCGAGTATTCGCCTGGGAGAATCCACCAGGAACTAACGCACGAGGCAGCCAGGACCTATCATGGCGAGACGACCACCACTTGCCATCAAATGCTCACAGATATACTTGATGTTCTTTGCTGCATTGAAGTCTCTATCGAAGACAGAGGCGCACTTTATACAGCTATATAGTTTGGCGGAGCAAGTCATCTTTTATATTTCCACAAGTCGCACAAGTCTTTGACGTGTAATCGACCTCCTCAACACTTGCCATACGGCGCGCACATGTAGGTGCCGATGGGAGCATGAAGAGCTGCCTCTAATTAACCGAAAAGTCATGTCTACATATATCAGCATGTAAATTGTTCAATTACTTGAATTTGTTGATGAACTTGGGCAACAGAGTTGTCATATCTGTGCCCGCTGGAATAGCGTTTGCCGACATTGTTACAATTGATTTTTTGACTTCTTCAAGATGACGAGAAGTGGAGAGTGTTTCAAATGAAACACAAACGGCGGTCTTAGTCCTTTCTACAACTTCCTTGGGTTTTGAAACAGCATGAAACACTTATTATGGAGGGTGCGTGGTACTCCGCATTCAGTGTTCGCTATTGAGTGTGTTTCAGATCTGGTGGCTGTTTTCGACAGGCACTTCTACGCAGCAAAGAACATCACGATCATGGGTCTTCCACTTCCTGTGCTCCAAGTGGAGGAACTGGTCGACTCGCCACGATGGGTCCTGGCCCCTTCGTACGCTAGTACGTTGTAAGTCCCTCGTGGATTCTCCCAGGCGTGGTGCTTAATACTCGTCGAGAACATGGCTTACCTCAGATCAATTATAACTATTTAGTCGACTAGCACCACAGTTTTCATGTAATTGACAAAAATTAAAGGTTTCGTTGAGTTCAAAAAATTAAGCCCTGTAGGGGGCTCGAACCCCTAACCTTGTGATTAAGAGTCACACGCGCTACCGATTGCGCCAACAAGGCTCTTTTTGTTGCTGAGCGTAATAATACGTTTGTACTTATTACTTAATTAGTCGCCCCCTTCCTTGAACTGGCCTAGGTAAACTTCACTAGTCCTGTTCATACGTCTTTATATAGATAGACCTTCGGATCTATGGCGTAGCCTCAACTATGAAGGTCATTCCTACTCCAATGGTCATTCACAAGTGGGGTTAGGTCACGCATGTGTGCCTCACTTGTTCTAGCTGTTAGTTCCTAGTTTAATAGTTGATTCGTCCATTGCTATGTTCCGATCATACTATTACACTGAGAATCAGCAACAAAACCCTATACCTGGTGAGTATGGCAACGCAACTATGCAGATCCATGCTACTTGTGCAAAATTCTTCGCCTGGGAGAATCCACGAGGGACTTACAACGTACTAGCGTACGAAGGGGCCAGGACCCATCGTGGCGAGTCGACCATTTCCTCCACTTGGAGCAGAGGAAGTGGAAGACCCGCCACTTACCATCAAATACTCACAAATACGTGAGCATGATGTTCTTTGCTGTCTTGAAAACCGAGGAGCGCTTTATAGTTATATACTTTGGCGAAGCCCAAGTCGTCCTCCAGGTTTTCCACAACTAGGACAAGTCTTTGACGTGTATTCCTCCTCAACCTCATAAACACTTGCACCATCGAACTGCTCTGCCTTCATCGTCAAGCGATCGTGGAAGGAGCAGTGAGCGAGAGTCGCCATGCTGGCCCTTGATTTTCGGGCCAGCTTGGTGCAGTGGTGATAGTTTGATTTAGGAAGGAAAATACAGTCAAAAGACTTGCACAGGAAGAGGGCCGATTTCTTGTGCATATCCTGAACGACGTGCGAAATCTTTTCGTCCAGCCTATATAAGGCCTTTCAATGGTTCTGCCCCTTCCTGTGGTTCCTGAGCTTCGCCAATTTCGACTGCGACTGCCGTCGTCGCACCTCACCAGCCATAGGAACAACCAGGCAATATTTGTTGTTCCTAGTCCTTTGAAGCCTCGAATCTCCTGGCGACTGCTCTGAAGCGGCTCTGCAAATAGCCGTCCTTTTATACCTTTCAAGATGCCAAATCCAACCTCCACAGCCACCAGATCTGAAACATACTCAATAACGCACGCTAAGTGCGGAGTAACATAACTCTCCATGTGAGTGTTTCATGTTATTTCAAAGCCCTAGGAAAATGTATGAAAGACTAAGACCGTCGTTTGTGTTTCATCTGAAACACTCTCCACTTCTCGTCATCTTATTCAACCGGCGTTTACGATGAACTCCGTCCGCCATAGGCCGATTATTTTCTCAGATGTTACACGAGTGTTGTTTCGATATTCTAAGAACCAAAGAACCACTGGGCTGCGTTGTCTTCAGCTCCAGCTTAAGCAATCACGGTACTGCCAATATACGTGATTCAGTCCGAACACACAACCCCCGCGTGCGTTAATACGTTGTAAGTCTCTCGTGGATTTTCCCACGCGGGTTCAGGGTTCCTCGCTCCACTCACTTTTGAGGGTGCTAATTGACCTGGTAGTAACGAGGTGCTTTCAACATGTATCTGCGGGGACCGTCGACGTGTCAAGACATACACACCTCCTTTGACTTCTGAATATTCATCATAATCGCTTCGTTTCCGCTCTTGCTATAGAAGACTAAACAAAACACCAGAGGCTCATGCCGCGGATTCTGAGGTGGCAAAGTACTCATACTGCCCGTCCTTCAAATTCTGTTCCAACGTCTCTGGCTCCTGGCCATATTTCAAGACGCCGGCCACACGTAGCAAATCTGCAGTTTGCTTCACAGCATCGCGAACACTGGTTATTTTGAACTGCACGGTGGGCAGCCACTCGCGGGCATCTGCCTCACTGTAGTCAAAGTTCTGGTATATGTATTGTACTGCCTCCTCCTGGTGATCTTGGAAATATTTGATCCCCTCTTCCAATGACTTCATGAATGCGCGGGTGTTTCCGTCTGTGAGGGTCTTGTTTTTGACAACAACCCACGAGGGCCATGGGGTGTAGATATTGCCGACCATCTTGAGTTCCTTGTGTGGGTCCTCGTAGTATTTCTTGGTTGTAAAGTATTCCCACATAAATGCATCGGAACTCTTTTCGTTAACCGATTGTCTCAATCGGGCAAAGGTGTCGCATATGGGCCAGTCGCTGTAAGGTGGGCTACCCTTGAACTGCTGCTCGAGGGCAAGCACGTAAGACATCACGTAGGATCCACTGCCAATTCGAGAAACACCAATCCTCTTGTTTTCCAGGGAAGCGACTCCCTTGATATCGTCACGGTTCACACCTGTTGAGACGGCCCAGTTCAACGGTGAGGTCACATAGGTGCTAACAATCTGGTATGGAGCGTTCGCAGTATCTGCAATTCCGCGTACAAATGCTTCTGTGAGGCCAATGGCAATATCCAACTCATTGTTGTTTAAAGAACTAATCATGTGGCCCGACCCACTGGGGTACGGGATCAGGTCGACTTTCAGACCATTTTGTTCAAAGAAACCTTGAAGTTTCGCAAAGTGAATTGGGGTGGAAAAATGCTCGGGCACGTAGCCAACTCTAATGGACATTGGACGGTACTCTTGTACTGCTGAGTCGCCCGTTTGGTTATTGAAGGTAGTTGATTGTTTGTAGTTCCACCCGTGGGAGGCGAGCTTCTTTTTTTCAACAGTATAGAATGGTAACAACAGTAGTTAGTTCTTTAACCAAACACGACAGGTGCTACATAGGGGGTGTCTTTAGTATCCCAGATCCACATCATGTCGTTACCACTACGACCCGCATTGGAAAATGTTACTAATGTCGACCGAGTCCTGGAGGATTTGCTTGTTCGTTTTATTATCAATTGTCCACCAGAGGACCTGTCGAGTGTAGAGAGAGAGCTGTTCCATTTCGAAGAAGCTTCATGGTTTTACACAGATTTCATCAAATTGATGAACCCGACTTTGCCTTCGCTTAAAATCAAGTCGTTTGCACAGCATATTATCAAGTTATGCCCTTTTGTGTGGAAATGGGACATTAAGGCCGATGAAGCACTACAAAAATTCTCCAAGTACAAGAAAAGTATACCGGTGAGAGGTGCAGCAATCTTCAATCAAAAGCTGAACAAGATTTTGTTGGTACAAGGTACGGAATCCGATTCGTGGTCTTTTCCCAGAGGGAAAATCTCGAAGGATGAGGACGACGTCGCTTGCTGTATACGTGAAGTGAAGGAGGAAATTGGATTCGATTTGACAGAATATATCGATGAAGAGCAATTCATTGAGAGAAACATCCAGGGCAAAAATTACAAGATCTTTATCGTCAAGGGTGTGCCAGAGGACTTCAACTTCAAGCCACAAGTCAGAAACGAGATCGAGAAGATCGAGTGGCGCGATTTCAAAAAGATCTCCAAGACGATGCACAAGTCGAATGTCAAATACTACCTTGTGAACTCGATGATGAGACCACTGTCCGTGTGGGTAAGACGCCAAAAACATATCAAAAACGATGACCAATTGAAACAATACGCAGAGGAGCAGTTGAAACTACTGTTGGGCATCACAAAAGAGGAGGAAGTTGATCCCGGCAGAGATCTGCTCAATATGCTACATACTGCGGTTCAATCGAAGGATGAAAAGATTGAACCTTTGCAGACTTTACAAAATGAAACAGCAGCAATGGCTCAGCCAGCACTTCCACTACAGTCACCAGCTGTGACTTATCAACAACACCAATTCCCGCCGTTTATGGGCTTTCAGCCTTTTGCGCCATTCCCCTATGTGAATGGTAATTTGCCGTTTTTGAACCCCCAAATGGTGCCGTCAATGGGTCATCCTAATGGATTTGTACAAATGAACAACCCTGAAATCAATGCTTCGACGCCTGAACCTTCCTCTCTCGCTAAGCCAATTCTGGCTCAGGAGCAGTCTTCGGAGGGTACATCAAGTTCTAAGCAGCTGTTAGATCTGCTCAACACAAAGAAAACGGATACTTCTAAAGATTTAAAAGTTCCTACTTTTGAAAGCCCATCTGAAGCAGGTAGAAAATTGGACTTGAACGCTAACATCTCGGACTCACAGTCACTGTTGAGCATATTAAAGAACCCGGGGAAGCAAAGTCTTCAGGAGAATGCCTCAAGTACCCAGCCAGTCAGTGCCAATATGCCTGAGGAACCATTGGAAGAAGAAGCCTCGCTACAGGACGAAGCTACCGATGACGCATACGAGGAGTTCGAAAGTAGCTCTGACGAAGAGGAACTGCCGGAAAAGAGCTTCGAGAAGAGCTTTGATACCCGCGGCGAATATGACAGCAGTTCTGAAGAAGAGGAAGAAAGAGAAGAAGAAGCTAAAGTACAGAATATCCAGAAAGAAGAGGGATCTCCTGCAGGTCTAGTTAAGCAAGAAGTTTTGAAGGAAAACTGCTTCAAGCCAGAGGAGGTGCCGCACGTTGATGAGCGCAGCGAGAGCGTCCGATCGGTGAACGGCAATCGAGCTGCTGCCGAAAAAGCTAAATCAAAGCCGAAATTCAAGTTGTTGAAACGTGGTGAAACTTTAGATGATATCTTGCCCTCTGAGAAACCTGCAAACCACAATTCGCCTCAACCTCCTAATTTTTCGACAGATCAGCCGAAAGAGTCAAACGCTGACCTGAATTATGAGCCAAAGTTGCGAAAACCAACGGTCGATCAAAGCAAATCCCCAGAAGATGAACTCCTAGCTATGATTAACAAGGCTCAGTATTTGGGCCACGCAGATAAGGTGCCAGCCGAACAGGATACTAGTGGTTCTGCTCAATTGTTAAGCATGCTGAAAAATCACAAACCGAATGATAGGCAGAATGCCCTCGGCTCACAAGAGATCGAATCCCAATCCGCCTCGGCTGATCTTTTGAACATACTTAAACGCCAATCGGTTTCTGATAATCAAGGTTGTACCGGTACGAGATTTGCTTCTCCACAGCAACACATCATCGCAGACTCCTTCAACAGTACTAATGGATCGACGCAGCCAGCGTCTAACGAGCTACTGAGTATTCTGCATAGGAATAGATGAACATGGATGAATTTATTCAGAGCCGAAAAATTGTAATATGTATATACTTAAGTGCAACTGTACTTCTTGTGGGTAACGATATCTCTATTTACTAATTGTCATCTGTCAATTCAAAATTATCTAATATCGTCTGCAGTTCCTGTTTATCGTTTCGTGGCCATACGATATTTCTGTTCTTCATTCTATTCATATTGATCACACAACCGTAACATAAGGGCGCATCCACGCCATCTTGAAATACGCGGTCCCTCAATTTTCTGTACTCTATTACTTCGGCACCTAATTCAGAGTTCCTCCACCTGTTAAAGAGTTCAGCTTCATCGGCTGTTTCGATAGGATGGCTGTCGCTCACTGTAATCGATTTGAGCCAGCTGGAGGCATCCGAATGAAGGTTTTTACGACAAATCGAGCATGGCTGTGAGGTCAAGACTTTTGGTTCTGCCAATTTATATGCGGTCCTGACAACGGTGGAAATCACATTGGAGTAGCCGGTCTCGACGTCGTCAAAGTACTTTCTTGCAATCTCATTAATACTCATATTTTTGATCAATTTCGTGGGCTGTTCCTTTCTGCCTCTCTTATTCACCAGTAGAGTATCCTGAGCCATATAATCTACTAGAAAGACATCTAATTCTTTGGTATAACAATAGGCGTCTACTTCAGAGAGCAATACATCCTTCAAAGGAAACATACTCTTGAACTTTCCCTCATAGAGCGGATCGATCTCCGTATCACTGAGTAATGACGCTATTTGAGAGCCCCTGCCTTTGACAATCGAAGATATCGTTGCGTCCGCAAGTTTTGTCATTGAATGTCCCCAAAGGATCGCTTTGTGGTTACGCTGATAAGCATACTTCTTTATCAGATGCCTCTGGATAAACGTCAAGAGGTCTTGGCGGGATGATTTATCGGGACATTTAGACAACAGTTCTTCAACCGTGTAGTGATGGGAAGGATCCAGCAGACCTTCTATCGATTTGGATAGGAAGTCCTGGTCACTTAGAAGGATAGTTTGCAATTCGTTGTTACATTCTTCATAGAAGGCCTGAACCGAGATAAAGTGAAAACTTAGTTTCTCACGGTTTGACGCGTACCTTATTTCATGAAGTTGCCTTGCCAATGACTCGTACGAAGAACGATCTTCTTCTTTCCGAAAACACACCAGTACGTCTATGTAAAACCCAGTGTTTCCTCTCTGCGTCTGCTTCTGCTCTGTCAATGTATCGTTCAAGATATCGAGCATCACGAGAGAAGACGACCCAAATGACAACGGTACCAAAATCTTTGACTGCTGATTCAGCATATGCGCCTCTTCTGCTGAACGTATCTTATCCTGGTACATCACCTTGAAGATATCTTGAAAGTAAGGCTCACACATCATCTGTTTCCTCTGTTTGGCAGATACAAATTTCCAAAAACATTCATTGCAAAACCATTCCTTCCTGGAAATCACTGTAGCCTCTTGTAAGCGACATCTCCTGCAACTAGACATCCTCAGACCCTTTGCATGCTGTCAGTAATAGCGATGAGCTTGCTAATTATCGAGCCGATGAGCTTAAATATAGAGTGAAAAATTTAGCGTCCTGGCTAACGAGCCATAAACACCAATCATACAGACCAAGGAGCTAAACGTCTCATCCAAATAGCCTGTAGGATGGCGGACCAAACGCCAGATAAGCCCTCTGAGGCGGTCAGTACAACGGGCTCCTCAAACGACAAATCCAACGTCGATTACGCTCCCAAAGGCCAAGACCCCGAGAAATTCCAGTTCTACCCTGAGAACCCCGAGTCCGGCTCAAACAAGCTGATGTTCGCCATCAAGGGCCCCAGCCAATACTATGACCCCTGTCAGGAGTCCGCACAGATGAGTCTCAACTGTCTAGACCGAAATGACTACAACAGAGACATGTGCAAGGAATACTTCGACGCATACCGCGAGTGCAAGAAACAGTGGCTCAGAGGCAGAAGACAGGACAGGTCCCAGTGGGAATAGAATCCAGATTAACATCAACCCTGTATATATTCATGTTCAATTGATCTTCATTATGGAATTGTAGATCGGTTACCCTGGAACATCCGTTACCTATGACTGAAAAATTTGCTTAGTAGTTCATATAGCAAAGGGTACAAGTAAGTTCACCAACTTTACATGGTAGATCTAGGAGAATTGCCACCTTGGAAGTCACTTTAGGAGGCTCTAGAGTAGTTTGAATTGTCGGGTTGAACAATCAGAAGTGCGTATAAAGTTTTAAAATGTCTTCCGACAACTCTGTCTCTAGTTTTGTGTCTAGAAATAAGACAGCCATTATAGCTACCGCGGCTGCCGGTTCCGCAGCCATTGGGGCTTACTACTACTACCGTCAGGCTCAGAGAGCAGCTTTGGATGGAGACCAGAAAAGTACGGACAGCTCTGAAAGCTCCAAGAAGAAAAAGAAGAATAGGAAGAAGAAGGGAAGCGAGCCCGGTAGCACACCGGTATATCCGGTAGGCGAGAATGGCGAGCCTGTACTCAATAACGTTGACGAGCTCTCTCAGGAGTTGAAAGAGACGTACGCCACCGCTTTGAAGGACAGGGGTAATGAATTTTTCAAGAAAAAGGACTACGATAATGCATTGAAATACTACAACTATGCGCTAGTCGTTAAGAAGGACCCAGTCTTTTATTCGAATATTTCTGCATGTTATGTGTCTTTGGGCCAACTGGATAAAGTAGTGGAAAACAGCACAAAAGCTCTAGAATTGAAACCAGACTATTCTAAGGCTCTGCTACGTAGGGCATCCGCCAACGAGAGCCTCGAGAACTATGCAGATGCCATGTTTGATCTATCTGTCTTGTCGTTGAACGGCGATTTTAACGGGTCCTCTATTGAACCAATGTTGGAAAGAAATTTGAACAAACAGGCCATGTCCGTCTTGAAAGATAAACTGGGTAACAACGTTAGTCAGCAGCTACCTTCAAACACAGCTTTGGCCTCTTTCTTCGGGATTTTCCCACCAGAGACCACTTTTGCCAATTACAATGAGAACGATGAAGCCGATGTTGGTCTGAAAAATGGGTTGGAGGATCTGTACAAGCGCTCTTCTGAAGGTTACAAACTTGCGGATGAGGCTTTCGTAAAGGCTGCTTCTTTCTTCACAAATAAGTTGAACGAGTTCCCTGACGATGCCGCTTTGAAGGAGAAAACAGCTATTGCTCTTGAACACAATGGTATTTTCAAGTTCTTGAAGAACGATCCTTTGGGCGCTCATGATGACATTGAGAAGGCCATCAAGCTACACCCAAGACTAAACTCCTACATTTACATGGCTCTGATTACGGCCGATAAAGGGGACGCCGAAGAATATTACCAGTACTTCGACAAAGCTATTGCTCTAGATCCAAAATACGGTCCTGCATACTATCACAGAGGTCAAATGTACTATATCACCGGTCAATACGAGAAGGCAGGTAAAGATTTTGACAAAGCTAAAGAATGTGACGAGAACAACATTTTCCCATACATCCAGCTTGCTTGTCTAGCGTACCGTGAAGACAAATTTGATGATTGCGAGACCTTGTTCAGTGAAGCCAAGAGAAAGTTCCCTACTGCTCCAGAGGTTCCTAACTTCTACGCCGAAATCTTGGGCGATAAAGGCGACCTTGATGCTGCCCTGAAACAATACGAAATCGCAAAAAGACTGGAAGAAGCCTTAGATGGCATTCACGTTGGCGTAGCACCACTGGTTGGCAAAGCTACTTTGTTGGCCAGACAACCAAGTGTTGAGAACTTCCGTGAAGCCACTCTATTGTTGGAAGAAGCATGTAGAAGAGATCCTACCTCCGAGCAAGCTAAGGTTGGTTTGGCACAGTTGAAATTGCAACAGGAGGAAGTAGACGAAGCGATTACTTTGTTTGAGGAAGCAGCCAACTTGGCCAGAACAGTCGATGAAAAGCTGCAAGCCACCACTTTTGCTGAGGCTGCCAAAGTTCAAAAGAGAATCAAGGCTGACCCAGTGGTCAGTGCTAAAATCGAAGAGACCTTAGCTGCCTACCGTTCTCAAGGTATGTTGTAGGGTGACTCTGGCTGCGTAACGAACTTAAGGCACGTAAGAAAATCTACTGCAATTTTATTTCTGTAAATATCAACTGTATCTGCTCTTGGAAGCAATTTTGTAACAAGTTTTACAATGTAAGAAACTAAAGCACTAGCTAGCAATTAGATTTGCCTTAAGCCATCTCATTAGGTGAGCGTTGATTTTTTTTCATGTAAAGACCAAATCTTGACAAAATTAAAAGATACACTCAAGCTGGAGGTTAAAAATCAAACTTAATCAACTAGCCATCGGGAGCTTTTGGCAAATTTTGGAACCCCGTTAAAATGTTCTTCAGTTCAATTATCAACCCGCTGCTCAAAACTTGCCTAAATACATTTTCCAAAGCAGACTCACCATCACTCATTTTAACTAGAAGTTTGATGAAAACTCACAAAGGTGCAGCTAAAAGATGGAGAAAAACCGCAACAAGTTTTAAGAGAGGAAAAGCTGGGAGAAGTCATGGTAATGCTGGCTGGTCCCGTAGATCTTTGAAATCTTTAAGCGGAAGAACGCTAGCGCACGAAACGCACCTAAAACATTTGAGAAGATTGATGCCAAATTAATTCGGAGACAAAAACTTACATTCTAGATGACAGCTTGTATATATACTAGGAGGGTATGTAGTAATTCATGATCAATCGGTAGGTACAATGAGCTGCCTTGTTGACCTCACTGCACATGGAATCATCAAATATTAAAGCGAAGATATGGGCCCTGTGCATTGATATGCAACTATTCTATACATTATGTTTATCTACAATGCCATTATCCCCCCTTTACAGCACCTACGTCCTCAGTGTTGTTGTAATCCTTTTCAATCCATTTCTGTGACTTTGCATCCTTCTTCAACTCTGCTGTTGGAAAGTAATGGTAATTAGTCTTCAACGAGATAGCAAAAGGGACGTTGTCAAAAGTGACTAGCCTCATCTTGCAGTAAGTATTGTCGGGAATCGACTTAACAACATTTAAGAATGTTTGGACGTCAGGCGTCGCCACTTCGTTGACATGGGTGATGAAGTTGGTGGCGGAAATACCATATTGAAGAGCTGGAGAAGACTCTCCTCTATAGGTACAGTAAACTTCACTTGGAAGATTGATCATAGCTTGACGGACCGCATGATGTGGCTTTTGGATGATACTTCCAGCAAAAACCACAAGCTGCTCTGTCTCTTCCACCTCAATCAGGCTGATATCCAGCTCGATCACCTGTCTGTCTCTAACAATTTTAAATCTAAGTTTCTGACTTTCCCCTTTATTGGTGGACTCCATGACGACACCGTCCAGGTCACTCATGCTCGTTACTAACTTATCGTCGACGGAAAGAATAACATCACCGGTCTCCAGCTTAACATCAGCATTGGTACACGAGACTTTCGTGACCGTAATGAACTGAAGTCTATTATCGGATTCGCTCTCCATGCGTTCTATCCATTCCTGTGGCACACCTCTGATTCTTGCTTGGAGTACAGAAATTGAGCCGAACCCAGCGTCGACTATGCTTACCTTTGGCGTTTTGCCTTGCTTCAGAATTTTTATTACTTCTGAGCATTCTGTTATATCTAGACCCATGAGATAAACCTTTTCTTTGCCCTCCTGTCTTTCTCCCAAAAACGATAACCACAAACCTCGAACAGTACCATCGTTATCTGCCAAAATTCCTGAGTTACATTTAGTACTCACATTACAGTCGATTGAAATGGCTTCGAGGTTGGTTGCTCTATATCTCGGGATAAGGTTGCTTGGGATGCTGACCGACGAAATATCGCTAACATTAGTCTCAGATGTAACTAGCCTGTTACTGTGAGTAATACCAACGAAATGAGTTTTGTCACCCCTTTTCAATCTATTTGTAGAAATCTTGGGAGCGATTACTGAAGCACGAACTAAAGATGGATCGTACCTAACAATTGCATAGTTTTGCGTTGGGTGGAGAAAAACAACATCTGCAGGAAGCATAACAGAGTCTGCAATCGTAACAAAAGTATCAAGGCAGTCGTGGGGAACAACCCGACGGGACACAATGACATAGCCTCCTTCCGAGTCGATAATCAAACCAGACGATTTTTGAACCTCTGCGGATAACGAGTCTAGAGGTATGGCACAAACCGTAGTAACCATACAAAGGGAATGAGATAACTTTGCAATCTCTGAATTGTCAATCGGAATATCAATAAATTTGGCGGATTGTGGAAGAATTGGCTCCGCTGGTAGAGGATCTGCAACGTTGCGGTAATCCCATATACCAGTTTCATCATTTCTTTCGTAAATCCTAAACTCGTTGCACCAATGGCGGTCCACGTAAACAGACGCCACATGAGGTGAATGCTGATCAGTTAAATGGTGGTATTTTACCGTAACACGTTTTCTGTCGGGAATAGTCTTCATTACTTCGATAAAGGAGTCAAGAGTAGGAGTATCACGATTATCAATAGAATCCACTATCCAACCCGTTTTCTCCTTAGAGTCGAAATTGAATGAACCTGATGCACAACTTAAGAATACCCCCTTCACCGGTAAAGCGTAAAATCTAGCCATTTGATAAGAAAGCTCATTGAAAGTTGCCCCACATACTTCGACATAGCGTGCTGGAGTAATTTTATGCAGATCTTCGACTTCACATTGCCATGTGTGATCGACGCCTCCTCGTTGGACGAGGATTTGAATTGTCTGTCCCACATTCTCATCTAAAATGTCGTCCACCTGGATGAATGAAGAGATTGCAATCCCATTAATAGATATCAGGGTGTCCCCTTCCTTTAACTTGCCATCGGCTGGGCCTTCTCTTAGCACTGTCTCTGCCACGAGCAATCCTATTTTACCTGGAAAGTTTTTACGAGCTTCAGCTTCGCGGTCGCTGGTGAGGCCTAATCTTTTGCACTCATCGTAAGGCTTTAGTAGGAATTGAGTTTGAATAGTACCACGAGTAACCGATTCACGGTTCTGAATTTTCTTCAGAGCTCGCAGAACCCTGTCGAGTGGCAGGAAAAAATCGGTGGACGCTTCGGTAGAACCACCGGCTTGTAGCGCCACAGCGTGCCCATCTATGTTCACGACAGGTGAACCACTAGAGCCTCCCGAGGCTGCGGCTGCGGCCTGAATATACTCCGTGTTGAAATCGTTGTACGTCAATTCGCCGTAGTCCGGCGCGTTTCTATCAACTCTGCTGATGAAACCAGCGAGAATGCTCAATTTTTCACCTGCATCATTACCCACTACTCTAATCTCAACGCCCACTTTGGCCAGCGAGGGTCTCAGCTCTAGTGCCTGTATCTTCATATATTTAAGGTTACTAGGTTCGAATTTCAAAAATCCAAAGTCGTGAACTGGATCTCTGTAGATGGGAATGACATCGCACTCTTCGTGATTGTCGAAGACAACGTATCCCACAAAAGGGCCCGCGCCGACGACATGTCTATTTGTGAGAATGATACCAAGCTCAGAATCAACGACAAACCCTGTTGCTTCCGACACTAATGGTGGATCGCAGTCGAAGGGCGCCACTTGCGAAAAATGGATCGAGACTACAGATTGAACGACTTTACTAATTGTGCTTTGCCATCTAGCATAGTTTTCTGAGTCCATGACTACCCCCGTCTCAAGCGGAAGCTCAGTAGCCACAGCCTCGTCGTGTATTTCGGATAGATCATCGCTTGGAATGCGTTTCTTTGAAGTACGGTCGTCCTCCCCCTCATCTTCAAGTTTTGAAAAAGATCTTTTATTGTTTTCGTGCGGTTCGATCGTCATCTAGATGGTAGAAGTGTTTGTCTTAGATTCAGGTCTCGGGATCGGTCTGGGAAACAGACTTGACCTCGGCATTGATTGTCAATGAGCTTATTTCTCAGTAACCTTCCAAGTTAGAAAAAAAATTCACATCATGGAGTACGTGTATATGATAACCAATGTTATGGGTTCAATCGAGTGATGAATTTAACGAGGGTCTTATAGCTCCCTTAGAGAGAGATCTTGTTCAATTTTTCTTTTCCAGTTGGCCAATTGTTCGTCACTCACCAAGATGTTGTTGGGCTGAAGCATCGAACCTAGTTTTGTAGATATGGCTTCCTCGTAGCAAGCACCATCATAATAGTTATGCTTGACCTGCAAGTCTCTGTACCATTTCTCTCCCTCAACGAGCTCTTTAACAAGCGCAAATGACTCGATTACATCCTCAATATGTGGAGTTTTCATTATATCAGCCATTTTTTCAAATATCAGATGGTCGACCCTTGGATCTTTACGTCTTCTCTCGGTGAACACCACGAGAGTCACATTCAACACTAGTCCACAGACTAGCTGCCATGGACAAACAAGGAAGGACGCGTATGCCAGGTAATGGTCTAAAACATGGTAGGCGACATCTTTCGGGATTTCAAATTGGTTGCAGAGATCAATTGTCTCGGCTGGTGTGACTTTGTAGTATCTTTTCCTCAGCAGGCATGCGTCAGGCCTCGACTTCTGGGGTACTTCAGGTTTGAGTGCAGCGCGACCTTTTTTCTCGTTATCCTTTCGAGGAGATCCTCCCGCTTTGCGCTTCTTTGAGGGAGACTGCTCACCATTCAAGTTGCCTCTTGTTTCATCATCTGTGTGTGGTTGGTCTGAGGGGTCTTCTTCTTCTGTACTTCCGTCTTCAATGCCCACTCTTCTTTTCTTCATTGGAGTTTGAATGATCTCATCGTCTTCGGCAGTTTCCTCTTCGAACGCCAGTTTCCTTCTGGCCTTGTTAGGGCTTGATTTCTGCGGGCTCTCAGTTGCCTGAAATGGCGTCTTAATTGGTGGAGCGATATCACTGTTGACCTTTGTTGGCGTTCCAAATAGCTGTTCTCTTAGTTCTTTCGGATCTCTTGCTGTGAATCTGTCACCACCCTTGACTGGTGATCTAATCCTTTTTTGGGGACTGGGAGTCCAACTGAAGTTCTTGACAGGTGATGATTGAAAGATATTCTGTTCAAAAAGTTGGAGCAGATTTCTAGCCTTTCGGGGCTCAAGCGGGACACGATCTAAATAGTAGTTCAGATCTTTGACGTGCTTTTCCGCCAGTCTGCCGGCCGCAATATAGGCGCACAAGTGACATCTAGCGGCCTCTTCTCCCTGTTTTAACATGACTTTGTTCAATGATGCATTATACAGAGTTAACGTTGCTGAAACAAGCTTTTTCATATATCCCTGAGTCCAGTCCCTTTCCTCGTCATCATTAATCCCAAGAACATCCTTGATACATCGTTGGATCTGTTGAGTAGACATCTTAACTCGCACCCTTGTTCTGAGAATTCCAAACTCAACTAATTGCTATACAAACCACTCTGAGCTATCGGACAGGAGGGTGGGTGATCCTCAAGTCTTTTTGCATGTTCCAGTACCTGTTCGATGAGCCTATCCAGTAGGCGCGAGGAGCGAGCGCCTTGTCTCGATTTTGAAGGGAAATGATCCGCTCACATCAAAGAGACTGATATCAACGGAAATTGGCGCCTAGTGGAAGCTGAACGCATCTGCTCCTTATTTTATTGTCATATGCAGTGCATAACATAATTTAAGCGCGGTCTGAATGTATCCCAATAAAATTGAAGAAATTCTGCGCATAACGATGAAGAAATAGTTTCTGTATCCCACGCCCTCTATTTTTTTTGTACAAACCTTGACATCGATTGTCTTCAGTGACAATGCACTCAATCCCGTTAAGCATGAAAGATAGCGAGAATAACATTCGCATTGTGGTAGGAATGGGTCCCTTATTATGCCGCAAGCCACAGATGATTTAAACATTGTAGCAGGCTCCTAACATATCCACTGTTTATTGAAATACAAAATCAACATCCTGTAAAATAACCGCCCACACCTTACAATACCTGAAGACCATTAAATAGCGGAAACAGAGCCAAATTAACCAGACAAACACGCACCCGGCACTTGGAATCTGACTTCAAAGCAGTGTGGAATACAATATCTACTGAACTGAACTGATAGTCAATGAGGATGTAAAGAAGTGGTCTTCAGTCCTGTTTATATATGGGCGGCTTTTAGCGCTATTACCCTCGCTTTGTCGGTATAGCATCACCACTAGCCTCATTGAAAAAAGGTCTCTCACTTAGTTTAGTCGCGACTGGTAGGCGATAACAGGTTGAACTATTACGTGCAAAGTAGTTCTTTCGGGGTCATCTGTAAGGTAACTCTACTGTTTAAAACTGCATCCCGTTTGCTGTCATATGTCAGGGTCCTATAGGCGGCCTCTTCCGGCCTTTCCTAAGGGTCCTCAACGTGATTCTCACACTGCTCAGCGTAGTGGAAACGAGTTTTATAGACAAGATCAGCAGTTTCATTCGTCTTACAATAGACGTTTGAATGGGGTTGTTTCGCATACAGTTTATCATAGGGACCGAGTAAATGGCGGAGGATCCTATCGGCGTTATCAAAGTTACCGGGATGATCCAGGGTACGAATCTGTACGAGATACACGATTTGACGACAACAAGGAGTCTCATGCGTCTCTCAACTACGGTGAAGCATCTCCGGCCTCACACCCGAGGCCCCAACCGACAATCCGGTATGATTCGGAGTTTTCAAAAGCCAAATATCACTACTTTGATCCCATCTCTAAGAAACTTATCCATCAGAATGAAATGAAGTCCTGGAGGAGCGATCCTAAAATACCGTTCAATGGGTTCGTGATTGCACAGGAATCTTACGGAGGGCAGGTACGATCGGTTATGAAGGAAAGATACCCTGAACAGAAGGGCACAGATCCGCGCACGAAAGGTGGTCCGACTGGCCCATTCCGAAAATATAGAGACAAACTGACTCTCGTTCCCAGAATATCTTACGACAAGTACTCTGTGGGTCCACCCCCGCCGATTGAAGTTGTGATATGCCCTATGTCTGAAATGTGCTCTGTGCAGGATATTTCTGTCAAGAACTATTTTAGGAGGTACGGCGAGATCTCACATTTTAAAGCATTTAACGATCCCAATAATGCACTACCACTCCATGTGTACCTCATACGATACAATTCGAGTGAAAGTAAGATTAATGAGGCCGCTAGGGCGGCCTATAAGGCAACTAAGGAATACGAGGGAAAAGGCTGTATAATCTTGGGGTCTAGATTCAGCGTCACATTGAACAAGGACAATATTCTGGAGAAAACGATTTCCGATCTGGTTGAGAAGAATGCAGCAAAGGCCAAAAAATTGCAGGATGAAATAAGAAAACAAAATGAGAAGCAAGTTAAATTGGCCAAGAAGGAAGAAAAAAGAGAACGCGCCGGGATCTCACGCAAGAAAATACCTTACGATTTGTCAAAACAAATAAACAATAGACCTGTCTTGTGTATTTCAAAGTTCTTTGCTAACAACCATGGATTCCGGGTGGAAGATTTCAAGGTTATGCTCCGCAAATATGCATGGACGCGTATTATTGATCATCCTGCTGGTATATTTGTTGTTTTTAATGATGAAGTGTCAGCTAAAATGTGCATGAATGCAGAATCTGGACGAATGACAATGATTTCTCGCACAAAAAGGATTCCTGTTGAGATCAAGTTACAATTAATACCTGGTCAAAGAGAGACTTCAAGTAACGCTCAAATTGATAGCAAAGTGCCATCAGCTTTGCCAAAAGCAAAAATTTATAATACAAGGGAAGAACTCATTGAAGCTGCTACACATTACGTTTTAGAAGATCTTGAGAAGGCGTTGCACATCGACTTGAGAAAGCGTTTCATAGGCCCCACAGTGTTTGATACGCTGAACCCATCATTATTTCCCCACCTGGTAGCCAAGAGGCAGATTAAGGAGCAGGAAACACGACAAGCAGCCACCAAGGCGGCTGAAGAAGCCAAGAAAAAGCTTAAGAATACTAGTGATTTTGATGTCTTTAATTTGTATGGTGCTCGTGCTCCAAGAAGGAAAACTCATCTATTCAAGAGACGTGGATCAGACTCACTGGACTCGCTGGCGACCAGGAATCTCAAGCGCTCGAAATTTGCTGTGCCAACAGCACATTTATTGAACGAGGATTCCACTTCAAGAGAGCTCACTCCGACGACTGCTTCATTATCACCCATCAAGACAGAGGATGAGGAAAGCTACTCTACCGATGGGGGGTTGAGCGGCTACGAGATACACCAGGATGAATCACCATTCAAGAAAGAAATGGTGCGGGTAGATACAGATGCGACAACTCCCGATTTGGATTTCACCGAAAAGATGGCTCTTTATGCCGGTAAGTCAGATGAGCTACTAAAAATACCAGCTCTTTATAGACCAAGAGCCTCAGATGTTCCTGAACCCATATACGAAGATGACACAACCTCAGGTTCCCTCGGATTGAAAGATCTGCAGCACACAGTGAAAGATGATGAAGATTTGAAACTTTTGAAACAAATCCTTGGAGTCCCGGAATTCGATGCTGAACAAGCAAGGTCTACTCCCCGTTTACAATACCAAGTTTGGAAAATGCATTGTGCAGAAGAAAACGAACGCGCAATGCAAGAGGCTCAAATCAAGTTGAATGATGTGCCTTTCCCGGAAGGTATTACTAGCACGAGGCAGTCTGTCAAGGCTGAAGGTTACCGAAAGATACCAGACAGGTTAAAGGCTTGTTACCTCCCCCATCGCAGAAAAATCCATCAGCCTCTCAACACAGTCAGTAACCACAACGAGGGCTTGGATGGGACTCCTGATCTGCCGAAGGAAGACTCGGAGAGTAGAGACGCTTTCGAGCCACCGACGCAAGAGTTATCATCGTCAAGGGACAACAGAGCATCTAATAGAAGATTCCAGCAGGATATTGAGGCTCAAAGGGCCGCAATAGGGACGGAATCCGAGCTCTTGTCACTAAACCAGCTCAACAAACGGAAGAAACCGGTAACCTTTGCTCGCTCGGCTATTCATAACTGGGGTCTATATGCATTGGAGCCTATTACTGCTAAAGAAATGATTATCGAGTATGTCGGGGAAAGAATAAGGCAACCAGTTGCAGAAATGAGAGAGATAAGATATATCAAGAGGGGCATAGGTTCCAGTTACTTATTCAGAGTGGATGAAAATACAGTGATCGACGCGACTAAAAAAGGTGGTATAGCACGGTTCATCAACCATTGCTGCGACCCTAGTTGTACAGCAAGAATCATCAAGGTCGGAGGGAAAAAGAGGATTGTCATATATGCCTTAAGAGACATAGCAGCTAACGAAGAGCTAACGTACGATTATAAATTCGAGAGAGAAACAGACGACGAGGAGAGGTTACCGTGTTTCTGTGGGGCTCCTAACTGTAAAGGATTTTTAAACTAGAGTTATGAGCAACGAGCGATTGATATCATAGATAGATAAGTATTATCAAACAGAGTTAAGATTCTTGAATTTCACCATTTTTCTTGTCAAAAGGTTGAGTATGACGCGGCAAGTGGTTACCATATAGTGAAAAAAGTGTCTTAATTCAGGTATAATGAAACAGCTAACTAGGGCTGGGTGGAATGTTCTAATGCATTGAACCACAATATGATACGAAAACTAAGTTTAAGGCTTTCTAGATCTTTTTTGCGCTATAATCAGTATTTGGCCACACCTTCTTCAGGCCCGGAAGTTTCGAAGCTGACTGTGGTACTAGACCCGGCAAAGGTAAAAGGAACCGAAAAAGTGTCTATAGAAACGAACCTGCCGCCTGTAGCCAGCTCTAGGAATAAGAAGTCGAATAGAAAGAAGGCGCAAGACGTGACAAATGCCTCGACTCTGCCGCCCTCGCTCCAGTACGTGAGAGATCTAATGGATCATTATAAGGGTCATGTGGTTCTCACTCAAATGGGCTCATTTTATGAACTATACTTCGAGCAAGCATCTGTCTATGGGCCCCAATTGAACCTTTCACTAACAAACCGCAATTACTTTTGTGGAAAGGTTCCTTTTGCTGGCTTTCCTGTCCACCAGCTCAGCAGGCATTTGAAGATCCTCGTTAACACATATGGTTACAGCGTGACTATTGCAGAACAGTTTAAGAGAGATACCATAGCAGATAATGAATCTAACAAATTCTATAGAAGAGTTACAAGGATTGTGACACCTGGAACGTTCATCGACGAAGCTTTTGAAAACTTACAAGAAAACACGTATTTATTAACGATTGAGTTCCCAGAAAATTGCATGAATAACATTGCTGAGCCAGATTTGAAAGTGGGACTTTGTTGGTGCGATGTGACAACGGGTGAGATATTTGTTCAGCAAGTTCTACTTAAAGATCTAGTTTCCTCAATAACCAGAATACAACCCAAAGAAATTTTGCTAGATGACGAGCTGTCATGGCGTCGACTCGAATCCGGCGAATGGTATCCCGAACTTGTGGAATTGAAGAAATACTTCATCAAGTATCAAAAGCTTCCATCACGTCATAGGACTCTATCCACGTTCTACAACCTCTTCTCAGCTGTAGAAGCTGGAGATGACATGAAAAAGCTCAAGATTCAGCTCCAGGAGTTTTCCCAAAAGGAGCTTGCAGCTCTAAGAAATACCCTAATATACGTCAGTGAACACATGCCGGATTTTTCAATGAACTTTCAATTACCACAAAGGCAACACACTGGAACAATTATGCAGATTGATTCCAGGACTGTAGCAGCACTAGAACTGCATAGGACTGTGAGAGACAACAGACAAAAGGGCACACTTTTGTCATGCATTAGAAGGACAGTCACCGCAGCTGGTACGCGCCTCTTGACGCAATGGCTCTCTGGTCCGTCGCTTGACCTCAAGGAGATAAAAGCGCGCCAAAATATAGTTAGTATGCTGAAGGCCAATCCGAGTGCTACTGAGATGATAATTACTATGCTCCGGAACGTCAGGGATCTTCCCCGGATTTTACAAAAGTTTAGCTTCGGGAGGGGTGAGGCATTGGACATCATTCAGATGGCACAATCTCTGCAGGTTGCAATGGACGTACGAAGATTCCTCGAAGAAGAAAATTTCCCATTTAAGAAGAGAGTCAAAGAGCATGTTCTTTCCTTGACGAAAAGTTTAGAGTTCGATGAAAAGTTGATCCAAAATGTAATTGAAAACTTAAACGAAGAAATATTAGCTACGTCACAGAAACAAAACCAAAATGAGGAAAATGATGGCGCTGTCGATGACATGGAAAATGAGGTAGCATCACTTAGTACTGATACGTGGGTTATTAATCCAACCTGTACCACGCATCTGAAACAGTTGCATAATGAGTATAAGAAGTTGGGAGAAGCTAAGGAAAACTTGCAGAAGAAGTATCATGAGTTTTTTGTGGAAGGCAATGGTGCAAAATCTGTTACTTTGAAACAGAAGCAAAGCAGCGAATATGCCCTTCATGTTGTAGGATCTGCCGGAAATTTGAAGAAAACCAACGATTTTATCAAAAAGAATGAGACTTTTTGCGGGGAGCCGTTTCATATCATACAACAATCGGCACAAACCCGCTGGCTTACCCATGAAGCTTGGTCCGACTTGGGATATCGCCTTGAGTTAGCAACTCTCAGAATTAAAGACGAGGAAACTCGTATAATCAACAATTTCAAGAGTGAGTTCTTAAAAAGGAGCAATGAGGTCCGCCTAATATCCGATGTTCTGGGTTACCTAGATGTGTTATCATCTTTTGCAATTCTGGCAAACGAGAAAAGACTGGTCTGTCCTAAGTTGGATAACAGCGACAAACTTGAAATCCATGATGGGCGTCATATAATGGTGGAAGACGGTCTAGTGACCAAATCTTTGGAGAGTTTTACCGAGAATGATTGCCACTTAGGTGGCGGCAAACTTTGGGTCATCACAGGACCAAACATGGGCGGCAAGTCTACGTTTCTACGTCAAAATGCCATCATAGTACTTTTAGCACAGATGGGTTCTTTTGTTCCATGTTCTAAGGCACATATAGGCTTAGTTGATAAGGTTTTCAGTCGAGTTGGGTCAGCAGACGACCTGTACAACGAAATGAGTACATTTATGGTTGAGATGGTGGAGACTTCCTTTATCCTACATGGAGCTACTAGGAAGTCACTAGCTATTCTGGACGAGATCGGTCGCGGAACAAGTGGAAAAGAAGGCGTAAGCATTGCATACGCGACTTTGAAGCATTTGGCGCAAGAAAATGGCTGTAGGACTCTCTTTGCGACCCATTTCGGTCCAGAGCTTAAAGAAATCATATGCATCCGAGGGGATGCTATGTTGAAAGAAAAGGCGTCTTTTTTCAAGAGCGGTATTGTTGAACTGTCTAATGATGACTTTTATTATGATTACAAATTAAGACCTGGAATATGTGAGAAGTCAGATGCAATCAAGGTTGCTAAAACAGCTGGATTCCCCGAGAAAGCGCTGGATACCGCTAGAGAATTACTTGCATAGACGCAGAGCTCGAGCTCTATATTTAAGATTGAGACTAGCTGTTAGTTACTTGAACATTTTAATCATCATAATTGAACTCTTTCTTTTGATTGGTGTCTTGATTCGGGTTCTGTTGCTGCATTAATATGCTGTGTAATTGAAGTACCTGCTGCATGTTAGGCTGAACCGGTTGCTGCACATCGGGCTGAATCTGGTGTGTGCCGGGCGATCCCTGCGAAGCAACCGCGAAGCCGGTAGCGCCATACTGGCTGTATGGCTGGAACATTTGGGGTTGCTGCGTAACATACGGTGGTCCCGGGTACATTGACTGTTGGTTAGTCAAACCACTTTGTTGTCCGTATGGTGCGTTGTAAAATGGAGCCGAGGCACCATGATAATTCATATTCTGTATCGGTTGACCAGCATATTGCTGATGTGGGTATGCTTGTGGTGGTTGGTGGTAGTACACGGGCTGTTGAAGTGGAGTCGGGGGTGAATTATGATACATAGGCTGTTGAAACGAGGGCTGAGGAGTTATTTGCGAAACGGGCGATGGTTTTGGCGATGGATTCGACTGGGATTGGAAATGACCTGTGGATGGAGGTCGTTGGGTCCTTCCCTCTTGTCTTGCGTTTCTTGATCTGTAGCCATGGTTCATCATTCCCACAGGTGGTAGTACCTTAGGATAATGTTGCTGCTGTTTTGCCATATTCTGCTGTTTAGGTTTTTTGTAATCTCCAGCTTCTATCTGTTCCCGTAGTTCCTTGATGCTGACATTCTTCTTTTTTCTTTGCTCTTTTTTCAGCTTCTTGAAAAGAGCTTCCTTCTCGTCATCAGAAAACTCTTGCTCATCTTCCGATAATTCTTCATCATAGCCGTTAGATGCATCAGTCCCCTTGAATTTTCTCAATTCAAACGTATCGACCCAATGGGCCTCTGGGACGACTATGAAAGCTTTCTCGCCGATTCGCTCTTTCAAATACTCAAATTGCTCCTTCCTAGACGCTGGTAAGCTTACTCGATAAAAAGGGTCGTCTAACTTACCGAAAACCTCACAAAGAGTACCGATAACCGTACGATCTTCTAAACATAGGATAGATCCCTCCTTTAAGACTCTTCGTTCTCCGGAACCAAGAGAATGGATAATGATGTTGTTTTCGAAAGCGGACTTGATGAAACCAATTTCAGTGATATTAGCGTTGGTATTGATTTGATAGTCCTCGGGTAGCTCTGGTATCGGTTCTTCTTCCATTTCGTGCTTTGATCTAATGGCACCCTCTACGTTGGTATCGTCATCTTCATCCTCATCTTCAAGCCCATCTGCGGCCCGATTGCGGTTATCGTCGTCGCTGTCTCCATCGCTGTCAGCTTCAGAAGATGATGAAGAAACGCTCTCGCTACTACTGCTGATTGCTCCTGTATCGATATCATCATTTGGTAATGACAGTTCAACGGTTGCTGCTGGGTTTTCTAAAGCTTGTGAAAATAGATCTTCGGTAGCCATAACTGTATGACTTTGGGGCTCCCTACTATAGCAGACATACTGGCAATGAGCTGAGATGACCTGGTTTGGCAGATGTATGTATACTTTTCAGAACTTCATCAGCTGCGATTTCATCACGTGATAGCGTGCATATCTGCACCTGCGAGAATCCACCAGGAACCATCGTGGCGAGACGACCGCCACTTGCCATCAAATGCTTACAGATATACTCGAGCATGGTTTTCTTTGCTGCGCTGAAAAACGGAGGAACACTTTATGCGGGCATATAGTTTGGCGGAGCCCCAGTCATCCTTCAAGTTTCCACAATTAGAACAAGTTTTGGACGTGAAATCCTCCTCAGCCTCATCAACACTTGCGCCATAGAACTGCCTAGCCCTCATCATCAAGCGATCGTGGAAACAGCAGCGAGCGAAAGTCGCCATGCTGGACCTTGATTTTCGGGTCAGCTTGGTTCAGTGGTGATAATTCAACTTGGAGATAAAACATTCCCGTCCCTCTTCTTGTGCATATCCCGAATAATATGTGAAATCTTTGTGTCCAGCCTGTGTAAGCTTTTGATGGTTCTGACTACGATTGCCGTCGTCGGCGCTTAAGGGGCCCCAATTGTTTACGTTCGTCATTCGCTTCATAATCGTGTCCGGCATGATTGTGGCGATCTGCAACGCTTCCGATAGCAGAGTATGTACCACTCCAGCCATCCTTTAGGAGCGGTTGAAATAGCTGGTGCGATCGGTGTCAAGATACAATACAATGAAAACTTCAAATTTGTATATCAAACGGGCTTTTTACATGTTTGAAACTGTCTCTAGGCACCGATCCCCTCTAAGCCAATCTTTCCAGATCTCTTACCCTTGTTTCATCTTTGACATCTATCACCGTAGTAATCTCAACTCTCATAAATCACATCCTATAAGTACTGTAACTGTCTCACTAGAGGAAGAGTGTTTGATAGAGAAGAGAAAGCGAATTCCCCACCCTTTTATAATTTGCCGCCGAGGTCCTCATGGATGTCCGGTTTTAAGATTACCATGGTTATTTCGGACAGCCAGTCCACCTTCCTAAAACAGCCTACACGAGCGGCTCTCGAGCAATGCCAAGATCATAGATACAAAGAACAGAAGAGTCATCAAAGTTAATGATGGTGCAATCTGTTGAAGTTCTGTATATAAACTCAGCATAAAGGTGAATCGAGGTAAAATAAACTTTGAAGTGTTCTGTTAATTGTCACATTCTTCAAGGTCTTGGTATAGCAAGGAGTTAGAAACTTTGTTTTCTCGAGCACTTTACTATCAGAGCTATATCCAAACTTTGGGGGGGCTTTTGAGAATAAGGCTTACTAACCATGACTTCCTCTTCTTCTTCTTCTTCTTCTTCAGGAGAGGCTTCATCTAGAAGTGGAACATACGATAGTGGAAGCGGACATCAAGTTCAGTCTCTATATTCAGATACAGAGAGCGCTCCCAGCGTAGGTAGTTATGCCAGTCGAAGAGCCAGCTCTATTCAGAGTTATAACGTGGATACTTGCGGAACGACCAAGAGTAACTGCACAGAGGGAGGTTTATCTCTGGCTAAAACGATTAGTAAAATAGTTACTGCTGTGCGAGATGATAACGAACAGACAGCAAAAGAACAAGGAAGCTTAGATCAAGTGCTCAAGTCTCGATTCGATGTCGGTGATGCGATCCGTTTGCAATATAATAGAACTCCCGAAGAGACACAGTCGTTTAACGACGAGGAGTCTTTCACTTCGTCCAACTATGATAGCAATCTGGCGGGCACAAAGAGCACTATTGGTGATAAGCATGTGGAGCCCGAGGGCCGGACTGTACAGCGTGTTTTCACCAACAAATCTACAGGTGATGTCGAGCTGCCGCCGGATGGTGGTTATGGATGGGTTGTGACGCTTTGCGTTTTCCTGGTTATGTTCTCGACCTGGGGTTGTAATTCTGGGTTCGGCGTCTTTCTGGCGTTTTATTTGAACGAAAACACTTTTGCAGGGGCCACCAAGTATGATTATGCGTTAATCGCAGGTTTAACCGTGGCTTTGGGGCAGGGTTGCTCGCCATTCGTTATGGCCATTATGAGAATCATTGGGATTAGGACCACGATGCTCGTAGGATCAGCGCTGATGCTGGCAGGATTTATCTTAGCATCCTTTGCTACCCAATTATGGCAACTTTATCTGACACAGGGTGTACTAAATGGAGCCTCTATATCTTTCCTATTCGTTCCAGCAACAACGCTGATACCCGGATGGTTTCTCAAAAGAAGAGCTGCTGCTATGGGCGTGTCAATGATGGGAACCGGAGCTGGTGGGGTCACTTACGGTTTGGCCACTAATAAGATGATTGCGAATGATGGGAACACAAAATGGGCGCTACGGGTTTTGGGTATATCTTGTACAGTTAGCGTATTGGTTGCCACAGCGCTTATAAAACAACGCAATCCGGTTCCAAGTGTGGGACTTAGGTCATGGAAATTGATTGTTAAACAAATACAGTCTATCTTCGATTACAAAGTACTACGGAACCCCTTTGTTATTCTAGTTTCTGTGTGGTTTACTCTCGCTTTGCTAGGGTATAACTTGATGGTTTTTACTTTATCTTCCTACGCAATCGCTCGTGGTATGTCACCACACCAGGGCTCTACTCTAACAGCCGTTTTGAATGGTGCGCAAACTATCGGTAGGCCACTGATGGGTCTGGCCGGCGATAGATTTGGGAGGTCAAACGTGACGATTACTTTGACCACTTTAATCACAATCTTGCTATTTGGATTTTGGATACCAGCTCGAACTTTTGTACAATTGCTGATGTTCTCGATATTCATTGGAAGTTGTTTAGGTGTGGCAAACGTTATGAGCGCAGTTCTCATTGCAGATAACATGCCACCGGAGCAGTTTTTGGCCGCCTGGTCCTGGGTAAATATCTGTGGTTCACCAGCCCTATTGGCTTGTGAGGCTATTGCTCAATCCTTGACTGTACCCGAAAACAAGGATAACCCTTATTTGCACACCCAGATATTTGCCGGATGCTGCTATGCGGCTGCTCTAGTTATGATATCCATCCTCCGAGAATACTCCGTGAGAGTAAAATTAATTGAACGCCAGAGAATAACGAATTTGAAAGCTAAAGAATGGGCTCATTATGATGAACATGATTTGTATGAACATAATTTGGAGCAGGAATGGAAGACGTTAAACGAGAGAAAGAAGAAGTATGACCTCCTCTTAAAGCCTGGAATTAAACAATATTTTCTCCGCATGAGTTATCCAATGAAAGTTTGACGTATATACGACCTTCATTACACTGTATTCACTTTAATTTAAGCGCCTGGGTGAATCCACGGTGGGACTTACAGCGTAACAGCGATACTGCATCGGAACTGTTGAGCGCACCCACAGTGAAGACGCAAAAATGAACAATCATCAATCCATTGATGCCAAATCAAGAAGGGATCAGATCATTTAACAGACCAGCTTACCTATTATGCAGCTTGGCCTTTTCTACCGAGCTCTCAGCCAGAGGCTAAGTGTCAACGGAGTATCCTTCCCAATGTGGCCAGATCAACATCGCCATCAGACCTCAAGTCTTTGATAAACACTTGCGAACTATTTTGAAATTTTTTGTACTGCATTACCACCTCTTTAAGTATCGTATTGAACCTTGTCAACAGATTATTCAGCAGCTGTTGTTGGCTCCGTAGACTGATCTGAACCAACACTTCATGTGCCACGTCATTTAACGCAGAATAAGTTGCAATAAATTCAAAAATGGCGTTCACAATGGTTATCACTGAAGCTGGATATGGTTGACCTGAATAAGCTCCAACTCCGTTATACGCACCAGATGCGAGGAGCTTATGAGAAAGAATGGAGTCTAGATAACCGTTATGCATCTTATCAAGTTCTTCGATGTTGAAATAAGTACCGGAAGGAGAATCTTGCGAAACATGCCCATTTTCCTCGAAAACGGTCTTCAGCGGTCGCAGAATACCATCAAGCATGGTAACACCACTTTTAAGTTTCACAGTAGGATACTTTGAATGATGGTTGACTTGATCTGTAAGCATCATTTTTTTGTCGAAATCTTTGAACTTTTCATGAATTATAGACTGGAAACAGTAGGCCTCAAGTTTTGAACTAAACTGCTGCATTTGAGACCTTAAAATGCAAGTTTTTGATAGTTTCAAGAGTATATCCCTTACCAGCGGGCTATTCCGTGAAACTTTCTTATAGTCTTTCATTAACTGGTTGGTTCTGAGCCATTCCTCGTTGTAAAAGAAAGTGTTCTTTTTGAACTTCCATAAAAAATTGAATATTCTCAAATATTCCTTCTTCCTGTTACGACGATTGACATTTAAAACCATTGCCAGGGGACCATCCACAACATAGTCGAGTGTAAACACGTCCCAGCCGATTGAGCCGTGGCCGAGATCAAGTACTCTTGCGTCAAGACCGTTAATAATGTAGTTGGAATCCCCTCGATTAAGTAAGTTTCGCATAGAAGAATGTTTTACAGCTTCTTGCAAATAGCTGGTCAGTTCGTAACTCGAAAGAGAAGCTGATGATGTGTTTAAAACTTTACTTGCCTTTTTGATCAGTACGTCAATCATGTCGCTCTTGCCCATGAGGAGAATATCCTTCAATGCAAAAACAATATCCTTGAAATAAAATCTTTTCATAAGAACATCAAAACTTAACTTCGTGACTTCAACATATTGTTGATGCACAATGTTGCAAAAATCGTTGGACATTCGGTTGTGGTCAATTCCTTCGTAAAACTTTTGATATTTTCTTGATAAATCATTGGTACATTGAAGTTCTTTGCAGTGTTTAGCCAGGAAGATCATCGACTTCCCAATTATAAAGGTCTCATAAGCCACGTTTTTTGGAATGAAATCAGGTACTTTACTCGAAACTAAGCTTATCGGGATAAGGTCTGGAGAATCCACTTGTTCAATAAAAAATTCGCCGTAAGTAGCGTCCAGCTTTGCCAGAGTCAACCAATTTATGAGATACTCAAAGTAAAGAGACATCAGATTTTCGAAGATGTCTACACAAAGGCGTCTTACCAGTAAATCTCCGTGGAATGCTAGTGAACCTGAAATCGTCAAGTAAGAGTCGCCAGGTGTTTTGTCGAAATTTCTGAGAAATCCGTCAAAGAATCTCAGCCTGATAATGTAATCATATATCTCGTAGTAAATGGATTTGAGCGTTAATATTCGATGAGACGGTGAAAGGGAATTAATGAATCCGGTATAGCCTCTCAAAAATCTCTCCACCTGTATTGCAAGAGCTTTCTTCATCGGTGACGTTTCGCCCTTTTTGCACTGATCCACTTTCTTCTTCAGTTCCTGATACAGCAGAGCCGCTTCGAAGGTCAAATGGAGCATACCGCTCTCCGTGTTCGGAACATTCGTCGGTACCTTGATCTTGCTTTGCTCTATAGGAAAAAGATCCGATGTAGTGGCTAACAAAGCGTAAGGAACATGCTCCAAAATCTCACTTTCTGGAACCATCTTTGAGTAAAATGGATCCGCCAATGCGCCCAGAGTCACAGTTCTGTACCCCGTGTAACCCTTTGGGGAGGATATGAGGGATCTGCGATCCGAAAACCTATCCAAATTCTCAAATGATTCGGCATGAAGACTCACTGGTCGCAGTGGACTCAGCAAATTATCGTGCGTTTCTAATCTTCCCATATTAAGTGCCACATCATTAACAACAGGGGAAAAATTAGGAGCTTTAGCGCTTGTATTGTCCACTATCATAGAATTGAAGGCAGACAGATGTTTTGTCATCTCTTCATAATTTTCAAGTCCTAGAAGCAGCTGAATCACATTCACCAATTTCCGCCATCTTAATAAATTATCTGAGCTGTAGGGCACTTGCGACTCGTATACGTCCAGTAAACCTTGCAACTGTGAGGCGGATCTGCCTGGTGACCTAAGAAGCCGTCCCAAATCGTAGCATAATGCGTTTACTGAGCTTTCTGGCAAAGATCGGGGAACCAGCCCTTCTACGACGGGACGTAATGCGATCTCTAAGTCCATAGAGTGATCGTAACTAGCTAAGCGCTATTGTGTACGAGTTTGTTTACAGCTGTTAAGGCTAAACTTTATGCTCATCGTTAAATCGCGAATAAAATCACAGTCATGTGACTGGCACCGCAAGCATTAAAGACTCGTTAGATAATAGTATGAGAAGACGCCTTGAACCCTGGATATATGTCGATACGGTCTCTCACATGCCTAAATACTCAGCTTCTTTATTAAGTAAGAGCTGGTCGGAATTTGTGCGTTCGCTGTATCCCAAATCCTCCATAGCCTTCTCATAATGCAAAAAATTGTAGAACTGCAACAGAGCGCGAAGAGCGATCTCCTGGCCACATGCATCAGAAAGTTCACCTGATACATCTTTACCTGTGACCCAGTTGTCTATAAGCTCTAGGCGTTCGTAAAGGAATACGCCAGATATCAATTCCATGTGCTCCGACTTCCACTTCTTGTTCTTGAACGGCGTCAGTTCTTTGATTATACGCAACATTGGATGGTAGATCTCGAGATTGTAAACGCGGTAAAACTTTTTGAACAGCAAACCTACCGATAGTGGGAGCTCCTTCAGGCGTTCTGTCTTGGTGCCTATGGTTTTCTTCAGATTCTTGAGCATGTAGGCAAAAGATGTAAGCATAACCTTGTTGAACCCGCAAGGCGCCTTGAGATACGACTGCTGGTAATCGGAGTTATAAGTCGAACAATGTTGCCACAGACAGTATTTAGAGGTGAGCATTTTGTTGTAGACCTTGTCAGCGTAATAGTCGGCATACTTAGACAGGACAGTGGTGCATATATGCACATAACGGGAGTCATTGAGTAATACAGCAAAATGCTCGAACTTGAGAACGTGGTTCAGCTTGAACCATTTCAAAAGTAGATATATTATACCGGCTGACGACTTCATCGACAATTCTTTAGCTCTCGTTATCTCCAAGTGAGGAGCGAGCGTTTTCAGGTCATCTTTCTCAGAGAGATCCGAAGCTCTAAAATCTGCATTTGTTAAATTGGACTCTATGGTCTGCAGAAGCACAAACACCAGTGAGTTGAAACTTGAAAAACAGTTCTCGTAGTAATTGTCGACTCTTTTCATGATATCTATCGCCTGCTCACCTTCAGGGTTAGCAATTTCGGAGTAGTTATATGGATCCTTAGAATGATCTACCTGCCATCCACGCTCTGTCATCATGAACAGTTTTCGCTCATGCCAAAGTTGTTTAACGCTCAATTTAATCTCGACGTTCTCCGACAAAATCTTCGATGCCTCTTGTATGCTGTACGGAACTTCTACATCTTGCTTATTTTGCTCTGGGCCAAACCTTTCATTAAAATCATCGTCGCCATCCTCATCATCTGAAGGATACAGACACGGGTAGGCCATATTAGTTTGGAACGATTTTTTGGGCTTCAAACTCTGGCCCATATGAAGAATGCCCGGAGAACTAGGTGGCGAAGGAGCAGGTGTAGCTAGGTTTTGCTCCGGAACCGCCAAAGAGAGGTTTATTGGATTCCTGACTTTAGATCTAGGAATTTCTAAGAACTGGGATAAAGAGTTCGAGTTATCAACATCAGCCGGTAATCCTGCTTTGGGGATAATGTAATGGGGAAACCTAGCTGTAATATCCTCACGGAACGCTTGGTAGTATAATGGCGATATTGTGCAACTTTTTGAACTGGTCCCAACTGGCCGCTTTATGTCATGCATTTGGCAAATGTGCTTTTTAGTCCTCTTATGCAAGTTCTTATCACCAAACTGGAGGACTAATAGCTTGTATAATAAGTTAATCATATTCCTGATTCTCATAGAGAGTCTGCTGCTCCATCTCCAATGCTCGACGTATCGAGTTAAAAATTGCAGCAATTTTGCTTCATCAATCACTTCAATGGCTCTTTGTACAGTGCCTGACTTTTCCTCTCTCAAAGCGATGCAAACATTAACGATGAAAAACAGTATTGTACCGGAGCAAAACAATAGAGTTGTTTTCTGTTTCAAGTTGTCGGGGTCGTCTCTACAACTGATAGCAACATCTTTGAATGCTTTGATTAGTTCGGGCAAGGCAGAGCACAGCAGCATGTTATTACGCTGTATGCTCTGGATATGAGCTGTGAAGCAATCAGACCAAGCGAAGTTTCCCATAGAGACGTAAGTCAGTGCTAACAAGCCAGACGTATCATTTGGTGATATCTTGTTCACTAATTTGGATATGGCTTTTAACGCATAATCGTCATTGGTTATGAACTTATTCTGCTCTTTAATATTCCGCTCGAAGTGATCCTTGGTTTGCGGGAAGTAGCCGTAGTCAGAAGTGCAAAACCATTCTGGTAGGTCCTCTGAAAGACTATGAAAGTCGTTCAGTGTCCACTCAACCTTTGGTTTGGAAATCGGTTT
Source organism: Torulaspora franciscae (assembly GCA_003705175.3). Taxonomy (NCBI): domain Eukaryota; kingdom Fungi; phylum Ascomycota; class Saccharomycetes; order Saccharomycetales; family Saccharomycetaceae; genus Torulaspora; species Torulaspora franciscae. The sequence goes on from PPHX03000006.1 coordinate 542,344, forward strand.
GAAGTTAGAAGAGCTTTCAATTTCTGCTGCCCGCTGGTCCAAGCTTTTCTGAAACTCCACGTCAACGGGGAGATTGTAGTCCACATCTTTCATTTTATTTTCTGTTTTGTCCTTAGCATTCACTAAGATTGGGCCATCAATTTCGTCCACATTCGCAAAATCCTCGTCATCTTCATCACCGTTAACATTCTCATTAAGTCTAAACTCATCTTCGTCATCTGCTCGACACTCGCCGAAGCTGAGCCTTTCGCCATCGCCCTCATAAGCTTTGTCGCCCTCATTTTCATCATCGTCATCATCATCATCATCGTCAAAGGCTACAGTGTTAATGTTGCCTTCAAACCCTGACCGCGCTTTAAAACTTTCTTGATCTCGACCACCAGAGGTTTTTCTCTTCATCCTTTGTCCATTCAGCACTGAGTCCACAATTCTTAATTTATTATTTATAATGTAATTTAAGTCGCGCAGCCCTTCCTCTCCAGCTGATCTACTTAATCCTTTAGCTCCACCTAATCCAGAGCCCGGAGCTTTTGTGGAGGTATCATCAATGAAGTTCAGTTTCTTTCGTAAACTTGATTTTGGTCTTAGGTTGTCTAGAGAAGCAGACCTGATCGGCAGATCCGGACGCCCATTTGCGCTCATGGTCGCACTAATGCTATCAACCAAACTGATAATCTAAAATATAACAGCGGTAGCTCAAACTACCCACAGTGGTTGTGAAACTACTAACATGAAAGTTAAAGGGCTCTAAAATCGAGCAGTCTTTCGCGGGACGACAATTTCATTGAAAAAATACAACGAGAGGATTCAAAACCAGGATAACTGAGAAGCAGTTCTATAGGGTCATTGTATTCAGGATTGTGATCACTTATTCGAATCATTCATGAGTATTAATCTGGAAAACATTTTGGGCTTCAAAGTGAAAGTTACCAATGTTCTGGATGAGGTGACAGAAGGGAAAATCTACTCTTTCAACTCATCGAATAACACTCTGACCCTGCAAATCAACAAGAAAAACCAACCACAGGGTTTCAAAATTATAAAATGCACGTTCATCAAGAGCCTTGAAGTTCTCGGAGAGAAACCAGCATCGAATTCATTCAAAAGGCAACCAATCAAGCCATCACATGTTAATATTGATCGAATCGACCAGCTTCTGAACAAAGAGGTAGCTCAGAGAAGACGGAAGAACGCATTGACAGGTAAAGGGGTTACCAAGGAAGGTCAATTTTTGTTTGATCTACTCTACAAGACAGTTTCTGACACTAGGTGGGAAGGAAAAAAGATCGTTGTTCTAGACGAGGTCGAAGTGTTACCGCCATATACGATCGATAATATCAAACCGTTAAATGGTCCAGACAGTCAGTCTGCGACATTGGTGAAAAGAATTATAGAAAGAGGTTGGGAGAAACTAGGACATGCTAATGACTTCGATGGCCGAAAGGGCGGATAGATGATATATGTAGGCACATGTAATACTTGAAACAGCTTTATGGTCTCATAGCAAAGACCATTTCAAGGTCATGGACTCGAAAAGTTTTACTCCGCGGTTGCAAGTACCTTTAGCGCCATCAAGTTCGTTCCAGCGCACACTGAACAAGAACTCCAGACCGTTTTCCTGTTCCTTTCGCAACTCCTTCAAGGTTAAGCGACCTGGTAGGTCCCTCCCAGTGCTTCTCAAAGTTTCACAATATAGGTTCAGCCAGCAGTGAGACCGAGACGCCAAGGAACCAATGCCGTTGATCATGTAAGATGTCTTGGACGTCAAACCAAACTCCAGGCGGATATCTTGCACACTCAGTTCGAGCGGGAGACACATTGAAAGGCCTCGTCCCATAGGCTGTCCTAGGAGGTCTTCGTCAGTCTCCAGAGTTGCCATGGTGACCACATTATCCCTCGCGTCATTGTACTTTTGGATCTTTATGTATGCAACGCAATGACCCGACAAGATCACCCCCGAAGGCTGCTCAAGGGTGATTGATTTCAGTTTGAATTTAGCCTTTTCGCAATTGGACACCAGATCCTTTCTCGAGTCGTGATCATGGCGCAAAAGAAGCTCATGGTACCTTAAATATCGGAGCTGTGATGCAATCACCACCCCACGGCTAACTCCAGGTCTGAATCTGCTTGTCATGAAAACATCTCTAGCCTCTGCAAAAGGGCACTCCAGGAACTTCATCATGTAGGCTATTGAAATGGTTCCAGATCGGCCTTTTCCCACTCTGCAGTGCAGGACTACCACGGCAGACTGTGAGCGAGAAAGTTGTTTGTGCATTTCGTCCACGATTTGCTGCAACAGCGTGAAAGGAGGCGGGCAATGGTCCATCCAACCGAATCTGTAAACCAGGTCGTCCTTTTGCTCATCATGGTAATCTGTGAGAAGCTTGGCTGAATGCGATATAAACCATCTATTGGCGATATTGCGAACCTCCTCATCCTTGTAATCTGAGCTTCCATTCTCGGCTTTAAAATTGAATATTTTCCAGTTTCCTGGTCCATGGTTTATGTTTAAAAACGTTATCAAATCCTCCAAACTATTCCTATACATGAGCTTGGGAAACTTCAGAACAGGATACGAGCAAACAATTATTTGGTCGGTCACGTACGACAGATCTAGAGTCAAACCCGTCTCATGTTTATGAACGTTTAACGGGGTAGCGTAGATCACCCGCAGAATATTGCACGGTTTAATTCTTAAATGTCTGTTAGTCATATACTTCAACCGGTTGATGATTCTTGGGTGACAATTCGATCATTCGGGAACTTCTGGTGATTCCTCTTTATTTGTTTTCTGTCGTATTCTTTTGTGGCACTGCGGGCTTCAATGAGCCGCCAAGAAAAGACAGAATATCCCGGCACACCCAACTCACGGCATCTTCAATTGCAGAATCGTCATCATTCCTATACTCGTGTATATCACTTGAAGGATCTAGTCGCCCTTCGACGTCATTGTCGATGAAGAGAGAGCTGTGTGCGTCCTTGTAGGACTTGTAAACAAATTCATCAAAATAATAGGGTGGATCGACCCAGTAGGAATCCAGTGTTTTGTAGCCAGGACGAGCAGCCCTTCTTCTCTTCAGAACTTCGTATGGAGCACGTATCAGAATTTTCAGATCAAGTTTGGACGTTATCTTGGAATTGTTGTACATCATGAATCCGTCGACAAGAACGATCTTCACATTAGCATCAATCCGGCCACACTTTTTTCTTAGCTGGTCAAAAAAGTCCTGCTGGATCTTGAAATTTTCTAGTCCGTTAACATTGTTGTTGTGAATGAGCACCTGGGATATGTTGCCTGTCTCTTTAATAATTGCCAATTCCTTTTCGAAGAGATCAAAGTCAAGTGCCCGCGGGTCATCCCAGAGTCTAATTCCGTACTTTGGATCTATCGGAACCTCTTCATCGTGCTTGTAGAAATCATCTTCGTGTAGCAATATACAATTTGGTAGTACTTTGGCTGCCAGCATAGCTATGCTCTACATCTGAATGTTAGTATATCGATAATAATCGAGCAATTATAAACCAATTAGCTTACTGTTTTCCCGCTGGAAGAACATCCGCTCAATCCAATTAGAACGACTCTATCCACGGTCATATTACTCCTAATTGGAGGATCTGAGTACAGATTATCGTACTAGTCTCTTATCACTGTTTTCTTTCCTGGTAGAAGTTCGCTTTTACTAGAAAGCCAAAAATCATCAATAAGCAAGCTATCTGTTTCAAAGTACAGTCAGAAAGGAGACACTTTTAGGTTAACCGATGTCTGAGTTCATCAACGAGAACCCAAACGTAGTTGAGGACAATCAGCTTCCCAGAAGGAAAGAGGATGATTCCTACCAATTAGGTAACATAGCAAGTGAAGAGGCACTTCGCAGGCGAAAACTGTTACTCAAGATAAGTCATTCGACACAGTCTCAGGCCCTACAGAACACAGAACTACTCGATACACTACTTTTGTCTTCTGTGCCTCCGGAACTTATCTCCGACGAAGGTGGTGTAACAAGTGAAGAGGAAACCATTGATGAGGTAGCTGATCCCATTGATGCTCAAGAGATTTATGACTTGATTGCACACATCTCTGATCCTGAACATCCGCTTTCGCTCGGGCAATTGTCTGTGGTCAATTTGCAAGATATTGAAGTTAACGATTCAGGTGATAAGAACAAGATGGCCGAAGTGATTGTGCGTATAACTCCCACCATTACACACTGTTCACTAGCTACGCTTATAGGTCTGGGAATAAGGGTACGGCTGGACCGAGCACTTCCGAAGAGATTCAGAATTACAATATTACTCAAGCAGGGCAGCCACCAGAGTGAAAATCAAGTGAACAAACAGCTAAATGATAAGGAACGTGTGGCCGCCGCATGCGAAAATGAGCAGCTTTTGAACGTTGTCTCAAAAATGCTGAGCACCTGCAAGTAGCGTTACGTAGTAGATCAGGACCTGTTGAATGGCTGATCGAATTATATCTTCTTTTTTATATTTTTTTCTCGATGCACCGTTCTTATAAGTTAAGTTAAATGATCGTCATTTTGACACTATTTGATCGAGAGTTTTAACATTGCTTAATAAAGGGTCAATTCAATACCATTGAGGAGTCTATAGCCAATAATGGGATACTTTGTTCCTTATGCGAGTCTTGAGAACCTGAAGGCATACAAGTAAGTGCTATACACCACAATTGTAACCGTACCTGATCTAATCTACTAACCACAATTCGCACATCCGGTGCGCAAAATGGGATAGGTACCAAAGTGATGATCGTTCAATTGTTTCATATTATGTGCTGAAGCCTTTCTGGAGGAAGTTCTCGAAAATTTTCCCTGTGTGGATGGCGCCCAACGTGGTTACTTTATCCGGTTTCTGCTTCATCATTATTAATGTGCTCACTGTGTTGTATTACGATCCTGGATTGAATAAGGAGTCTCCTCATTGGACTTATTTCTCCTATGCCCTCGGCATATTCTTGTACCAGACGTTTGATGCATGCGATGGTATGCATGCCCGTAGGACCGGTCAGTCTGGTCCCCTGGGTGAATTGTTTGACCATTGTATTGATTCACTCAATACCACGCTTTCGTTGTATCCATTTTGCTCTGCTGCTGGTATCGGGTACTCCTACTTATTTATCTTCAGCCAGTTTGCAGTTCTGTGCAATTTCTATTTGAGTACCTGGGAAGAGTACCACACTCATATGCTATTCCTCAGTGAATTTTCTGGTCCTGTCGAAGGTATCTTGCTAATATGTTCGACACTCATTCTGGTAGGGATCTTTGGCCCGCAGGCAGTGTGGCACACTGAGATCGCCAATTTCAGTCTGGGCTCATACACTTTCAGATTTGAGACATTGGATTTAATGATTGCCTTCTGTGCCGTGGGTCTGCTATTCAACATCGTCTCCGCCAGAAGAAATGTGATAAACTACTACAAGGATCAAGATAAGCAAACTTACCAAGAGAAGCAATCCGCGGCAATGTTGGGCCTTGTCCCATTCTACGTCTACTATGCAACGGTTTTTCTTGTTGTTTTCCTCGAGCCAAAATTCATCACTCTGCCCTTCATACTATCTATTGGGCTCACAATGGCATTTGTCGTTGGCCGTATCATCATAGCCCACTTGACCAAGCAAAAATTCCCAATCGACAATCCACCTATGGCAATTCCATTTTTCCAAATCATGCTTTACACTTTGGCAACTCGCTTCTTAGGGTATGATGCCAGCACCGTTGTGAACGCTTTGGTTTGGCTAGGTTTTGGTCTCTCAATGGGTATCCATTTGATGTTTGTCAACGATATCATTTACGACTTCACAGCATACTTGGACATCTACGCATTGTCCATCAAACATCCCAAGCACGCTTAAAGCGCTACATCTTACAACCTTCCCTTCCTATCCATTATATACAAGCTTAAACAAATTCCTAAATATGATGCTATAACAAGTAAGGTAGGAAAATATCATCTGATCGTCGGGGAATCGTGCACTGCGGTTTCGTTAGGTCGGGAAGACATCTGTCCCTCATAGAATGCTCCATCTCAATTCGTTTAGGCGGCAGCTGGAGCTGCTACTGCTCCACTTTCGCCTTGAGTTAGCAAGTCATTAGCGTCCTTCTGTAGATCGAAACTCTTTTCCATTTCAATCAACTGCTGTTCACCAAGTATGGAAAGGGACAGCGGAACACCAAGGAGCAGAGCTGAGGTAGTAATAGCCCAAGTGATACCACCAGCTTTGGAAAAAGCATTTTTCAGAAAGTATGAAGTAGTGTTGAAAAGTTTAGAAATGGTTTGTCTCTGTTTAGGTGGAACGATATCTTTTAAAGCTACCAATCTTTCAACAAAAGTCTCATTCTCATCGAATTCGTCGTCAAAGTCGCTATCGTACTCATCGTCGGACAGTTCAGCACTTTTCAAATTATCAACTACAGCACCATCGGCTGGCTGTACTTGTGGATCTTCAAATGTATTAGATTCCTCAATGATCTCCGTTAATTCAACCATTGTGTATGTAGAGTATTATTTGGAGAAAATCCTCTAAGCAGAAGTTTTGTTAGCGGTTTGCCTCTTCAAGACGCTTTAGCCTTGCTTTGACAACCTATAAATTGACCTACTTCACCTTCTTTTGAAAATTTTCAGAGTCGTTAACAGCGACTCCAAATGAAAGTTGGGTAACCTATAAGAATAAGACTTACAATACAAATCATGGATCAAGATCTCCGTCCTGATAGTTCTTCAGCCTGAGTTCTTGCCTCTGTTACGATATTCCCTTACGCCGATAGTCTAAGGGGGCATGATGTAGTCGAAATGGTTCTTAACTTATGCTAGTGTACACATCTTTTGAACGAGAAAAAGCGGTTCATTTGTGCTTCTTAGTCTTCTTTCCCTTCTTGATCGACTTCATTTCATCATTGTATATATCTTGTGCACTTTCTGTCTTTCTCTTCTTGCCTGACTTCACACTTACTACACCGTTAGTTTTAGCGGCCTTTTCTAGACTTTTCTTGGAGTCCTTCCATTCTTTATCATCTTCATCTATTGCGTACTTGTCGAGATTCAGCGAGTTGATCAGCTCCTTTTGCTTTTCTTTCATAGCATTGACAGCTTCAGAACCAGCTTCTTCCAGGTCTTTGTCCATCTGGTCGAGTGCTTCAGCGGCATCGTAACTTTTCACCTCTTCACCGTTCATCTCAGCTATCTCTTCGTCCTTGATAGCAGGCAGTTCTTGAGCGATCGAATCTCTTTGCACTTGGCGGAAGAACATTGATATTTTTCTCATGATCTTGGCGAACATGGCAATTGTCTGGTTAGCCGGAATGTTCAACTCTTTGCTTATAGCATCGATATCCTTATGCTGCAGCCCGATGGCAAGTAGGATAGCGCTCTGAACACTGGAGAGACTTACGGAGGTTCCCATTTTACCCATAAAGAATAATGCGGCAAGAGAAGGTAGCATGTCGACAATAACGTGGTAATCCAGTAAGTTATTGGAGTAACTATCCAACCTTTTGAGGTCAAATGGGGAGAATACGTCGTCCAGTTGCTTTCTCGTTAGCTCCTGAGAGCTCCAATCGGTGTCTGTCAGTTCTTGGGCTTTTTTGGCACTCTCTATGACACTGAGAGCATGCACCGCGGTAAATTTACAGAAATCATAGGAGAGCAAAGACAGAAATCTCTTGTGAAAGTCTCTGGCAAATTCGGCTAGCCAGTTCGATTCCCTACCTTCGAGAACATTCAGCATAACACAGCTGTGTTCACCGGTCAAATCATTGGCTGTCTGACGCAGATATACGGGAATGAACTTGTTATTCTTCCAAAACTTTAATAGCGACTGAGTCAGACCGTAAGAAACACCTAGGTAGTGTAGGAAGTTTGGTGGCTGCTCTGAAAGCTTCAGTAGAAGAGGTGGTAGGGTCTTAGCATCTCTGAGCTTCACTTCATCCTTTAGTAAGTTGGAGTTCTCGAGCTCCCTGTCGCTAACCCTCTTAATGGAAAAGTCCTTCGGTTTGACGTCTTCAGACATGTCAGTGAATTTTCCCTCAAAATAGTCTCTTAATAGTTGAATAGCACGAGATCCATAACCCATGGAAGAGTACTCAGGATTAGTGGCAATTCTCACTACACGAGCGCCACTCATCCCAGCAAATTCTTCATCCTGGAACTGCTGAGATATCAACCATGGAATCAGGTCACCGCCAGCTCTCTGACCGCGAGCAAGCGAGTTTCTGACACTCTCCTTTGAGATCTCACCTTCTAGAGCAACTTGAATGACACATAGAGGGTCCGGAATTCTACCACCGTCCTTGGGATCAATAGGTGGGAGTAAGACGAATAACTGATGCGCAGGGGCATCACTCATCAGCTGTAGGTCATTAGGAGAGTTTTTATAATGAGAGGCCACGTAAAGCGCCATCATCTTTTCCAAGAATGACTCAGACACAGGATGGTACGAAAACAAGGTGTCTCTGTTCACAATGAATAAATTACATTGCGAAGGATGTGGGGTACCTCTGGCAGCAAACCTGGGATTCTTTATTAAGGTGACATCTAGGCACAACAATTTATTCAACCATTTCTCGACTGGATCACCTGGGGCGTATCTAATAGGCTCATCCAACAGAATTTCACGTAGCTGACGCGCCCCAGAACGGACGCCTATTTGTTGCTTATTGTCTCTTGAGGTTATCTCTGTTTGGGATTCTTCGCGGCCAGTCGAGTTTGCTTTGCTACGTAACTGTTGTATCAGCTTCAAGGACAGCGATCTACCGGTACCTTCGTAACCATTGATAGTGGACGCCATGAAGATTAGATATGGACCTAGGAGATTCTTGACGATCTGAAGTGGAATCGCTGCGGCTTCATCTATAACAACTAGTTCTGCCTGACCTAGCACATGATTATCTTGTGGAACAATGTATTGAATTGTCTGCCGGTGATCCCTCTTAATATCTACTCGCACGATGGCTTTGTTGAAGTCCGGATTGGTAGATTGAATTATATCATAGTCGATGTGTTCCTGGTAACCGAGAGCGTCAAAACCTTTGAAGATGAACTCAAAGAGAGTTTTCAAGTTTTCTGGAGAGGGAGAAGTGACAAAAATATTAGAGTAACCTTGAGATACGGCGGCGGCAATTGCAATGCCAAGTGCCGCTGATTTACCTCTACCTCTACCGGCTGTAAGAGCAACCGTCGAATCCAATGTCTTCTCTGATATAACATCGATGAAAGATAAGATGGCGTGAGCCTGGTTGACTGTCTTGGACAGAGCAACCAGAGAACCAGCTGGCTGTACATCCTGTAGTGATTCCTTTAATTCTTTCAGCTCGGCTGCTTGAGGGCTCGCTTCTTCCTCCGCCTTTGGTGGCAGAGCAACCACGTTTTTACCACCAGATATGGGCAGCACATTCAACTCATCATCTACAACCAAACAGTTTTCGTTTGATCCCAATGAGAGGATGAACCTCTCATTGAATCTGGCAACTACGTCATTGTGAGCCTCCGTACGATAACGAGAGTGAACATCCATGGACATAGTGTACAATTGTTTCAATGACGACAAGGACTTCAGAAGAAGTACAACAATACCACCCCCTTCAACAGTCTCGATCGTTCTTGCCAATAGGTTGGGTGTCAAAGCTTCGAAATCCTGCAAAATACACATACCGTATGTGTTACCCAAGATCTTCTCAGTTTCCTTGTAGTATACGTATCTGATATTTTGATTGGTGATAAAACTTTCGAATGGGTCTTGATCATTCGCTTCTCTTGTACCTCTCTTGATTTCTTTCTTAATCTTGGCCTCTCTCTTCTTCCTATGCGATGTGAACCCAAGTAGTTTCTTCTTATAAGCCCATAAAACAGATTTATTCATTTTAAGATCAGCACTCATCATCAGATAGTGCAAATTGGGCAACTGATTGCGGGCACGGTCACCAATTATGACAAAGAATGACCTTTGATTGGTTTGTACACCATTTCTCACCAATGCGGGAATCCTCGAGTCAATAGCCTTTTTGACCATAATTCGAGCAATGGAGATATTTTATTTGCCTACTATTAATCAAGTGAAGCAGGGAACGAGCAACAGTGTAATTTCAATTATGAACATAGTACCTCATCGCATCTACTCATCTTGACATTTTTCAGTCCAATAAAATTTTCAGATTGACGATCGCACTGTCCGAAAGGGTCCTGTGACCGGACAAAACAAAGCTGGGCGGCTAAATGGTGACACAAAAAGATTAGACAGCCAAATTCCTTAATAGAAGCGTTGGACCTATCAGTGACATTGGGAGCGAGTTGAGCGAGCTTGTTGGTGAGAAATCCATACTTGAGCTTCATCAAGCTGTTTGGAGCTTGCAGTTCCTGTTGCCACAAAAGCAGGTGTTGGCGCGGTTACCTTAGCGCTAAACGACCGAACTCCACACAAAAATACCAATAAGAAGGCCATTGTGTCACAAAAGTGGTCTGATAATTGAGAAGGCTATCAATTCTCAAGCGGCTCAGCTCTTCAGAGCGTTGGAAGAAAATAATTCATTTTACGTTTAGCAAAGCTAGTGACGAATTCAAGTTTTGTTCAAGCACAGTTTGGAAAAGCATGGGATATATTGGGTCTTCATCTTCCCCCGGGGACTTCGATGATGTGGGCGAAAACCAAAAAGAGGTTCAAGACTTACTTACGTCCGACCAAATCATTCAGACTCATGTTAATGATGATGGGACTACCTCGAACTATTTTGACAAGAGAAAGCTGAAGATAGCGCCGCGCTCGACCCTCCAATTTAAAGTGGGACCTCCATTTGGTTTAGTCGGTAATTATGGAACTGTATTTGAGACTGATACTTCGGAACGAGTACTTCTTCAACTTAATCCACGTATTGACAGAGGATTCGACTTCATTGACGAAGAATGGGTCGGCTACAAAAGAAATTATTTTACCCTAGTTTCTTCCTTCGAGACGCCTGGGTTGGAGCTTGATGCTTTCCTGAACGGTTCCTACAGTGTGCAATTGCAGAATAACCGTCATATTCCAGATATGAAGGTTAAGTACTTTGCAGTCAAAATTAAGGCCAAGAGCGATGATGATCAAACCGAAATCTCCTTGGTTCAGCATACAGCAAAACGAGATAAAGGTCCACAATTTACGCCTGCCGTTTGTCCTCTTGTACCATCAGAGCTTCCTCAGCATCAGATCATAAGGGAAGCGTCCAATGTTAGAAATTTTGATAAAATGAAAAAGTATGACTCCACATTTTTCTTTCATAGAGATAGGCATCAAGAAGAGTACAATGTTAGTGGGATAGTTTCTTCGTATCCATCTGACTGCATTCAAAAGGTTGCTAGGTATGAAAGAGTCCAATTTGCGTCATCTATCAACGTGAAGAAGCCCTCGCAACAGAACAAGCATTTTCGTCTCCACATTATATTAGGGGCAATCATTTCACCACCTAGCAATTTGAGCCCCTACACAGCATGCAATACCTCCTTGACTACGTTTGATGAGGTTTTCCTTGAAAATGGAGCGACAGACCTCTTTGTCCCATTGCAGGAGATGAACACTCCTCCACTAATCATAAGGGGCAGATCTCCTTCCAATTACACTTCATCTCAAAGGGTAGCTATTAGAACAAACTCGTCATTGAACTTGGGCAAGAATAACACGAGCTCGCAGAACAACCCGGTTCTAACCTCCCAGCAACCTTCATCTTCGCCTGTAATTTCTTCACCTCTTAAGAAGAAGGTTGGTAGACCATCCAAGAGAGGCGCAAAGGTCAGCGATCTCACACCCTCTTTACCGCCTTCTTTGATAAAAGGTAACAATAAGGGAACCTACTACCGAGTTTCCAGAAGGGTAGAAACGATTGAACACATCGAGCGTTTGTACAAGGAAGGTTCATCTCTAGCTTTCGGAAATAACTCTCACACTGGTGGAATATCCGACGAAAACCAGGAAAATGATACTAAGTGCCCAGCGCCAGTGAGAAATGGCTCAATCGACCCTAGGGAGATTGACTTGAATTCTCCATCGTTCGAGCCAGATGAAAACATTTACGTGGTTGGGTCCTTGGCCTTAACGGCAACTTTGAAATCGCAACGTATGGAGAAGTGCGTGAAGAAAAGAAGAGTAGAAAGCCAGGTCACATCTGAAGGGGCTGAATCACGAACAGCTGCTGAAGATAATATAAACTCATTACTTTCACCCCGATCCTTGCGCTCAAAATCAGTCCATCGTACTCCGGAAGCTCGGTCACCAGTCGAAGAGGCTCAATGCGAACAGTCGTTTGAGGATTCACTAAGCAACGGCCTTCACTCAATTTCGCTTTCTATGCTTGAGGAAACGACATCCAATTACTGCCATGTTTCCACCAGCGCTCAGTCACAAGAAGATAGTATACCAAGAACATTCACCCGGATCATTGGCGAGACATCCTTCACAAATCTCTCCTCGTACAAAAGAGAAGTCCGAATATCGGAAAGTATTTCAACAAAAGATGCCAACTCTCTACCATCACAGGTGATCGATAACGGCAATTTCTATGAAGAGCTCAGCTTCTATAAGCATTAAATAAACCTTGTAATGCCCCCCTCGGCAGCTACTTTGATGACTTACAACAAAAAAATGCGAATTCTGTGGATCGAACACAGGACCTCCAGATAACAAATGACCGAAGTTATTCTTCAGTCTGGCGCTCTCCCAACTGAGCTAAATCCGCTTATTAAATTTGATGTCGATTACAGTACTGAAAAGTCACATAGCCTTCATATGTGGTCATCAACCGCTGCTTGTGTTCATGAAGAGCCGTTTATGGCCAACTACAGTGAACCATTAACTCATCCTCCAAGCACGTCATAATGTCATCGTCGAGTAATAACCCAGGCAGGCGCCCTTTGACGTTTGTTTCAGAAGGCATCACCGATCTTGAGACCCAAAAAGCCAGAGAGCAGGTCGAACAGGCCAAGTTCGAGGCCGAGTGCAAGAGAAAAGAGAGGAAGTCGCTTAGGGATCAGCTTAGAGCCAACGCCATCAACAAGCAGAAGGAGTTCAACGGGCTAGTAAAAGAACGCGACGATTTCAACAGGCTAAGTGCCGAAGAGCTGTTATATTACAGCAAGCTAAAGGACACGGAGAGGAAAAAAGAGCAAGAGCTGCAAGCATACCTGGACAAGGAGTCCCAAGATTTCGAAGAAAGACAGTCTAGGGTGAAAAAAGACCCCTGCAAGTCCAAAACCGAACTACCGACTCTGCCGACAAAAACGAAAGGTAAGTTGAAGGGCATAGTGAAGAAAAGCAAGAAGAAACCGAGGGTCAAACTGCCAACGACGATCGACTAAGACTCCGGTAAACAACTGGGGCTGTCCAAAAGGTGGCCAGGTACCTCAAATGGGCTCCAGAACTGACCGTGTATCATGTTGAGTATCGATCTGCTCAAATAACGCATGCGCCCTAAGCGAGCGATTATTCAGATACATACCAACAAACTAAACGGGGAACCCCGTCCAGGCTTGGAGAGCATGCAATTCATGCCTACAGAGGCGTCTGGTGTGTCGCCGCATCTCGCCTAAAATACCACAGTTGCCGACTTAGGTTACCGCGACTGTTCTAGACCGACCGGGCCATGCGAAAACACGATCGTTAAATCACGCTGCATCTTCTAGACAATCCAGATCGCCAAGCATGTTCGAGCGTTGACGAAGCATTCGGAAAAAGACGTCTCGAGGCTTGGCGTTCATGGTGATTATTTTGGATGTCTTGAAGTGTCGACCGTGGATTATTGTTGATGTAAATAGCAATGCAGCATTCTCGATGGAGGGAACTTCAGACCATCCACACTCGGAGGGTGGAAAAAGACAAAGTTGGCATATATAAAGGCACCAAGATCTTAACAGTTATCAGGCCAACTTCTTTTTCATAGAATCAGTATCGATCTAACTGAAGATTCAATCGTTCCAATTACAATACTCATAAAAATGCTATTTTCTGTCGCCGCTTTGTCTCTAGCTTCTGTCGCTTTTGCAGCTGATGCCGTCTCTCAAATCGATGACGGTCAAATCCAAGCTACCACTGCTACCAGCGCTACCACCAGCGCCGCTCCAAGCGCTTCTTCTTCCTCTTCTACTTTGGTGATCTCTACTCAAACCGCGAACGGCGCTAACCAAGTTGCTGGTGGTGCTGCTTTGGCCGGTTTGGCCGCTGCCGGTGCTATGTTGATCTAAGCCACCTTTCTCATCGTTTATAGGTCCATTTTTTACGTCTTTTTAGGTTGGATATTAGAAATATAAGCTTTTGGTTCGCATATTTATCAGTATTTTATAAAAGAGCTATACCCACAGCTAGTTGAGCTACTATCCCGAAGGAAAGTGGATCCATCATGGCGGCAGCTCCATTTTCCGCTGTCGAGACCACCAAAGTAGCCTCCTGCTGGAGCTGGCCGTCTGAGCCTTGTGAAACAGCTCTTTGAACCAGGGTGCGGTTAGCACCGGCGGAACTGTTGTGTCTCTTCAAAAGATGCGCATCAGTGACACTCACATTGTGCCATCTGGGCTCCGAAACATTATAATGTGCCAAAGCAAATTCTAAGGACAGAAAAACCGCCAATGCAATGGGAGAAATCATTTTGGGCGATTAAACCAACCTTGATCAAGACATCTACGAACAGTTCCATACTGTTCTTATATAGTCAGTCGACACACAATTACGAATAGATTCAACTTTGTTAAACCTACGACGTAATCTCTTGTTAGCCTGTTGACGTCTAGGCGAGTTTCTAGACTCCGTCGCTGTCGCTGTCGCGACAGTAATTAAATAACAAAAAGTAAACAAGCAGATGTAGAAACAAGCCGGCTGTGGGAATCTAGCTCCTTGCCTGAATACTTTGAGAAATTTCTCTGATAGATCTAGAATTTCCTCGGGTTCATTTTGAATATTCTCAAGAAGTTCTCGGCCCCACTGCGACAAAGAACATTAGGCCTGGCCGTCGCAGAACCGTAAGAAGCCCGTCGTCATAAACTCCAGATGATTTATCTGGACCTAAGAGAGCTCAATGGAACCGAGCCAGACGTATCCTGTTCTTGCTAGCCAGTTCCCAGCCCTTCGTTCAGGCCCTGAGCTTAGCAAGGCGTGTTCGGGTAACGAAGCGTGTTCTCTGTCGAGTGGCGATGTGAAGCTGATAAGTCGTAACACCAACCACTACACAGTTCGGGGATGCGAGAAGATGCGGCCATTGAGCTTATTTGAGTAATGTCCGAGACTATTGAAGGTAACGTTAAGGTTGACAGATTGTCTGCTGGTGATGGTAAGACTTTCCCAAAGGCTGGTGATTTGGTAACTATTCACTACACCGGTACCTTGGAAAATGGCCAAAAGTTCGATTCTTCTGTCGACAGGGGCGCTCCGTTTCAATGCAATATCGGTGTTGGCCAAGTGATCAAGGGATGGGACGCTGCTATTCCAAAATTGTCTGTCGGTGAAAAGGCCAGATTGACTATTCCAGGTCCTTACGCCTACGGTCCTCGTGGTTTCCCAGGGTTGATTCCTCCAAATGCCACTTTGATTTTTGACGTCGAGTTGTTGAAGGTTAACTAAGGTCCCAATAGTTTACGTATCTAAGTAGCTTTTCTTTCATTGTTTCCTGTTGCGCAGCCTGCTGGACACACGTGTGGGCACAGAGCTTGCTTGGTCGGTAGCACGTCGCTTTCGCCTGGGCGAGGTGTCGCTCGTAGCTCTCGTTTGCGAGGAGTGCCTGGTCCTCTTGGCTAAAGGTTGGTCCCCGGTAGCCTCTGTTTCTTCCAGCGCGTCTTCTGCCTCAGTGCCGGGCTCCTGTGATCCGTCCTTGGACTTCCCGTCCGATGCTTCAGGCGCTTCGTTATCCGAGGTCTCATTCGAGGACATATCCTCCCCGGTTCTTTTCAGTCGTGCAGACTTTCGTATCCTTGTCGATCTGCGTTTGTCTGGGTCCTCCTGATCCGATGCTTCGTCCTCGTCGTCAACGCCGTTTCTTGCGTTCTCCAGTATGAGCTCCCCGTACTCATCCCAGGGAAGCTCAAAATCTCGAACCTGACTCAGTCGCTGTCTGCGTTCCAACAGGCTCGGTTTCCCATCAGTGCCGCTACTGTCCGGCACAGTCTCTATCTCCATATCTTCTAATTTATCGACCTCTTCGAGGTTATACACCGTGCCGAGTTTGTCCCATATCTCTCCTGCAGTAAAAACCTTCCCCGGTCGTACACTCTCCTTCTGTAACAAAATAACGGGATACTTGTCAGGATGGTTCATCCTCTCCATGATGCACAGCATGTGGAAGTGCTTGTTGATCCCAGCTGGCTTAAACTCAGCGATCCAACGGTAAAGCCGTATCTCATCAGTGATGGTCCAATCGACAGCCATTTTACAAACGACCGACCAAATATGGGCTCGCCAGAGACTAGATCTCCCAATGGTGAAGTACCTTTGACTAGTCTTTGAAGTGTTGATGTAGTTAACCGTCGCGGCTCACGAGGTTGAAAAGTTACCAATCTTTAAGACAAAGCTTGAACAAAATTTTCCTACTCAAGCCATCAAGAGCCTAAGACTGGCTTTAACTCTCATCTAGACCTGGAGCAAGTCCAATTGCATTGCAGAATATGCCAAGGAAAGCGACTTTGTTGAAATCGCTGGCGAGAGGTCGTGTGCGCACCTCATTCAATAAGTACAATCTGTTCAATCTGTACAAGAAGGGCCAGGTGGATTTCAGATCAAAAACGTTGTATCAGCAAAAGTGGACTGCTAAACAGGAAACTAGAGCGTACCATGGTGAACATCTGACCGAAAGCAGATGGCAAGCAATTTTCGATCCCAAACTGGATTCTGTCGCGCAGCTTGATGCTTCCTTGCGAGGCGGTGAAATACAGGAAACGCCTTTCCTGATGCAAACGTTTGCAGTTCTGGAGAAAAGACTTGATTTTGCAGTTTTCAGGGCTATGCTTGCGTCGTCTGTTCGGCAAGCCCGTCAATTTATTCTGCATGGAAATGTGTTCGTTAATGGCGTCAAGATTGCACATCCAAACTATACGCTTAAACCAGGTGATGTTTTCCATGTGAAGCCAGAGAAAGTTCTACAGGCTCTGGGCGCTAGAAAACCTAGTCTGGCAGAAGGTCTAAAAGTGGACAAGACGCAGGTTGTGCTGTGGAATAAGTACGTTAAGGAGGCGAGAGAAAGTCCTAGAGCGGCGTGGGAAGCCAAGTTGGCCAAGTTGCGTGCAATGCCGGAGTCTCATCCAAGAAAACAGAGTTTCCTGGAGTTCCTGAATCAATATAATAAGACACTGGAACGAGAGGAAATCAAAGAGATGCGTTCGTGCACGCCAACTAATTTTCTAACTAAAATCATACAGGTCTATGCAAACTCCAACAAGGATCTGGATTCTGTCGACGAGAAGGATTTCGTGGCAGTAGTTGACAAGGACACGAAGCTAGCCCCTGTGGCATTGGAATGTTTCCGGGAATTTGCCAAATCGGGCCAGATTGCTCAGGATAAAATAAACGGCAAGAAGTGGGAAGAACTTTCCGGTTTAGCTGAAAGTCTGCTATCTCCTTCCGAGGACACCAAGAAGAAGCTTTCAGACACAGGCAAAATGTCTATAAGATCCGGTAAAAAACATCTTTCTGAGTTGGTCAAAGTGTACAGCGAGGTGGTAAGAAAGGGTTTCGAAGCGAAGAAAGGTGACAAGAAGGCTGTCGACATACCGTTCGATGAAAAATGGGCCGAGAACCTACGCCCTCACGAGCCCCTCGATGTGAAAAACTTGGTAGAGGACGAGGCAAAGGCAAATGCAGCCATAAAGTTGCCTTGGCAAAATCACGTCTACGGTAGAAAGAATCCAAGCAGACCTTACTTCACCCCATGGAAGCCTAGGCCATTCCTAGCGCCTTTCGCAATCCTCCCACATCATTTGGAAGTGTCGTTTAAGACATGCCATGCAGTTTACTTGAGGGATCCAGTGGCACGTCCTGGCCACTCTGAAGTCATCTCTCCGTTCGACCTATCAGTTCATGAGCGTGCTTACATGTACTACATAAGGAGAGGTAAATGATCTGGTTCAGCAATCTTTATATATGTATTTCACTGTAAATAGTCATCTAAACAAGTCCATTATTATTCATCCAGCATGCTCAAAGATCGCAGAGTTTAGCTTACCTTCCGCAAATGAATGCTTCAATTGCTCTGGTAGTGGAAATTCGACGAAATCACCATCTTCACCAACAGGATAGTTTACATTGACAGCTGTGGAGCAAGAAGTGTAAAGTTCGGCTTCCATGGATGCCTTTGATAAGTAGATATTACCGCCGTCACACTTGTCAAGGGTGATTTGTGGTAAAGTGTTTTCGACTTGAACTCCGAACTTGGTACATTTGATCAATTCAATGCCAGAAATGGTGGAGTCAACGACAATGCTGGTAGACTCACACTGGTTCAAAGAGACTGCATTGACCTTACCTTTGACTTGGACCAACATACTCGAACAGTTACCTATGAAAATCGACTCATCCTTGTTGGCCTCTATAACGACAGGCTCACTTTCACTTTCGTAATTCTCAATGAACCACTTATTCCCCACCAACTCCTTTCTTGGAGGGTTTTTGCTCTTCAAAGCCAAAGTGCTTGGTTTTTTAGGCCTTGGTGGTGCAGCCTTTGCAGGAACAGCAGAAGATGCACGTAATTCAGGATTTTTGTGTGTTTGCAAGGATCTGTCAACCTTCTTCAATCCCTTAGTGATATCTTCACCTTGATTGATCTCAGCAAAGACAGCACCGATACCATTACTACTTTCTGGTTGAGGTGAGGACTGAGCTTCGAAAACGGAAGCAGGAGGAGCAGGGGGAGGTGGTGGTGGAGGAGCACCCGAGCTCCTCTCGGCGGTGCTGGATGATTTTTTCTCCTCGATATTCTTACCAAACTCAGTACCATTGCTATTCCATGTCACACCGGTTGTATGGTACTTCTTGATGTAGTCCTTCAAGTCATCGAATATGTCCAAGAACCCTTTGACCCAAGCAGTTGCATGGGGATCAGATTCTTTAAACTCCTTCAAAACCCGGTTGGTCCAGAACTGGGCTGCGTCTTTAAAGTCGGCAACTACAGAGACAGGGGTTTCAACGGTAATCCAAGAAAACAGTGGCGCACCTTCTGCGATAGCACTCAAGTATGGGAAGTACTTGTTCTGACGATTCTGGTCTTTCAGATCCACAATCTTGATGATGTACTCATTAATTGGCTTTAATGCCTCCATAAACTCCTTTGAAGAGAAGTCTGTTTTCTTCGATTTCACGGCAGTTGCCAGGAAACCCGATTCCTCTTCGAAGGCCTGCCTGAAAAGCTTAGTTGCCTCAGATACAGTGGGATCAATCTTGTCACTGAGTGCAACCAAAGGTTTGACGTCATTTTTAATCAATTCGTTGAACTTTGCAATAGATTCAGTTTCCACGGGTGAGGATTGGGCCATAGGTTTTAATTGCGTGACAGAGCCCGGAGTGGATGACGAGCCAGAATGCTGGCCTTCACTCATAGAAGCCACCTCTATCGAAGAGGCAACATGAGACACCGTGTCAGCAGCCATTTTCGACTCGATGTACCCTTCCTGGTAAATTGTCACATCCTCCAGTCTAGCAGTCGCATCTTCCAATCTTTTCAAAAGTTTAACCAAGTTATAACTCTGTGTATTCAATTTTGCAGCTTCCGACATAATGAACAATTGATTAAGATAGCACCTGAATTATTATACCAGCCAATTGTTCAGACTCTCTTGTATGATTCGATGTTAACATCCCTATCTTAGGTTGATCTGTATTCTTCGTAGCGTAGAGCGAGGAAGTCTACAAGGTGAAAAATGCCAAAAACCGATGAACTTCAAGCTTAAACTTCACGATCTTTACAGACTCAGGAGAAACCATTGTAGGTAATTGAAGATCGGTAGAATGGCAAGTGGTCGTGGAAAGCGGAAGCAGAAGTCCCAGGGTAAAAGCTTGTTCGGTAGAATCGAACCGAATCCAGTCGGCAGAACTCAAAAATCGAGCGCAAAGCAAGGCTACACTGTGGTAAATGGGAAGTTGGTAAGCAGTAACGATGTGGGTGCACTTCTTAGACAGGCTGCTACGACCGTTGAGAGCCGAAAGTCGCGCAATGGTAAGAAACGCCAGGTTAAAATCACACAAAGTACTGTTACAATGAAGAGATCAGTGAAGTCGGGGCCCGCAAGACGTCGTGAGCCCAACAACCTGGTGATCTCTACTAGTGAAGATTTCACCCGTAGGCTGCTGGTTTTTAGCAATCTTGAGCTGGGTGTGAATCAAGAAAACCTGAAAAGTGTGCTGGAGGAGCTGTCAAACGCAAGTATCGCAAAGATAAGAGTAAGAGACCTCCCCTCAGGATCCTCAACGGCTAACGTGTGGCTCTCACGTCCAACTGCTGGGGAGCTAGAGAGAGTGAGAAAGTTTTTCGATGGCGCATTAGTCGACGGAAGAACCATTGCAGTCTCTACGGTATCCGAGTCCGGTGCTGGGCTGTCCTACTGAAGGAGAGGGGAAGATGTCCAGTAACTTATGTAATATTGGGAATTGTATAGCATATACAATACAAGGAGTTAGTCTGAACGCTCCGATTTCCGCGTCGAAGCCATTTTCTTTATCAATTGGACCCTTTCTGAACGCTTGCTAAGTCCACCTTTAGCCAAGGTTACATATTCTAGGAGACCTGCATGGCCCTGTAGAGTATTATAAGTATCCTTGTGGATATTGGCTACCCACTCGTCCTGTGTTGTGTTTTCCTTCCCTAATCCAACATACTTCTGTTTCAGCACTAGGTACTGCTGTTGCTGTCGTTGCCTAAAAGACTATCATGATCATGAGAGTTAGTAAACGTGGATCCAAGTGATTGCTAGAATCCAAATTATAGTACATACCATTCGCAAACACTTCCCTCTCTTGTACTTATGTTCCAGTAGGTTTTTTCATTATATAGTCAATGCATGCAAATCTACAAGAACTCGGTATTGAAGAAACTACGAGTAAGCGAAGACCAGAAAGCCATATCAAGAGGCTCCTGCTTGTGGATTAGGATCGATCTGTAATGCCATTGAGCGCTGCACTCGACAGGCTCTCTAAAGAGCATGTTATTAAGCCATCCAACAGACGGTTTTTTGATAAAGATACACTGTCCAACTGGTCCTCCAAGACTCGGGATTATGTTACGGAATTCAAAGCAATAGAGAGCAACCAGGAAAAAGAGAAATGGGTACGAGAATTATTCATAGATCTCTTTGAAATATTTCAAGAACCAGAACTGCCTGGTGCGCTGACGATGGCCCAAATATCGACGTTCATCGATGACATTTCAAATGGCACAGGCACAAAGCTCAGTAGTCATGAGCTGAGTTCAATTGTTGGCAAAATGTTTATTGCAGTGTCAAATCAGTACGCAAATGTTGACGATACCAAGGTCGCCGCTTTGGCCAAGGTTAGCGGGCTGTTATCAAGAGAGATCTACAAATTCAGTCGTGCCTCGAGTAAGCTCATGACTGGAGAACAGACGACTCTACTGAGACACCTTCTGAAGAGATCGAAGTACGAACTGAAAAAATTCAACTTGTTGGCGGAATGTCCGACCGGTTATTCACAACTTGTCATGTTGTTGTCAAGTGCTTATAACGATCCTGACAACCTACAAAAGGTTTCATATTATAACAAGCAAATGTGCCATATAATAGGAAAGTACTCGTTAGATTCAATGCGATGTCTGGATATTATACTAGATGTCTCTAGTGAGTACATCACCAGCCATTATGGTTTTCTGCTTGAATTTCTCAAGGAATCAGCTTTCTGGCCCAAAAACAATGAAGCGGATCCCACGCGCTTAGAGGGGCTGAATGAAGGAGGAAATTTGATTGCTTCAAATGTCATTTCTTTTCAAGTCTCTCAAAGAGGCTCAGATATTGACCTTAATTATCTGGACATGGTCTGCATTTTGATCAAAAGTGGGTTTGTCAATACCTTGTCAGTATGGCGTAATATAGGACCCGATAACAACTTATTGAATGAATACTTTAAAAAATTCGAGGCTGACTTGGAAAAGGAATCTATGAAGGGCGTCGAGAACCCATTAGCAATGGCCGCTGCTTTAACTTTTGATGAGGATGATCGTGATACCAGGAAACGCTCAGATAGTGATGAAAATACTAATGTCAGCGGGGAAAAGAGTCCGAAAGTTGAGGAGAACTCCGAAGAACCTCAGCCTGACAAAGCCGGAAGTATACTGCAGAGCGGTAAAATAAAGCTGCTTCAGCGCTTATTGATACACGGTTGTATCACATCAGGGCTCTATCTCTTAAAACTTCATCCAACATTTGTTCATATTGATGACTCTATTCCCCTGGCGTTGCTTAGAGCATTTGAACATACAATTGGTCCGATTTACCGATCTCTCGTTTTTGCTCCTCCCCTTCTGATACAAAGCAGTAAAATGGTGACCATCCGCGATACTGGCATACTTTCACATAAACCCAGGTTACTCGAGGAGCGAAAAACACACCATCCATCACTGCCATTTGAGCTAACCACACGGGCAGTATTCTACTATTCTGAGTGGGACTCGGAGCTCTCAACCGTGACAACAGTTGACGAATTAGTTAAAAGATCACACGAGTATTTTTCAGTTTTGAACGTACGTTTAGCATTGAGACCACAACTTATTTCGAAACTGTGCCGCATAGGAAGGGCAGACGTCTGTAATGGAAATGGCTCCGTTGATAGATGGGTTGACTATGTTAGAAAGTTTATCTTTCCATCTATTGCTTCCCTCGATGTAAATCCAATGACAGCGAACGACATTTTCGAATTAATGAAACTCTTTCCTTTCGAGAAAAGATACTTCATGTACAATGAGATGATGGCAAAGCTTTCTCGAGATGCACTGTCAATAAAGGTTGGTTTTAATAAGACGGAAAGGGAAGCCAAAGGTACGTTGAAGGCTTTGAGTATTGACTCTTTGGATGAACACTCGAGACGCTTAGCCAATCTCATCTCAACTAATCCTCTAGCGACCTTGGTTCCTGCTGTCAAGCAAATTGAGAACTACGACAAAGTTTCCGAACTTCTGGTTCATACGGCTTCCCTACTCAACGATTTTGCCTATGATGTGCTACAGTTTGTTCTATTGCTACGTCTAACAGAAAACAGAACTGCTGTACAAGAAGACGGTGTGAACCAGTCGATGTGGGTACAGCGTTTATCTGTTTTCATTGCCGGACTAGCCAAAAGCTGCGAAAAAATGGATCTTGCAAACATCATGGCTTTCATTGTAAAAACTCTACACAATGGAAATATAGTTGCGGTGTCTATATTAAGACAGCTGGTGGTTACTGTGGGTGGAATAAGGGATCTCAACGAGGTAAATACAAAGCAGTTATTAATGCTAAACTCTGGCGAGCCACTGAAGACCGCCGCAAGGAAGCTAATGTTCGATTTCAGAGATGAAAACCATACACTAGGCACAAGGCTAGTCGAATACTTCGCAAAGGAGAAAACGATCTCGGAAGTTATTGTGCTTCTGTACAGTCTCAACCTGAAGGCCAACACTTATGATGCTCACTACAAAATTTTGTCCCTTAGATGTGATGAAATGAACACTCTCCTCTGGTCTTTTATTGAGCTTATTAAGCATTCACTTGATCCCGAGAAGTATGTTAAGAACGTTTTGCCGCTTGACATATTAACTAATGTCCACAAAATTTCTACACCCTGGGTCTTTCATATATGGAGAGAATACCTCGCCAACAATGAAGAGGATGAAAAAGTGAGGCACATGGTAGACAACGCACGATTTGAGGAGGTAGATTTTTCTTGGATGTCAAGAGATTTTTTCATTACCTTTTGGAAGCTCTCGCTTTATGACATTCAGTTCAACAGAGGTTTATACGATGAGAGGAAAGACGTCTTGGAGACGGAACTTGGGAACTGCTCTTCTACAAAGAAGAAGAATGAGTTGTCAAACCAAGTGAAAGACTTATTGGTTTGTTGTATTTCTCACCAAAAGAGGTTCAACCAGTCAAAGAAATACCTTCAAGAAAAATCACAGTTGTGGGCGCATGATAGCACGGAGGATTTTATAAAGCTTTTTTTCCAATATTGTGCTGTCCCTAGACTATTGTTCTCACCTTCTGATGCAATCTACGTATCATCGTTCTTACTGCTTGCTTATGACATTGAAAGTCTAATGAGAATAATAGCCTATTTTATTCGTTCAGAAGTTTTGGGTACTCTTCTGTTTTGTTGCACCAGTTCCGAAGCTGGTAATCTGGGCATATTCTTCGCCCAACTTTTAGAGCAGCTGGAAAATATGAGGAAAAATGACGAACTTGACCAATCATGCCGCCGAGAATTGTATGAATGGCACAAGGTCATAACAGAGCAGGTTGTAGTGACACTCACCAATAAGAACTACATGTCTATCCGTAATGGCATCCAGTTTATGAGAAATTTATCTCATGTATTCCCAGTAATCAACTCACAGATCAATTTGGTATGCCAAACTGTGCTCCAAAACTTGCAAGGAGAAGAAAGAGAAGATATAAAGCTTCCAAGTAATGCTCTACTTGGGCACCTGAGGGCGCGCTTGAAGAATGCCGTAGCTTTGGAAGATTTTTGTGAACTGAATGATGAAGAATTGGAAGAGAAGGCTCAACATATGGCCGAGTTAGAGGAGATCAAAGCTTATGAAATTCAACAAGCAAACGAGAAAAAAGAGATTGAACTGAGGAAGCAACTGGAGCTCAACAAAAAGCAGAGGGAAAAGGCTGAGAAAACGAAAGAGCCGACCAAAGAAGCTATCGAGGAAGTCCCCCGCCCACCTGCTGAATCTTCTATCCAAAAAGTGTCATGGCCTTTCGGCAAAGTATTAAGGTTTATGGACGATGTTTGCGGTAACTTCCGCCGAAACAACTTGACGAGAGCGCTGAGCTGCATTACGGACCAGCAGGAAAGAGATAATGTGAGAAAATTGACGAAGCAAGCAATGCCCCTAAAGGATTTTAAAACCTCCGTATTAGCCATATTTGAGAGATTTTTCCTGTCTCTGGTGAACAACCCCAGGAGTCCTGAATTTCTGAGAAAACTGGACGACTTGAAAGATTCCATCGAGCACGTTACTCGCGATGCCGCAAGAAAACGCAGTGATATGTACTCTGAAATATCTGATCCGCAGGAACCTCAGAGATACAGCAGATACAACGGCAGCACTAAAGCAGAACTCCAAAGTTCCAGCTCTACCATTAAGGCATCCAAAACTGCAGAAGATTTAAAGCAACAGCGGTCGTACTCCAATAACTCCTCGACTGATGGGTCATTGAGCAACAGAACATCAGTGAAGGGCGAGACTGCTGCCGAAGTCACCTCGTTCACCAGGGAAAAGGCGAAGACAGATAAGGAGTTGCATCCTGTATACAGCAACCGTCAAAAAAGAAGCGCCCAACTTACACACGATCCAAGGCCTAGAGGGCCTAGAGCTGACGAAGGCAGAAGAACTCCTACCCCGCTGGCCCCGCGTGCTCTGCTAGGCCCTGACAGATCTGCGCAGAGGTTCCAGTCGAGATCTTCAGGCGAGAGGAGAGCATACGACTCCGCCCAGAATAGTGAGGAAAGAGCTTTCAAAAGATTTCGAGCTGGTGAAAAGCCTGCCGATAGCCGTCAGAGCTCAAGAGCGCCAGAGCGCTCGAGGTACAATGACCGCAAGAGCCAAGCGTTACCCCAGGGCCCGAGAGGAGCCAAGGAACCACCAAGTAGGTACCAAAGGTGACTACTAGAGACTCTTAAATAGACAATTGTATACCAACTGCATTCTACTACCAGTCACACGTGACATTAGCAGGCTTATGATGCAGAAGAGCTGCCAAGACCAGATGAAGACTTGGTTAGACCGATGAGAGTGTAGCTACTTTGTATCAGTCCTGTTATTAGGCTAATTGTTCGCATGACTACGGAAATATGGACTGGTAATCAAGGTACTTTGTGCGTGTATGTGAGTAAAGCCAAGGATCTGCCCAACTTGAATAAGTTAGACAAGCAGAATGTTATGTTACGACTGCGAATTGCGCATATGACTCGAGAAAGTGATACGTTACTTAGGGCTGGTCAAAATCCAGTATTTAAGTACCTAGAAAAGTATGAAATAACTCCTGAAGTCAGACCTGTAATGCAGGTAGAAGTGTACTGTGATAGAAAAAAGAAGGCACCCATTCTAATTGGCAGATGTGAAGTAGATCTTTTAAATGGTATTCGAGCTGACCCAAAAGAAGGTTACTGTACTTGGTACGAGCTGAAACGAGAAAGAAATGAGTTTGCAGGTACCATATTTATCGAGCTAAGTTTTACACCAAGTCTCCCGCGATTCGAAGACGAGGGTCGTAGTGAAGAAATTCAGAGGCTGGACGCATCTATGGCTGTACGGCCCGTACCGCCCCTCCCCAGTGATCTACATACCTCTCTCATACCACCCAACAATTCAGAAGATGTGACCCAAGGCCGATATATGCATGCATCCATGGCGGCGGAAGATGCATCACGGATGAACTCTTTACGGGCTTCAACTTCCCTTGAAGCACCAACGAATTTCTCTTCTTCCATCGGAACTAGCAAAAGTTTTGAGTCCCAAGAGACTGCAGGGAGTGGAGGAACGGCCACTTCTGATACTAAGTTTCATTTTGCCAACCTGAAGAAACTGAAAGAGAGAATAAACGTATTCAAGAATCCTCACAGCTCCACAAACAATCACTCAGAAACACCCGTTGACATCGCAGCTCTACAAAAGGCAATCGGTGTGGCATCAATTAGTGACGACGAATCTGTCGAGACCGACGATACATACTCCAGGAGGCTTTCTCATCGCAGCAAGCTAGAATCGCAGCCACCCTTACCTGAACTACCGACTGAGGCCAACAGAAGTCGATCACAGTCACCTAAAATTCCGCCTTTACCAAGATCGAGGAATCCAACTACGTCATTAAAACTCCAACCGGAGTACCCAAGGCTACCGACCTTGCCAGCCAGCCCTGGTCCTCGTAGGAGAGAAGGCTCGCCCAAGAGACCACCGCCACCAAGAGGCATATAATGAAGAACCTACTAGCAATCCAAAGTATAAATTTTGTAATACTATCCAATAAGCCTGCTCGGCTAGGTGCGCGTGACAGTAATCTTTATAAAGAGCGGCGCAGCAATTGAACAGCCATACTCAATTATAAGAAGAGTTGGTGGAACTTGACATGAAGCTACCTATTGAGGGTCACTGAAAAAGGACCATACAAGATCGTTCATGGATGGCACGCTTGTTGTTTTAATTAGAGACTTTCGATCGAATTCCATCCTCAGGCCTGGTGTGTACTTTGGAATAAAGGCTGGTCTGAATTGCGTGCGATTTAACCAGATTCATGGTGAGATTACATTAGAAATTGGTGAAAAGAGTGCTGATCCTACATTGGAGATGTTCGTCTTTGAAAGGAGACCTCGTTTGAAGAATTCAAGCGTAGGGCGTAGGCGAGATTTGCTTGACAGATGTAGCGAACGGTTTTACGAGCGTCCAGTATTTCAGTCTGGCGAATTCCGAGTCGAATGGAAGTCTATCGAGATGAAGCTTCCGAAAACCCAAATAACTTTTATCATGGATATTGAATTCTATCCAAGAGTGCCGATCTTACCACTCAAAAACGTAAGTAATATGGGCACTAGCAGCCAGAAAGACCAGCAAGTCCAGGAGGTTAAAAGGGATGAGAAGGATAGAAAACAGCAATCGACAAAGGACGAAACTAATGTGCAAAGAGTTCGTAACAATGGGAGGCAAAGGAATGAGATGGCCAAGGGAACAGACAAGGTACGAAAACGTGATAGGATCAAATCCGCACTTGCAGGCTTCAAGAAGGAGAACAAGGAGCAAACCGAGATTGAAGGAAACACGATTTACTATGATCTTAGTGAAAAGCCCCAGTCCGCGGGCAGTCGCTACACTTACCAACATGGAAACTCATTATCCCTCCAGAAATTAGAAGCCCCTTCTGAAATATTGGAAAACGATATAAGCGAGCTTGTCAAGCCAGAGGGTTCTGAACAAGACGCTCTACCAGTTGATGTCACACCCCAGATTTTTTTCAATGATGCTAGCAACCGGCTAAAGTTTTCCGAAAGGCTAAACTTTCTTAATGCTTTCTCTTCAGACAATGTCAGGCTCACGAGCTATTTGGGGAATGGAAGGTGGAACGCTCCTTTGTTATCGGACGCAGTCCTGACCTGGTATTTACAGCCGGGCGTGGACGCATTATCAAGTCCTGCAGTGCCGCCCAAATGTCCAAAGGGTATGCTATGGGAAGAGTATTATCTATTAAATCAAGAATTGTATACTAAAGACGTTTTAAGATGATTAATGAACCATTGAGTATGATCAAAATGCAGGTTCATCGCCATAATCGTCCTCGTCACCGTACTCCTCGTCATCTCCGTCGTTGAAATACTTTTCAGCATTGTAGTCGTCGTCATCGTCCTCGTCGTCTTCGAAATCTTCATCTACAACTTCATCCTCTTTTCTGCCCTGTTCGTCTTTCTGGCCATCTTCGTCCTCATCCTCAGCCAGGGCCTTCAGTTTCTCCAACATATTCATGGCCGTACTCTCATCCTGAGCGCCTCCGGTGAATATGTTGTCAGTGTCATCGAACGTCGATATGCTTAGAAGCTTCTTTTTATTTATGCCCATAATACTGTACAATTCCTTTGGGAAAACCTCGAGCTGGAACGGATGATCATCGATAGAAGCCCCAATCTTCCTCTTTTTCAAAAATCTGTCTGAGTATCGCTCTATGCCGTCTTTCCTACCCTCCTCTTCTACTAACGTGTTCTTCCTACTCTTCTTTTCACTGCTGCCTACGGCATTATCCACTTTTAGAGAAATGGATCCGGTATAGAACGGACCGTCCCTCATGGTTTGCTCTAATTTGATGTAATTTATCGCCAAGGCTCTTTCTCGAGCAGTTATAGGATTGTTCACAGGTAAGGGTATGCTAGGAACATCGGTAGAATCATATGCCTTGACGTCCTCATAATTCAGCCCGAAGGGCAAGTTTCTCATAAAACTGTTGCCACCACCACGATCACGAAAACTCATTGATCAACTCCTTTACACGGACCACCAGGGAGCAAGCAGTCAATGTATCTTATATATTTCACTGTAAGTTGTGCGATGAGCTACAAATTTTTACGATGCGATCGATGTGATAGAGTGAAAAATCGTCCAAGGGCTTCAAGGTACGTAAGACCCTCGTAAGAACCTCCATGGATTGGGTGTTTCAGTAATTCAGCACCCAATTTTACTTTCCCTCGAAGACCAGGCAAAATTTCCTTGATTCGTGAGATTTCTGGTCGATATCTGCTTGAACCGAAGCCGACAGGTACGCCAAGTTGTAACTCCACAAAAGAGCAGAAAACTCCTCATATGTAAATTCTTGCAACATCTATAAACACAGTCTTAAAGGAAGACTCTATGGCTCCCTCCAATTCCTTGGTTCTAAAGTGCCAAGTAACTAATCCTGCAAAAACTCTTGAATGTCAGCAAGATCGTCGTCGTTTTCGTCCCTCTCCATCTGCGCCCTTTCAATCATCTTGGCCAGCATGTCTTCCTGTTTCTTAACTCTCTGTCTTGTCTTGTTCCCCCACCCAAACTTGGCTGCGGTAGTTTCTGCGTCAGATTCTGGATTGTCGACCAAGTTCTTGCTTTTGCTGTCACTTAGATCTCTTTCATCCTTACGGACTTGAGATTGCAGTTTACGCTTCGCTAGCTCTCTGGAGACTAGGTTTCTTATTAGAATGTAACCACCGACTATAATCACCAGTCTTAGGGCCTTTTTGGAATCTATTTCAGCAAACGTATCATACACATTGTTGCGCACCCTATCAACCAGCTCCATCCTCGACTATACACAATGATGGCTAGCGCTCTCTATACTAGATCAACTTGTTGTGTTGATCAGTACTCGATGGCGTTTTTCACTTGGCATTTAAAAAAATAAGACTAAGAATCGATAGTATTATACACAATTGAAGCTAACTCGCCCACTTTAAACCTCATCCTCACTTGAGTCAAAGTCTGCTTCGAGCGGTGTAAACTCTGGTCCAGTCAGGACGTTCAAGGGCTTTATAAAGCCTCCGTAGTTCGAACCAACCGGCCCGAAATAAACAGTTCCATTGAAAGAGCCATCGTTCCTGCCTACTGGCTCGTCAAACTCCACTCCGCACCACACATCTGTCTCTGAGATATCCGGAACCTTGCCCACAAACCTGAGCCAGCCTCTTCTCTCCAGTTGGCCTTCTCTTTGTACAACACATCGCTCGCCCAATCGAAGCTTCCGAAGCCTTTCCTGTTGCGCTGCGCGATCAGCTTCCAAACGTTGCTTGTACTCCGGGTCGAACCTGCCCAGCTTATTGCGGGCTTTCCATGCCAGTACGGAGTCATTTCTTTGGGCATATTCGGCTGCTGATAGAGTAAAGGTCTTGACTTCATCTTCACCATTTGCCAGCTGGCTTGCCATTGAGCTCGCATTGGTGTCCTTAACAGTGATACGACTCACCGCACTGTTTTCTGCCAAAGGACGGCTATTGATGGCGGTGTTGGGGTCTATTTTCTTCAAAGCAGTGCCTCGACTGTCCTCCAGTATGAGCTGCATATCTTCAGGTGCAATACCAGTCAAAGGGTGGATCCGCTCGCGCAGGGAAGCCATTGTTACATCTAGAGAAACATCCTTCACCACTGAGCAAAATTCAGAGTCTATCAGCACCCTCACCATCCTCCATCGGCTGTTTCTGTAGATTTTGGTAGTGGCCCTAGCTATCGATTTTTCTAACTGAAAAATTCACCAACCAGAAGACCACCACTATAAACAATGTGTGAAGGATAAAGAAGCTATTCAGAGCTAACCAGAGGGACCAAAGATGGTATGTAACGAGCTGTGCTTAGTCGCCCGAAGGAACCTGGATTTACTAACCTGAGCGCTATTCCCAGAGTGAGAGTAAACGGACACAACAGGAAACACAACAACCGCAGCAGCAAAGAAGAAAGTTCGAGGGTCCCAAGAGAGAAGCCATTCTCGACCTAGCCAAATACAAAGACACTAAAGTCCGCGTAAAACTGATGGGTGGAAGACTCGTAACCGGTGTCTTGAAAGGCTACGACCAACTGATGAACCTGGTCCTGGACGAGACATTGGAGTACATGAGGGATCCTGAAGACCCAACCATCATACTGAAGGACAAGACAAGAGATTTGGGTTTGATTGTTATCAGAGGTACAGTTCTTCTGTCCATAAGTCCCTGCGAGGGCTCCGAAGTTATCTACGTTCAGGAAGCTGACTGATGGAAGGCAACATGTAATTAACTAAGTAGAACCATATTATGTCCAAGCATATGTGCCATTGACACAGACTGTGCTGGTGTGTTATCTTTCGATGAACCCTGGTCGAGCAAGAAAATTTTCAAGCAGTGATGCGATGCGATGCGATGCGATGAAGAAATTTCATTATAAATTCTACTCTGATCCAGCCACTGTGGGTCTGTCATTTCGGTTAGACCAATCTCGTTGCTAGATTTTTGCAGAATGTCCACTGAACCTTTCAAAAACGTGCGGTTGCTTCCACAGACCAACCAATTGTTGGGTCTTTACACTATCATCAGAGATAAAAATACTACTAGACCAAATTTCGTCTTTTATGCCGACAGGATTATTAGATTGCTGGTTGAGGAAGGTTTGAACTACTTGCCAGTCCAATCTTCGGTGGTCGAGACTGACACAGGGGAGAAGTTTGAGGGCTGTGATTTCTTGGGAAAGATCTGTGGTGTGTCCATCGTCAGAGCTGGTGAGTCTATGGAACAAGGTCTCAGAGACTGTTGTAGATCAGTCAGAATCGGTAAGATTTTGATTCAAAGAGACGAGGAGACTGCTCAACCTAAGCTTTTTTTTGAAAAATTGCCAGCCGATATCGCAAGTAGATATGTGTTCTTGCTGGACCCAATGTTGGCGACCGGTGGTAGTGCGATTATGGCTACCGACGTTCTCATTAAGAGGGGTGTTAAGCCTGAGAGAATCATCTTTTTGAACTTGATCTGTAGCAAGGACGGCATTGATAAGTACCACGCTGCTTTCCCAGACGTCAAGATTGTCACCGGCGCCGTCGATAAGGGCTTGGACGAAAACAAGTACTTGAGACCAGGTCTAGGAGACTTTGGTGACAGATACTATTGCATGTAATATGAGTAATAACGTAGCCGTCCAAGGCTGACAGATACTTTTCGGCATATATTTGGTATAGAGGATACTTTTCCTGGATGCAGGTTTCGCGTAAACGTAAGCAGACATTTCAAGTCGTTTCACGCAACGAGACTCGATCTGGACCGCTCATTCGCGCCCTCAACGCTCATTCTGCCATTGTTCCGCTTTTCTTGGATGTAACTTAGCCCATAGTTGTAGTTGAGAGTAGCCTAAACCCCAGTCACTTGATTTATCAGGCATGCAGCAATCGGCGAGATCAGCAACAGGTCAGAGTCCTTTTCCTTTGAGACTGTACACTGACGTTTATCTGGCAGTGTTCATTTCCACAAGTTTGATAGCCGACACGCTGATCTCACAGATGTAGTGACCGTGGTGAATCGTTAACGCACACTAAGCCACATGCGCCTATCACCCCCAGCTCCAACAGCCCAGACTTCACTTACACCAAATATGAAGTTCAGGAATAGGTACATCATACTAGATGGCAATGTAACTCTCACATGGAGGATTTATACTGCTCCGCAGTTAGCAGTCGCCATTGAGTGTGTGGCAGATCTGGTGGCTGTTTCGACAGAGACTTCAACGCAGCAAAGAACATCATGCTCAAGTATCTGCGAGCTTTTGATAGCAAGTGGGCGAGTCTTCCACTTCCTGTGCGTTAGTACGTTGTAGGACCCTCGTGGATTCACCCAGGCGCATCAAACAAGTCTTCTTTCCATCGCTCCACATATTCAGAGTCAAGAGTTTCCTTCGAAGATCTCTTACGTGCTGATATCGATAGACTGTTGCTTTAAATAGCCTCCAACTCTCGAATACAGCCTCTTGTTGTGGGCTCTCCTTGAGATCGTAGGGTTTGTCCGTTTTGCCAAATAAGTTGTAAAACTTCATCATAAAGACCTACGCCCTACAGAACCAAGCGAACTTACCAAGTGCCAACCCAGGGTTCAAGCTCCAGTTTGTTACTCTCCTGATAACAGCTGAAAACTATCAAACCAATGCGTTGAGCCCCATAGTGGACGATTTTTAGCAAAATGAAATCTCAGCTCATCCGGCAAAAGAGCCCTGCAGCAATAGTGGCCCCAGCATGTGTGCTATTGCTTTTGACCTATCTGATCTTCAAGTTCATTCTGCTGCCCGACCGTCGACCAATGTTCGTCGGGCCCTCCAGGAACGCTAATCAAGCTACAACGTTCGAATCAACCTCAAGAAAAATAATCGCAGACCCCATGTCTGACGTTGAGGATGCGAATCCTGTCGATAAAACAAGACTTTTTGGATTTTTACTTGCATCTCTCTTGATTGTTCTACCATATCTGGTCTAATCAGATTGTCGACAAATGGACCTTTGAATGTAAAGGAAATTAGAAATGATGAGGTTCAGTTCTCAATATAGGGTGATTCTGTGTGGACATCGACAATCAAACTACGATGAAATTCGCACGAAACGTGTCTACGAAGTAGCAGCTCAAAATGCTATTAAATCGGTTCTTAGCTGCCTCAAGTTGAATTGTCTTGGGACAAATAACAATCCCCAAAACCTAGAAGCTACTATTGATGGATTACAGTGTGGAGAGGTCCATTAATGTTATGGTTCATTTAGAGGCTTCAAACCTGATTAAAGGCCTTGCTTAACATTGTAATTACTAAATCTGGCAAATTACACGCTAAGTACCTCTGACTTATGTTGTTTGAGTGTTGCATAATGAAGCATAATTGATTTAACTAAGGGTCTCGGAGGTATTGGTTATCGTGCATATCGTGCATAGTGGAGTACAATTAGCCTTGTTTTATACTCAATGGGGTAAATTACATTGTATTAACTTTTGAATCAAGTTTTATGGAAGCATGCGATGAGTTACAAGTTCTGTAAGAGTCCGTCAGTCTCCAACCAGTGGCTAAACTTTACTATAAAAGCAGTAGCTTTTTCGCGGTGGATAGGATATCTTT
The DNA here is from genome assembly GCA_003705175.3 of Torulaspora franciscae. NCBI lineage: Eukaryota > Fungi > Ascomycota > Saccharomycetes > Saccharomycetales > Saccharomycetaceae > Torulaspora > Torulaspora franciscae. The sequence continues at coordinate 576,609 of PPHX03000006.1, forward strand.
GTCTCTCTCTGCAGATCAGTATCATCACCAATAAGCCCTTATACCGAAGACAAAAATATTGAACATGGAGCCAACTATCCAAGCTACCAGAAAGGACAGTTCCGCTGAGAAGAAAGATAACTTTATGTTGGGAGGATCAACCTCTTATGGTGGCTGCGTCATCGCTTAGACGGTTTCAAGACATTCAATTTTAGTTCATGACCTCATCGACTTTGACAATGCACATGCCGAATGCTGGTTGGATTTATTTCTTTAATGGTTATTTGAATAGCATCAATGTAGCTGCAAGAAGATATTTGCTCTTTCAGGTTTATTTATGAGCTCGCATACTCGTCACGTAGGATGAGAAGCTTTATAATTCTTGTTGCCACTGGTTATAGACTTTGGTTCCTGCTTTCAGAAAACCTGCAGGACCAGCAATGAAGGCTTTAAGATAATGATTCTTGGTTTGCCTGAAGTCGACTTCCCCGTAGAAATAGTCATTTGTGGGCGTGTGTTTGCCTTTGCTCAACCTTGTATCAGGGAGGCTGGCCCCAACGATGATTGGGGAGTTATTTGTTTCGAAGGATGGAGGGCTCGTTGGTCGCATCACTACTTTGCCGATCCACCGGTGTCCCTCGGATAAAGGCTTGATGCATCTTAAAGAGTCCCGTATGTAACGTCGACGGGACATCTCCTTGATTGGTGGGTTCCACTTCACTTCGTCACTGCCGTACGGCGTATTGGACAAGGCACTAGTTGTGGACGATGCACGGTTTCTATACCCTATTCTTCTTTCCATGGTGTATACGTAATCATCATCACTATCGTGAAATATACCCTCGTCAGCATACACTGATCTCGGGCGATCGTACGCAGATCCGGTTCGATTTTGATCACTTGCGTCATCATCATCCTCGTCGCCATCGTCTCCTTCCTCATCATCCTGGTCTTCGTCGCCTGCTAGACCCTCTATTCCTAAGCAGTCTATCCCTCCGTCGTCGTTATCAGTTGCCTCCTCCGCATGCTCGCGCACGACAGCTCTAAACTCATCAATTTCACGCTGAGTATGTGTATTATATCGTTGGACAGGGATCGAGTCTATTGACGCCATACCTGGAGAATGAAGTTCTTCCTCCGAGGTAATGGGCTGCAGATTTTTATCCTGGTTGTTGATAAATGCTGATGCATGGCTTTTCATTAGGTTCATATCTGGCGGTAGGTTTCTGGATATAGAGCGTTCAAGTTTCCCCGGAGATGACAGAGTAATAATTGTACTTGGCAGCCCTTTTGCCGGTAGTGACCTAGTTCTTGATAATGCAGAGTCTTCTTCTTCGGCATCCTCCAAGACGCTGTTCAGGCCTCTGGTTTGGGCCCGAAACTTCTCCATCATAATATGCCTTGTTGAAACAGTTCCTCTGGCCCTAAATAGTCCCCTTAATTTAGACTTCAAACTAGGAGAACTAGAGGTCTCCTCTGTGACCGAGCTCTTTCGACTTGAAAGGGTAGACCTCGTGCGAGATTTGAAATCTGCTCCACCGGTCGGTGATCTGCCGTGACCGTTCAAAAGACCAGCGGTCAAACTTCTTGATATCTTATTTCGCTCGGCTGATAAATCCTCCCTGGGCGTCTTTGCCCATCCGTGCCGAGACGGTGAGGGAGATCCATTAACGTGTAGTCTGGTCATAGAACTCGATCTACTATGGTTATCTGAAAAGAAGCCGTCTCTATTTTTCTTTCTTCTGCGTCTTCTCCTCCGCGGCACCACACGGTATGTCGGTAATTCTCTGAGGTCCAAATCAAGCGAGACTGCGATGCCTATCTGTAGATGCATTGTCGACATAATCATATCATCAACATGCGAGAAATTAATAAGAAATTGCTCAGATTCACAACGCATTCTCAGAACAAAAGTCTTCTTGGTGTAGTCGGTAGGTATTCCTAATTTGGCACATTGCAAAGAGTACGTTTTTATTATTCTATCATTCGTAAGGTACTTTCCCTTGTTCTTGTCGATGGTCATACAGATCCGTTCCTGATCTGATTTATTGAACTGGTATGTACCTCTAGTTGAAAGTGAAAACAAATGCGAATGATGGCTATGACTACTACCCACTTTTGAGTCACCATTGCTATAGTTTTTGATCCCCGATGTCAATGCCTCGTCGATATGATAAAAGTTCAACTGAGTTGAGTTGATTTCCATGACGTAGTTTTTCCATTGTCTATTCGGCGAGGCCTCGTAAGGTGATAACAGTTCCATTTTCATCGAAACGACAGTAAAACTATCAATCGCAGGAGTGTATTTCGGTGCAACAGCATCCGATGGACACCGTTCAATGCATTCGTAGACAGGAAACCGTATCCTTCTATTAGGATTGATGGATGCATACTTTGGCGGACTAGCCGGAGAGGGGTCTATCCAGTGGAATATGTCATTACCTTCATCCAGGAACTTGAGTTTGTTCAGATTCTCCTTCTCGGACTTTTCTTCCGGACTGGCCATGCTTCGTATACGTTGTTGATGCTGATAGTCTGGTGCAGACTCGCTGTTATTGCTTGAAGTAGTCAATTCCTCACCCATCGAAGTAGAAGAGCCAGAACCTCTTGATTTCAGTCTATCGATATCATTTAAACGAGCGCTATCACGAACATGGATAAACGGCAGAGACATTGGTATCTTATGGTGGCTAGCGAACAAAAAGACTAAGACCCACTTAAATAAAATGGAAGGCTCCTCGAAACTGAAGAATGGCAACTAGAACTACTCCGAAGACTCAATTTTAAGTGTTGATCTTAAGGGCCTTCGATCTGCACCTCTGGGGCGGATTGCACTTGGATAACCTCCAGTATAAATATGAGAGGACAGTAGTAGACGTATAAGCACGCAGCTCAAACGGTCAGAACACTCAGAATGGCTCGTAAAGTCAAATATGGGGAAGTTGTCTCACGATTCTGTTCTTCAAGGCGGTTCGAAGTTAGAACTCCTTGACGAACTTGAGTACATATACCCGCACGTGATGATACCGCCCCAGTAATACGCTAATGACTCTTGTATCGACCTATATAATGTCCAAGTGTTGTGGTATGTCCACAGCGTTCAATGTATCGTTGTCGCAAGGTCTGCTTCCCTTGCATTGCTTGCTGACCAGATCAACAACTGCACAAACTTGCGGCCAAGAAAAAAAAACCGTTACTAATGGTCCCCGTGCATTTCCGATCTCTCGTCCCTGTATACTGGTTCATCGAGTACCAGTCATGTAGTCCTTAACCTCAGCCTGGGATTGATAGTTGATTGGGTGTTTGGTCTTACAATAAAATTCCCAATCTGCTCTTAAAAAACTCCCGGGATGCTAGCAGAACTCTCGAGACTTCCGGCTACGATCCTTTGGACGTTCTTGTATCGCCTCACTAAAGTAATTACCACACAGATGGAGAAGAAGAAGCCTGCCATGGTCAAATAAACAGTGCCTCCAATTCCATAAAGTAGGAATATCACTACGGCGCACGATTTGACCAGCAATTGGTATGCGGAAATAATGGTATTCTGGGCCTGATTTGAAGTGTCATACACCAGAGCTATTGATCTCGCAGTAGGCCAAGTGTAGTACACTATGATGTTGTGGAACTTACTCAGGAGATCCATGTTGACGTCAATCAGAACGTATGACCCATCGGCATTCACAAAGTCATTAACATGCTTGCAGTAATTGAGGATATCGTTGATGAAGTCGGTCTCCGAGAAGGTCACAGAGCTAAATCCACACCTTAAAATATTGTAAAGTGAGAATGGGAAAAGCAGCAGTACTACAAAGTAATCCAATAGAAGTAGGTTTCGAATCATGATATGTAGATACGGTCTCCTGCGTACCAAAAAAGGACCCTGTCTGACCCCTTCTCGGTCTCCACCTTCAGGCATGTTTGTGTCGGCTTGGAAGTTGCCATTTCTATTTGACTCTCTCTGTCGCCTGTTGTGTTGCACTTCCCTTTCTATAGTCTCCATAATGTCATCCAGGGTGGAACGTAATTCCTGTTGGATGTCTTGGGTGATATGTTGTTCATCTCTCTCCAGAGCAGCCGACTCCTGTAAAAACTCCTCATACAAATGGTCATCGTTGTCATCGATTCCATCTCTTGATGACTTGAGCCCGTTGTAATGTCCCATGTCCAGTTTCTAAGTGTCTCGGTCTAGTTTTGTAGTATCGTCATGTTTTCGAGGTTGAAGCTGTTGATAGATGATTACGATCCTTTGAAGCCGATGAGCACAAATTAATCAGTTGGCACACAATGAAGCAGTTGTCATGGAGCTGGATATTTCAGCTCAGCACATTAATTGTGTTGGCTTTGGCGAACACTGAAACTTTCCTGCTGAGAGTGCCAAAGGACTTTCCAGCTGGAACTGGTGAGGTGGATAACCAGTATCCGTTAGCAATCTCTCTGAACAGCTCCAACCATGCCAAGCAAACCATCGAAACACATATTGGAGAGCCCAGCCCAATATATGTCGAGCTACAGAATCTGCAAGTCGACGAAACGTACCAAGTTAAGATTTGTTGGACCGCATTGGACCCTGTGGCAATCGATGACTTACACTGGTTTATAGTACCGCACTCGACCGATTTCCAAGGAACTACTAGTAAGAATGCACGTATATTTATCAAGTTTTCCCTTGCTAATGATTCCTACCCAGTGATGCAGCCTGGTGCAGAAGTGCCGATCAACGTTTCAGTGATCAATTGCAAGTTAGGAGTGCCGGTAGATCTTTACAATACGATCGTATACCTGATTGTGTTGACGACTACAGTAATTCTTTTGAACAGAAGATATAGTCTATATGATCTGATAAGATCCTAAGTATAGCTTTTATACGGTGGGATCGAGTATAAAGGAACAAAAGTACTTGACTGCAGCGTAAGTCTCCTTACCCACTGGCGCGATGAACTTTGGAGGCAGCAAAAATCCGTGATTACCGGTATCCCGCAGTTTTAGTTGAAAAGCCCAGTGAGCTCTGTGATGATACATGTAATCAAGCGCAGAACCCGACCCAAGGCCCGGCCTCAGATCAGAGCCTCGGTCTTTGCATGCGGTAGTCACCTTGTAGACTTTATTCGATGCATTACGAATAGCCTTGGAGAGCCCGTATGATAGCTCTAGTAGATTTTCTAGATCCCTTGGGACCGCATTACATGAGTAAGCGTACGGGTAGAGGATCTCTTGTGAATATGAGTGGAAATCGAGGAATCCATAAACCTTGTAGTCGCCCTTGGTGGTATTCAGATAGTGGCCCCAGGATGACGCCTCGATGGCCTCAAAAGGTTGTTCACCATCATACTCTTCGCTGCATGGAAATTCGTTGTTTGAAGTCCACTGATAATCAAAGGAGTGATCTATGTCAATCCCAACGCAGCTGGGCACATAGGTCTCCTGGCGATTCTTCCGCCACAGACGATCATGTTCCCACGTGTAAGCGTATCCATCAGGATTGAACACTGGGATGATGAGGAAATCCAGATGATCCAAGAACTTGGTCTCTTTTTTCGAAACACCATACTTAGTCAGCAACTGGTAAACGGTCCAGCACACAGAACTAATACTGATCCACTCACGGGCATGTAGCCCTCCGGTCATTACGATGGTCTTTTTCTCTGGATTTGTTTTTGGATTATTGGTCGATATGTGCAAAGCTTTCAAAGATCTGCCCTCATAAGTCTCCCCCACCCACTCAATCTTCACCAAATTGGGGAAGCTGTGCTCTAGAAGATCAAGCCACGTGTAAATGGTTTCCAGATCTCTGTACTCATGGAAGAAGAAATCGCCAGTGCCCATAGTGTCAAACGGTACTTGGCCGCCCTGAAAACCCTGTTCAGTCTCATCCGGGAACGTTTCTTCAATAGCCTCGTCCAAATCGCCTATCATAACCTCACATTCATCTATATCCCCAACCACTTTGGGCAGTCTAATGTCAATAAACTCTTCACTCCGGGTCCATATATCGTAGTCATTGGTCCGAGATCGCACAATATCGTTTATAACATGCTTGTGATCCCGCGTCTGGAAACGGCAAACCATATAATCGGCATAATCACGTCCACGAGCCTCTGCAATCGTAACCATAACGGCCAGAAACATCACGGCTCGCAAGACCCCAATCATTTTGGTTTGGTAAACTAGTAAAAACCACTAAAAATTGTCCTTTTCTGTCCTAAACTTCGTAGTATCAGTGGGAACCTCACTATAACAATACACCACAGCTCAATCGCCCTTCAAAAGGCGAATCAGTATGCTGTTGGACAGGTTCCGATAGACAGACTTCTGAATTTTGGTGAATTTCTTACGTGAAGGGCTTTGCTTCTTAACCAACAAGAGCCGGGTCACTATTCATATAGAGGCTTTAAAGGTCTAGCTAGATAAAGCCAGGTATCGCAAACTGGATAGCATGGTGGAATCATCTAGCTGATATTATTGTGCTAAGTTTTGACTAAAGATGGGTGATATATCTCCGACGAACAGCAGTGTGGATTTGACGAGAGCAAGCCAGGAGCAGAATGTTGATCTGTCGAAACTCACTCCCCAGGAACTAAAGTTGTACAAGATGTACGGCAGATTGCCGTCTAAGAAAGATTTATTTAAGCATAAGATGCAGGAGCGCAAATATTTCGATAGTGGTGACTACGCGTTGAGTAAAGCAGGGGTGATCCAGTCCGAGGGTGCTAGCCATAACAATCTGCCTGTTACGAATCCCAGCGGCTTGAGGGAGTCTATAATACGGAGAAGGATGAGTAGCAGTGCTGGAGATTCTGTTTCGAGGCAAGGAAGCATATCTAGCGGTCCCCCACCAAGATCTCCGAACAAATAATTTCTTAGCAATATTCTATGTAAAATGTTTTAACGTACTTAAGACAATGAAGCAAGTGCTCTTACTGGGAAAATAAGTATCTGCCAATCTTACCGAACAACAAAAGGCCTAGGAAATAAAAGTCCATGAAATATAGGAACTGGGACTTGTCGCTCACTTCTCCGTAACAGGATGCGCACGCAAGCAATCCCATGAATGAGCAGCCGAAGAACATGGACCTCGTACTGTCGAAAAACAGCCACAGAATTATATTCAACAAGCCCCATGCGCCCGCGGCCTGCAGCGAAGAGGACCACTCGACGCGCCTGATACCAAACGTAACACCGAGCATGGCGTTGACACTCCTTATGATGGACCCAACTGAACTGCGGGTGGTCTTGATGCTAAAGGCGTAGTCCATGAGGGGAATGGATAGCCCGAAGAGGATGCCCTCGAGGGCATAAGCACCCCATTCGGGGACTAGTCCTCCTGTCAGACGGTTGGAGATTCCTACACCGAGGGAAAGCGGTCTGGAGGCAAAATCTGGATGCAAAAGATGGTTGTCGTGCAAATGTCTTGATAGTTCGTGGTAGGATATACCGGCGATGGAGAGTAGCGATGCGGCAAACAGAAAATTCACAGTCTTGGCCCACCACGACTTCTTGGCCCTGATTTCAGAGAAATCACTCATTGCAGATCCTGCAGAAAAGGACAGACGGGTATCCGACGAGAGCCCGCGGTCGTCAGAACTCTCTCCTCTGGAGCGCTTGAGTTCCTCGTACGCCAGAGTGTCTTCACTATTAGTGATGTCCTCGTCGTAGATGGAGTAGAGTTGCGGCCTTGTCAAGTTGCTGATTGATTCGGTGCTTTTAGCTGCAATCTTCGACTTGGAATTCGTGAAACCGTTTTCTTTGGTCTTTCCTTTACCATTGGAACCTCCGGTATGCTTCTTCGCCATCTTTTGATGCCAATTACACGAAACTTGCTCTGTGTAGTGATGGAAGATGAGAACCAGCGAAATAAACGACCTAGCAAATGCCCTTAGCTTATCAATGGTCAAAGACTCGTTTCCCTCAGCCGTTAAAACGTTTACTCGCCCACTAAGAATATGTCGGGTAACTGGAATCCAAACGATCTCAGTAACTACTCATATAGAATGAGTAAGCTATTAGTGGGCGAGTTGAACCTTATGGTGGTCCAGTAGGTTGTTGATGGCCAGCCAATTGGTGCACAAAAATCCCCATGTGTCCAAAGTAGCTGTTTTGCAAAAAAAACCTGGTAAGGAGGATGCGCTGGAGTTGCTGAAGGATATAGCACATCGGGTATCCTATCTAATGAGGGAAAATGGGTTCAAAGTCGGGTCATTGGTAGAGTTTTTCCCCCGGGACAAGCGGCTTCTTGGAATGAATGTCAATAAGGGCATGAAGATCATGTTACGGCTGCGAAATCCTAGCGACGAGTTCCAATTTCTGCCCCGAGAATCCATCATGGGGACCATGCTGCACGAACTGACTCATAACCTGTATGGGCCCCATGATAATAAGTTCTATGCCAAATTGGACGAACTGATGGGAAGACAGTGGGTCATTGAACAACAGGGCCTGTTTGACACCTTTCTTGGACACGGACGGCGTTTGGGCGGGCAAAGGGATGATAGAGAGGCAACCAGAAGACAAAGAAATCAGATTATTAGGTCTAGAGGTACACGTTTGGGGTCTTTGACTGGTGAAAGGACTTCTCGTTCTGCAAGGGAAATGGCAGCGTTAGCCGCCGAGAGGCGCGCTAGGGACAACAAATGGTGTGGAGAAAACAGTCAAAATGTGGAACAACCGACTAATGAGGAACTTGAGGTACTGGTTATCGACGAGGGTGGTGAGTCTGATTCCTCTGTGACACCGGAAAACAATGCTGTAGAGATCATTGACCTAACCTGATTGCCGCCTCTCGCCGCACAAGCGTTGAAACAGTCTAGCTGATATTCGTCACTCGACGATGAACACATTCCTGGAAGGCGGAGAGTGGGCTCAGTAGAGTTATAGAGGCATTATTTGAGCGCCAAGCTTACGGTGGCCCAAAGGTTTTCCCTCTATATCTGAAGACGTTGTTTGATAAATCTTAAAATCATCTAGCTGTAAATACCAATAAGTAAACTACGAAAATCATCAACCCAATTAAATCCATATCCGAGAAACCCAAAACCAAACCAAAAGAACACGCTAACTTCCTCCAGATACAAACCCACAGTAGTGTAAAATACCCTCAAAAATATGATCACCCTTGATATATCTTTTCTCGCAAAGCTTTCAACCGATTTGCAATGCTGTCTATGTATTTTCTTATGACCTTTTTGTCTTGGTCGTCTAAAACATCTGTGGTGAGACCATCTGTTTCGCCGTAGAGATCATCGCCATTGGGCTCGTCCAAAAGAGTTTCGAGCATCCACAAGGAGGTTGCGTAAGCCAATTCGCAATTACTCAAGTGATCACCTTGCATTTCTAACTTCGCTGCTGTCTTGGAGATCTCAAGGGCACGATCGTAGAGTATTTTCTCCAAGTAAACAGGTTCATCTGAGTCCTCGTTGAAGTCGTTGTCCTCGCTTTGCTCATCTGCTTTGGAAGAAGTACTTTTGTGAGAACCACGTCTTCGCATGGCCTCGCCACCACTGGTCTTTAACTCATTAAGCTTCAGCCTCAAAAAATCTGCCTTTTCAAGACACTCATTAAACCTTTCTCTAATCCACTGAACCAGTAAGTTCAAACGAAGGGAGTAAACCTTTTCCTGTGCATCGTACCACCAATTAGACGTTATTTGCATAGCTTTTGCTAGGATGGAGAGGGACTTCATGTATAGAATAATAGCCTCGGTGCAAACACAGCGCAACTCAGATGCGGGCAACTCGTTAAGGGTCGAACTGGTCTGCGATTGACCTGAAGAAGAGTTTCTGTTCCGCAGAAGAAGTTTCATGGTTGGATTGCTATCCTCTTCTTCTGCTTCCTCTTCCTCTATCGCACAGCTGCCATTACTTAATCTCTTTTCAAAACCAGTTTCCCGTAAGGGAACAATCTGAGAGAACTTGACTTCGGCGTAAGAATAAATGACAAAGGCTTTTGCCGAAAGAGTTTCCAGCAGGCGAACAATTGAATTACTGTCCAAAGTTCTTGGTTCTTCCTCTTGTAGATGCTCTACGCGTAATATTATGTTCTCGGTTAGGTCCTGAAATATCTTGGGGTTCAACAAAGACGGTCTATAATTCGGTGAAGATGAATTGGACATCTGTTGTTGCTGCTCAGAGACATTCGCAGCGTTGCCTCCAAACAGCCTGCTTGAGGCAATTCCTAGTGCTCTCGAGAGTGCATTTGATGGGTTTAAGGAAGTTATCGATAAACGGCGGTCCACTAAGGATGGGCGACGGGAACCACTACTTCCACTGGAGTGACGTGCATTTTTATTTTTCAACAGTTGATTAGGTTGCTGCTGCAAGTGCTGAACAGCGTTTGGGATCGTAAGCGTATTGTTTGCATTGGGGCTATGTAGCATTTGGTGTTGATTTGGCTGCGCAATTGCCGAGCCGGAGCCAGCCTGAGCAAACTCATCTGCTAGTGCATTCACTTCGACACTCTTCTTTTCAACCACCACGTACTCTCTCTCTAGCATTAGATCTGACCCAGAATCGGCTGATTTTTTGGCCTTATCCAGAGATGGGTTACGTTTCATCGAACGAGCATGGCTATGTCCCGTGGGACTGGTTGGACTCGTATGAATCCCGTCTTTACCTTGATCTGAAGATGTTCTTTCCGCGGATTTGACTGTAGTCAATGGCTTCAGTATTGGGTTCAAGGCTGCTTTTGCATTTGGGGAACCAACTGAACCTGACCGTTTCTTTGTAGAGCTGGTCAGATACTCAGAGACAAACATGTTGCTTTCTACAACGTCTTTCGACTTCGTCTCAAGTTCTGATGCAGCATCGTCTAGCTCGTACTTCGAAAGATCCTCATTTACCAAATCGTTGTCAAAAAATTCTGCAAATCCTATCCTAGCATTAGGATCAAAAGTCAGCAAGCGGCAGATAAGGTCCTTCAATGCTGGTTCCACTACGCATTGTGCCGGGAAAATGATAACATCATTGGCCTTTTTGATTTTTTTGAACAATTCAAGATGATTGGATGCCTTGAAAGGGGGCTTCCCGCAGGCCATTTCATATAGCACTGTACCAACTGACCACAAATCCGCTTTAGCGTTATACTTTTGGTAATTCAGTATCTCTGGCGCCATGTAGAGCGGTGAACCACACAGAGTCTCAGCCAGCGACGTGTTGGGCAAAAACCTGGCAAAACCAAAGTCGGCAATCTTCAGAATTGGCAAGTTGAAAATACCAACAAAGCCAAGGTCATGAAACGTCTGTGAATCATGGTAGCCGACCAGCGGTGTAGCCAAAAGTAGATTTTGAGGTTTGATGTCCCTGTGCACTAGATTCTTCGATCTCAGAAATTTTAACGCCGAAGCCAGCTGCTGCAAGTAGCTTATCACAAAGGCTCGGTGCAAACCATTGTGCTGCTCACTAGGCGGTGGGTACTTTTCAAACACCGTCCTCAAGAGCGGATGGTTCTCCATCAACTCTTTACGCCTTCTGATCAGAAAAGTGAGATCGCCCAAAGCGCAAAACTCCATCACCAAGTAGAAGTCTGTCGAAGTTCGCTCGTAGTCCATCAACCCCACAATATGGGGATGTTTGATCTTCTTCAAAATCGCGATTTCGATCTCCAGGTTCTCCAGCAGCTTCTTGTTTTTGAGCTTGGATCGCGAAACAGCCTTGATAGCTATATGTTGGTTCCTATCTGCTGTACTGTAACCCTTGTATACGGTGGCAAACGACCCGCGCCCGATCTCATTCTCCATGGTGTACACACCATCGATAATGGTGGTCGCATTCTTCTCAGCCATAGTGTGAGAGGAATCTAACGCTCTCTTTAAAATCTGAATACTAGTCCCCGCTCTCTTAAATCTTTGTTTTTTAGAGGCTCGTGTTGATAGATCCCTGATACTTCCCTCGTGAGGTGTTGTTACGTGTTAAAGCGGTCCAGTGTTCTTAATAATCAACTAAACACACACGTGAGTCAACCTAAAGGAACATCGAAGTCACTAGATAAGCCACAGGTATAATCCACCCTGTTTATCCACTGAGCTAAAAGGTTCCAAACTTCAAGTCTTTAAATGCGCCCGCATCACAACAAAGTAGGAAAGGGATTTACAAGGCTCACGATGACTCTTAACAGATAGTGAGAACCCCGAGGTCGCCTCTCACGAGAAAGACTATTATTGTATACTAGACGGTTATAAAGAGGCGTCTATGAGGCCTTATGGCATGTAGAAGCCCTGGTACGGTTGCTGAGGCTGGCCAGGTGGCAGCTGTGATTGTTGAGTCATTTGCATCTGCAACATCTGTTGTTGTTGTAGTTGTTGCTGCTGCTGTAGATTCAGTTGTTGGTACTGTGGATCATTTAGATTAACCTCTCCTGGTGCAGCGTACGAATACATGAGATTGTTGTCAGCTAACTGGGACTGTGAGTGGGCTTGTGGCCACTGGGTTTGTTGTTGCATTAGTAGTTGTTGTTGTTGTTGTTGCTGTTGAAGTAGAAGCTGCTGATTGTAGTCTTGCTGGTCCACGTAGATCATTCCAGTGGCCGGATCGTAGTACTGTTGTACGCCTGGGCCAGTGAGTCCGTCGAATACTGCAGGTTGTGGCATTTGGCCGGTCATTGTGGGTACCATCATACTTTCGTCCGTTCCGTCGAATACCGCGGGCTGCGGAACGTTTGTGTTTGCACGCCTTCTTGGTAAGGGGGGATTTATCTCTGGTACGGACAAGTTGGTCCGTGAGGCCGTTCTCGAATTCAGGTTCGAGTTGCCTCTGCTGGGTGGAAGCGATACCGCACCGCCTCCGCTTCTGCGGCTGTCTCTCTCCAGGATATCAATGGCTCGGTTCAGATCACCATGAGCGTGACTTAGTGCTTCCGCGTTGCGGTCGATATCATCAAACCCCATCTCCCTGAGGCTTCTTAACTGCTGGGAATACCTACTCAGCTCGTAATCCCTGGCTTTGCGGTTACCTAGGCTGGGCACGTCACTGGCAGAGCCATAGCTTCTGTTGGAGCGTAAGTCAGGTCTACTTGCGCTTCTGCTCCTGCTTCTTCTTCCGCTCCTGTTGATCTTTCGGTTCCCGCTGACTCCGTAGTCCTCTGGCTCTATTGGTGAAGTCCTGAAGTTGCCGTCGATGTATTTGGCCCTGATGAACTGCTCGACAGCGCTCTTGTTCTCATCCCCATCGAACGGGAAGGGAACCCGCTTGGGGTTCCAAAGTTCCTGGTTGTGCTTGTTACCGCCACTGCGCGCCAAGTCGTCGAGGTCCCTTTCACTCCACCGGTCCAGCGACAACGACTTCACATCCGAGTAAGCGTCATCATCTCTCAGAGAAAGCACCCTTCTATGCACTGAGGCACATCTTCCGCATAGGAACACACCTAGGTTCACGGAACACCATGTTGGAACCGCGCTTCCGCACTCACCGCATCTGTTCCCGTTTTCGGGCAAACTAACGAGATCTTTCAGCTCCCTCTGAGTTCCCTTTCCTCCAGCGTACGAGCTGCTTCTAAATCTCATCCCCATTGAGAGTTAGTGGCCTCTGGGACAGAGCCAAATGCTGGCTTCATTGAGGGCCATGATCTCCTTTAACTTTCGAGCCCACCGACTCCGGCTTGGGTGTATGGAAGTGCATTTCATACGAAGAGTCTGTTCTCACTATCACACGCTATTTACACGAATTCAAGCCATCTAGACCTTCTGGTGATGTTTCGAGTGCTCAGATCGGACCGGTTGTCTGCCGCTTTACTTTAAACCGTACTTTGTTGATTTCATGTTTTGTAGCGGGTGGCGCAACTTGTAACTATCTTGAAAATACCCGCCAACCCGCAAGAAAGCCGCTTCCCAACACTGAACTTAAGGTATATAGGAATCACCCATTATCCATCAGATCGCTATGGTATGAGAGCTTAAGAGCATTTTTTGACTTTAGGACGCTTACTAACTTTGATTTCACAATCTTCATATTTAGCCGCCCAAGAGACAGGGACTCAGTCTTGAAGAGAAGAAGTCGAAAATCCTGGCGTTTTTGCAAGATGATTTCTCATTCTACAATATGAAGGAGCTCGAGAAACTGATCCCAAAGAGATGCGCTGGTGTGTCCCCGATGCTTGTGAAAGAACTGGTGCAGAAGATGATCGACGAGGATGGACTCATCAACGTTGAAAAGTGTGGAAACATCAATGTCTACTGGTGTTTCAAGAATCAAATTACCCAAAAAGTCTACGATAGTTTAGAGCGTCTGAAGCAGGAGAAAGAGGCCAAGGAGAACGAAACGCTCGAGCTTTTAGCCAAGCTGAAAGCCACACGTGAAACAGACAGGTGTGAGCAGTTCGAGACAGCCGACGGACAGCGCAAAGCGAGAGCAACAGAGTTGCAACGTAATCAGGAGCTGGAAGAAGAGATCAAGCGCTTGCAGTCGGAATACAACAAGCTGTCGGAGGGCCGCTGGGATAGGCAAAAGATCGCAGCTAAGAAAGAAGCGCTTGCGCGCGACTTGCAAAAACTAGATACCATGGCCGACAACATCGAGCTCGTGGTGGATTTCTTCCGCGCAAAGTACGGGATCGACCCGAAGGCAATCCGCCAGGAGCTGGAGATTCCCGAAGAGTTCCCCGCCATCAACCTTTAGGAAAGTATGACTATATCTCTCTATCTACTACTGGTGTGAATGTGTCTTTATGTGTTGATTCAGGTTGTCGCTCCTGCTGAACTTCTTGTCACATATATGGCACTGGAACGGTTTTTCGCACATGTGCAGCGACCTCACATGGCGCTTCAAGTGTTCCTGTCTCTTGAATCTCCGGTCGCAGAATTCGCATGCAAACTGCTTAGAAGCGTCTGGGATCGGCGAGGGCTTGCGGCCTCTTGTCTTGGGCATTGACCCCGACCTGCGTTTCACGACCGCTGCCGTGGGGGTCGCCACAGGCGCGCTGACCATCGGCCGGTGGTAATCCAGCGTCTGCGTGTCGAAAACAGTGAACTGCCGGATCGCCTCGCCCTCCTCTTCCTCTTCCTCCTCCTCCTCATTATGGAACGCATCGTTGAACAGCAATTGCGAAGGGTTGATCACAGCCTCTGTCTCTTCCGCCGCGGTTTTTTTCTTTCTGCCCCAGAGCGAGCTCCCACCACTATTACTGCTGAAAATGTTCAACTTGAAGTAGTCCTTGACCTTCTTACGCTGTGGCTCACCAAACTCGACCTCGAGCTCGCCCATGTCTTCTTCATCGCTCATCATCATTACTTGGTCGTCATTATCGTTAAATTGGATCGTTAAATCGTCATGCTGCTTGCCGAAATACTCGTACTCGTAGTATCCAGCGTTATCGACATTATAGTCCGAAATCGACAGTCTGCGATTGTCACCCTTGTTACCTGGCTGAGCCTGCCAACTGAGCAAATCCTCGAAGTAATTCAGCCCGTTGTTGATCGTTGTTGAGGGTATTTGCTGAATGTGGTTCTGATTCTCCGTCGTCATAGTGTTACCCGTAAGATCACTATTAACTGCACTACTATCCTCCTGTTTGGGGATCAATTGCAGATTAAAGTGCCCGTTCAACCCAATTACCGTACCATTGGAGTCCACCCTATGCAATTGATTCAGCGACATACCAGCACTATTATTATTCCAATTAATATTATTAATTTGATTAATGATCAAACGCCTACCCTAGAAAGAACCTGCTCCAACCAAACAGTTCCGCTACTACTATACAAAAACCGAACTTTTCCAACCAGCACTCACTTGATTAAAACCGAACAAGAACATTCACAACATATATGCCACTCCACTTGGACCACGTATAATCAAGATCTACAGCTGTAGCGGGAAACAAGGCTTGACCGTTCCAGCGTGGAAAACATGGTAGGCGGAGGCGTAGCGTGCCAAGGACAAAAACATACGTATCTCCGCATAGCAATTAAAGCCGAGCCATTTTTCACGATGACAAAAATATCCTGTCACGTGGAAACCACGTGGCACTTGCTAAGATCGGGTAAGCTGCCCCTCCCAACTGTGGCTTTTATGCGCCACACTGCTCGCCACAGCGGAGCTATACTGAAAGAGTCATTGGCATGCCCCGAAGCGCTACAGGAGTCTTTCTCGAATGAAAAGCGGTGTTATGGAGGGTCGGTGTTATAATTTATGTGACACCGCCGCTCAACCTTTATAGAAGTCCTTCTCGAGAGGCCAACCACCACCACAACTAGTGTTACCCAGGATCTGTGATAATTGCAGCTGGTGTAGGTAGTTCTTGATATATAAAGACTCATTTGATAGTAAATCACAGGTTATCAGACAAGTGACTGGTGAAACTGTAACGTAAAGGAGTAAGTCAATAATAAAAATGGTGCACGATTTTAAACCCTTGATGGCATCACAATTGGTGACCAATTTGACCATTAGAGACAAGCATGGGGCGTCGGTACAGCCTTTGTATTTGAGCACTACGTTCAAAGTGGATCTGGACAATCCGGAGAGCCAGGTTTTTGATTACTCGCGCTCGGGGAACCCTACCCGTTCGCTCTTGCAGTACCAGGTGGGGAAACTGTACGAAGTACCTGCAGAGCAGGTACTTGCGGTTGCCAGCGGTATGACTGCACTTGATGTGATTCTACGTGGTACAGTGGTGTCGAGCTCTACTCACGTCCCCACGATTATTGCAGGGGACGATTTGTATGGTGGGAGCAACCGTCTTCTGGAGTTTCTAGAGAGCAGGTCCCATGCACGTGCCGTGCACATCGATACTACAGACCTGGAGAAGTTCAAGACGGTGTTCGAGTCGCTGGATAAGGTCGACTGCGTCTTGTTGGAGACGCCTACGAACCCTCTGTGCAAGGTGGTGGATCTGCCGCAGATGGTCGCGTACATCAGGCGGGTTTCCCCCTCTACTGTGGTCATCGTGGACAATACGATGATGAGCGGGCTGCAATGCAACCCGCTCGAGTTCGACTGCGATGTGGTGTACGAGTCTGCCACCAAGTATCTGAACGGACATCACGATATCATGGCGGGAATCATCGTTACCAAGAACGCCAAGCTTGCCCAGGACGTATACTACGTGATCAACGCGACCGGGTCCGGTCTCTCGCCAATGGATGCCTGGCTGCTGAATCGTGGGCTCAAGACGCTGGGCGTGCGTATGTACCAGCAACAATACAACTCGATGATAATCGCCCAGTGGCTGGAAGACTCCTGCGGGTTCAAGGCGACAGAAAAATCGTCTGCTCTGAAGACGCGGTACGTCGGGCTTAAATCCAACCCATATTTCGAATTACACAGGTCCTTCAACAAGGGCCCTGGTGCCGTGCTCTCCTTCGAGACCGGCTCCCTCGAGCACTCTCAACGCATAGTCGCTTCGAAGGCTTTCCAATTGTTCTCCGTGACTGTGTCTTTCGGTTGCGTAAACTCGCTCATCTCGCTACCCTGCAAAATGTCGCATGCATCCATTGATGCCGAGGTAAGGAAGCAACGAGAATTCCCAGAGGATCTAGTCAGGCTTTGTGTGGGAGTGGAGGACGTTGTTGACCTGCAAACGGACCTGCTTAGCGCGATGGTCGACGCCGATGTGCTCGAAGTCCGTGAGAATGGCAAGTATATCTACAACAAGCTAAATGGCTATCTAGGACTAAACACGATCGATGAGAGCTCGAGATTGAGCAATATCTATGATCATTTCTACGGAAAACATCTCATTGAAGGTGAATCAAAGATGAATCACAGAAGGCTAAAGCTCTAGGTAAGTATGGTCCATTGATAAATAAAAATAATGTAAAGATCTAATGACTCCGCGTACAAAAGCAAAGAAAAAGCTTATTCCTACAGATAAGATTGGTGATAAAGATACTGGCAGTAAAGTATGAAACCTGCATTATTGTTTGTAGCTAAACCTGATAAGAGATCCCGCATCTTGAAGTCACAACAGTTACGTGACAGATTTGAGTTTTTACATCACGAAGTCAAAACGAAAGATGGGTTGCTCGAGTTTCTGAGAGAAAACTCAGGTAGTAGAATTACTGCCATTTACGGTGGTTATCCGGCATTCCATCCCATCGGCGGGCTCACACGCGATATCATTGAGCATGATGCGTTTCCAAGGGAGACGTTACAGTGTATCGCGCTGTGCTCGAGAGGCTACAACGGGTTTGACCTAGAGGCGCTACGTGAAAACGGGATCATGTTATTTAACTTCCAGGATCAGGTGTGCGAGTCGCCGGAAGAGAAAGATCAGGGTGGTAATGACGTTGGAGATTGTGTGTTGTGGCATGTTCTGGAGGGATTCCGGAAGTTCTCCTTCCAACAGAAGATCATACGCCAGGATGGTGATACTTTTGCCGCCAGGAACCATGCAGCGATGAGAAACGATGACGAGTGGGAGTTTGGCCACCAATTGAGTACTGATGGTTCGTTTTTGGTGCAGTCCCCCCGTAACAGAAAATGTTTGATTCTTGGTCTTGGAAGTGTGGGGAAGCAGATAGCGTACAAACTGCACTACGGGCTTGGTATGGAGGTGCATTATTGCAAGAGAACTGAACCACAGGGCGAAAATCCGCACGGCTGGATCTTCCATCCACTCGACGACACTTTGAAGAGCCAGTTGCATCAGTTTAGCGTGATCGTCGTCGCGCTACCAGCCACACCAGGAACGCAACATCTTATCGACAAGGAATTTTTGTCCCATTGCGACAGGCCCAACTTAATCTTGATCAGTGTAGGCCGCGGGTCCATACTTAAGTTGGACGACGTGAAGGCTGCACTACAACAGGGCCAGTTGAGGCACCTTGGTGCAGACGTTTTCTACAGAGAGCCTCTAGTGGACAAATCGCTGCTTTCGGAGGACAAAATGACCAGTATGACCCCACATTTGGGCAGCAGTACCGAGGAGGTGTTCTATCAGAGCTGTGAACTTGCACTGCGGAATATACTTGAAGCCACTCAACCATCGTCGCACGCGCACGCTTTATCATCTGTCTGCGAGGCCTCGCGCATAGTTTAGCACACCTGGTAGTGTCCACGAGGGACTTACAACGTCCTAACGCCTAACGCACGCAGGGGCGAGGACCCGTCACTTGCCACCAAGTGCTCACAGATACTTGAGCATGATGTTCTTTGCTGCGTTGAAGTCCCCGTCGAAAACCGAGGAGCACTTTATACAGCTATATACTTTGGCGAAGCCCAAGTCATCCTTCAAGTTTCCACGACTAGAACAAGTCTTCTACTTGACGCCGGGAAAGCTTTCTGACTGATACCGCGGTATGCCTGAGCGCCTACATGAATATATGGAAGTACTACAATACGCCTCGTCATTCCGGTAGCAAAGGTATACCAGGACTTTGTCCAGCAAGATCCACATTTCGACAACCAACACCTAAGACCTGAACTCAACCAAGAAAGACTCGATCCTGGGGAAGTGACCGTGCTGCAGACAATCAGAACAAGTTTCTTTTAGGTAATCCGCTAGCTACCAATAAAATGCAAAAATTGATGGCTTGCAATCAATTGCTTAACTTTGCCAACGTAATAAACCATTTTCACACTTTAATTCAATGAAAGGCCGATAATTCATCTGAGACAAGTATTGATTCAGGCTTCTTCAAGTTGACGAATTATGGAGGGTTTTTTATTGCTCTGCACTTAACGTTCGCTATTGAGTGGGTTTCAGTGTTGAAGTTGGTTGGTACCTCGAAAGGTATAAAAAGAGGACTATTTCTCATGAGCTTGTCCAATTTCATCGATTCAAAACAAGAATCAATAATGACCATCCCTACTCACAATCAGAATAAGAAGAGAAAAACGTCAAAGAAAAACACCGCGAGGCCTTTTTGGAATGAGGATACCGCTCACCATTCCAAACAATGGAGCCTCAATACGATGTTGCCAATGACGGCTAGAACTTTGGTCAGAAGATTAACTCTGACTCGTGGTTTTCCGTGATCAGATATCCACGGGTGCCAGTAACCATCCACTCATTGAAGTTGCCGCTTGGCAGTGATGTTAAAGAAGAGATTATCAGGGCTTGCAAAATTGGGATCTATCCGACTAATACCCAGAAAGAAACGTTAAAGAACTGGTTTGGATACCAGCGTTAATTGCAGTCGAAATTGGCCAAGCTCAGGAGGCACAGGAAGAGGCAGAACCATCGGAAAGCCTTGCACGGGCTGAACGGAAAGTTTTCGCATGTCGTTCAGGATATTCACAAGAAATCGGCCCTCTTCCTGTGCAAGTCTTTTGACTGTATTTTCCTTCCTAAATCAAACTATCACCACTGCACCAAGCTGGCCCGAAAATCAAGGTCCAACACAGCGACTCTCGCTCACTGCTACTTCCATGATCGCTTGACGATGAGAGCAGAGCAGTTCGATCGTGCAAGTGTTCATGGGGTTGAGGAGGATTTCATGTCAAAAACTAGTCCTCATTGCTGGAAACTTGAAGGACAGCTTGGGCTCCGCCAAATTATATAGCTATATAATGTACTCCTCGGTTTTCAACGCAACAAAGAACATCATGCTCAAGTATATCTGTGAGCATTTGATGGCGAGTAGCGGTCGACTCGCCTTGATGGGTCCTGGCTGCTTCGTGCGTTAGCATGCTGTAAGTCCCTCGTAGATTCTCCCAGGCGATAAAAGTTCACCACCAGATAAGATAATAAGAATCGCTTCCAAGTAGTGGTAATCACTCCTACTGACTATAATCTTGAGGTGTGCTAGGATTCTATAGCATAATGAGGAAAGATATGGGGAATTCTAAGCTGCCTGAAGAGACGATCACTGTTTCCTTGAGCAACGATCAGGTTTCGAATCAAGTAAGCTCTGGAGACGTCGAGAAGAAAACACATGAACTCTCAGGCAATAAATACTTGGGCTGGCTGGTTAAAGCTTCCAAAAAAGTCGACTCTCTCGGAGTCGAAACCCAGGGTATTGAACGTATATCGCCGTATGAACGTGGTACTTCAAGAAGACAATTTCTACACGTTGCGGGCTTGTGGCTGAGTGCTACTGGAGGTCTGTCGTCTATGTCATCTTATTTTTTGGGCCCGTTACTTTTTGAGCTGAATTTCAAGCAATGTTTGGTTTCTGGTATTGTTTCAATGCTAGTTGGTTGTCTAATCGCCGCTTACTGCTCAACCATGGGCCCGCAATCTGGTTGCAGACAAATGGTTACTGCAAGATTTTTATTTGGGTGGTGGTTCGTCAAGTTTGTTGCATTGGCATCTATTGTAGGGGTCATGGGCTGGTCTGTCGTCAACTGCGTGGTTGGCGGTGAGATGCTGGCATCGATTTCTGACGACAAAGTTCCTTTGTGGGTGGGTATCATTGTCGTTATGGCTTGTTCCTTCTTGGTCTCAGCGTTTGGCATAAAGCAGGTCTTGAAAGTCGAAACTATCATCTCAGTGCCTGTTCTCACCTGTTTTCTCCTGCTTTACATCTCATCCAGCGATAAGTTTCATCTGGTTTACGACATTGATAATAGCAGCTTGGAACCCTCGACCATCAAGGGAAACTGGTTGAGTTTCTTCTCCCTTTGCTACAGTATCACGTCTACATGGGGCTCGATTACTGCAGACTACTACATCCTTTTCCCCGAAGATACACCGCAGTACCAAGTGTTTCTACTCACTTTCTTCGGTACTTTTGTCCCAACTCTGTATGTTGGTGTGCTTGGCCTTTTGCTTGCATCTGTCGCAGTCGTTTACCAACCTTGGAACGAGGCGTATGAGAAGTATGGGATGGGTGGCCTGTTACACGCTGGTTTCGAACGCTGGAACGGATTTGGTAAGTTCTGTGTCGTCGTGCTGATCTTAAGTTTAGTCTCCAACAACATCATCAACACATACTCTGCTGCCTTCTCTATTCAGCTGTCATCCGTATTTGCTGCGCGCGTCCCCAGATGGTTTTGGTCTCTAGTATGTACCGCTATCTGCCTGGTCTGTGCGCTGGTTGGACGTAATCATTTCAGCACTATCCTGGGCAACTTTTTGCCGATGATCGGCTACTGGATCAGCATGTACTTCATACTTTTGCTTGAGGAAAATGTCATCTTTAGGAAATACTTCCTGCACTTATACACCAAGGAGTTCCCACCAAAAGACATTGTCACCATTGGGCCACAAGTCGGCCGTTCTTCGAAGACTAATATCCATGAGATTAAGAGAAAGTTGGCGGTTTCCAAGAACAGATATAACTGGGATATGTGGAACAATTACGGAGTGCTAACACACGGTTACGCAGCGACCTTTGCGTTTTTATGCGGAGTCGCTGGAGTGGTAGTTGGTATGGCCCAAGCATACTGGATAGGCCCGATCGCGGCCAAATTCGGAGAATTTGGCGGGGATATAGCGATGTGGCTAAGCATGGGATTCTCGGGAGTAGTATACCCATGGTGTCGCTACTGGGAACTACGTAAATTCGGCCGCTAGTACTACTGTTCTATAGAGTTAACCTTGTAATACCTCTTCCACGTGACGCACAGCCAATCGAACCGCTGTATTTTCCCCATTTTTCGCTACAGAGACCTATGGTACGATGGAGCGATAATGCCGGCAGGTTTATCGAGTTGGACCTAGTAGAAGGATTACGGCGACTTATATTAAACAATGTTCGTTTGATCTATTTGAATCCTTTTTCAAAACTATCGATCGATCTTACATTTGTCCCGAGGAGAAATAATGCTATCATCACGTCAGTTCTTAAGATTTGTTACGCCAGTGGCCAGAGGTTCCAGAGTGACCAGAACTTTTACGACCGCCAGGGTGGCCCTACAAACCAAACCAGCTGTCAAGACTGCTCAAAATCTATCTGAAGTTAACGGTCCAGAGACGTTGATTGGTCCTGGTGCCAAGGAAGGCGAAGTTCCTACCGATCTGGAACAAGCTACCGGGCTAGAAAGACTGGAACTGTTGGCAAAGTTGGAAGGTATCGATCTGTTCGACCAAAAGCCTTTGGATTCTTCCAGGAGAGGTACTATGAAAGACCCTATTATCGTTGAGTCCTACGACGACTACCGTTACGTTGGCTGCACCGGTTCTCCAGCCGACTCCCATAACGTCATGTGGTTGAAGCCAACTGTGAATCAGGTGGCCAGATGTTGGGAGTGTGGTTCTGTTTACAAGCTTAAACCCGTTGGTGTTGACACCGGCGACCACCACCATTGAACGAGAGGACAAAAGGTACAATCAATGAAGCATAGTAGTTTACCTGGCACCGATAAATTTTTACATTCATCTATTCTTAAAGGAATCAAAAATTAGAACAAAATGGTTTATATTTAATGTCAATAGTTAGGAATACAACAAGACACTTTAACAATACGCAGCTCATCTAGTATTACCACGACTACTGCCACGGCAGCTAACTCTGTACCAGATAAGCGATGACTGTTTTCCTGCATCCGAACACCGTCAATTTGGTGAAAATATGTTTGGGTGCAGTAGAATAATGAAAAAATCTGAAAAATTTCCCTATCGTCTTTTGTGCGTCGCTTGGGTCGGACGGGCCTGCACGGGGCGTCGCGTGGGCGGGGGGGAAAGGCCTCTTCTCCCATGGGACGATCCTTCTACGCGGTCCCGCTGTAGCCCGAAGCCGCTCCCAACTAGCGCTGCCCTGCCTGGCCGTCCGCTGCTACCCGCAGGCTACGCAGACGGGCACGTCCCAGTTACATTGATAATGTTACAGAACAAAGAGAGTTGCACTTTGAGATTCGGTTCTTGACACATCGAACAGACCAATAAAGTATAGTCAAAATGCCAAAGAAGAGAGCTTCCAACGGTAGAAACAAGAAGGGCAGAGGTCACGTCAAGCCAGTCAGATGTGTTAACTGTTCCAAGTCTGTTCCAAAGGACAAGGCTATCAAGAGAATGGCTATCAGAAACATCGTCGAAGCTGCTGCCATCAGAGATATGTCTGAGGCTTCTGTCTACGCTGAATACGCTCTACCAAAGACTTACAACAAGTTGCACTACTGTGTCTCCTGTGCCATTCACGCCAGAATCGTCAGAGTCAGATCCAGAACCGACAGAAGAAACAGAGCTCCTCCTCAAAGACAAAGATTCAACAGAGAGAACAGAGTCTCCCCAGCTGACGCTGCCAAGAAGGCTTTGTGAGCATTGTTTGTTAGTCTAGTTTGCTGATTACTCATTTCTCTACTAATTACTATATAGTAAATGCTACAATTTATGGTATCATTCATCGACCTCTCTGACCCTCCAGGTAGAATACGCCATCTGGTTCATCCGTCTTGTTCATCCAGCTCGTTATTTGTTAGCGATGAGCTTAAGAGTTAGCTTAGCTTAATTATGTCGTTTTGCGTGACAGCGACCCCTTTGGCTCTCTTCAAGAAAATTTGTTGTCCTCCCTTTAAAGTTGATTGGAGTGTGAACCTTGGAGGAATGGCAGGTATTCGTCACCAAGATTGCTAGGTAGTTTGTCTAAGAACTGATTGGGAGTATTGGAGTAAGCGTTGAGTCGACCGGTGGAAATTTTGAGGGTTTCTTTGTAGTTAAGAGTATATTTTGTTTTTGGGAACCCTGGTCAGTAGACACTTAATGCAATGGCACAGGAAAGCTTCGATTTTAAGTTCAGTCAATGTTTTGGTGATAAAGCAGATATAGTGGTCACAGAGGCAGATATAATCACTGCAGTGGAATTTGACCACCGTGGGGACTACCTGGCTACCGGGGATCGGGGTGGTCGAGTTGTTTTGTTCGAGAGAAATAGTGGGAAGCACTGTGAATACAAGTTTCTGACCGAGTTTCAGAGTCATGATGCAGAGTTCGATTATCTCAAGTCGCTGGAGATTGAGGAAAAGATTAATCAGATAAAATGGTTGCGGCCGACACAGAAGTCTCACTTTCTGCTGAGTACAAATGACAAGACGATCAAACTGTGGAAGATTTACGAGAAGAACGTCAAGCTCGTCAGTGAAAATAATTTATCCGAGGGTCTGGCGTCAAAAAAGAGCTACGGAGCAAATTCCGGCAATGGCTCGGCAAGAGCCGTTCTGACGCTACAGAACTTGAGGTTGCCTAAGCTATCACAGCATGACAAAATCATAGCTGCGGCGCCAAAGAGGATCTTCAGTAATGCACACACATACCATATCAATTCGATATCCGTTAGCTCGGACCAGGAAACCTTCATCAGTGCAGATGACTTAAGAATCAATCTCTGGAATTTGGACATACCAGAACAGAGTTTCAACATTGTCGATATTAAACCTGCCAACATGGAAGAACTGACGGAGGTTATCACCAGTGCAGAGTTTCATCCGGAGCATTGTAACATCTTCATGTACTCATCATCGAAGGGTACGATAAAGTTATGCGATATGCGACAGAATGCTCTTTGTGACTACAAGACCAAGAGTTTCGAGGAGTTTTTAGACCCCATCAATCACAATTTTTTCACAGAGATTACTTCTTCCATATCTGATGTCAAATTCAGCCCTAATGGGCGCTATATCGCTTCTAGAGACTATTTGACGGTCAAAATTTGGGATATCAATATGAACAATAAACCTTTGAAGACGATTAATATCCATGATCAACTCAAGGAAAGATTGAGCGACACTTATGAGAATGATGCAATCTTCGATAAATTCGAAGTGTGTTTCAGTGGTGATAGTTCGAGTGTGATGACAGGTTCTTACAACAACAACTTTATGATCTACCCTAACGTGATCAACACGGGGGATGATGCCACTGGCGTTGTTAAAAATTACAACGAAACAAGTCAAGCAATCAACTTCAACAGCAGCAGGAGTTCAACCAAGGATAAAACGCTAAAGTCCTCATACAATAATAAAGGCAATAATGATAATGAACTGAGGAACACTTCAAATTCGGGAGATAGAAAGGGCAGCAGAAGCAGAAACAACAATGGCAATCGGAACAGTGTTGATGAAGGTGGAGCTAATCTCAATGAAATAGTACTGCAAGCAGACAAGACAGCTTTCAAAAGTAAAAGGTTTGGCTCATTGGCTCAGAGATCTGCCAGGAATAAGGAATGGGGTGATGACATCGATTTCAAGAGAAGCATTCTACATTTTTCATGGCATCCAAGAGAGAATAGTATTGCTGTAGCTGCCACTAACAACCTTTTCATATTTTCTGCATTGTAATAAATTTATTCAACTGTGAGATCCTATAGTTTCTATTCTGTCCTTTTAATCTTTTAAGAACTAATATTACCATGCCGCTTTGCATTCCACATACCCCCTACTTCTACTACCAAGGACGGCCGAACATTAGCAATACGATCCTCCTTTACTGAAATATGTAGATGTATCGATAAACTTTCGCCTAAGCGATCAAACCCGTACGCACGCCACAAATTTCTTTTACAGTACGTTTTAAATATTATCATCGTTTCTACCTCTTAGTCGACCATCTTAGTCGTCATGCTCAACATGTCTGTTGACGATAGGGTTCCAGAATAGTGTCTTGTCACCGTCACCCCAGAAGAAAGGTTTGACCCTGATATTTTGGTATTCGTAGTCTCTTGGCCATTCAGAATCTGGGACGTGCTTCAAATGCTGACGGTGGTCGTAATGTTCCTTTTCGATAAAGTACGTGTTCACTGCAACAAGGGTAACAGCTGGCAAAGCAACAAACAAACTAATTTTGTACCACAATCCGGAGGTCTCCTTAGCGTGATGTTGGGTGGCTTCCAATGACTTTTTAAACGCTTCAGCAGCAGCCTTGTTTGGGGCACCAAAAGCTGGTTCCAGAGCGTGTGGTGGTAGAGTAGCGTATTTTCTCAAAACTTGTCTGAACATCTTGGATGGAGTTTGTATCAATTTCTAGCAGAATAAAATCCGGATATCAATTCATGAAGTTAGTAGGCCTTCTTTCCTTTAAAATTGCCATAATATCTAGTCGGTGAAGCGGTCGCTACGAGAATGGCGACCGATAGAAGGCGTACGACGTTTTAATGCAAAGCGATTGGACACAGGTCACGTGGATCTCATCGGGTTAGGCCAAAGAGCGATAGATTCATCGAACATTATGGTATGTATTGGCCAGATCCTTCATCTGATGTAGCTCGACGGTACCTGTTATTTGTTGGGCCTGGGTACCGGATGATTGGTAGGCCTTTACCTCATTACAAGCATGCGACCCAGGGTTCTTCCCCTTTGGAGTTCGATGTGCTAGTGACAAGGCCGCCTTTCGCATCTGATGCGCAGATGAATCTTTCATACCTCATTTTCACATCTTTTTCATGGATACAGTTGCCCGTCAACTGATTACCGATTGTGAACCACCCTGGTCTCAGATTGTGGTCTCTGCCAAATATCTCGAGCTTCCTGGCATGTGGACCAACAAGTCTTTCAATCAGTCCGTACAGTTCATCGGGCTTCCTACTTGTCTCCCTGGCGGAAGAGACAATGAGGTCGGTGTCTAGTCTTTTGTTGATCCAAGGTGGATTTCCCTTGAGACCCAGTAGCAAGTGCTCTTTCGAGTGATTCAGCCAGTGGCCCGTTCTTCCAGTGACTATTGTCCTTCCCAGCTGGTTTGTCTTTATCCATGATATCTCGTGCATTACCTTGTAGCCCCACTTCTCCAAAGATTCCTTTCCCAGGTCAATTGCCCTTCCTGTTACCCATAGGAATAGCACACCTTCGTCTTGCAACTGGTTCAACGGTAAGTCCAGAAGCTCTATATCGTTGCAAGTACCGTAGGGCAGATTCATGTGAATGTTCCAAGCGGGGTCTGCGATTACCGCGGAGAATTTGCCCAAAACGCTGAAATCAAACTTCCTGACATCGCATCGGATCCACTGCTGGGGCAGTTGCGGTCTTACCGCATCTGAGCAGCAGTTGCCATGAATGTAGAAGGGCACCGATCTCTGAGATAGCAGAGTTTTGTTGAGTTGCTTGGTTTCCTTTGCGATCTTGGTTTTCAGGCCCTCTGAGATGTACTGCAAATAATGCACATAACGGCAGGTATTCAACTTGTGGCAGGTATCGAGATATGAACAGTCTCCCAAATTGAGGTCCGTTTGCGGCTTCAGGTTGGGCACATAGTGGATGTTATTTTGCAAACACTCAATAAACCCCGGATTGCTGTTCTCGGCCTGTGCCAGTTTGGCTGACTGTAATGACACTATCTTGTTGTTCACAATGCAAGCGTAACCCGACAATAGCATACTATGCTGACGCCTGAAGCAGATGGGAATATACTCTGCGACTGGTACAGTATTCAGTGCTCTTTCTTTCGCCAATTGAACAGAACCCGGAGTTACCGCTAGACAGCTGTTCAACTGATCCAGTAAGGTGTGGCGAACGAGTCTTCCGTCTGGCGCGTCTTCCAAAACCTGTGTCAGACGTTCGAGCATCGAGGCAGGCTTGATTTTCTTGACGGCCCTACGTTCTCTATCGATGCAGAGCCCACCGGCCACCAAAGCCAGCTTTCCTAGAATAGTTTGATCGATCAAGTCTAACTTTTCTTCGCCCCAGACATCCTCCTTGAACTCCAGCGATCCAGGGGCAACTTCTGCTATATTCTTGAGATCTCTCAGGAACCTCTCGTAAGCGTAGTGCGTAGCATTTCGGCCTCTAGCCTCTCGGTCAATCTCGTAAAGCAACCAGATTTCCTTCAGATCCCCCAGAACCGGCATAGCTAGCAAACCAGAGTTGTTGTCTTTCAGGAACAGCACCAAATCGGTATCGAACATAATTCAGATGATCCCACACGTTCACCTCGATTTCTGGTGTTCTTTGTTGGTTCTTGATCTAAGCCGCCGAGCTTATATGGTAATAACAAGCTCGGTGAAACGTTTCACATTCGCGTCAACAAACTCAAACACAGTTGTTATAAAACCATGATAAACGCATACTGGACACTTCTATACATGATGGGGGACAAGAATACGGCCTAAGTAGCCAATTGCCTGTTTTTCGCTGCACAGGTGGGTTTCAAGGACAAAGGGCAGCTATGCAAGAAAAGGACCTGTGAACACCCCCAAAGAAGCGTTTTCGAGAACCATCAATCCCTCAGGTACTTGACACCCAAGGATCAGCAGAATGCTAGAAGAGTAGGCTGATAATGCGATGTTTGGATAACTGATAGTTGTAGGTCAGGGTCGTTGTGGATGATGTTAGGTTGATGGCTTCTAGGTCACTATATCAGATGAACACTCGAACTAGCACATTGGCCCATCGAGCTTCATCTGGCCACCCATGTCTTCGACCTTCTCTTATGATGTTAAGACAAAAAGTGAACAGCCTTTGTTCGAGTTTGGGTCCGGCTACTGTC
Source organism: Torulaspora franciscae (assembly GCA_003705175.3). NCBI lineage: Eukaryota > Fungi > Ascomycota > Saccharomycetes > Saccharomycetales > Saccharomycetaceae > Torulaspora > Torulaspora franciscae. The sequence goes on from PPHX03000006.1 coordinate 605,808, forward strand.
CCAGAGTGTCATACCATTTTAACTCTAAAGTCACCAACTATCATTATGGTGTGAGACATCCTATGAAGCCATTTAGGCTAATGCTGACAGACCATTTAGTTTCTTCGTATGGGCTACACAAGATTATGGACTTGTACGAGACAAGGGTGGCTACTAGTAATGAAATCGCAGAATTTCACACGAAAGACTATATCGACTTCTTGCAGAAGGTTACGCCGGAGAATCTCAGCAAGATGCCCCGTGGTACGTTGGAGAAGTTTAATATTGGGGATGACTGTCCTATTTTCCAGAACCTGTTCAACTACTGCACACTTTATGCAGGTGCATCGCTTGATGCAGCCAGAAAGCTAATCAATGACCAGTCTGATATTGCGATCAATTGGTCTGGTGGGCTGCACCATGCAAAGAAAAGCAGTCCATCTGGTTTCTGCTATGTCAATGATATTGTGCTGGCGATTTTGAACTTGTTGCGATATCACCCGCGGGTCCTGTATATCGATATCGACCTCCATCACGGCGATGGTGTGCAGGAAGCATTTTACACCACAGACAGAGTGTACACTGTCTCGTTCCACAAGTATAATGGTGAATTTTTCCCGGGAACTGGGAACCACGATGAGATAGGTTGCGCAAAGGGCAAGCACTTCGCGATGAACGTCCCACTTGAAGATGGTATTGATGACGATTCGTATATCAATCTATTCAAATCGATAATGGATCCGCTGATAACTTCGTATAGACCAACTGTTATCATACAGCAGTGCGGCGCCGATTCCCTTGGCCATGATAGGATAGGTTGTTTCAACTTGAATATAAAGGCCCACGGAGAATGCGTCAAGTTTGTGAGATCTTTTGGCATACCGATGTTAGTAGTTGGCGGAGGTGGGTACACTCCGAGAAATGTGTCTCGGCTCTGGACCTACGAAACGGGTGTGCTAAATAATGTTCTATTGTCCAAAGAAATACCGGATGAGATACCGTTTCGCAGTTGGTTTGGCCCCGATTACTCTTTGTACCCTGTACTTGATGACCTTTATGAGAATATGAACACCAAAAAGTACCTTGAGGATGTACGAATACGCTGTTTGGAGAGCATCAGATATCTCCAAGGGGCACCAAGTGTTCGGATGGATGCTGAGGCCATTCCCAGAACAGATATTTCAGGTATAACGGAGGAGGAAGAAGATTTAATAAAAGAGCTAAATGAAGAGGAGGATTCATGGAGACTCATTCAAATGGAGAAAGAGGACGCCAAGACTCTATAGGATTCAGTCATAGTTTAGGATAGATATTCATCAAGCGCTGTTATTTCTTTGTATGAGCAAGAGCCTTCTTTTTATCAATCATCGTCTCTTGTTAATAGTCAGGAACTCTTGAAGCTCATCTCGGGATCGACTTTATATCATTTTGGCCATCTAAAAGTCAATTGAGTGCACTACAGATCAAGTTCCAAAGAAGCGTGAATCATCATTGCAGCTGTTCTTCCTAATCAACAGAAAGAGTCTGCTCCCGATACATGACGAAGACGAAGTACTTGAGGCTAATCACCCATGTTCTTCTTGTCGTTTTAGTATGTAATGTTTTCCTCAAGTTAATTAGCAAATACTTGCTGGTGAATCTGCTTCAGTGGCTTATGGCATGTCCAAGTGGAGAGTGCAGCGAAATAAAGTGGTGGCAGAGGGTGCCTGTACTCGAGAAGTTGGTCTGGCGCTCCCTTGACTATGTCGAGAATTGATGACAAAATGTATAATATACTATTTCTATAAACGTTCAACAAAGCGTGTTTCTAAATATCGAGATGATTCTCAGGCTTCTTCTTTCAATTCTACACCACCAACAGCCCAGATTTCTCTCTCATCCTCAAATCTGTCACTGAACATCGCTTCTGCATCACCACCCTCTGCGATTCTTTCACGTTCCACGTTGGCAAGCCTTTTACCAACTCTCTTTGTGTAATCGCCTATGGACCTTGGTGAAACTGGAGACCCAGCTGCGTTAGTTAGTTGGCCATTTTCGGAGGCATTGGCAAACCATTTGTCAAAAGTTTCCATATTCTCTTCTTCAACCAATCTGAAAATAGCTAGATAAGCTTTCTCTGATGCCAATTTGATCGGAATGACAGTGTCGCGCAAACAGGAGAAAACTGATGGGCCCAACACATCCAAAAATGGCAGAACGCACTCATCGAATTTAAACCTAGCGAAAGTTCTAACGGCGACAAGGGACAGTCTTCTGACGTCCAACGAACCGCTGGTAGGTTGCACAATTGCCTTACTAATGGCATTCATCAGTAAGCTGATGTTTTCCTCACCAAGGTGTAGTTTTTCTTGCGCCTTAGCTTTTGAGAATGGTGAGTTGGTTTCATCCTCCAGCAGCAGCATCTTACTTGCAGCAATCAGACCGTTCTCGCAGAAATAAGCGTTGGTGGAATCAATCGCTTTTACAATGTATGTGACGACCTTGTCCATGAGATCTGTGTTCAGTATATGAAAAGGTACATCCCTTAGAAAGGAATTTAAGGTCAAAATACCGTACTTTCTCGAATCATCTGCTAAAGATTCATCCAACACCCTGGTTTCCAAAATCTTGTGGACCTCTTGTGTGGACAGCACTTCCGAAACTGATCCTATCAATTTTGCGTAAGCAGTTGCCAGCTTATCATTTGAAGTAAGGATACCTTCTTCAACAAGGTCAACAATCTTCAATTTAGAGGGCTCACTGAGTTTCGTACCAGCTTTACTGACAACCTCTAACAATGCCTTAAGCATAGCCGTCTTAACACCGAAATCTGAGGTTTGCTTGGCGCCAGTGACCAATTCAACAACCAATGGATCAACTCTTGGCTGGTACTCAATCAGAGTTCCGAGAGCTTTCGCAGCTCTCAATCTCAGAGTCTCATTAGAAGGATCAGACAGGGACTTTATGAAAGTTCTTTGCAGCTGTGGAATGAATGGTCTCAAAAATTGAGGGATCTTGGCAAACAAGATATTCAATGCATACAGAATGGCTGCCTTGATGTCACTACTAAATCTTTCGCCTACCACACGAATTAATGGACCAGTAATTGTGCTCACATATGGTTTCAATCCGGTAGCTGGTGTCCTTGAAACAACATCTGCAATGCCTAAGGCAGAATCCTCACGCTCATCATTGGAACCATACATTAAACCATGCAAAAATATTGGCAGGACACAGCTTGGTCCCTTGAGCAGAGTGAAAGCCGGCAAGTCCTCCCCGGGCTTCCCGGTCATATGTAGAGCCTGTCTTGCGGGCTTAATGAACTTCTCTAGGTCTGATCTGCCCTTGGTCGAGGCAAGCAGGGCGGACAAAGCTTCGTAGTTACCCTTGACAATACGCATGTCCTGATCATCTAGTGCCAAAATTGCATTAGATACAAAATCGGTTGTGTAAACATCGTAGTCTAGAACAGTCTTGGAGAAGAATTCAGGCAACTGTTCTAGAACGACTATACGCTTCTCTGGAACCTCACTTTTTAGTAAGGCCATAATTTGCTGCAGTAAAGGGTGAAGTCCTTCCCCTTCTGTAACGGACAAAAAGACCTTACTCAGAGCAGTCTTCAAAGCATCTTTTGTTGAATCATCAGCCGGGCCGCTTACAAGGCTATCGACTAAGGCATTGATTATTGTCGATAGACGCCTATAAAGCGCCGAGCCAGCAACTTCAGCTAATGAGCCAACTGCAGATGCTCTGAAGGCATCTATTGGTGGCGATAGAAGTGTTGGAATCAAAATTGGGAAAATGAGCTCCGATTTTGTAGACATAATTTCTTGAAGGCCTAAGAGAGCGAACTGAGAATCGGAGGAAGACTCTAATAGATGTAACATATAAGGCAACACTTCGTCAACAGCAGCGTTACCCACAACATTTTGATAAGCATCAAAGCACAAAGCCGAAGCTTCCCTAACACTCTGACTACTATCAACCAAAGTATCACGTATCATTTTCACGATTATAGGTTGATATTCGGAAAGCACATCAGTAGACGAAGATTCAATAAGCTCGCGCAATGCAATACAGACACCTTGTCTTGAGTCGGGACTTGATGTCTCCTCCAGCGACCGTTCCAAGGTGGGCAACAGCTGCGACAAAGCGTTTCCGCCAACACGACGGACCATGTCCCCTAGAGTCTGTGCCGCGATGTTACGCAATGTTACCGAGGATGATGCCAAGTGAACAACTATCATGCTTATTAAAGTGGGTAGAATTTCCTTGACGGTTCGAGGAGTGTTAGGAACAAGAGCCTTCCAAATATCAACTGTACTGGCACGTACGACACCAGAAACATCGTTTCTACAAACGAACAAAGCAGACAACACTCTGTCCCGACGTTCTTGTCCCAGAACATTAACCATTTTCTTGGTGGCCTCGCCATGATATTCTCCATCCTCTTCGCCAAACTCATTCTTTGAAGACACACCCGTAACCTGGAACAACAATTCACCAGAAAGTTGAACCGATGATAACCTAATGCGTTCATTTTCGTCAAACATACCTCTCTCCAGCTCAGGAAGGAGTAAATCGATGGCTTTGGTAGCGTAATTTTTGACAATGAGCCTACCAGCTTTGAGCGCTGTATCGCGGATGTTCTCGTCATTATCAGCCAGGCCAGCCAAAATCGGCTGGATGATTTGATTGATATAAGGCGCGAACTGTGATCCAAAACAAACTGGTATAAACAGCAGCAAAGGCATGTAACCTTCTCTAACGTAACTTCGGTAACTCGATACACCATCCAAAATTAATGGCAATAATTCTTCCAACTTTGACAATCCGAGGCCGGAGATAACTTCTGCTAAAGCTTGAGCAGAACCAAGTCTGTCACCCGATTTAGTATCATCACTCAAGGTAGCAAATAGACGGTCAATCAAATCTGGGAATTGCTCTTCGCCTAACTTCTCCACCATTGCCCCTAAGGCGCGAGCAGCGGTAGCTCTCGTACTGGGCACCGGATCGACCATCGCAGTTTCAACCTCGTCGATCAGTTGTTGCAAATAGGGAATTAAATCTTTGGTGTCGACAAGGATTGCCATGTTTCCTACAATCTTGCAGGCCTTCCTCTTGATATTAGCTGAGCGATCATGCATACCGCGGTGAATGACATGAATTATTAATGCCAAGGAAGGGCCGTCGATGTAGTGAACAAATTGAGTTTGAATCAAAGCATCTAAAGCCTCGTCAGTGTACTTCGTTGGATCCCCAATAGCATTAATCAAAACGGGAACTAGTTTTTGGATTTCGGGGTTCCTGATAACCTCGCCAAATCGTTTCAACGATTCGTCAGCAGCTTTCCGAACTTCTTTATGCGAATCGTTCAAAACTCCCACAATTTGTGGCACAATGCTTGACAGCGAGCTGGATAGCTGAGAAGGATCTAAGTACGCCATATTACCAAGCAACTCGACTGAACCTCTTTTTGTTCTCCAAGCAATCTCATCTAAATTGGAAATTGCGACAGGAATTAATTTCTTGACACCGTAACCCGTTGTGTGTCCCATTATAGCTTTGGTGGCTTCTGCTGTAGCATCTCTAACCTCTGGGACAGAGTCTCCCAAATTCTTTAAAATGTTTGGGAGGACTTCGATAACATAAGGCTCAAAAAACTGCTTTAGAGATTTCGAGAGGTACTCAAAAGCAAATGCAACAGATTCACGGCGTTTTGGCTCTTTCTTATCCTCAGCTGCTTCTATCAAATCCCGGATGATATCGAACTGGGACAAAGCAGAGATACCGTAGCCTTTGACCAGTCCGGCCATACCCCAAGCTGCTCCCTTCCGCGATGCCAATGGCGTGGCAGGATCTAGTAGCTTTGACATAAGATCGGATATATACTCCTCAGCTCTTGGCTTAAACATGGGAACCAAAGGAGAGAGACATGCAGATACAGCCTGCTGAACCTCAGAAGAAGGCGTATCTAAAGTGGTAATCAAACGCGCAACAATTGTGTGGATTCTATCATCATTTGGGTTTAAATGTCTTGCCAGTGTTCCGTAAAGGATAATCACGTTCTCTTTAACTGAGGAATCGGTCTTTGCACTCAAGGCATTCTCGAATAGCGGAATTAGAACTTCGACATTATTGGCACCATGCTTCGTAATAAGCTCGATACCAGCTTCCTTCATTTCTTGGCGTACCAATGACTCCCTATCCCCCAGTGCACCACCTTGAATCAAAAATTCGACCAGCTGGATCACAGAGTCACTTTGATTAAATAGAGAAACAAGCTGGTGCAATGAAATTGCTGCTGTGCTTCTATATTCCCATGGATCCTTCCTGTCAGATGCAGCGACTGCCACCAAGCCGTATTCGTCAAGAATTGGCTTCAGCGGCTCAGCTTTTTCCCGGTAGAACTGTGTTAGCAAATCTACGCACTGATCAAGAGACAAGTTTCCATTCTGAATGAGGGAACCACAAGCAGAAGCGTATGCATTTGCGGTAAAAAGCCTTAGGCCACTATCTGATTGACCGAAGAAGGAAAACAAAGAATGCAGCAATGACTCCGTCACATCGAATTTGTTGAATTCCCAAATGAATCTTGCCACGTTTGCATTAGAGTCATCAGAGTCGAACTGGAGGATGAAAATCTCTGGTGAATAGTCCATCATAGACTCTAGTTCAAAGTCATTGTCGATAATCTGCAATACTGTGGAGCGCACAAATTCGTTAGGAGACAGCAAGCTGGATAATAGTGTTTCCAATTCTTCATTGGTTGGAGATTCTGACACGCTTTGACAAAGAGCATTCAAACACTCTTTAGCTGACTTCGCCTTTGATGGCAGAGTTAAAAGTGAGAGTAACACACGGAGAATTGGCACTCTTGGAATGGAAGAATCTTCGAACGCCTCTCCATGTGATGAAATGATCTCCATTGCTAGCAACAAATGCTCTTCCTCTTTATCCTCTTCAACAAATTCTGTCCTGGAAATTGGTTTATCCGCATTTTTTATTGCAACTCGCTTACCTTCTTCTAATACGTAAATCAATAGAGGAAGCAGGTAAGTGAGAGAAATAGAATCCAACGGTGATTGACCGGAGACAAACTTCACTCTAAACAAGACCCTTGAAAGCAATTCTAAGATTGGTTCTTGGAGAAAGCGCTCGTCTACTCCAGGAGCTTTTAGAACACGTAAAATGGCTGAACCGATGAACAGGCGTATCGTATCGAGTCTTTCCGAAATTATAGAGGAGAGAGCGAAAAAAGCTTCTTGTGCCAGTCTTTCTACTAGGCTCAAGGAATTGGGCTCTTTGACAACAGTCAACAATTGGGTAACAGCGACTGGAAACCAAAAATGACTCCCGTTGTCCACTATGTTTGCATCCTTGGCTAACTGCTCGATCAGGTTCATGCTGCGTTTCATTCTCAAAGCTATCCCTGAAACTTCAGCTCTAATTGCTGATTCTTTAGTTAATTGCTCTTTAACCAGCAGCTGATCCTCTTTACTTAACTTTTTGTTCGCTTTTTTAGCCTGTTCCTTTCTCACGTTAGCTTCCCATTTGAGAGTCTCGTAATCCTTAGAATTTTTGTCCATAAGTTGTGTCGACATATTTTTCTCTAAGACGTTGAAAACCATTTCACCCTCATTACCTGCCCATATTAGAAGATCATTCTGAGTGCATTTTGATAGATCCTGGGTTTGTAAGTCTGACTCGATCATTTGTGAGATTAATGGAGGAATGGCGCGATTGTTGATGAAAGAAACGTATGCAAGACCTTTTAAAGCACAGTGAGCAAAAGTTGAAGAAGCCAATGATTGATCAACCAGTATTTGAGAGAGGTTGCTCATTATTTCCTCTTTGTTTTCCTCGACGATTTTCGCTGGATCAAGCTTTGCATTTATGACCAAGCCTGCCCAGTTGTTCTTCAGGTTAAATTTTTCGTACTGGGATAGAGGCAAAAGTCTTACCAGTATCCTAACCAACGAAGAGGTCTCCGGAACCTCTTGTGAGATGGCATGCAACACAGGGGTAATGTATCTATAGGATGCTGTCTCTGAAGGCTCATCCTCCTCATCTTCGATCTTCTTTTCCAGTGCTTCGACAACACTTAGTCCCACTAGTTCGGGCTCCCTTAGAAAAGCTCTCTCCAAAATATTCACAGACTTCAGCCGATCCGATGCACTTAGGTTTCTCGATAATGTTAGATCGAGAAAACAACGACCCAACATGAATGATTCAGGCAGCTGACTTATAGCCTCTTTTACTTTATCGTGTAATTCCAAGCTTTCATGGGAACGGTCAATAAACTCGATGCAAGCAAGCTTGCTCATCTGGTCGTTTCTCTGGCAATGGGTTAGAGAATCTTTCAGAAATTCAAGACAAACATCTTGAAATTCGCTAATAATGGTCAACGACGCCCTTGGACTATTTTTCAAGATACTGCAGAACCACAGTCTTCTTATGTTAGCTCTTTTGTCTGAAAGACCAGTTGAGATCAACTTGCTGACGGTATCATTTGATTCATTCAGACTAAAGTAATGGATGAAAAAGCCATCCAGCATGCGACTTAGCGCCGCTTCATTTGCTTCCTTGGAAACGTAACCTGAGAGACCGGTTACAATGTTTAGACTTATTTCTGGAGAAAGCGTTGGCACATTGGAAAGGATTATAGATGCGAAAGACTTATACTCCGCATTCAAGTTGGATTTAATATTCTTAAAAATCGCATCGACCAGATTTGCCATGTCCTCAACATTGTAAGTTTCGGGGGAAATTGACGAAAGCAGCATCAAAATAGATGACAAAGAAGCGGCCCTGACTTCCTCCTTTGAGCTCTTAAGAGAGGTGAAAGTCTGCGTTATGAGTTTCGATGTAACGAAAATATGCAAAAGGTCCACCCGCTTTGCATTTATTGCGGCGTATGCTTCAGTTGAGAAGTTGAGTCCGAACAGTGGATTTCTCAGATTTGCTTTCTCCATGTTAGGCAGGAAATAAGCCTTAAAATAATCTTCATTGACAAACTCCCTAATAAATGGCCGTAATGAAATTTCCAAGGCAAACACGGAAGGCGGCGTCCTTCCAAGGATGACTTCTTTCCCAATATACGAGCAATAGTCTTCCACAGAGTTCTGTTTTATAAAATTGTGCAACGCAGGCTTTGATGAAAGCAGCTGTAAACTCGACAGCGTGAGAGCGCCCATCAAAAGAATGACCCCAGAAGTAGGAAGTCCTAGCTTGGAGTCCTTAAGCAGCGTATACATTAAAAGGCTAAGATGTTCTTCTTTAATACTGCTGGTCCTGAAGAATGAAACGAGTGTCTTAGTGGTCAATTGCAACGCACTCTGACGCATCCTCCTTCTATGCTGGTTTTGTTCATAATGAGACTTCTTGACCGTTTCGCGATTGTCTAGAATAGTTTCGATACCATAGGTAGTAAACGCATGCGCTTGCAACAGGCCAGCGATATGCTGCTTGCATAAGGTGTCGTCTCTAGCAATGAATCGTAAAAATGCATGAATCCACTCAAGCAAGTTCAGGTAATCAACCATTGCCTTAGACCCTGCAGAGTTTTTCACTTGGATCAGAATAAACTCCACATACTTGCTCAAGAATCTCGCATCGACATTTAGAATCCTCTCTAAGATTTCGGTTACTAGAGACTTTGACTTTGAGTCTTGATATCTGGTAAATGTATTTAAAAGAGTCACAGATATTTGAGTTAATTGCGGAGTCTCCAAGTCTCCTTCTTGAACTAGCTCTCCCAATTCCTCTAGAAAAGGTGTTCTCACTGACACTAGAGAACTGCGGCAGCTTTTCTCCATGCGAGAGGAAAATTCCTCCCAAATCATTTGGGAATCTGTGGCCATCCTTGGACGTCTGATCCTATGTAAACGAGAGACTCACTAGAGAGGAATTGGTATCTGGTGTCTGTTTAACTTCGAGAGATTCTATAAACTCTCAGGCCGTGAAGCCGCTTCTTTGCTCGTATTCCGGCAAATTTTTCATCGTATGACTTGACTCTCAGAAAGTATATAAGGTTGAACTTGGTTGATTACATTCATAATAGCTAACATATCTTATTAAAGTCATTATCAACTATTACAGTCGAAGATGATGGGTTGTAGTTTTTGTACATCTGTGCTCCAACGGGCTATAGTAACCACCTGACATAATTATCGAGCGATCTTTATGTTGGCCGTTGGTCGATGCGGATTGTACCGTGGCCCTCTTCACCACCTTTATAGCGGTACTTTAATTAAAACCAACTGAGGCTGTCTTCTTGCTGAACTTAGTACGCACCTGCATTACACGGCTGGGGCCTTTGGATCCCTTTGTATTGATTCTTGATTCCTGTAACGTTGTTATATTGGTATAGATGGATGGAAAAGATGTGTGCAGAAGCCATGAAAGATTGGCTGTCGCTCTGTGGCAACATAGGTCCTAAGCGATGGAATTCAATACGCTTATTTCTTCAAGCCGAAAAACGTAAATCCACCAGAGATCGATGCCGGGCTCCCCTTCTTTCCTCTGTTATTAGATGCTGGAGGAGCGGGCATGAAAGCAGGATTCATCAAAACAGGAGTCTGGGGTGAAGAAGTTTCTTCCCCTCGAGTCTTGGCAAAAGAACTCTTGGGTTGATTGCCAATGCCGGTAGCCTTTGTACCGTTGTCCTCCTGACTCACACTTGACATTTTGGGCGATACCTGGCTTCCCGAAGCCGTGGCGGAGTTACAGCGCAAATTCTCCGGTGGGGGCGGGCTTTTTCCCTGACTGCTGGCTCCCGAGAACTTCGTAGACATGCTCTTTGCAAGTGCCGAATCCGACTTCTGCTTCTCGAGTATCTGCCTTCTGAGAAGCTCATGGGGAGGAGCTTGCTTACTTTCTTCATCAAACTTGGCAAAATCTGCGACTAGTCTCTTCTTGACTCTTTTGAGTCGCTTGGAGATCTCAATACAATCTAGGCATCGTACCATCAACCTCGGATAATTGATCAATGCTGCAGTCCTTGAAATTGATTTTATCACATAGTCCACAGGTGGAAGGGCGTTAGGTGACGCCAAGTTCTCCAGAGTGAGAGAATTCCCTTCGTACGCTGGGCTTCCATCTCTTCCGTATTCTTTAAAAACCTTGCTAGGACAATGACGCCCATCAGAAGGGATCTGCGGAGTAAAGTTTATTCTGAATAAGGGATCTATTGATTCATCCATGTCGTCCTTGCCGGCAACTTTTCTTTTCATCTTGTTGAGTGACAAGACTCCCAAGTCTGGGTTCATGTCGTCTGATTCGGATTGCGAAGAAGGAGACTCTTCACGTTCATCTTTATCTTCATGTGGGAAAGAACCAAGTGTTTTGATGTTCTTCCTGTATTCGTCCTCTCCCTCCTCACTGTCAGAGCTTAAGTCTCGTCTTGCATCAATAATCGTCGTTTCATATTCTTCATCAGTATCATACCCTTCCGCATCCAAATCTTTCCAAGCTTTGCTTAAATTGCTATCACTGCTGCTATCCGAGTCACTCGAAACCTTTTGCTCCTCCATGATCATGTACTCTAAATGGTTGAGGGCGGTGTCACTGCTTACACGTGCCGTGGATGGTGGTGTTTCATGTTCGAAGGTTGCCGGACTGATCTCTTGACTTAAACTTGACTTTTTCTTTACCCGGGGACCACCACTCTGATATCTATTGAAGATATGAAGCGAAGGCGGATAATTCATAGACACTTCGGAATCTTGGCTATCTCTAGAATGACCCGTAAGTACTGATGGTGAAGCACCTGATACTCCTATTGAGGAAGACATGCGCGATGACCAACCTGCGCTATATTTATCAGCTCCAGTATCACTCGTTCTTACCGTGCCGAGGGAAAAGGCTCGAGAGACCTTTTTTATGAGATCAACGTCGAAGAACCCGTTGTCAATGTTCTCTAATGATGATTTCACACTTTTCAGCTCTGCGTACAATTCATTACCATCCAAATAGCTCTGTGCTAGGGCCTGGTCCTCTCCGCAATAGTTGGATACTTTTCGGTGAAAGGCCTCGGTCAGAGAAGCGCATATAACGTACAAGCTATCTTCTTTTCTCCCGACAATCGAGTATAAGACTTCCGTGATCAGATTGTACATTAGCGGAATCTCATACAACCTCGACATCAGTAAAAGGTTAAGCACAACCGGTGCAAGCGCCCATTTTCCATTAACCTGGCCCGTGAAAAGGAACTCAGCAAAAGCTCGTACCGTAGCTGTCGGCCAGGGCATATACAAAGTCCTGGGTGTGAGAAGTGGTTCCCATTCTAAGGTTGCCGAATTTGTGCTGTCTGTACTTTCTGGATTAGATGATTGAGACATTCGATTGGCTTCACTTCCTCTATAGGCCTTTGGCGTACTAGCAGGTACAAAATCACTGTTCTTGCTATTGGTTCTTGTAAAAAAACTTCTGTGCTGTTGGCTTGGTAATGATGGGAGGGAAGAATCTAGATCCTGACCTTCGTCCATCATTTGACGATCTAGGGATGATTGAAACTGATCCGATGAATGCCTCAATTCTGACAAGCTCGACCTTCTGTCATATGAGGGTCTCCTTGATGAAAAAGGACTACTTCTATTAGAGAAGGAAATATCGGCGAAGGAGCTATGACGCCTACCAGCAGCGTTCGATATCTCTTGAGGTAGTGAAGGAGGAGGAGGAGGCAATGGGTCGCTGGGCATCTTGCTTTGCGGTGGCAAGGGAACGGTTAGAACATTTTGATGCGAGCCAAAGTTGTTCATGGCATTACTATTGGGAATGATGGAATTACCCATTCGGTCGGACGACGAACTGACGTAAGACAGCGAACTATTTTGAGAGGTCACCGACGGATTTCTTGAACTCTCTCTGCTCGTTGGGATAAACCGCGTTGCGGAAGCAGCTAGTTGACTATCAGGCGAAGAAACAGAAGCATTTGGATGGGACGCTGTGCGCCACCGATTAGCATAATTACTAGGCTTCAGATAGTCCAGGGCGGCATTTGCCACAGAAGACGATCTTCTTTTTCCCTCGGGCGCATTGGGTTTTACAAGGTTTGTGTCACTATAAGCCTGCGGCATCGCTTCTTGGAACGGTACTCTGAAAACCATTCCTCCGCTCGAACTAGTTGTGGAGCCAGTGCCCATTTGGCGGATAGGTTTTACCCCACGATTAGAAGTATCCTTGGCTGCTCGAGAAAGTGATGGTGGTGAAACAGGGTCTTCTTCATCGTTCTCGTAGTAAGGCGGCGTTGAAGAATTAGTCATCATGCGAGAAAGGGAGTGATCTTGGGAGAGAAGCTCGTCATCACCCAAAGTTCCCTTTTCCTGTGATTTTGAATATGATTTTTGTCGCTGTGCTTTGAAGGAGTTGAAGTAGGCATCCAAAGATCCTGTTGAAGAAATTTGCGAATTCTTCGAGTACGACATTACTTGAGAAGAATGAGGTGAAAATCTAATTATGTCCGTTGGCGAACCGCTGTTTTCATATTCCATACATGCTCTGACGTAGCCTTGCGATAGCAACATGTCAAAATAACGACCCCATCGCTTTCGCAGTAAATAGGATGGAACACCAATGGAGTCTCCCTCATCTGTTATGAGCTCGAAATCTGATAGTGGATTACCAAAAATCTCCAGGGCATCCTTTCCCAGCACCATAGCGTATGACGGGAAGACGGATCTAATGGGTGTCATCTCGACTGGCGGTGCAATGTACCGTATGTAACTTTCAAACTGCGACGTCGATGTTGAAGCATAGCTTGGTTTTCTGCATGCATTATCTTCGGGCTCGTTGGTGACTCTTTCTGAGGATACAGAGGGAGTGCGGGTAGAGAACGGTGTCTGTCTCGTATTTTCTGCCGTTAATGCGATACCACGCTTGATTGACGAGTGCAAGTTTTTGTTGTATATGCTGATCATTGGCAGCCCAAAGCTTAATAAATAGTCGAACTTCTGCACACTAGGCAGACATTCATCGTCCTTTTTCGTTCCTAATAATAAAGTTTGATGATGGGACTGCCAGACGAAGAGCTTCCAAAATCTATGTTTTTTCACTTCGCCCTCCTTGCAGACAATACCTACTCTTGTCCACTTGCCCGTCGGTACATCATAGACAAAGCAGCGAAAGCTTGAGGCATGGGGATTTGGATAAAACCCTGCCATGACGATAGCATAGCAAAAATAGTCGCCGGTAGGAAAGAGCAAATTGGAAGGCATGTCTGTTGCAGTAAAGTCTTGGTTTGGGTTTGAAATCATCCGCATTCCTTGTGATTCAGATAATAACGGTAAAGCCACTATTGGTGAGTTAGCAGTCTTGGATTTTGAGCCCTTCTCATCCGCGTTAGACGTAGTTTCTTTCTGAGCGGCGTAAAAGGCCAAACTAGGTATCTTTGCTTCGTTATTCTGAACCAATATAGAATAGTTCGACTCCTTCAATAAAGAGATTTTCTCGCCCTCGACATTGGAATATATTCTGACGGCCGATCTGTTTGAGCTATCTGTCTCCCAGCAATTTTGCGTAATGTTAAAGATGTCTATTTGATGGACAGGCTTGTCGATATTGTTCAATCCACCCGTAATGATAATTTTGGTATCCTTCGTATCGTCATCCTCATTCATTGTGTGCATGGAATGCGTGAACCGCCTGGTAATTCGAGGATCCTTGCTGACAAGCGACCACTTTTTAGTCTGCAAATCCAGCTTACACAGCTCATTTGTGGCTATCAGCTCGTAACCACTATGGGGCGAAACAACCAGTCCTCCGAAAGTGTACAGACACGATCCTACGAAACACATCGAGTGAAACAATCTCTCCTTAAAAAACTGCGGGCCAGAATTCTCGTCATCCAAACCATCATCTTTCTCTTCTTCTCCTTCTTCTTCCCCTTCCCCTTCCCCTTCGAACGTAGTTTCCACTCTCCTCCAGGTTCTGGATATTAAGTCCAAATAGAATGTCTCCTGACTAACCCAGTCGTTCAGTTTCTTGAAGCTGCTTCCAGTGGCTTTTTCCTTGGCAAAATAAAGAATCAGTTCCTTTTGAATCTGCACCGAGTTAACTTGCGCTAAATTCAATGGTATCGTCAAACCGCCATGGACAAAAATGTCCGATCTAGTCAATTCCACAGCTGCCCCAGTCCGACAGTCCAAAGTGTACCTTCGTCTTGAGCAAGCATCCAATGGGCCTGAAGCTGTAGCTGTTGGAGGGCTGGGGAGCTTAAGCTGAAAACAGCTACACGAGGTCGGTTGAAGTAACTGCATGAAGGATGTGCTAAGCCAATGGAAAAAGGGTCCAGAAACTTACTTCCTTAAATCAAACTGATCCTTGCACTATGTGAGCCCCAAATAGTTCGGGTTAAAAATGCTACACTCCGTGAGTCAAAACCCCTGCCAACTGTCTTCTGTTGAAAAGATTATTATCCAGCCCTTGTCAGTCATTCTTCCAGTTGTCGTTAATCATCATCAAATCAATGGGCGAGATTCGCTTCGCCCGGCCTAGGTAGGGTGAGACGCGATTTCACTGAGGAAGACCACCATAAAGCATCAACAAGTATTCTGGTCAAGTATCTTAGGATGGAATCTGGTACGTTGGTCTACGACGTTAGTAGCTTGCTCATATATCCCACCAACAGCCTCGGGACCAAGTCTTTACGTCGAAGTCGTTTTATTCGAAAGTGGCTCATCAAGAGTGGGCCAATTGCAGTCTGTCTCGTTGTGTCGAGAACCTTGTTAATAGCCACTGTATACTTTCGTAAAAGAGTGTGTAGTCAAGATATCAAGGGCCGACAATCGGTAAGCACAGTCGCTTGCGACTGTTAAATCAGCGATCCTACGATCTGAGAAAAAAGGATGTAGATGAGGTTTTCGAACTTGGTAGTAATTGGGCCATTTCGGGCAAACTGCCCATATAAAGAGAACTATTCTCACTTGAACATTGATACTGTTCGTACATGTTTTTCTTCAGCATATGTGCGGCTGAACCTTTGTAGATCTGCCATACGAGTTACCGCCCCCACAATCGCACATCAATTACACAGACCTACAGTGGTGGAGGTATCCCTTGGGAGGATGTGAGTGTGCAGCTTATCCTATGCACAGCCAAACATCATGCTCCAGTCCTGTTGCGTTATATATGCCTAAATACAATAGAAAGCCAGCCAATGACAAAGAAGCAGAGCGCCAGCGGATAGATCTCTACAACAGTCTGGCACTTGGCGACCACTCGAATAGAATTCACAGACCACACAACAGATATGGCCAGCAGCAGTACCCTCAAGACCATCAGGATTCTGACAGGCCAGGGCGCCCCCCGCCCCAGTTTGAAGATCAACGGCAGCACAAACTGGCCCAGGATAGAGTTGATCACCTGTGGAAATAAACAGTAGCCTGACATGGAAACGTAGGACACCAAAGAATGCTGTTCATGCGGTTTGACCAACCTCAAATGCACGGCCATTAGAGCCAAAGCGCCCCATAGTGATACAAACAGTCCAGAAAACAGTGATTTGGCATGGGAGCGGGAAACCGAGACGGAATAAAGAATGATAAACGCAAGTGGCGCCCAAAGATCACAATGGACCACCGCGTCCGTCTCCAGCTCACTAGTCGCTTGTCTATTAAGCACAAAATGCGGATAAACGACCTGTTTCAGACGTCCATTGATCTCAAATATGTCTCTTTTAAAGGTCTCAAAAACAGTCTCGTCCAGAGTACCTCTGCTGGACGCTGCGCGAACATCGGCTATCGGGTCACTTAGGCCCACAGACTCCACCACATCGGGCTCGATAAGGGTGTCATTGACCTGTGCCATCGCTCAACTGCAAGCCACGAACTGCGAAAAAAGTAGATCAAGAAGTGAAATACAAGGAGGTTGGTCAGAAGGAAGGCAACATAAGTTTTCTAATCCTAAAATCAATCGCATTTGAAAGATTTTGTATCAGAGATTGTTCACGCTAATGTCGTTCATCATGATGAATAACCTCCCATTGTCTTCCACCGACGGAATCGAACACACGCCGCTTACTCCTCCTGGAATACAAGAACGCACGCGCGACAACGCTAGCCACAGCTCTACCGGGGGTGGTAAAGGCGATTCCCAAACTACAACGTAGTAACACCTAACCCCGTCGTCAAGGTCACCCTTTCTATCCTTCATGCATCCTTCTTCGTGAGGCCATTGGCCCCAATTAACTCCAGAAGATCTGGAGGAACCCAACCCAACTACAGGACACCCCAACGATCCGCTACGAGTGTACGAGGCTTCGAGTGGCAAAAAAAAAAAGCTGAAAAAGATGCTCCCAAAAAAAGAACTAAAAAAACATTCAAAAAAAAACCCAAAAAAAAAAAAAACACAGCAAAACTTCCCGACAGCGCGAGGAATTCCCTTTCCCTACATAATAAATCTCAACATGTAACTACTCCTCCTTGACTTCTCAAACTAACAGCCCCCCCTGTCTCTTCTTAAATAACTTTTTATATCTCTTTCACCCTCTTCCATCTCTTTCAAGGCAACAGGGAAGAATACAGCATTCCGTTTGTTTTTTTCTCGTGATTGGATTTCATACCCCTCAATTGAACCAGGCCTTGGAATAACAAGAGGCTTCCGTACTACTTAGGAAGAAATTAGAAAGTGATACCAACGACGCGCTTGTGTGTGATAATCATTTAATCCCTCCTCTTGTATACTCCCCTTTTGACGGCCTTTTTTCTAATCAGCCCAGACAAAACTCTATCATCTGGGAAAAAATTTTCTGATTGACAAATTATACACACTCTCAAGGATCGATCGAGAGACAAGATGGAGAGTCCAGCGGTTGATGTTGATAATATTATCGACAGATTACTAGAAGTGAGAGGTTCCAAGCCAGGCCAGCAGGTAGATTTGGAGGAGCACGAAATTAGGTATTTGTGTTCCAAGGCAAGATCGATATTCATCAAGCAGCCTATCTTACTGGAGCTGGAAGCACCCATCAAGGTATGTTAGATTTTGCGGAAAGATAAAGCTACTCATTCGATCGTTTTGCAATGGTTATCATGTTTGCCCCTTTGTTGTCAGAGACGCGGGGTGGCCATTGGGAAAACAGGAACGACGTGATGGTAGGAGAAGACAAAGAGAACCAAATACTAACAAGCGAAACGCGTTTTTCTGCAGATATGTGGTGATATTCATGGCCAATATTATGATTTGTTACGTTTATTCGAGTACGGTGGTTTCCCACCAGAGTCCAACTACCTGTTTCTAGGAGATTACGTCGATCGTGGTAAACAATCCCTAGAGACTATCTGTCTGTTGTTGGCGTACAAGATCAAATACCCGGAGAACTTCTTTATTCTCAGAGGTAATCACGAGTGTGCGTCGATTAATAGAATTTACGGTTTTTATGATGAATGTAAGAGACGTTATAACATTAAGCTATGGAAGACTTTCACAGACTGCTTCAACTGTTTACCAATTGCAGCCATCATCGACGAAAAGATCTTCTGCATGCATGGAGGTCTTTCCCCCGACTTGAACAGTATGGAGCAAATCAGAAGAGTTATGAGACCAACAGACATACCAGATGTTGGCTTGCTATGCGACTTGTTGTGGTCCGACCCAGATAAGGATATTGTCGGATGGAGTGAGAATGATAGAGGTGTTTCGTTCACATTTGGCCCGGACGTGGTCAACAGATTTTTACAAAAACAGGATATGGAACTGATCTGCAGAGCTCATCAAGTGGTGGAAGATGGGTACGAATTTTTCAGTAAGAGACAGCTGGTAACGTTATTCAGTGCGCCAAACTACTGTGGTGAATTCGATAACGCTGGTGCGATGATGAGTGTCGATGAAAGTCTACTATGTTCTTTCCAGATTTTGAAACCGGCTCAGAAAAGTTTACCAAGACAGCAAGGCGGCAGGAAGAAGAAATAATCGGCAACGCAACAGCAACGATAAACAAAGGGGGGCAAATTCAAGAAATCTAACGTTAACAACATCAGCAATACAACAACAACCGTCTTTTATCTTAAACAGAAAAAAAATAGAGAAAAATTACAAGTTATAATTGATCAATTCAACGAGGTAATAAGTTCCTTGGGTTGCTGTAACAAAGACAAAGTTTGTTCTTCTCTCCCTAACCACTTAATTCTACGGCTTCGAATTAGAAATAACTGCGATTTTTTCTGGGTACGCCCAGTCTTTGTTTCTCTTCTATCAGTTTTCAACTCCACACTACTCCATGCCCAACTTTAAATCATCTCAACTAACTATATGTGCGTATATATATGACCATATGTACATGTGTATAAATTTTGTATTTTAGCTCTCATCTCTATAATTATTCAATATACTTCATTGTCCGCACTCTTCACGACTGGCTTTTTGGCGATCGCCAGTTGGATCGAGCAGGAGCTTCAGAAAATGGAACACGTAAAGTTGCCAAGCAATAATAAACACTTATATTGGATAATCGGACCATAAGATTGATTCAAGGAGCTTTGACCTGGTACTATGAGACTGCCTCTTTTGATACAGTTAGCTTTGACTCTTTTTCTGGCCACTCTAGGATCCGCTCATAACGTCCTGTTGCCAGCTTACGGTCGCAGGTGCTTCTTTGAAGAACTAAACAAGGGCGACGAGTTTGCAGTCTCATTCCAGTTTGGTGACAGAGATCCGCAATCCAGTAACCAGTTGAAAGGCGACTTTTTCCTTTATGGATCTGGCAATGATCAAGTTTTGAAATCGCTAAGAGATGTGTCCCATGGTGAAGTGACTATAACTGCACCATCAAAAGGTAAATATCCATACTGCTTCTCTAACGATAATTCAAACGCTGAGACCAAGGATGTGACCTTCAACATTCACGGAACCGTTTGGGTGGATGTTGATGATCCAAATTCAAATACAATCGAGAGCGCCATTAGGAGATTGTCCAAGTTGATTAAAGAAGTTGAAGATGAACAAAGCTACATCGTTATTAGGGAGAGAACGCATAGAAACACTGCGGAATCGACGAATGACCGTGTCAAGTGGTGGTCGGTTTTCCAGCTGGGCGTGGTTGTGGTAAACTCGCTCTTCCAAATCTACTATCTAAAACGATTCTTTGAAGTCACTTCCCTTGTTTAAAGTCAACATACATACATTCTAGTAAGTGCTCTATAGAAGTTTACGCAAGAGATGAGAATAGTGCATAGATTTAGCCCAAGCTCGTGACAATCATCTTTACGTGTTTTCGGAGGGCAAAAATAAATGCCATCCCCTGGAATCGAACCTGGGTTTCATCGGCCACAACGATGTGTACTAACCACTATACTAGGATGGCAAATTGATGTGATATCGAGCTAAGAATTTACCCATATTCATTAATCAAAGTCACATGACCTAAAGATTCCCGCCTCGTTTGTTAATGATGGCCGCCTTCTGTAAGACATATTGTACCAGTGTCTTAAATTAACCCTGCTACAGAGAAAATCAGGTGGGCTAGTCGGTGAATCGGCAGTCGATAGCCGCTAAAGCTTCTTCCTCACTCGTAATGAATTATATTGTTACTGCCAGGGCAAAGCTAGAAAGCTGGAATGCAGATTCTTAGGCCATGTTATTGTTTTATTTTTTGGCGCCTTCTATTCTTCAGAGAAACAGTCCCTCTTTAACTAAACATAAAACATCGTGTATCAGCCAAGAATAATTCCTCGTGCATTATTTTGTACCACTTCACCGGGATCTTGACGAAAAAAAAGCCCTGTAGGGGGCTCGAACCCCTAACCTTGTGATTAAGAGTCACACGCGCTACCGATTGCGCCAACAAGGCTTCTTCTTATTTGATTTTGAGATAATAAACGGAAAGGCAAGCCAAGCCGGACGGGTCATCTCTCAGCAAACGTATGAACTCTGCACCCACTGGCGTGTTCTGACTGATACTTTGGTTGGATTATTTATTGTTAGCGTCTATACAGATCGAGTAAACATTAGTGGCCGGGCCTTGGCTATTTATCATCCTTGAACAAATTGTTTGCTCACCGTCACCTGAGGCAGCAAATATCGCCTATACAGCGCCTGGCTTTCAATTCTCTAAGAACCACTCCAAACCAAACACACTATTGCTTTAGATAGTTTTGGTATAGCTTCCAGGTAGCGCCCTTCTCTGGGTCACTGACGTAGACGAATTTTACCCCGTAGCGTTCGACTTCTTTGTTTCTACTTTCATCGTCGAACAAACAGATCTTGTGCTTCTTCAAATCGGAATGGCCATAGAGATTTGTCAGTCCATCTCTTAAATGACCAATTTTACTTCTTTCTCCCCATTGTAGATCATCAAATAACTGGATCATTGGAATAATCTTTCCCTGAGAAATTACTTTGAAATTTTGGAGCATTTCTTTCGCAATCTCCGGTGCCCATGTCCTTGAGGCCGAAAGAACCTTTGCTCCATGCTCTTTTAAGTCATTGATGATCCTAGGGATATCCCTGTAAAAAGAGATCTCGTAGCCCCGACTGTCAATTAATGTATGCACTTCGCCGTTGGGACTCTTGACCGGTTTAAAAGGTGGTGTAATGTGTGTATCACAATAGCATGGCCAAATTGTATAATCCAGGTCAAATGCAGCTACTTCAGGGTAGTTCGCCATTCTTGTCTATCGCTTTATGACGGATCTTTGTCAGTTGAGCAAAACAAGGCGAAATTTCGCTTTTCAGTTAACATAGCCAGATTAATCTACATTTTGATCTACGAATGTTGTTGTCTCCATTGATGGATATCGCTCGAGTAAATAGCCAGCAATGGGCTCGTTGAGACTTGCGCGCACAATCTAAAGCTTACTGTCGTCTCTTACTTATACCTCGAATTTCGAAGGCCATGTACGATGACGACAAAGGCGTAGATCCATCGATCTGATCTACATATTTTGAGGAAAGGAACTTTTAGCGGCTTAAACAAATATATCCTATAGTCAGATGTGAACTGCAATGCTTTATAATTGATAGAAAGAACAGGATCATACTACCATTATACAAGGATTGACAGTGCTGTTTTCTGAAACTGGAAGTAGGCTCTCATCTCAGTAAATCTCCGTTATGTATCGAAATGGAGATAAATCTGCGGAAACAACTATCACCATGTTCGGAAGTAGAAAGAAAAAGGCAGGACTGCGCTGGAGTGAATGGAATCGGTTTCGACTTATCCTCTGGACTACATGTAATAATACGAAGGCACCTATCACTGAATAATTGAACAGATCAGGCTAATGATATTTCGCTGGAAGAGAACCCGAGTTAGTCCGAAGTGCCAAGAATGGCGCCTTCATACATTCACTCCGTGACTGGCCCTATACGAATCAGTTTAGGCTTAATATTCCGTAATAAGTACAAATGTATTTACAAACGTATCATTGTAATAGTATAACCTAGACTTACCAAGGGACGAAGCTACTATTATGAATATTGGTGTAACAGGTGTAATAGTAGGACTTAGACGTACTAAAGGATGAGTCAACTATCACAAGCATGGGTGCAATTGTAGAACGTAGAATCCAGGACTGGTCACAGAAGAAATGTATAAAAGGCACCACGAGTTTGCCAACTGAGACAAACTTGAGTTCACTTCGAGAGAACCAGGATGATACGAATCAGCTTAGTTAGTATTCAGTAAAAAGTA